>OW386288.2:142192740-142850826 GCA_936432065.2 Rutpela maculata
ATATATATATATATATATATATATATATATATATATATATATATATATATATATATATATAGTTGTATTCGTTAGAATAATAGCAATTATTTAAAATAGTTTTCAAGATTATACTATGTTTGGTTTTTTAATTATTCATAATAAACCGAAAATAAACGCATATTTCCCTCTCACTCTGCAAAATCCTACCCTTAATGGTGTATCCCCGTTTGATTTTCTCTTAATATAATGTATGTTCTCGAATATGATTGACTGTTTTTAGCTTTCTTTTCCTGTGATGAAGTGGCAGTTCCTTTGGAAATGTTTGGATATCTTCAGGTTTTTTGGGATGATGGTATGGATTAACCATCACGGTAGTATTAGCATGATGGTTAATAAGATTCTTTTTCTCTCTTTTTCTGGTACCGCCATGCTATGTTGAAAATATGATGAAATTTATTTATCATACTATTTTCCCATTTCTACTTTTATCTTCACATGCATTGGAACGAGGGGGCAATCGCTGAGGGGAAATAGTGTACAAATAGGAGGAATTAGGAAGGAATTGAAGGTATTTCGGAAGGAATTATTAGGTATTAAGGGAATTATAGGGGAATTTGGAGGAAATAAATATTATTACAAGGTATTAGAAGGGAATTAAGAGGAAATAAATGGTATTAGGAGGGAATTAGAGCGTAAAAATATTGAAATGGAATGTTTATCTTGAAGAATTGCATACCAATTCTTATATAAAGGACGTCAGTGTTGTAAAATCATTAGCACCGAGATTAGCGCTAAAAATATCTAGTAAAGAAAAAATATTTAATTTAATTAAACTACCGATGATACTATCGACTTCTAGTTCAGTAATATAATGATTTATATCGGACAAAATTCATAATGTTTTGAAAATTGGTAGAAATGTTAAGGATAGCATAAGAATTACTAAACCGAAAAGTTCCCACCCCTAAATAGTATGCTTCATCCCCTAGGACGCCGTTTCCACCCCCCCAGTTTGAGGTTTTCTAGATTATCTCCGGAACGGTACACTTTTTGATCAATTATTCCTTATAAAATTCTCTATAAAAAAACGTCTCTACACTTTTTTCCTAAAATGAATAGTACCTTGGGAAATAAGGCGCACACGTTGGTTACGGTCAACACAATAAATTGTAATCTTTACTATAATCTACTTTAAAGTTCAATGCTTAACGCTAAAGCAGTAGCTAATAAACTCCACCTAAAATTATAATAAATGTACCACTTCCACCCTCTCACCTCCATTAAATAACGCGATTTTTAAAGAAGCGAGAATATTGTATATTGTACTTATTTCCACGCCACCCTAGAGGTAAAGTACTTGGCGTGTGGTGTCCCCTGCAGGCCGAATCCACTAATTATCAAAAGGTTACCTTCGTTAATTAATCTTCATCGTCTTCCATAGATTCGACATTCATGCATGCTTGTCCGGGGTAATGGTAACACACTGTGGAGCAACGTAAGCCTGCTCTTCTGCAACTGCACCTGTTTTCGCACCCTAATTTGCATGAACGAGAAATTAGTGTTATAACAGATTCGGGAGCCAGTTCTTTTGTTGTCATAATTCGGGTTAATATACCGCCAACTTTTTTTCATCCCTAATCGGTAGCTTCTAGCGCAATGTTTTTCCATGTTTGAATTTGGTAAGAAACGCGATATGAGTGTTACCGAGCAGCAGCAGAAGTTGTTGGTAGTTTTGATAATATTACAGTATTGTTCGCTTTACCAACAAGTTTGTTAAAAGTCATAAATCTGTATACATCTAGACTTTTTTCTGCGGAGATAGAGTTGTATAAAGCTGGAACAAATCGCTCTCCTACGTCCACAATTTCTCCATGACTAGCTTTTTCATTACTAAAACTGCACGATGTAATACTTCAGTAATATAACAGTTAAAATTGTAATATATTGGACAAAATTCATAAAGTTTCAAAAATTGCGTGCTTCATCCCCTAGAGGACGTCGTTTCCACCCCCATTTTGAGGTTTTCTAGATTATTTCTGGAACGGTGCATTTTTCCATAAAAAAACCTATATACAGAATTATTCCTTATAAAATTCTCTATAAAAAACTTCTCTAAACTCTTTTCCTACAATTAATAGTACTTTGGTAAATGAGACGCAAATATAATCAGCGCAGGTCATATAATTTGCTGAATATTTCCAAAGCTGTCTTTACGCGAAAAAAGTATAAATATCTATACACCACCACAATGTAAAAAATTTCAATTTGTCCCACTACACCTCAGACGACCCAAGGTCACTGCATTATTTTAGAGCTTGCTGTAAATGCTGTTACTGTTCAGGGCTGCCAATGTGGGGGATTTTACGCAAAAACCGTGTATTTTAAACCCACTTTCGGGTAAAATCGAAACCGGAAGTCGGCCATTTTGGTTCTTTACATTATATAATTGGAAATTATATCCCATATCACAACACCAAATTTGAAAAAAATCCATTCGCCCATTCAAAAGTTACAACACTATTGGCTGAGCGACCCGGTATACAGTATTCTCGCTTCATCAAAAAACGCGTTAGTTTATAGGGGTGAGAGGAATTTATTATAATTTTACTCGGACTTTAGTAGCTACTGCTTTAGCGTTAAGTATTGAACTTTAAAGTAGATTATAGTAAAGATTATTCTACAATTTATTGTGTTGACCGGAACCAACTCTTATGTGTGCGCCTTATTTCCCACGGTACTATTAATTTTAGGAAAAAAGTGTAGACATTTTTGATAGAGAATTTTATAAGGAACAATTTTGTATATAGATATTTTTATCAAAAAGTGCACCGTTCCCGAGATAATCTAGAAAATATTAAGGTATTAGGAAGAAATAAAGGTATTTGAGGAATTAGGGCAATTACAAGGAATTAAAGGTGTACAAATTATTATTAGGTGTACAAAATTTCGCCAGCGGTTGCCCCCTCGCTTTGGAAGTATAGAAACGCAAAAAAAAATTAAAATTCTTATTGTTCAAATAGGCTTAGAATGTTATGAAACGCCGAGATTTTAAGTTTGAACAAAAAAAAATTTCTGTGTCGGTCGGTGTGTTTGTCTTTTTTGTGCGCACGATTACTCTTTAACCGTTTAAGATATTGACTTGAAATTTGGTACACGTATGTATTTTAACGTGATCTGGAAGCATCGATATTTGAGTTTGGATAATAAAAAAGTTTAATTTGCAAGAGGGGAGAGTGCAACAAGGAACGTCGTTAATAAGATTATGGTAGAAATCAGCAGCCAATGTCAAGCTTGGTGAAACATACATGATCAAGAGAAAAGAATTTTCGTTAATGATATTGTAGTAAACATTTATCTTGCGTTATTTTAAATGCTATATAAAGAAAATTTTATTTTAACTTTGGCAATTCTTGTTAATTAAGAATTTAGTGTATAAGCTATTTGCCGATTAGGGTACTAGGAAATACAAAATTAACTGTTTCAACTGATCATTCAATTTAAAAAAAAATTGTTTCTTTTAAAATATATTTGTCCTAATAGATTTATTAGTAAATTTGAACCTACTGCTTTAGCCCTAATAGGCGAGGAGCCGGTGACACCGAAAGCCCCCTCATAGCGGAATCGAAATTTTTTTATGTGAATTGATACTGTATCGAGACCATGCAATAAAACTGGTATGCCGGATTCTTCCGGCAGTTTTTGGGCCCGCATACCAAGATGTTTTTAAAGATCCCATCGAAACGAATTTAAAAAAAAAAAAGAAAAAGTTTGCACGTGATAACGGAGAAATTTCATCTCCCTTCACACACTTCAAATAGGTATGCCACACCCGTCCGGCCAAATAAAGTGGTTTGCGTAATTTTTTTCTGAGAGTACGAAATTTTCTATCGAATACACTACAAATAATCGATATCCGCGATGACAGTAAAACATGATTGCATTTTTATAATAATTAATTATTTTAAACATTTTTTCGGCTTTTTAAATTTACGCATACCAAGCTTATTTTGTTCGTATAATTTTTAACTATCAATTCACATAAAAAATGTTCTATTCCGCTATGAGGGGGCTTTCACTGTTACCGGCTCCGGGGCTATGAGAAAGAGTAAAATTAAAAAAGATAAAAAATAAACTGATACAGTACAATACCATACATATTATTAAACTTCTTTCCACTCTTTTCAGCCCTTGTACAGGGGTGAAAAAATCACTTAGAACTATACAATAGAAGTTACTGACGAAAATAATGCACAGCCAACAGTCTGTGCATCAATATGAAGGCAAAGATGTACTGTACACTAGACATAACCTTATTTTTAACTCTCTTTAAAGGGTGATAAAATCATTTTCTTCTATATAACAGAACTTATTGACGAACATTGATATTTATCATTGAAAAATGTAGGTTGTAGTTTTTAAATAGTTCCAGAGAATTTTATGTATTTTTTAAAAATAATATTTCTTTTTACACTTTTTTCTTGTAGTTTTCATTGTTTAACTTATATTTGAATTTATAATGTACTCAATTCGGTAAGTTTGGTATAATTTTAATTCAATTACCTATTGTAAGTTTAAATTAAAAAACAACTGTCTGTAATCGGGATCTTCATCCTATAGACATGTTTACTAAAATAAATAAATAAATAAATATGACATATATTACTGATTTCTGTCCTATATGCATTTCCTTGATTTTTTTTTCTGGCTGCTTTCTGTAAACCTATTTAACTCTTCTCTTAGTGTATTAAAGCTGGTCGGGTGTGTATTGATTTTGCCTATTTCTGGTATCGTTTGCCATTTTATTTGTGTGCTTATACATTCCGTTTGAGAAAACATCAACCGTAAATTATTTTGATGTACTACAGCTTGTGTAGCATTCGAAGAGCTAACCCATACAAGTGACAGTAAATCCTAGAATGTACACAACAATCACTGTTAAATAATTTTTTATACGCCCTTTACACCAGGTTATGGTTGTTGATATGTCCGTTAAATTGATTTCGAGTAAAAAATATTTTTTTCAACTGCTTACTGAAAGGTCACAGGTTAGGATAGGTTAATACATGAGTGGGTTATAAATCGACTTCAGACCCTTCATTGATCTGCTGTGACCCACACCTAATTATATTTCCCCCAATAAGTTAGCTTTTTGATAAAGCTAATAAACTTATTAGGTGAGAAGCCGTCCAAGTCCTGACAACAGTTCTCCTTTGTCAAATAGCGACAATCGGATTATTTCTTGCAGCTAGACAGGTACATAGAACGTGCTTTGCCGTTTCGTCTCCCTCTAAACACGGACGCCAATCAGCATTTTCCACTACTGCAAGTCTACGCAGATGATGATAATAGATAAACTCCTTTGATTGAACTAATCTTTATAGTTCCTGCTGTAACCAACCATACATATTATTAAACTCCTTTCCAGGTTAAGTTGTTTATATTTACCCCATTAGTTCCAAATGCATCATTGGAATGCATTCCAGAGTTTGAATTAACTTTTACGATTAGTTATGTTACAGAGTATACCACCACCAAGAAATGATCATTAATCCAAGAGCATCCCTCCCATTGAAACCTAAACGAATAGTCTAGACTCTGAATATTATAATCAGACGTCATGTCTTTTATTATAGATTAAATAAAAGTCACTAATAAACAACTTAAAGTTTATTTTAAATTAAAACTAAAAAAACACTTGCTCAACTTTACTACCGTCCTTCAGTACTGCCAACATCAACCCCAAGCAAGAGGTATTTCGAGTGTATTTCATACTACTTGATTTTTTTATCAGTTTATCTATAGAATCGGCTGTGAGGTAAGTGGCAAACATGCTAATTGTTGCCTCAAGGTTAAGACTCATCATCAAATTCATCATTTGCCAAAAAATACCTAATTAACCAGACGAATGTTCTCTACCACTAAGTTTCTTATAACTATTCGATCACAAATTTTAACTTAAGACAGATTTTTGATGGTATGAAATACTCTCAATCCAGAGTGGCTACATCCTACCGTACTGGGAGCTTGAAGTTTTTTTTAGATACACCCATCACTCTACCAAACTCTCGAACATTTTGGTATTTTTATTTTTGCGATGCGGTTACTAGGGCCAGTTATAATAAGGAAAACAGCAGAAAATTTTAGATTTGCGACATAAATTGTTCAAATTTAGAGGAAGTAAAGGACATGTTTAATCTAAAACTTCTCATTGCAATGGTTGCCACACCTGAAATAAATTAGAACCGTAAAATCGCTCCACTAAGACAATTCCTTAGTCACCTTTTTTAGCACTATTTAAGCGACATTCCCATGAAGTTTTAATGTTTCTATGAATATAATCTAAATATTTGTTTATTACCATCTCTATGAATTGTCGAATAGGAAGAAGTCTGTCAACCACATCCTGGGAAAGCAACAAAAATGTGTCCTGAACAGCCAGCTTTATTAATTTGACCAGGTACTTTGTCTTTCACCCAACCAATCTAACGGTATTTTTCATACTTTCTGAAATAATAAGTAAATGAGATCAAACAGAATAACGTCCTCGGACCCACGGCTGAATTGACCTTAAAATTTAAATGCCATGTGACATAACTTGTTCCTTTGGGTCTAACACCCACAGCTGCACGAAGTTTTGAATTCCTTTCTAATTTTTGAAAAGATAAGCATCATATGGAGAGAGAGTACTTCTGTAGCACTACAAATAAAATCAAAATAAAATCATGTAGAACTCATATTTTATTATTGGAATTTAGTAAAGCAGTTCCGTTTAGCACTGCAGCATAAAAATACTACAAACTGAACATTTTGCGAAGGTAAGATATTTACAGCCTGAGTACCGACATTTGGATCTGGATTTTTGGTTATGTTTCGTAAACTGTGGGAGATGTTTGCTCTCTTTCTCTCTCTCTCTCTCTCTCTCTCTCTCTTCTTCGAATTTATTTTTCGGGAATGGGTTGCACTCTTCTGCGTTTTCTATTGTGTGACTCTTCCTCACTGTCACTCGAATCCGAATTTTCTGGACGTACAGCAAGCCCTGATATCATTAGTGTCTTTGCAACTGGAAATTTGAAATTGACGTAGTCCATAGTCCTTTTTGAGACTTTTGCAGCTGCGGCATCTTCTCGATATTGTAGTCAGCCTGCCGCTGTACTGAAGTCCATAAAATGGTAAATCGCACGAATGGTCCATTTATTACTTCGGCTCCTCATACGATACATTTAAATAACTCGATCGAGTATGTCTACTCCTTCCATGCTATCATTGTAATACTTCACAATTTGAAGGACGATTTATCTCAATATATTTTTTGTTAGGCTTTGACCAGCGCTTACACCATCCCACAGGCTCTACTCCAAATTCTGAGGAAGCCAAAATAATGGTTTCGGAGTCATACCATTGTACTAAAGCTAGTTTATTATCTTCTATAACAAGCATATCATGCGAGCCGCGGCCAGATTTTTTTCATGTTATTGTCTGTTTTGACACTCGTCATATTTGTTTTCTTTTTCTTGTGTTTTTTTCCCTTTTGGTTGCCACTGAGAGTTAGCGGGATTTTATTTTTCATGAGAGTGCTAGAGAAAGTAATCCCTTGAGCAAGAAGGGTGTCAATTAGTAGTGTGGACGTGAAAAATCTGTCAGTAAAGATAGACAGACCGACAGAAAGAATCCGCAAGTCTGGGGACCTTCCTTCCCCCAACATCCAGTTTTTCGAGAGTGCATACTAAACTCGATTCCGTTGTCTTTTCCTTCCCCTTATCCTCATACATATGAAAGTTCAATGGAATTCCTTTAGTTGTGGTCATTACAAAATTTGTAAGTCCTACAGGTTTTCCCCTGACGAACTGTTTCATTACAACTTTCCCATGAAATGCAATAATTAGAAAATAGAAATATTGGTCGTGTCATTTTCTCGATCCTCTTTCGATACAACATTGTCATCGACGACTTTCAAACGAGTTCGGAGAAGAGAAAACCGATTCCTGGAAATGTCTGAAACAATGAACTCCGGTGTCCAGTCTCCAAATCATCCGGTCTCGGTATGTGTAGATGTCAATTAACATGCTGTATGCAAAAAATATTTTCATTTCTGCCTCGGAAAGGCGGTGGATTCAACGAAATCGTTATCGAGGTATCTGCTAAAGCAATGAATTGGATCTAGTATGTTTTCTAACATCAACAAATCGGCACGCGCCGGGGGGTGTATATTTCACACCAATTCGTGATACAAAAGTCGTTCGTTTCCATTTATTTTCTTTTCCTAAATGTCGGTCTTCGCCTGAAGAAGCGATTGCCCCATTGAGTTGGCTTTCAACAGCTCCATCTTCTTGGCTACTTTCTGCACTCCTTTCACCCTCATCTTCACTTCCTTCATTTCTTTCATTCTCATCATCACTTCCAGCTACACTCTCATTCCCACTCATAATTTGTTGTCGAGAGTCATTTCCAATATTAGCAATTCTAAACAAAAAACATCTCTATAAATTTTTTGTAAGATGTACCTACCATTACGGAGATATAGGGCAATCTTCAAAATGGCGTCTAAATGGGGTGGCCGAAAACTCAGTTTTAAACTTAGAACGCCCCCCCCTCCCCCCTACACTACGAAAAAAAACACATGGTTTATTATTAGACGCAAGTTGACTGCTTAAAAATATGGTTTAGAATACGTACAGAACAGCTGTTAATTTTGTGTGCACTTTGTCACGCATATCAACTATGATACCATATGTCAAATTCCGACAGGGCAGCCACGAAAAAAATTATTAAACCAAGGGGGCCAAGTTCAGTGTGACTTTTTTCTACGCTGCCAGTTTTGATGTATTCTTCTCTGATTCCGGACTAAGGTAATTGTTTTACCAGTGCTCCAGGATATACCAAGTGCTGGTTCTGGTCCTCTTAATCTCGACACCGCACCTTCTCTGATTAATGAATCGGACATTTTAGTGCCTTCCATACCAGAGTGGCCAGATATTCAGACCAAATTCAATTTGTTGCATCTGCGCAATCGGGTTAGAGCTTTCTGGCAGATCATTGCAGAATTTCAGGAATAGGATTCAAGATCTTTGAGAGCTGCTTGGCTGTCTGAGAAGATTCTTATTGGTGTGTCTGGAATGAGTCTGTTCCAACTTTTATAGGCACAATTCAATGGCACAGGTTTCAATCTGAAATATAATCGCATTATTACCCAGATTAGAAAATTATCTTTGGGTCGCAACTATATTCTCCGACTCAAGTTCGTTCCGGAATTTTGGAGCTGTCTGTGAATTAGCAATTATCTCCCTGCCATTCCAATCTTATTCATCTCCTCCGGGAAACAAGATGATGAAAGGCAACTCATGATTGGTTTTGGTAGGCACCACATCCGAGGATGATGGGACTATCTGTGCCATCTATCAGCCTTCTTGCATCAGTATCCAATTTTTGAAGTTTGTATGTTACCCACATGGCTTTTCGCTCTAGGTAAGATCTGGAGATGGATAGATCCAGAGAGATTTCCAGAGCAGCTAACGGTGTGGTAAATTGCACCAGTTATTGCAGGCATGCTTCTCTTTGTCAGTCAGAGAGTTTGTTTTTGGCCGTTCGTTGCAGCTCCTTCGACCACTACTTTATGGAGCCACGCGCTTCTATTGGTTTTATGATCTTTAATACATTCGCTGGTAACCAATGCACTAAGATTTCCCACAGATTCTTTAACATACCTATAAGGATGTTAAAAGAATTATTCATTCAAGCAGAGAGGAAGTCTGAAAATTGTTCTTTTTAATTTGTCTATAAATCAAGTGACAGATAAAAATCTGTAATTGGTTTTTTGCATTTTCGAAACCACTGTGTATTTCAATGCACACTGTGTCTAATGTTTGCTCATCAACTAAAACGAGTCTTACCAATATTCATCAAACATGTTTTGACTTTTGTATTATGTTTACTGTACATTGTGTTCCTCACAAAGAATAAAAGATATGGAAAAACATTAGTTAATTCCATTATCTGTTTTTAAAGTCTAAAAGTTGCAATTAAGAAAGTTCGAAATTTCGTTGATCGCCTTGTACAAGATTTAATGCTCGAATAGAGGTAGGGCGTCGCCAGTCATGAATTAATTGCTGATGAAGTTTGAATCTTTATTCATTATCTCTCTAAATTAATTACAAAGTTTAAGCGTACGTCTATATCGCACAGAAATAATCTTTGCACTAGTTGCATTCGTATTGGTGCAAGTAACTAAACTTCTGTCGAATACCCTACAAGGTTCATTTCAATGTTTATTTGCTCCTTTGTGTACTTTGCTATCAAGTCCTTTCCAAATGAATGGACTTTTCTATGGAATTTTTTAAGCACATAAATTCCGAACTTAAATTTAAATTTCCATCCTGAGTTCTATCCTCATTCACGATAACAAAGATTTGTTTTCGTGATAATTTAGAATTCGTAAAAGAGAATATGGGTGTCACACAGGGTTCAATATTGAGTTATACATTGTCTTTGCCTTAGATAAATAAATTGTATACTTTAGCATCTAATGCATATATTACAATATCCTGATGACATATCAGTAATTGTTTCTCACAAATTAGATGAAATATTAGAAATAGTATGTAATAATGTATTAAAAAACTTGAACATCTAGTTTACTGATAATTCTATATATTTTAACGTGCTAAAATGTTATAGCCAAAGAAATTTAGATACACAATTGAATTATTTGGCCTACTTACGTCACTAGTGGTATTCCTAACACAAAGACTAACACCTAGTTGAAAATTTTGAGCAGTCCATTGAAGTAAACGATACCAGATGCTACGCAAATAGCTGAAAAATATTTAAATAGTTTTCAGAGTACACAAGAGATAAATAAATAATAAAACTATCGATTTAACTTTTATCAAATACATTGATATGTGAGCCAGGAATCCGGTGTTTGTTTTTAAAATGGCTCAAAATAAATTATCAATTTAGCGGTAAGCAATATGTTGATAAAAGTGATAAATTACTCGCGAATAAGAAGAAAATAAAAACACAAAGAGGTGGTCCTGAGAAGAATCTTTGAGGCACTCCGGTTTTTTAAATAATTTATTTTGTGATGATATTCATCCGTTTAATTGGTCTTTCTGAGTTCGATGAAGTAGGTTAATCATTTTGTCGTTAGATGTCATAGAAGCAGTTTCCGAAAGTTTTCCAATTAAAGTTTTTTGATCAGGAAGGTACATACTTTATGTAAAAAATGTTTTAGCAAATTTGACCGAATATTTTTTTCACTTGCTATTTTTATATAGACTTCCCGGCGCCTTCGCCAAAATGTGTGAAATTTTAATTTTATTTTACGCTATTTTTTATTAAAGAAACAAATATTTTTTGTGCATAATATTATTTCCCGGCGTCTTCGCGAACATTTTTCAATATAAAATGTATGAAAAGAATCTTGAATTCGAAAATTTCTTAATTGTACAAAAGGTCATTCATTCTTGTACATTTCTTGAGCTGTAATTCGGAAACTAGATATAGGATCAAGTTGGGCCCATGAGAGCTGTATGTTATTTTGCTAAAGATTTCTATTATTAGCAGACTGTAATTTCTAAAATCTAAGTATTTGACTATAATAGTAAAAACTCACCGTTCAGTCGAAATCCTGGTGGTTGCAATTTGATAAATGCCGGAGATTGAAGGAAATCAGGAAAAGGAAACTTTAAGGTAAAGACGAGGAATCGGCAATATTCGAAGAATTTTCGCACGACACAATACTATTCAAGTAATTGCTATGTTTAACTATATTTAACTAAATGAGAAAATGGTTTTACTTATATCAAAAAATGAAATTTTGTCTAACACCTTTTAGAAACTTCTTTAACTATCTATCTTTCTATGATGTCTAATGGCTCACTGATCTCAATATTAATAGATTAAATAGGTTCCAAATGATTGACCGGATGGTCCAAGATTTTTGGAAAAGATGGCATTTAGAGTATCTCACTACATTACAGACTCGACAACGTTGGAATACTGATAGTAATCCTGTCAAAATATGTACCATTGTTGTTCTGGAACAACCAAATACACCGCCTCTTCAATGGCCTTTAGGTATTATCGATCAAGTCTATCCTGGACGCGATCACGTTATTAGAGTAGTTGATGTTCGTACTAAAAATGGAATCTATAGGAGACCTGTCATTAAGGTCTGCCCTTTGCCTTTGCAATAAATTTTCATTATTTTAGTTTGTAACTAGTAGTAATAGTAATAATGTTTGTAAATAGTAGTTTTAGCATAGATTTTTCATTTTTCTTATTTTATCATTCCGAAACTTAGTTCAGCCCAGGGGGAATGTTTGCGCCGCTCTTTATTTTATTTGAACTTAAATCGAAATAGGCAACCCAAATTACCTAGCAGTGAATAGATGATAAACTCTATCATTTATACAGGAATTTTATTCTCCCATGCAAAAAGGGCAACAAAAAGTGGACTACTGATACTGCTACCAGTGAGCCATTAGACATTATAGATAGATAGTTAAAGAAGTTTCTAAAAGGTGTTAGACAAAATTTCATTTTTTGATATAAGTAAAACCATTTTCTCATTTAGTTAAATATAGTTAAACATAGCAATTACTTGAATAGTATTGTGTCGTGCGATAATTCTTCGAATATTGCCGATTCCTCGTCTTTACCTTAAAGTTTCCTTTTCCTGATTTCCTTCAATCTCCGGCATTTATCAAATTGCAACCACCAGGATTTCGACTGAACGGTGAGTTTTACTATTATAGTCAAATACTTAGATTTTAGAAATTACAGTCTGCTAATAATAGAAATCTTTAGCAAAATAACTACAAGAGCTTTTGATCAGAAAGTCGAAATCTACAACATATTAACAATTTAGCCAATTTGACCGGAACCACTTTTCCATAAGATGAGTGCGCGGCCCTTTGTTTTTATTTCTTTTTTCTCAAAACCTACCTAACCTACCTAACTTTAGACCATCTGTTATATAAAGTTTTTGTTTGTCTGGTAGCTCTCCATCTTTTTCTTTTAGCAGGGCGACGAAGGGTCGTCGCACTCAGGTCTTGTGGCCCATTGTGCTATCGCTACGAATTTATTGAATTCCCCCTTCATGTCGGATTCTAGCCCAAGGCCAAACTCCTTGCTATAGGGGCATTGCTTATTTCCTCCAGCACCGGAAAACCAATGCCGAAGTGTTTGTGCCTCAAGTTCATAAGACTAGGGCAGGAAGTAAGGACGTGGATGAAAGTCTCCTCCTCGTCCCCGCAGAACCTGCAGTCGGGGTTGTCAACCACCCCCCCTATAGTGTGCAGGTGTTTTCTGAAAGAGCGGTGTCCAGTCAAAAGACCTACCACGATTCTGACCTGTTTCCTGCTTAGTCGCAGATTTGATCTGCTCGCTTCGGCAAGGGCCCCGAGATCAGGAGCTTCACTTGCCGGAGTCCTGGGTAGGGGGCCCAGAAGTTAAAGAACTGGGACCGTGTCCCGTTTTCTACTGACTTCTTGGCACTTGATCTACTAGGGTGGCAGAGAGCCGGCTCCGGACCCACTAGGGGCCCCTGAGAGCCCCCTCTGGGCCTTTCACCGTATATCCCCGCTCCAGCACTTTCGTCTGTGAACCAGACGATATCGGCAGCCCCGAGTATGTTCTCGAGTGGGTTCCAGACTTCGCTTTTGAGGATGACAACCTCAAAGGGTTCTGAGGAGGAGAAGGAAGGCACCTTATCATCACTCCTGGCCTCCAGAAGTGATTGAGTCCCTATCACGTTGTGTGACCTAATGGTTCTTCTCGGGTCTTCCACTGACTAACGCACCTCAGCCTGTAGGCCGCTTCCGAGCCTCGGCCTCAATCACCAAGTAAATGGGCACGAGTTCCAGAAGGACCTCCGAGCTGTTGTGGGGGTCGTGCGTATTGCTCCTGTAACTCCCAAACAGGCGAGTCTTTGGAGTTGTGTTAACTTCTGTTGAATGTATATCCTGGTTACAGCAGGCCACCACAGACCAACAGAAGCATAAGTGATCATTGGTCTTACTAACACAGTATAGTACCACATTGTTACCGTGGCGTTTGATCCCCATGTTTTACCAAAGGTCCTTCTACATACCCAGAGGGTTGTAGTGGCCCTTTGTATTTGTCTCTCTATGTGATCTTTCTAGGAGAGTCCTAGAGTCCAGGATAACACCCAGATACTTCACCATCCTGGAGATCGTTAGAGTCGTGTCATAGAGTACTGGCTCGTCGAAACGGTCTAGCCTGCACTTCCTACTGAAAATTAGACTCTAAGGCCCTGGTTGTTACACCATCTCTGTACGATCTGCAAGGCCCTTTACAAGAGTCCGCTAACCGTATTTGGGAATTTTCCCTAGATGATAATTGCCAGGTCATCTGCGTAACCTTGAGCAAAAAGATCTTCGTTCTCGAGTTCCTGGAGATCATCGAGAACGAGGTTCCATAACAGAGAGGAGAGGACGCTTCATTGTGGGCAGCCTCTCCTTACTGAAACTTTTACTGCCGTTTTCTAGTTGGCAGCTATAATTTGCCTCCCCGCTAACATGGCCCTCAACATCTAATCATGTCATCGATGCCATAATAGGCAGCCGCGCCGCAGATTGAGTCGAAGGATGTATTATCAAATGCTCCCTCGATGTCGAGAAAAGCACCAGCTTTAAGTTCTTTGTGGTCTCTCCACTATCAGTTTTTTTATTACATGAAACTAATTACACCCTGTATAAAGAGGAAAGTCTAGTGTTTTGGAGGCACCTCGACTCTATCCCGCGGAGTTTTTAATACTTCAAAACATGAACATCGCAAATCATCACAAATCACTTTAATAAACCACAGTAGTGGAATAAAAATACTGAAGTCACTGAATTTGCTATGTTGGGCGGATTAAAGTAATAATTGATGTAAATTTTTTACTGTATTTTTTTTAAATTATTTAATTGAAAACATTTTAAATGCATACTGATTTTTAAACAAAGCTATACTTATACTGACTGTTGTTTTTACTTGATTTAATAGTGTATTTTTCAGCGAGCGTATAATGATGGCCATTACTCGCGAGGGTGATATTTGCGACACGAGCCGTAAGTGAGTGTCGTAAATCAAACGAGCGTGTAGTACGCGAGCAAAAGACTATACTTTATCCTCGATTTAATTGTTTAAAGTTGAAAAAATACAGTTAGTTTACAGTAAAAACTTTGTTTTGACGTTTAAGACGTCAAACAGGAAATCATGGGCCCTCCCTTGGAAATAATGGACTTGCCCTTTGGTTATGGAAATTTCTAGTTCCTGGTTGGTCAAAGGTGTGTTATAATGAGTTTATATTCATTATACGCTAGGTTGGAACTGTGGCTATCATTATTCGTAAATTGTTAAATGTATTATGCAAGGATTATACGGTAGTCGTGGATAAAGGAAATTATATTTCCTCATCCTCTTCGCTAATGATATCCTGATGATAACCTTTGAGAGGTATTATGTTGCTCAGTTATAAATCTGCAAAGTACTTAGCCGAGCTACTACAAAACAAGACATAATTGCAATGTAGCAGTCGATGTATTAAGCAAAATAGATATAATCCTGTGACGCTTAAATGCTAGCCTAGTTTATTCCGTATTATCTGGTGACTAATTTACCTCCTACTCAAATTAAAAAAGTGGGTCAGCCCTCATTATAAACGAATTCACTGAAAATGAGGTACGAAGCATCATACTGCTGATTATCGATCACCAATCCCATTTAAGGGCTTTACAAGATGTCCCTCAGATTACTTGGGGTTGTAATTTGGTAATTAAGGGAAAAGTCACGCAACAAAAGTACATTTTGTAACATCTGCGTTTCGTTATCCAATTGGTGATTATCGCATTTAAGGGGGTTTGCTTTCTTTGTGTGATATTCTTCGTTTTAAATGGTACTTTTATAAATTAGTTTCTTAGGACGAAATTTGTAACAGATTAGATTTAGGAACTGCTACATTACAGATTTATATATAAACAGTATACCGAGTGTGGCAAACACAAATAACATGAAAACAAAGCATTTTCGCGAAAAAGTTTCAGATAAAAGTTTCATCACTTCAAAAGCAGGATCTAATGGCTATAATTATTTGTGGTTTGATGAAGAACTGCACGGTCGTTTGAGATCAACTTGTTACAGGACCTGAGTCCACTTGTAAAGAGGGGATCCAAAGGCAGTATAACAGCGAACGCAGGGTAGGGTGGTCACCCTGTGCCCCTAATAAAATTTTAATGTTTAACATGCAGTATCCCCTCTGCAATACCTTCTCTGGTGAGGAAGGGGTGTCACACGGCCGGCTAGTCAGGTCCTTGGGGGTGGTTTCGATAATTGGGGTGGTGCAGGTTGGTCAATTATATAAAGACAACGTCGTTCTAATCAAACATTTAATAACGATAGCTCGGTACGTAGTACAATATATCACACAATATAACCTAATAAGTGTGGCCCACACCCTTAACCTAACATATACAACATATCTTACAAACTAATAAACTATTGATAAATATAGGTAAAGGTCATATACAGGAAGAGTGAAAAAATAACTAAATGTGACCCAAGGTATGGAGAAATATAAATTGCTTAAAATTATTGAAATCTATCTGTAAAATATTTAGTTATTGGAGTAACGATGTACAAAATATGCCAGATATTACTGAAATTTACTGAAAATTGGAAACTATATGTGAAAGGTGGCAAATACTATTTAATTAGTGAAATAACATTACACAAAATATGATAAATATTTACTGAAATTTACTGAAAACGTTATGAGCAACACATTACAAATATTACTGAAAATTATTGAGGTAGTTATGTGCAAAATATGACTAAAAATATTACTGAAAATCATATGCAAGTTATGACGAGCGGTAGAGCAACTATTACTTTATGATTAAACTAAGTGCCAGAAGTGGACGAACGGTAGCACATCTACTTCTATGAACTAGCTGTATACAAAATAAGACGAACGGTCCTGTTCGTTCTCTGCCCCTAATTATTTTACTGTACGGTGGACATTGTGTTGATGTACCAGATCCCTCGTTAAGATAATATGATTCCGCTTACCTTTGGCAGTGTCTGAATACCTTTTCCCGTCCTACCAGGGTAGCGTAATTCTAGGTCCTAGCAGTCACATATTGTAGACAATCTACTGGAGTCTAATATAACGTGACGAGATCCCCAGTACCATACAAGCACCAAATTACAGGCGATAATCCAAAAGCTAGACACCATAATCTGGACTAAAAGTCGCAATCACTGTCTGAAGTTCCCTTGAAATGTAGAACGTGACATAAAAGTTCAAGTAGAACGTAAAGTAACAGATCCAAATATATCAGTAAAGTAACAGATCCAAATAAATCGTAAAGTAACAGAACCAAATAAATCATAAAGTAACAAATCCAATACGTAAAGTAACAGCCCTGCAATAAAATAAATAACCTAAATTACCAATCTATTTCAACCTCAAGGGGGTTTCAGAGACATACCTGAGATGTGATGTGCGCTAAAAGAGGTCCTTTGCTGTCGGATGGCACTCCGAAATCTTGCATTCGAAAGACACCACGTGCTTCAGAAAATTTATTTAATCCGGAAATCCGTAGTTGTATCTCCCCAAAACGATAGTCAAATACCAAAATGGAAATACAACTAATTTTGTCGTGCTGAATACTAAATCCCATAAGTGGAGGAAACTTACAATATCGCAAAGACGCGAATTCACACGACTCAATTTTCCAGCCAGCCAAAAGGAAAATGACCAAAAAGATGCCCCCCCTATCAAATCGTCAGGTTCTCGTAACTTCCGTCGGTACATTCGGAATTTCTAATTCACGGCGTACCCTACAACTCTGAATAGATTTTCCTAACTTCGTTTACATCTACAAATAATATCGTAATATAAATGTGGGGGATATAATCACCATGCCGAAAATTGTGAACGCAAATCCAGATGTTTGAAATGTGCTGAGGAAGACCACAAAACCGAAGATTGTGAAAGTGACAGTGTAAAGTGTTTTAATTGTATAGAAGCGAAATCAAATCTCAAATTGGATATTAACATAAACCACTCTATATATGATACTAATTGTCCGGTGTACTTAAGGAAATTTAATATTCAACAACAAAAAATTAAAAGAGTACCCATTGAATAGCAACTAATGTTACAAGATGATGGACAGTCATTGTTTAAATTAAAAATAATGCACCAAAATACACAGTGTATTAAAAATAAAATTGAACAAATGAAAATATTTTTAACTGAACAATGTATTGACTTTGTATGTTTAATAGAGCACTGGATGAGCAATTCGGAGATTGGTAGTCTTAAAATTGGTGGGTATAATATAGCTTCAATTTTTTGTCGAACAAAATTTAAAAATGGTGGAACTATAATTTTAATTAAAAATACTCTTAATATTCAAACAAAAGAAATATGTCACATAAAAAAATTTTGTAAAGAAAAAATTATGGAGGCTTGTGGAATTGAAGTAGAATTGGAAAAAAATATAATAAAAATTGTTTGTATATATAGGTCACCTCTTGGAGATTTAAATGAATTTATATCATTATTTGACTCATTGTTAAACTATGTCAGCAAGAACAAAATCTGTAAAGTTGTAATTTGTGGAGATTTTAATATAAATTATTTATCTGATACAACTGCCAAGAAACGAATATCTGACACCTTAGAAATGTATAATATTAACATGCTAATCAGTGAGCCTACAAGGTATTCTATAAATTCAAGTAGCTGCATCGATTACGTTTGTAGTAATTTTTTCAACAATACACATGATAATTGTATAATTAATCATAATTGTATATCAGATCACACTGCACAAATTTTAGAGTGTCATTTACAGTATCATACCAACATTGAAAAATCCTACATATCTACTAGAATATTCAGTGACAGTAATTTTAACACCTTTTTATATTATATGAGAAAAGAAACGTGGGATAGTATATACACTGCTCATATAGTAGATGAGGCATTTGAAAACTTTATAAATACACTAATTTACCATTTTGAGATGAGCTTCCCAGTAAAACGTATTAAGATGAAAAAATCTAAAAAAAGAAATGATTGGGTTTCCCAGGGTATCAGAATATCTTCTGATAAACTGAAAGATCTCTATCAGAAAACACTACGCACTAATAATCCAGACAATCTTGAAATTTATCAAAAATATAAGAAAGTGTACAAAAAAGTAATACAAGCTGCTAAAAGAATGCATAACGATAGTATAATTAAAAATTCTGATAATAAAAGTAAGGCAGTATGGTCAGTAATTAACCAGAATATTAATGAGAGTAAATTTAACGAAAATAAAATTTATGAAATGGAAGTAGATAACTTGACTGTGACAGATGATAAATTAATTGCTGAGAATTTTAATAAATATTTCATTGACTTACGAAAAAAATTAAATCACAAGTTAAGTTCGGAAAACAACAAAACTGATGTTAACATTACGCATGATAATTATTATCCAACAATTTTTCTGGAACCAGTGAGTGAAAATGAGGTCTATAACGTAATTATGCAACTGAAAAATACTAATTCATCGAGCTTTGATAATTTAAGTGCGAAATTAATTAAACAATCTGTATATTACATCTTAACACCACTAACAAATTTAATTAACTGGTCTATGTCAGAAGGTGTATTTCCACACATTTTAAAAACAGCTAAAGTAATACCCATCTTTAAGAAGGGTGATCGAACCTTACCTGAGAATTATCGTCCAGTTGCAATATTATCAACTATATCAAAAATTTTAGAAAGAATAATATTTAATAGAATTGTGCAATTTATTTCACAATACAACATACTCACGAACTGTCAACATGGGTTTCGTAAGGGCAGGTCTACAGAAACTGCAATTTTAAATTTTATTTACAATATTTATGAAAACATAAATAACGGTAAAAAATGAATTGGCTTATTTATGGACCTTAGCAAAGCTTTTGATTTAATAAATCACAATTTACTTCTAGATAAGCTATCTACATATGGACTAAGAGGAAAAATTCATAATTGGCTCAAATGCTATCTGTCAGATCGAAACCAAGTTGTTGTAGTAAATGGGATGAAATCTAGTAGACAAGATATATCGTGTGGTGTTCCCCAAGGATCAGTCCTGGGGCCACTGCTCTTTTTAATTTATGTAAATGGCTTGCCTAATAATGTCTTAATTAAAGACAACTTGATTATGTTTGCAGATGATAATTCTTATTTATGTTGTTCATCCTCTTTGACAGACGTTATAAATAACACTAAAACGGAAATTTTCAATTTCACCGACTGGTTTAAGGATAATAAATTGTTTTTAAATATTTCAAAAACGGTATTTATAAATTTTACACCAAGAATATCACGAATTGTAGAATCTAATTTGTTACAAATTGAGGGTAAATCTATCCAACAAGTTGACTCAACAAAATTTCTTGGTGTAAGTATAGATAACGCGCTTAGCTGGGAACCTCATATCAGTAACTTATCAAAACAATTAACGCCAGTATGCTATGCAATTTATAGGTTACATAAAATCACTAGTAGGGATACCATATTATCATACTACTATGCACATTTCTTTTCCAGAATTTCCTATGGTATTATTTGTTGGGGCTCTTCTTCAAACGCACAAAGAATTTTTAGAATACAAAAAAAGGCAGTAAGAAATATGATAGGTGCATCAAAATATACTTCTTGTAGAGAAATATTTAAAAAATTAAAAATGTTACCTTTATTTTGTATTTACATACTCCACATATTACTCTACATAAGAAATAATTTAAATATATTTTTACCCAATAATTTTAATCACGACTACAATACCCGATCAAGCGACGATTTATTGATTCCTAGTCATAATCTATCTAAATACGAAGAAAGTCCACAATATATGGGAATTATTCTTTACAATAAATTACCACCCAGAATTAAGAATTTAGATAGACGTGCTTTTAATATTATTATTGGCAAAATGTTACTATTCTCTACAAGAATTTTTAGATGATGATATTGAAATTTTATTTTAACTATGTTTATATACATACGTGTTAACTTAGGTTTTAACTTTGTGTCATTGTATTTTATATCTATATGTATTTTTTATCTCTTTTTGTAATGATTTTTTATTGTATTGACGACTTTGGTCAATCATTCCGACGTGTCCCACACCATGTAACTGTATGGTCTTTTGGACAATAAAGTTTTTATTATTATTATTATACTCCGGAGACCGTCCTTTCATAAGTCTACACACCAAAATAAAGTTTAATTAACAATACCGGGCTTGTGGAAGCTTTACCAAGGCATTTTTGCAACGCGCTCTCTCAAAGAATACTCGAACGCACCTCGTTCGGCTAGATATTAAACATCAGGTAGCACTATTAGGCAACCTGTTATACTCGCTTGGCAGCCGAAGGAAAGAACGAAATTAGTACCTAAAATTCCGGAAATTACTAAATGTGAAAATAGACTGTAATAAACTTTGTTTTTTTTTTTAATGGCAATTCCTGCTTTATTTTACAGATTCATATTCTACGTAGAAAAATAAACAACTTTTGTTTAAATCATTTTTTGCTTAGCCCCATTGTTTGCGAATAATTAAGCGTTAGATGTAGTAATAACGCATCTCTGTAACTAGAAAACAAGAAATTTTATGAAAAATGTTTGCATAATGTGCTGGACAACCATCGTGCTGGAATCACATGTTCGTCATTTCTTGTAAATGGTACATCAAGACATTATGCATTGAATGCACGTGCAGTATTGGATCGGGATGATTATGGTCGATAGATTGGACGAGGTGGTTCAGTACACTGGACCGCACGATCACCTGACTTGACTTCGGCCAGGTTTTTTGTGGAGATATCTTAAAGAAAAGGTTTGCAAAGGTTTCGACACTGTTCCATCTTTCTCGTTTTCGAATTACAGAGATGTGCCGCTTCTACGTTGCCTTGTTCAATACTTAATTACTCGCAAACAGTGGTGGCAAAATGAAAAATGGTGGAAAGAAGATTCGTTTATTTTTTTATGCAAAATACGCATCTGTAAGAAAAAGTAGGGGTTTCAAGTTAAAAAAACAATGTTGACCTTCAAATGACTATGATTTTGAAATGATGAAAGTGTTTTCTGAAAAATGTTTTTTTCTTTGCATTTGCTAACTTGAATGCTACACCCGGTATATTTTGGGCAGAAATAACACGTTTTACAAGTAAAATCTCAATGAATGAAAGTCGGAAATTTAAAAATACTGTAAAGTAATGAATGAGTAATGAATTATATATACCATGCCCTCGTAAATTTTATAATATTTTATCTCAATAATTCTATTTTTTGACTTGTTTTTATTTATTGGCACCGCAGTGAAAAATAGATTATCTTATCGGGAATTCTGAATTTCGATATAAATCTATTTTACTATATCTCGCACGACAATCTGGCATTGCTTCCAAATATCTGAGACTGTCTGGCTTTGCCCATGTCTCCAGTAAATGGAGAAATAGATGAATTTTATATAAGTATTTGATATGTTAAGATTTAAAAGTACGAAGAGTATAATAATAGGTGTATACTTGCAGGCAAAAAAGACGAACAGTCTCATTTTACGGTTTTTTAATAAGCAGAAAATATATATACAGAATGTTCCAAAATCACCGGAGGAGCTCGTACGACAGATTCTTTACAACATTCTGAGACAAAAACCCTAATAGATGTCGAGTTTCCAACCGTTTTCGAGCTAGACTCTATTGAAGTTTCGCAAAGAAAGTTCCCTATGCGAGGCTGACGATTTATTAAATTTGTAGATAGGTGCTGTAAACAAAATAAATTCAATAGAGTCTAGCTCGAAAACGGTTGGAGACTCGACATAATTATATTAAGGTTTTTGTCTCAGAATGTTGTAATGAATCTGTCATTATGAGCTCCCCAAAGTTAATAATTTAAGAGTAAAAAATTCTTGAATATCTGCTATGCTAACATGCTGTATCTGAATACTCTTCATTTTCAAAGATCGTATCTATTAAGGGTTTTATTCAGAACCACAAGATGTTCAACATATTCGAATTTCAGCTTATTAAACGGAAGCTACTTTTCCATAAGAAGGTATGTGTGGTATCAGTTACAGTTCTTATGGTGCTTGCAATAGGATTTTCCCTTAAACGATTGATAAGAGACATATGGTTGTCTGCACTAGAAATTGATTTTCGTCCGGATCCCACCTTCCTTTTTATAGTGTGCTCCTCCTTTCACCGGTTTTTTACTTTAAATACCGTAGGTTTATTAGTTGATTTGCTCTGCAACCTTTCTTAGGGATTAACCCTCTTTCAACCTAACAATTAAAATTTCCATGACTTGAGTTAATTGTCTAGGCATTCTTTTACTGACAGGCACATTCCTTGATTTCTAAGATTTAAAAAATTATATTTTCTACGATAATCAGTCTGACTTTTACAGGCAAATATTACGTTTACACTTTTTTGCACACAAGTGTAGATTCGACAAAATGAAATTTTAATTTTGGGTAAATATACTTACAACTTGTTCCAGTTATTTTTCTGATTCATAAAATATTCACAAGTGATAATGTAGACGCGCCAACGTGTATCAGGCAGAACTGGCAGGGCATGTTCCTGACGTTTGTAGATATTCCTTGATTTCTGAGATTTAAAAAATAATAGTTTCTACGATAATAAATCTGACTTTTACAGACACATATTACATGTACGTTTTTTTGGACACAAGTGTACATTCGGCAAAATTAAATTTTAATTTTAGGTAAATATACTTACAACTTGTTCTAGTTATTTTTCCGATTCATAAAATATTCAGAAGTGATAATGTAGACGCGCCACCGTGTATCTGAAGGATCCAACAAAAAATTATATGCTGAGGTTTCTCCTAGGATGTCTGACGATATATTTCTACTCTCAGGGTGCTTCGTTACAGCTCTTAAGAGACGACTTAGGACCTGGATCCTATGACAGACGAAAAAGAAAAATTCTATACTTACTGAAGATTGCTATCTCTCCGATGTCTGTCTTCGTTGATACAATTCTCTTTATCTGATATGTGTATTAAATTCTAATCAGTTTTATAGAAATATCTCGTTAGCTTTCGTGCTGTAATATTAAGTTCTAAAAAGTCAGTTGCTGATCCAACACGCAGAATTGCGCGAGGAGTTAAACTTAAAGTTAATTAGTCAAGAAATAAGGCAAGGATTCAAAGAATGCTAATATTTATTAATTAAATTTAATTTATTTAAGTATAATGATTTGTAAAATGCCTAACTAATAAAACAAACAACATCTGCATACCATGCATGGCAAGTAGGGATACATTCCGTAGATGTAAATTCAATAGTGAATGTGATGATATCAGTCGGCTGACACAATAAGATTCAAATGACTCTTTAAAAGATATGTTTAACAACTTTGGTTTTGGGGCTAAAAGGATTAGGCTTGTGACTATTTGTATAAGTCCCTATGGGTGGTTATATTAATCATTAGGTCTGAACACTTTGAAATCACCTCGCCGTCCTGGTTAAGTGGTGGAGTAGCATTAGCTAAACTTCGCCAGGACGTTAATATAAATAAGGCAATTATAATAAAATAAAATAAAAATAAATGCTTTCTTAAGGCAATATATGAGTTACATGAGGCTTTCCAGCTTTTGCAATTCGAGTAATCTTATGTATATGTCAGCGTCTCATTTTATT
Source organism: Rutpela maculata (assembly GCA_936432065.2). Classification (NCBI taxonomy): domain Eukaryota; kingdom Metazoa; phylum Arthropoda; class Insecta; order Coleoptera; family Cerambycidae; genus Rutpela; species Rutpela maculata. The sequence continues at coordinate 142,217,457 of OW386288.2, forward strand.
ATGCTTTTTTCAATTGGAAATAATTTTGGCAATAGTTTGGAAAAATTGTAATTTTCTTATTTTGATCGATTTTGCTGTTCTATAACTGTAACATGTTCGATACGTTGACGATTTTTTTCTATTTACTGCAATATTTTTTTAAGTGCCATTTATGCATATATACCACATACTTAGAGGAATATACCGCGCAGGAGAGACGATCGGCACTTGCAACATAGGGGGGCGCCATTTTGATGTTTACGCACGCAGATTTGGCATTACGTACGCGCTCAATTTAAATTGTTAGGAAATTCCTCCACACAACGCACAGCAACCTTGTTGTGTGTGGGAGTTGCATACTTCTAACATACGATATATTTTAAAGGAGAGAAAATGGGAATAAAAATATATATCTTTAAGTATGTGGGAATAAAGATTTATTAGATAAACATAGGATACCAAAACGAAATTATCTTTGTAGTACGATAAAATTCAAATTTATTAGCTGAATTATTACATTTTAGTTGCATATTCTAAGAAACAAGATATGTAAATGTTTAAATTAAAATAATGAATATAATGAGGCACTAAAGTATTCAAATTTAAAATAAACAAAGTTTAATTGTACAAATATTCTCATTCTTAAAAATGAAAATGCTTTAAATCAACTTTTAATATATGGGCTGCAAGATTAACCTGAAACAATAAATGATTTAGAAATGGCAATACAAAACTAAATTGCTCACCTCTTTTACCTATTTTCTCCACACCATATATTTTTCTCAAGCTTGCTGGCCAACGACAGTCATTATCTCCTGAACTTTGTGTAGTTTGAAAATTTGAAAAATATTTATATTTATTTTAATAATTTTAATTTTGCATAGTTTAGACTTTTACACGACCACATATTTTACTTTTATTATTATAATATTCATAATAAACAAAATATAAACAAACATGATAACTGTCAATGATTCACCTCACGACTATTATAATTATAAATGAAAATAGGTACTTTTTATTTGCAAACTTGGTCAGATCAGTTCAGTTAATTCTTGTTTTTGATTGGCTGTAAACAGTTGATACCAACTTTGTAAACCAATTAAAAATGATGGTAATTGAAATGAACTGATTTTGTTTGCAAATTAAAAGTAACTATTGATGCATCAAAATGGTGCTATATTGTCTTTTATTGTAAGCGCAGTACCGATGCGCAGTCAATTATTCGAAGTATATTCCTCTAGATATGTGATATACAATTCTATTAAAAAAACATTTATTGATTCGTCTGGGGATACCTAAAAGTAAATATTGACGTATTTTTGATGGATTATGAATAATGATATACAATGAACCCACGATAAATCATGTTCTAGAGTTAACTATAATAGGTGAATATCCTGGTGGATATTTTGGAAATTAGTCGGTGTATCGAATAAGGAAACAAACGGGGTTTTTCCACTTGTCGACGTTTCGAATAAAGCTTTATTCTTCCTCAGGACTACAATAAAGAACACAATTTTATTCGAAACGTCGGCAAATGGAAATAACCTCGTTTATTTTCTTATCCGATATACCGAGTAATTTCCAAAATAACACTTAGTTACGGATACTATTTCTAAATTTATCCTCGTGGATATTTAATTAAAATTAACATAGATATCAAAAGATGTAAGAACTAACTTGGAAGATTATTATTACTTTGTTTCCATATTTTCACAATATTAATTAATGTAAGAAATCCTGATGCAGTAAAAATGTTGGAGTATAAAATATCATTTAACAAATTAAATGTAGATCTTTATTAATTGTGGTTTCTTTACCTCGTTCTGGATGCTTTTTATATAAAATAACCGTAAAAATAAACTCTCTTCATTAAAGCTGTTATTAGTCTTATTAAATAATCCACTGCTCCGGAATTTTAAATATTTATTTTACTGCGTCTAAATATAAAATTTCACGAAATTGTACGTTATTTTGTTTACAATGCGTTTGTGTTTAGTTGTGTAAATTTTTAATTACGGAGCGTTTATTTTTTTTTTCGAGAAACATCTGCATAATATCAAGAACACTCCACTGGCTTTTAAATGCTTTTATTTTACAGGAGATGAAGAAAATGCGTAAAGTTGACAAATCGGAAAAATTAAATACTTGATAGGTTTCAATATTGTGTTTCTACCTTGTCACTTATCTTTAAATCTTTGTGCAAGCCCATCAAGATTGAAAGGTTGCTCGTATTCTAATTTGGCCTCAAATGTAATATGGGATCTAAATCTTAGTTTCTTGCTGATGAGTCCATGTAGGTGGAAATATTGACACTCTACTTGAGCCTAAAATCTTGCATTATTACACACATGATATTTTCTCTAAAAGACACAAATTACTGAGGATGAATATTATGTGCATGATGTAGTAAGAATCAGGAATCTTAACATATCATGATTAATTCCACAATACAAGCACTAATTGTTATTACACAAGGTAAATCCTCTCTGAGTGCCTAAAAATGTACAAAAGTTGCTGTAATTATGTCTGCTGCTATTAGCAGCCTCTTCAACACCCAAAATATGGTTGATGCTGACGGTAAAAACTCACGAGCTTGTTTGTACCGATATATGCCTCCTTAAAGAGCGATGACAACAGCATCTTGTGCCTGAAAAGAATTTCGACTGTATTTCTATTAACATTTTAATTAATTTTAGTGGAAAACGAGGAAAATCAAAAACTGGATTGCTAACATAGAAACTGATTACTTAGATATATTCAATTGGACAGATTTTCAAAGTTAGATGTGCTGATCTCCCATTTCTTTGTAACCTGGTACCTTGCACCAGGCATCTGGACCGGACAGGTATTTTTCGAGAACCGGACCACCGGAACCCTCATTTTGTTCTAGACCGTAACTTATTTCATATTACGCCAGTGCCGGAACCGGAACCCCTAAAGATAATTTCGGTTTTTAGAGTTCTTTCCAGTTCCATTTCAAAGTAACGTGGTCATGTATATTTGTTTCTGTAACTGTACTAAAAGTCTTCTAACAGTCCGTACTGGACCGAAATATGGTCTAAAGTATACTATGATCTGTAGTTACTTTCCACAACTTATCTTGATTACCGACATGCAAAACAGTGACTCAAAATGCGAGGATAATTACCCCCGATCTCAAGCGGGTCATTACGAGCCCGTTCCAGTTACGAGTTCTTTGCTTAATTAACATTACGACCTGCTTCAGGTGTCATTTCACACCAGCTGCTCATTGGCTAATGATATTTTTTTGGTGGGGAACATATGTCTATCTGACTGTTTCTCTAATGTCTTGAAGAACATCATACTTATCGATCTTAGAGATTTTTCCTCTTCCTGTCCAATTTTCTCAGGTTTAGATATAAATGTTACTCCAATCCTCAGTCATTTTGCATATATTCTAGTACTAAGCTGCTCCTGAATATCATTCACAGCCTAAGAAATAGAAGGTCTGAATCATTAACTTAAACTGTTGATGTCTATTTTATGATTGCGATGCCGTGCTGGGCAACACTAGACTTTTCTGGTTTTCCATTTTTGAGGTGAACCATATAGTCCAGTCAACGAAGCGCTAATATGACAAAAATCTTTAACTTGAGTGATAATGAATTGATTTTGATGAAACCTTGTGCAATGTGTTTGTAATGACGTTAATAAAAAAGTTAAAAAAAGATTAGAGTAGGAAATGATCGGAAGGGGTAGAAAACACCCCTTTTATCACGGGTTCCGTAACTTGTTGAATTAGGTCAAAAATGGAAAAAAACTACTATATTTACTTTTTTTTTGGTCCAAAATAAGATGTTTTTACTCTTGTGAATATTTTCGAAAAATGCATATTTTTTGAGATATGGCCACTCGAAAATTCTTTAAAATGGGGGAGGGGAAACGTAAAAGTTGAAAAAATCTGAAAAAATTCAGATGAATGTATTATCGAAATACAAGACCTTTTTTTCTGTAAAGTGCGTTTTCCCCGAGTTTTTCCGGAAAATCATGAAAAACTAGAGGTAGTTTTGACGTTGCAGCGCTTTAAAAATACGTAATTTAAAATTTTTTAAAAAATCAGACATATGCATTGAGGCATTCTAAACATTTTTTGTCCCTTGAAATTTTTTTATAACTTGTTAATTTTCCGATTTACAGACAGTTCTTCACGATAAATATTGTACTACATTTCTTGCATAATAAAAAATACATGAAAATTCCAAAAATGAGCGTGACTTATATACGCTATTATAAAAAAGTGTGAAACCTATATGGTTATACCATTTTTAAAGGTTCAATATAATTTTTAAATTGAAAATGTGAAAAAAATTTCCGTGAAAATTTTTTTTTTCAGAATTTTATTTGTTAGTGATAGAAGTTGGTGAACTGATTCAAAGGGTTGAAATAAAACTTTTTTAATCAATAACTTTTTTCAAGATCCCTACTCTTCTTAAGGGAAGAGGTTCGGCAAAATTTCCAGGTTGGGGGTAGCTCGTCTCCTGGCGTCGGTGATAGGCCCTGGTAGCGGAAATAGGCCGACGTTAAACAGTTAAAAAAAAAAAACTTTTTTCAAAAAAACATTTGTTTAAAATTCTGAAGCAGCAAAATTATTTAAAGAAAAAAATGCTGATTTAAACCAATTAAAAGTTAACGGAATCAAATGCATTATAGGGATGTCTAATGGTACAAGTAATGCAGCAAAATTAAATAAGTATCGGTACCAAACCTTTCTGAGACTTATTACAAAAAACTGTAAAGACATTTTATTAAACCTACCATGCACAGAAGATGCTGCTACGGAACATATAAAAAAAGTTTATTATCAAATCCAATTATGGTATGAGAATAACTTAAACCCAAGACATTATGGATGGGCTATGAAAAAATTGTTAATGCCTATCCAATGAATAAACCACCAGCGCTAGAAATTCTTTTAAAAATGATCTTCTGAGGATGCAAAAAAGGTTGCCGAGCAAACTGTGGTTGTCGCAAAGCTGAACTTCATTGAACCTCAGCTTGTAAACAATGCAACGGTGTAGATTGTACTAATTGTAAACCTGCGGAAGATTTAATAGATACTAATGGAACAAATGAAACTTTGGAAGTTGACGGCAAATTCATTTGATAAGTCTTTACTGTAATATAAAAATATAGTTACATTATTATTTATACTTTAAATAAAATAAGTGCTATACTTGTAACTATATAAACATTTTTTGTATTAATTTAAATCATGTTGGTATATAAATAGAAAAAATAAAATAAGTGTTATACTTTGTAACTATATAAACTTATTTCAACCTTCTCAATCAGTTCACCCACTTTTATCATTATTAAATAGAAATTGTGAAAAATACATTTTCCCGGAAAATCTTTTCACATTTTCAATTTAAAAATGGTATAACAATATAGGTTTCACACTTTTTTATAATAACGTATATAAATCACGCTCATTTTCATGTATTTTTTAATATGCAAGAAATGTACAATATTTATCGTGAAAAACTGCCTGTAACTCGGAAAATCAACAAGTTACAAAAAAATTCCAAGAGACAAAAAATGTTTAGAAGGCCTCAATGCATACGTCTAAATTTTTTCAAATTTTTAAATTACATATTTTTAAAACGCTACAATGTCAAAGATAGAGGTAGTTTTTCATGTTTTTCCGGAAAAACATCCGTGAAAACACACTTTACAGGAAAATTGCAAATAAAAAAGAGTCTTCTATTTCGATGATACATGCACCTGATTTTTTTCAGATTTTTTTTCAACTTTCACATTTCCCCTCCCCCATTTTAAAGAATTTTCGAGTGGCCATATCTCGAAAAATAAGCATTTTTCGAAAAAATTCGCGAGAGTAAAAACATCTTATTTTAGACCAAAAAAGGTAAATACATTATTTTTTCTTTTCATTCTTGACTTAATTCTACAAGTTATGGAACCCGCGATAAAAGAGGTCCGATCATTTCCTACTCTAAGTTGTCAATTTCATACTTTAAGTTGCCTATGATAAATAATTGAGAATGTAATAAATAAAAGACAGCAGGATTTTAGAAAGCATAGAAATTGCAAAATGTAAAAATAGTATGAACAGTGGCAAGGACCTTATCCCAAATAGCCCGCTTTATTGGTCATGGTTGGTCGAGTCGAGACAGAGTTTGGATATTGATGACGGCATTGGTTGAATTCGTTCAATTATGATATTGATTTGGTAAAAATACAGCATACATTCTTAAATTCACTACTACTGTATTAGTTTTAATCATCTTCTGATGATGCCAATATGGTTGACGAAACATTTGTCGGGTATAGTATGCGAGTGTAGCCTTTAAGCTTTTTGGTTTTTGTGGAAACTACTGTGTGTGAATTCCGATTTAACAATTGTGAATTCCAACTGAACAATCGTGAATTCCGAGATACAATTAGAATTCTGAGTTAAAAATAATGTCAATAGTATGACCTTTCTACGCCTTCGTAGGAAAAGGTCTTACATTTTTTAAAATAATTTTGTATTTTTGCAAATTTATTTAAGAACGGTACACTATACAACATCAATATTTTAAAAAATATATAAAAACGGGGGTCCTACAGCCTGTGCCGCATCCCGCATTTCGATTGCCATTTCTTTCTATCCCTCCAATCATCCGTCTTCGATGGCCCGATCTCTCATATTCCTCCTAATTCCTTCTATCCATTGTGTTGTCGGTCTTCCTCTCCTTCTCCTGCTGTATGGTATATACTTCAAAGCTCTCTTTGGCCATCGCGTCTCCTCCATCCGTATTACATGACCGTACCATAGTAGTTGTCTGGATTCCACTCTTTCTGCTGTTGTAAATACACGCCCCGTTTTCCTTACTTCTTCGTTTCTAACATGTTGCATTCTGGAAATATTACATGATCTTCTTAAAAAGTCCATTTCTACGGTTTCTGTCATTTTTTTCTCTTTCTCTGAAAATTGACAGCATTCAGCCATAAGTTAAAATAGGCTTTACGATAGTTTTATAGATTGTCATTTTGGTTTGGAGTTTCATCTTGACCAGAGTAATGAGTTCAGTAAGCAAACAGCCTTTTTCCCTTGTCGTACCCTGTTTTTGATATCCTTCCTCGTTGTTCCGTCATCTGAAACAATACTTCCCAAGTATTTAAATTCGCTACATTTTTCTAATCTATGCAGTTGTAGGTCTGGATCTTCTTCGTGCGTGTTTCCTATCTTCAGATATTCTGCTTTATCAATGTTTATCTTAGGCCCCATTTCTCGTATTCTTCTTTCAGTTTTCTAAACATGCAGTCTGCATCACCCTCGTCTCCTGTTATAATTATCTGGTCGTCAGCGAATAAAAGAGTTGTTAAGCACTGTTGATCCATTTGTATTCCCATTCCTAAAATTTTCCTTCTCCAGTTACTGATGGCTTCTTGGATATACATTTTGAACAAGGTAGGTGACAAACTATACCTCTGTTTAAGTCCCTTTGTGGTGTAAAAAATTTTCTGACAGGGCGTTTCCCACTTTCACCATGCTCTTTGATTCCTTATATATATTCCATACCGCGTTGACGTAAGTATTACTCAGGCCAGACTTCGTCAAAGTTTCAAAAAATTTCTTTAAAGGTACTGTGTCGTAAGCCTTTTCTAAATCAACAAACACTAGGTGGGTAGACAGATTATGCGACGTTCGTTTTTCTAATATCTGTTGTAACACAAATATGTTATCAGTACATGATCGTCCTGCACGAAATCCCGACTGCTCTTCTATATTCTCTATATCCATTTCTATTCTTTGTTTTAATATTCTACCGTACAACCTCCCCATGGCACACTTATGGCCCTGTAATTCTGGCACACTTTTTTATCACCCTTTTTGTGTATGGAGTTTATATATGCTGTATTCCAATCTTCCGGGATATTATCTCCGTCCAGTAAGCATTTATTAAATAAATTTGCCAAATTTTCAAGTAGTATATCTGGTCCATACTTGACCATCACTTCTTGGTTTTTGGCTGTTTCAATGTTTCTGTTTGTTAGTTCAAATTCTTTTCTATTTTCCATAAGCAGTGTTTTATAATGGTCTACCCATTCTCTCAAACTTATCAAGTTTAACTTGCTATTATGTTTTCCTTATTTTCTCAAGCTTTTTATAGTTTTTCATGCTTCAGCTACTTTTGTTCCCCCCATATATCTGTCTACTTCCTCACATTTTCTTTCCCACATTTCATTCTTACTCTTTGTAATTGCTTTTTTAACTTCTCTATTCCAGCGAGCGTACGTTCTTCTATTCTCTCCTCTCCCTGTATTTAACCAGATGTTATAAGCTTTCTTTTTCTTTTTAACAAGGTTATCTATCTTTTCGGAAAACCATTCTGGATTACCTTTCCTCTGTTGTCCTTTATAGCCTAACGCTTCTTTTCTAAAAATACATTATTTATTAACACAATTATTCGTGTCACTTTTTTAATACCAATTTAGATTTTTTAATTTTTTACAATTGTAATAAAATGTCGCAATTTTTTCTCGGTGCACAGTAGCGTAAATGCCTAGTTTAAGAACAAGTCTTCCTTAAGGCGGGATATTTTATTTTTTCTTTGGTACTATTGTAATCCCTAATCGTTTATTACAGAAAAAACCGCTGCCCAAGGAATCACACCTTCCACATTCAGATTTTCTATCCAAGTCGCTCACAACGAAAAATTTTGTATGTGGAAATAATTGTTTATGGAACTTTAATAATATAATATTTGAAATCCTCTACCCCAAAAACCCATAAAACGATACCCCACATCGGTAGTGGGGTGGGGGTGGTAGTGGGGGTGGATAAAATAAAAAAAATATTTTGAGGTTTCTGGTTCTTGTACACACACTAAATCACATTTTTTTTTTCATCCTCTTTAATAATGAGGTGGGGATGGTAATGGGGGTGCTAATGCCAACATTTTTTTTGAGACCTTAGCTTTTTTGTATATACTAAATACCAATTTTATGAACTCTTACCTGCTTGATTTACCTATTTACCCCAAATTTACTCCAATTTACCTCCCAACCCTTCGACGGAACAAAATGAAAACATAATCTAGTTCTAGATCTCGTTAAAGTATATATGTGTACCAAATTTAAAGTCAATATCTCAAACGGTTCCAGAGTAAACCTGCGCACAAAAAAAGTTACAGACCGACAGACAGAAAATTTTTTTTCGCTCAAACTTAAAATCTCGACGTTTCATGACATTCTAAGCCTATCTGAACAATAAAAATTTTAAAAAAATTTTTTGTCGTTACTATACTTCCACTGGATGTGGAAGTAATTATAGTCGACCAAATATTAAGTTTTATTGTGGGTTTGCGTCTCGTTTAACAAACTGCTATCGTACTTTTACATAGCGCAGTCATTAATTTCTAAAATTTAATCTAGACCGCATCCTTTAAAACTGGAAACAGGCACACAGCAATTCCTCAGCGAATATTGCAGTTTCCATCAACTTCGTAAATAATATGTGGAAACTAGTACATTCTTGATTAATTGACCACACTATAGAGCCAACGCTGGAGAAAGATTATAAATGTTTTCTATTGTGAGAATTTTAGATTCTCTTTTATACTAACTTCTTAGCTAACTTTAGTCATTTACCAACGTAAAGTTTTGTACAATGGTAAGACCCTTAATAAACTTTCTTGCGAAGTAACAGTTTTCGTTTTCAATCCTTTCTTTAACATGTAATGGAATAGAAGATATTTAAAAGTTTTCTTTCGAAAGTGATTTAAAAAAACTTGCAGTACGAACATATTTTTTGTCTGAAATTTCTATAGACTTAAATCATGTTTTGTTGTTGATGGTTAACGATGCTCGAATCATTTTTGAATACTTGGTGGACGTCTTATGTGAGTGAAACAACGTAAACTAAAACTCAGTCCCAAAAATAAAATTTGAGTCCCATAATGATATGAAAGATTGAAGATGAAATTTAACGTAGGATTATTTTTAAACTTAGAAGGTAAAAGTCGATACAACTATAATTTACTATTAATTGAATTGAACCGGGGTAGGTTCTTGATGAAACATATTAAATAAAATTAAGAAATTTAAACACTTGGTATTTTGTTTCACTGGTTTTTATTCAGATTTTTCTGACATATGTTTCGGTCTCACGACCATTTAGTTATTAAGACTCTTTGATAATGGTCGTGAGACCGAAACATATGTCAGAAAAATCTGAATAAAAACCAGTGAAACAAAATACCAAGTGTTTAAATTTCTTAATTTTTTTATATAATTTACTCGAGAAAAATTAAATGTGGCGCTCCTCGAGGTACGGTCCTGGGTCCGTTACGGTTCAACATCTATATAAACGATTTATTAAAATTACTACCTTGCGTTTTGCCAACAATGCTGTAATTGTATATGTAGTCGACACTCGAAATAAATTAAAAACTATGGCAGATACAGGCTTTAAATTAATTAAATAATGCAACACATTCACTAGTAGAAGTTGCAGTCGGGCGTGGCCGACTGTTTCATATTTTGTAAGAACACAGCAGGATTCACCTTTAAAGGTTGCCACAAAGATTAAGTATACAGTCTATATATATTTTATATAAGCTTTTGAAATAGATATTCAAAGTCGGTAACGCCTGAGTGCAACTTTCATACGGTTCGTAACAGTGTACCATGATATTCTGCATATAATTTTTTTCTCTCAGAAGTCATATTGTTCATTAGGTATTCGGCAGCGCCCGACTGCAAATTCCATTTGCATTGGTAATCGTTTTATTGTGGAGGTGGATGAAGTAAAAGATTTTGAGGCCTTTGGTTCTTGGTTCTTTGGATCTTGTACACACACTAAACTAATAACACATACTAAATCACAATTTTATTTTTTCACCCCCCTTTAATAATGGGGTGGGGGTGGTAATGGAAGTGGCTAATGCCGTAATGCCAAACATTCTTTTGAGACCTTAGCTTCTCATATATACCTATACTAAATACCAATTGTATGGACTCTTACTTGCTTGATTAAGTTATTTACCCCATTTTACCCCCTAACCCTTCAACGGAATAAGATCGAAATATAATCTAGTTCCAGATCTTGTTAAAATACATACGTGTGCCAAATTTCAAGTCAATTAAATTTTGAAAATTTTTATTGTTCAGGTAGACTTAGAATGTTGTGAAACATCCAAATTTTAAATTTGAGCAAAAAAAAATTCTGTCTGTCGGTCTGTCTGTAACTTTTTTTGGGCGCACGATTACTCTGGAACCGTTTAAGATATTGACTTGAAATTTGGCACACGTACCTATGTATTTTAATCAGATCTGGAACTAGATTATATTTGGAGTAAATGAGGGTAAATAGGTAAATCAACCAAATAAAAGTCCATAAAATTTTTATTTAATATATACAGGATGGGCAAGCGTTTGAATTGGTGCGGCAATAAGAACAAGAGAGAGCGAAGCAAGCAAAGATGTACATTAAGAGGCGTGTCTGCTTTGTCTCTGCTAGGGTACTGGTAGACGCCTTTATTGTCGGCAGTCGGTTAACTCGTTGAAACTATGCAATACCTAATCCAGAAATTGCCTATGCTGTATAAGAGAAGTTAAGGTCTCAAAAAATTTTTTTAAATAAAATTTGCCTTTCCATTAAATATGTCCTAGTACTTTTTGTTTATTTACAATATATTGTTTCTATTTTATTCTGGAAGATTTTCTCTACTTTGTAAATTGTAGGTACTCTATTTAATTGTTAAATAATTTTTTTTTACTATTTTAGAAAAAAGCGTGAGCATTAGCAATATCTACAGTAAAATAGTGTGTTAAATCTTAAAAAGCAGTTATTGACTCAAGTATTACTTCTACGGATTGCATACAAAAATTACGTTTCTAAATTATTTTTCAGGCTCAGTGATAGAATCAAGAAATCGAATGGTGTGCCGCTTACGTGGAACGCGGCGCCGCGTACGCCAAAATAGTAATTTCATTGTAATGTTAGACGGTGCTCGTATCATCGTTTTCATGCAGCACACGAACTTCTCATTTCCCACGTTTCAATTTTACTCACAATGTCCAACATAATCTCCATAGTTAATTGAATTAGATTGTTTAGACTTGCATCTATTTTAGAAAAGTATAGGTAATGAGCTTTTGTACCAATTTAAATTATTTACGTCAATGAATTCAGGCATTTTAACAATATTATTTCGAAACAAAACAAGATTATCCCACATATTATTTTATGTAAATAGTTTCAAGTTGAGCTTTAGTAAAGAAATCTGAAGTATAGTAGCTGTACGAGTACCATCTGATAGTGAAAAAGATGCTATAGTCAGGGTTTGGAACCGGAACCGGGATCGAATCGAAGCGATATTTTAAATTAGCTGGAACAAAACCCGTTTCCGTTGCGTAAGAGTATTTTTTTTAATTTCAAAATTTTTAGTTATGTTAAAATTTCTTGATGTTTGTGATATGCAAATGTACGTGCCCGTAGGAAGATAGGCAGATATCATATAAACTTAGTCAGGTTATAAGAGTGGAGTAATGTGTACTAGATCGAAGGAGCGAGGAGTGTATATCGTATTGAAATATTTACCGAAAAAAGCAATAGCTCAAATCACGTATCCTATAAACAGTGTCATAAGGCTGCAATATTTTCACAAACAATGGAAGATTGCAATTGTGGTCCCGATTCTGCAACCAGGCAAACCTCCCTACCAATCGGGAGTTGTCGGCCAATCTCCCTATTAAACACCCTTTCAGAATTGGTCGAGAGAGTGATTTTGGGTCATATAAATAGGTTCATGGGGAAAAAATCCCTCTTGCCTATGCAACAGTTTGGTTTCCGGCCGGGCCACAGTACCACACATGCGCTCTGTAAATTAGTTCAGGAGACGTTGCACAGTTTTAGTAAAAAGCAGTGCAGCGTTGTCCTGTTAATCGATATCGAAAAAGCTTTTAATAGTACGTGGAGGAACGGTTCAATTTATAAATTAGACCAACATAAGTTTCCCAAATATCTAACATCACTGATAGCGTTATTTTTGTCCTAGTGAATAATTCACTGTCACTCAAAACTAGGCTTTTCGCAGGAGTTCCCCAGGGGTCCCTAATTTCACCCATACTTTACCGTCAACATCGCTTTCTATCCAAATACCTCCCTTCTATATGCAGACTGCAGACGATGTAACAATTTATGCCAATAGATTTTATGCACAAACTGCTACGCAGAAAATTAGGTACCACCTAAATAAACTTACCGAATTTTATAATAAATGGAAGAACAAAATAAATCCCATAACATTTAATCGTAAATTTACCAATATTAGAACGATTACAAAACTGAACATTGACGGATTTGACGTATATAGTCAAATATTTGGAGGAGTCTCTGGATAAGAGACTGTGTTTTGCACATCACGGCAGCAATCAATAAAACCTATGGGGCTCTGAGTAAGTTGTACCCATTGGCGAATAGGCGAAGTAAAGTCACAGTAAATAACAAATTAACCTTATATAAGGTTATCTTTAGACCCATCCTGCTCTACGGCTACGTGGTCTGGAATGGGGCTTCCGACACGCAGCACGACAGGGTGCAAGTCACGCAAAATAAAATACTTCATCTATTGACCAATTCGTCACATTACATAACGATCGAAGAGCTCTATAGAATCACAGGCATGCCTAGAATGCAGAATCTTGTCAGAGAGATCTCCCAAAAATTTGTTACTTCAAAAGTTAAGAATTTGGAACTGACACGCGATATTCCTTTCCAACGTAGACAGGACAATATCCCTCACACCTATAAACTCCTACACCAGAAACTAGACATATATAACACTAGGAGACAATAACTAATCCCCCAACAGACAACATCCCGTCCCAAAAACCTCCCTCACATAAAATCTCAATCCCCTGAGGAATCCTGTATCAGGAACATAGAATATAGCAAGGTATTCCATAATAAGAACATTCTTAAAGATTTGAGAACATTCAAGAAAATTTTAAAAACATCCACAAAATTTAAGTAATAATCAATTTATTCCTAAATTTTTGCCCGCGTGATAATGAGACATCCGTGTCTGCTAATCTTCTATTTTTATGGACATTTTGACCTTTTTTAAGTTTTTTTGTTGAAATAAAGCAGCAAGTAGGAGTCTATAAAATTGAGATTTAGCGCATGTACGAGAAGCCATGGACTCAATTTTTTTTTTGCGTCAACCACTCCCACTATCGCCCCTAGTACCACCCCCACTCTATTATTAAATGGGGTGAAATAATAAAATTGTGATTCAGTGTGCATCAAGAACCAAGGGCCTCGACATTTTTTTTTTGGCATTAGCCACCCTCTCTACCACACCCCCGCCCTATTATTAAAGGGGGTAAAAATAAAATTGTGATTTAGTGTCTATGATAGAACCAAGAGCCTTAAAATGTTTTTGGCATTAGCCACCCTCTGTACCGTCCCCAGTACCTCTCCCAGTCCATTATTAAAGAGGGCAAAAAACAACATTGTAATTTAGTGTGCATACACAAGGGTGCAAGAAAATTCACCCCCTACTACCGTGTGGCACATCATTATATTCATTGTATTATATATATATGTTTACTGAATGTATATTAACATATTAAGGTATATTTACTTTTTGAACTCAGATTTTTATATCTTATAATAAATAAAGAATATTAAAAAGGGAAGAAATTGGAAATACGTAAACCATTGTTTTTGTTTATCTTGATACCAAATGCCATGAATTTTTATAAACAGCCGGTTGGGAGTGTAAAAGCTAGACAGACCACTTATATTTTCCGTAATGCCTGGGCTCTTAACGTACCGGATGAATTTCCAGACCATATGAGGTTATCAAAAGAAATCGCCAGACGCGACGAAGTAAATGCATGTGATGTAACGACGTCTCTTTCAAGTTATCTAGGAATTACCCGCTTTAAAATGTAGCGTACAGGTGATCTGAAGTACGTGTAAAATCCTTGAAATAGCTGGAAGGTATGTAAAGTACGTGAAGTAAGTACGTTTGATTCACACGAAGTACTTTTGAAGTGCGAGTTAAACTGAACTGAAATGAACATGAAATGTTTTGAAGTATGGAATGATGAGCATACTCTAACGTAACGCGTCGCACATTATGCAGATATTATAATATGACATTGTTTTGGTCTTTTGTTTTCTTAAAAAGTTATTCAGGGGATAAGACCCGCTGCGTATTTGACTTGATAGGCCTTCATTGGTTATTGAAATGTTGTGAATGATCACCCGAGTTCTAGACTATTGTTTCTTTAAAGTTTGTCTCGATATATATTAGCTATTTGTTTGATAGCTGTATTTACAATATTCTACGGAGGCGAAGAAGGGCCACTGAATTTTTTTGAATTTAATCTCGGAATTCCGACATTTATTGAATTTCGACTTTATTCTCGGAATTCCGACTTTAATCTCGAAATTAGGAGATTAGAGTTGGAAATATGAGACTAATGTTTGAAATGCGTCGATGTAAGGATGGAGATGAAAAAATGCCTAATATGTCGAAAAATCTATCGTTTTTCTTAATAAAAATGCATGTCAATAACTGAAATAAGTGTTGTTTTACTCAAAAAAGATATAGCAGAGATCTTTGGTACCGATCCAAATTTGATTGAAATTGGGTGACTAATAACTGAGCTACGAAGGTGTTACCGAGAAAAGAGGGACACATTGTCTATCAATCAAGACATTTTCCATTTTATTTAAAACCAAGTGAAATAATTACTAACAAATATCTTGACAGAACTAATAGTCCAGTAAATAAACCGGAAAATGTGGAAAAGTGGTGGAACAGCAGTAACAGGAACGATTTGAAAAATTCATTTTTACACATATTTCCTAGACCCTCCAGGGACATTCATCAGCATTAACCCCTGCATTACCTCCGAAAATAAGAAAGTTAGGGGGTTTGAAGTGCCCCAAAAAGTTGTCATAAAAAAACATAAAATTAATATTTCGCCTCGGAAATGAGCTCTAGGAGGTTTTTTAGGTCGCTGATCACGAATCCCGGGTCCAAATTGAGGAATTCCATATTCCAGTATGGAATTCGTGCCATTTTTTTTAATGGAAATTCCACCTCAAGTATGAATATTGTGCTGCGGAAGTGTGCTCTACGAGGTTTTTTGGGTCGCTGATCATGATTTTGAGGTCCAAATTCAAGAATTCCATATTCTTAAAATGTTTTCTTAACCGCTTTTCAAGTCACCGAAGTAACTCCTTGAAAATCTGGAATGAATTTGTGTTAGGTAAAGAGAAACGAGGCCCTACTGCTTATAGTGGAGTCCGAACTACTTCTTGGGGATAATTTTATAATTAAAATTATTTCGCGATGAGCAGGGATTGAACCTGCTTCGCTAGGTACGCCAGTATGCAAGCTAGACGCGCTAAACCACTGAGCTACCGTCTCTCTGTACTGGAATTTGTGCCATGTTTCGTGTAGAATTTCACTTTGAAGAAAAAAATTATGTATGAATATTACGAGCATTTCAAATTAATATACATGACATTTTTAAAAACATTGGAGGAATTCATACAAATTTTTTCTTCTTTCAAGTGATTAAAAGATAACAATTTTTATAAAAATATAGCATTTATTGTGTTGGTACGAAAGGTGGTATTCTGTGTTATAAAATAGTTATTAATTTATCATTATTTTTTTTATATAATTTACACCATTTACATGAATCATAATCTGAATCATATTCGAGAACTGGTAATTCAGGATTTGGTGGTTCTTCTTCAGTGTCACTTTCATCTTCCTGTCTGTAGTATGAAAGGTGGCTATTGAAATATGTTTGTAAGGATGTTTATTTAACAGTTTAAAACTATAAAAGAAATAACTTGTTTCTAAAATGTCAGTTCGTTTTTAGATTGACAGCAGTAACCTGGAATCTGTATATGGTCTATAGACTCATCTTGCAATCACTAGTATACCACATTCCCCTTTCACCCAGTTAAAAGTGGTATCCTTGGAAACGCTCGGGATTCCTTCGAAATCGGTGTGGGTTTCTTCGTTGCTGTGATGTACTTTTATGTTGCAGTACTTCATCTTCATTGGTTTCCTTGATATCATCTTGGACATCAAGATTGGTATTCGGATGTATAACTTGTGGAGTAACCTCGGTGGTAACATCCGTATTCACATTAAGTGAGGAAGAGGCACTTTCAGCAAAGCTTTCTTTTGCTGTCATCGACGAGGTCATTAGAGGAAGTGAATGATCAGTTATTTGACTATCATTTATCTTTAAACTGGAGCGACGGAGTCCCAGTTGGTCAGCGTGTTTTTGCTTGGTAGCTCCATTGACATCAACAATGTATGATGATGGTTCCGTTTGCTCAATAATTTGTCCTGGAACAGATCCTTTTCTTAATGGGTTATTTGCCCAAACTAACTGGTTGTCATCAAAAATTTGTTGTCTAGCTCCTCGGTCATATAATCTTTTTTGATTTAGCTTTGCTTTTTCCATGTTACAGAAAAGATTAGGTTTAAGTTGATCAAAATAAGACCTCAAATGTCTGCCAAAAAGTAACTGGCTAGGTGTCCTTTCTGTTGATCGTTGTACTGAATTCCTGTAGGAAAATAAGAATTTATGAAGTCTGCTCATCACATCTAGAGATTGATCACTAGCGGACATTCGATCTTTAAATGTGCGTACGGCACGTTCTGCAAGCCCGTTCGATTTTGGATGGTACGGAGTCGCGTTGATGTGGATTATTCCGTTATCCCCACAAAACTGCTCAAATTCACTAGAAGTCAACTGTGGACCGTTGTCGGATACTAGAAATCTGGGTAGTCCAAAATGAGCGAAAATTTCGCGTAAAAAGTTAACCGTAATTGCGGTTGTTATATTAGACATTGAAATGATCTCCAACCATCGAGTATATGCATCTACAACAATTAGCCACATTTTTCCCAGATATGGACCGGCAAAGTCTATGTATAGCCTCGGCCACGGCTCAGGAGGTGTACCCCATGGATAGAGAGGTACGTTATGATCGTTTTGTTTGGATTCTTGACACGACTGGCACAGTTTTGAATGATTAATAATGTCAGCATCAACATTCGGCCAATATACATGAAGTCTTGCCGCTGACTGCATAGCATTGATTCCAGGGTGTCCGATATGCAACATGGAGAGTATGTCTTGTCTAAGAGATTTTGGAATACAAATTCTCCCCTTCCACAGCAATATACGTTCTTCAAAAGACAGTTTGTCTCGCTTTTCGTAAAAAGGCATTACTTCTTCTGAAAGCATTATTTTATCTGGCCAATATGTATTCAAGTAATGGATTATTTTCAGGAAAACTTTATCTTTCTCGGTTTTATCTCTGAGTTTCCTTTTCTTCATGTGAAAATGATGTAGACGTAGGTGTAATAACTGACTACGTTTTGGAAGTCCGGCCTCCTCATGTGGTGATGAACTTGTATCGGAGAGAGGTAGGCGGGATAATGCAGGGTAGTTTTCTTTGTCAGGAAATAGTATAATTGTAGCTGTTGAGTATCATAGCCCAACGCAATAGTCGATTGCTTGTTACTTTGGGCGTTTCTCTATTCTCACCGAAGATTCGTTCTAAGGGTTTATGGTCGGTCAATAAGGTGAAAAAATGTCTTCCATATAGGTAATGATGAAATTTAGTTACTGAATACACCAATCCCAATGCTTCTTGATCGATTGTAGAGTATCTCGTCGCCAAAATGTAGTATGAAAGGTGGCTATTGAAATATGTTTGTAACGATGTTTATTTAACAGTTTAAAACTATAACAGAAATAACTTGTGTTTCTAAAATGTCAGTTCGTTTTTAGATTGACAGCAGTAACCTGGAATCTGTATATGGTCTATAGACTCATCTTGCAATCACTAGTATACCACACTGTCCATCCAATATTTCAGCCGGACAATTCGATTCATTTTCCTTTACGTCTGCAGCTTCAGGTGCCTCGCAATGATTACTGTTGTTTCCGTGACAAAATTTACAAGTTTGAGAGCAATGTACGCTATTCTTGCGACAACCACAAGCTGCTCCGCATCCAGTTTGGCAGCCACACATTATGGCATCCATAAAAAATGGTATTTTTCATGGCACGTATTCCAGTCTGGAATATGGAATTCTTAAATTTGGACCTCAAAATTATGATCAGCGACCAAAAAAAAACCACCTAGAGCACATTTTAGAAGAAAAACGTTAATATTTAAATTTTTTCTAAAAAAAATGGAATTTTCCATGGCACGTATTCCATTCTGGAATATGGAATTCTTGAATTTGTACCTCAAAATCATGATCAGCGACCAAAAAACCTCTAGAGCACATTTTCGTAGAAAAACGTTAATATTTAAGTTTTTTCTGAAAAAATGGAATTTTCCATGGCACGTATTCCAGTCTGGAATATCGAATTGATCAATTTGGAATCGTGATCAGCGACCCAAAAATCTCCTAGAGCATACTTCCGCGGCACAATATTCATATTTAAATTTCCGCCCGAAAAAGTGGAATTTTCATAAAAAAAATGGCACGAATTCCATACCAGAATAAGGAATTCCTTAATTTGGACCTCGGATTCGTGATCAGCGACCCAAAAAACCTCCTAGAGCCCAGTTCCGAGACGAAATATTAATTTTATAATTTTTTTTATGACAGCTACTTTCAGACCACAGGGGTCAATGCTGATGAATCTTCCTGGGGGTCTAGGAAACACGTGAATTTTTCAAATCAGTGCTGGTCCACCACTTTTCCACATTTTACACTTTTTTCCGACTTATTTACTGGATTATAACGTATTGTTTATTTTAAATGACAAATATGCGAAGTGTTAAATTACAAAAACCCAAGTAAAGCTCATATCTCCAAAATGAGACGTTCAGTTGTTTTTCTGACATGATTTTTGGAAAGTACAGATAATTTTCTACTTCAACTTCCGTTTTTAAATTTTTTTAAGTAACTTCAAAAATAAAGAAGTTAAGTGGGTTTTAACATTCCCGAGACCACCCGTACATTCCCAAATAATTTTTATATTTGCACTCCACTACGTGAAAATTATAGTTCATATAATATTTGAAATCGTTCACCCCATAAAACGATATGCCATGTCGGTAGTGGGGATGGGGGTGGTGGTGGTATTGGGGGTGGTTTCATCGCTGAAAAAAGGATTTATTTATGAACAGTCATGGATATTAACTACTAATTTAATATATATTGAAATATGGCGGAGTGTATCTTTATTTATTGTGAATCTAGTCTACACTCAAAGAAATAGTATGGGTAAATTCAACAAAAAAAAAATGGTTAACTAACAATATCGTTAATTAAACAAAAGGTGATTGTCACACAACAAAATAAACATTAACTTAAAAAATGGGTGCATAAGACTATAATTTATTCATCTTACTAATAATTTGTTGAATTTTGTCAAATGAAACTAGATAAATAGTAGACTTTATTTTTAAGTATTATCGAATTGTAATTCTAACCCAGTATTAGTTCGCTGTATTATTGTACTTTGTAGACAAACCAATATTATTGTTGTCTTCTAGAAGTTCTAAAAGGGAATTACCATAAAATTCGCTTGCTTACCACGTAGTCTATTACAGAAATTATTCCTAGATGACGCCTCATACAAATTACTGACAATAATCAATCATGCATTATCTTATACTCTTATGAATTTATAGAAAATTAATAACATGATTGCAATGTTCAAATTCTCTCAGGGATCATCGATATATTTGGATGGATCTTATAAACGATTTCTAATCTTTGGTTTGGTGGTCTGATGTCTCAATACTGAGATTTTGGCTAACCAAAAAAAACTTCATCATACAATAAAGTGTAGATCAACTTGAAAAATTAGTTGGTGAACAAAAAACAAAGTCGTTATACTATTTAATTGTAGACCAAATTAAAAATGGTTAGTGAACATAAAAAATGTCATTGTACTTAATACTACTTAATTTGTTGTTCTACAAGAAGATATGATTATTAAACTACTATTTGTTTACGAAAACAAATAAAGTTGTTGTATGATTATTCTTTTCTGATTGATTTAACTATGAAACTAGATAGGCGTGATTTCATATGCTCTCTTTGGTTGAATTCACCTATCATTTTCTTTGAGTGTATATTCCAAAATTTTTAATAAACCTTAATGATACAAAAAATAGTTAGGCTGCTGAGTAATAAGACTCATTTTTATAGTTACTAGTAATTTAGTATTAAAAAGCATGCGTATATCAATAATTAATAAAATAGAAAATGATAGGTAATTGCAATCTATTAATATATATCTTATTATTATATGATAGATCTTATTCTTTATAAGCAGACTTTAGCTTATTAATTAATATTGATTTAGTAACAGTGAATATCGGATATATTAATGATGTATAACGGTATAAGTACTAGGTACACCTATTATACACTTATTACTGAAAATTAGGAATAGGAGCTTAGATATAGGTAATTATTAATTAAATAGATGCATAAAAAAACATAAAATTTATTTTGTTAATGTAAAAATAAAGTTGTTTTGCTCGAAAACTTTTTTGACAAACATTTAACTGGTTTTTAGCTAAAATAAGACAACGAGATTTTCATTTAGAAGATTATTTCTACCAACAAGTTTACCTCATCTATTTCTTACGGTTCTATTAAATAGATTGTCTGTTCTTACAAAATCTGTGCTTGTTCGGATTTAAAATGCCCCAAAAAAAAGTAATTGGATCTTAAAATCTATGTAAGCTAATCGGTGCTTTGCGTATTATAAAAGTTTTCACGACACGGGTGAAAATCGACGTTTATAATCTTAATTAACAAGTCAAATTTAATTAATATTTCTGCATACATGAATCCATTATAGATTATAGGCTTGAGAATAGTCTGGCTCGAATTAAATTAGAGCATGTAATGTATTATTGATATTCTTGTTAAATTGCCTAGATTAAGCTATTAAAAACAGATTACACGCGAGGGGGACGTACCATCATCTAACTGCTCACCTCGGTTAATCATGGGTTGTTGTAATTTATTTTTCGGAGCGATCAATTCTGTTTTATATCGAGATAAAAACAGATACACTGTGCATTAGCAGCCTTGTCGTTGATTATCGCATTCGTGTATTGTTCACAAAATAAAGTAAATATAAAAAATTTTCTGTTTTTATTCTGGGTTTTTTTGGCATATATAAAAATAATGTCCGTGAAATCCACAAATAATATAATTATTCAGTATTTTATTGGAAAATAACCTCTACGCCTGTGACTTTTACCTCAAAAGAACAGTTAGATGGTGTTTTTTGACAAATGATATGAATGAAATTTAAAAAATTGTGACATACTCCCCAGCGAAGTGTCACTTTGACACCCTAGCAACGGCAGTAGTTACGGTACGGTTGCTCGGGCGCCAGTTCCTAATCAAGTGGGGGAACGTCACTATCCTAAAAAGCCAGTGGGGCAGGGCTTGAGTAGCTACATTGAAGAAACGGAAATATCCAATTAGATTTTAAACACACACAGCAGTAAAGAAAAAACACAATTCGGAACACAGTAATATTAGTACAGTGAAATTAAGATTTTAATTCGGACAAATTTACATAAAGCTGTTCTCGACGGCAATGTATTCCAGAGAACCGTATTGTTACAGTCGCCGGAACACTCATAAAATCCAGTATCCATCTTGGATTATATAGTTTCTTGAGATTTTTTCGCAAACGGTCAGTTTTGCTATACTTCCTTTAATAATAAATGAAGCAACACAATTAAATTGACTACAGATTAAAAAAATAATTAGTTTAAATATGTTTATTTAATTTGATGAAAAATAAACCTCTTCTGTTCATATATGATTTTCAAAAACTTGAAGACCTAAAAGATAAAAATTACATTAACAATATGCCATTATCGTAGAAGAAAACTTTTACCACAAAACTTAAGGCAGTTCTAGTTCATCATCGGCTTGAACCGTTATGTTTGAACAAGAATTTCCTTGGCAGATTTTACATAAAGCCGTAAAACACAAAGTTGATTTTCTACAGCTACAAGAATTTCCACAACCAGTCTTGCAGCTACAAAATATTAAATTCATAATAAAACTTGGAGCTGGAGGCCTCACTGTTGTAATAGGAACCAGATCTGTTTCAGTTTCTTTCCAGCACCAATCTTTGGGATTTAGTTGATTTCCGATCAACTTCTGTATCTGATAATAAGCACGAATTATGATATTTTGCAGCATCTTTGGTGGGTGAAAGAGTTGAAAGTTCAAAATTTCCATGAAGATTGTGACGTGCCATAATGGTGTTGTATATGTATAGAATCTCAACTCATCAATAGTTTTAACATTTTCTTCTGTATTTCCACCTTTCTTTATAAAAAGATGTTGTATCACAACCGGATATGGATGACACGTAGAAATAGTAAAACTTCTTTTATTTTGGCTAGCAAACATTGGACATTCGAAATATTTGTGAATCGATCTGGTTTAGATGCTGACCTGGTCTTAGCATATGGAGGTTTTTATTACAATGGTGTATTAAAAGGACCATCAAATCAATATCACCACCTACTACAATGACATTTTTATTAGTTTCTGCCAGTGTTATTGCAGTAGATACGATTAATGTATCAGCATCATCTAGGGCCTGTATAACGGAGATTCCAGATTTTCTTAAAATCATTGTCATGGCTTCAATAAAATTTTTCTTATTTTTCCTATTCGAGACGAAATCAGCTTGATTAATTGAAAACATTGTCTCATCGGTGACAGCAGTTTCGATATTACATTTTGCTTTAATAGATCTTCTTCGCTATTCTTGGTTCTTAATATTTAATGTGCCAATATGCCACGAATATAATTTTTCCTACATGTTTTATGTACAGAAATTTGTTCAACACCCTTAAACTTATCATCATTTCTCATTTTTCTTGCATTAATTAGTGTCACAAGTCCTTCTATTTAACACATACACTCTCGTCTTTTAAAAGCCAGAACATTGCATAAAATACACGTATTAGTTTCCATATTGTCTTAAAAATATTTCCTAGGAACAACAACAAATTTTATTAACGATCACTCTGTCAAATATAATCTAATGCACTTATAACATATTAACATACTATTTATATTAGTATAATCCTAATAAATACTCATTATTTAGCATAAACGCAAGCAATAAGTAATAATCTACTGTAAAGGTAGGCCGCAAACGCAGTGCGCGGATCTACATAAATATTGCGCCTCTCATTAAACGATTGCGTTTTTTTCAGTGTTCAGGTACTTCTACATTTAGTATATTATTAAGTTCATATACCCATGCCCATTTCCGGTGAAAACAGCTTTATGTAAATTTTCGGTGGTTTTCAAGCTAATTTGTCTGTGCTATATTTATTATTACCAAAACCTACTATATAGAATTCTTCAAGTACTTAATACTACTTCGAATGTTACCAGAACCTTCAATAACACAGGTCTGCGAATAAAGAGGTCATGAATGTTGTTGGGCAGCTGAAGATCATTTCCGAAGTAACTTTTCGCGCTGAATCCGAATCTGGCCTCAGAATTGGACCATCACGTCAGGATTTTGAAATATTAAGTACTTAAAAAATGGCTTTTTTAGCAACTTTTGAAGTTATGTATTAAACTCAAAAAATCTTCAGCTTATTTTTAATAGATATATCATTCAGTACCATCCTTCCTCTTTAAAATAAGGTTTCGAATGGTCATCTACGATGTTTCCTCGCAAAGTTATAGCCATTTTAAGGTGACATGAATTTGAAACCATGATCCTCTACAACTCAACAATCTTAATCAAACTTTTGTTTAAGATTGTTGGGTTCTCCCTTCTGTTGTGTTAAATCTTGATTCGTTTAGAGTCGTTTGGTTAAGATTGTTGGGTTGTAGGGAACGTGGTTTTAAATTCATGTCACCTCAAAATGGCTATAATTTTGCAAGGAAACATCGTAGATGATCATTCGAAAGCTTATTTTAAAGAGGAAAGATGGTACTAAATGATGTATTTTTTAAAAATAAGCTGAAAAATTTGTTGAGTTCTGTAATCAACTTGAAAAGTTGGTAGAAAAGCCATTTTTTAAGTACTTAACTTCAAATATTTCAAAATCCTGATGTGATAGGCCAATTCTGAGGCCAGATTCGAATTCAGCGCAAAAAACTACTTCGGAAATAACACCGATCTGCCCAACAACAAAACCTCGCAGACCTGTGTAATCTAATAGAAACCTGAGCTTAAAGCTACGGCTGAAACAAGGTAACAGTATAAATACTAAGGAGTCCAGCCTCTGAAATCTCTGAAGGTCGGATTCCAAAAACCCTCGAGTGTACTCTTGGTTATGTATGTTCGTTTCTAGAAAAAGTAAGACCACTATCGTACTAAAAAACTCTTCGAGCAAGTGCACAGGAATCTACACCGAGGCCTCTCCTCGTGAGGCTTCGGTGAATTGGAATTCATTATTGAACGATCCGATTCTAGTTTTTGTCCTACTGGGCACGGTTTTGGCACCATAACAAGTCTTACCTCTCGGTGCCTCTAAGTCTGTGTGGTAAAATGAGGCAACGGTCCATTACAACATAAGTATATGAATCTTTCTAACGAAAATAGATAAGTTTTCCAAAGAGTCAACGATTTAGTTTAAAGGTGCCCCATAAATTGTCTCTGACATATACCCAATTTCCATATTGGCTACCGTGAAAAGAAGCTTTCTCAACTAAAGAAGCTGTTGTCCTGACTCTATGGCGTCTGATTGGCATATAATTCTCAAGCATTTTGATGAGAGTTTAAAAGTAATACAAACAAATCACTTCAAAAGTATCTCTAAACTTTAGAAAGGCTCTCCACGTATGAAGTTTCCATTTTTTGGTCTGTTTAGGATCTTATTGATCTCGATCGTATGTTCGTGCATGTTTGCACACAGATCATGTAATATTAAAATCTAGAGCCAGGTCGGTGCAATTTTGCAAAAAAAAAAAGAAAAAATAGGCCTTGGCTTTAATATATGCAGAAGTTAGAAAATAATATATACACGTCACATATCGTTGAAAAGAACTTTTTGAGTGAAATTTTGCTGCCCTTTCATTTCTATTTTTCAAAGTGGAAAAGTTAAAAATTTGGAAAAATATTTGTAATAATTTCTGTGGATCATTTATATCGAGAGGTCAACCGCACCCAAAATTTTGTATACCAGATTTCTTCGGATTTCCTTAAGATTTCCTCTTTGATAAAAAAAATGTTTGAAAGAGATTTGAGATTTCCTCGGATTTTCTTAAGATTTCCTGGGATTTCCTTCTGAGTGTACACCAGGTTTTCTTCGCGGTTTGCCCCGCGATTTATATGCTAATTTTCTTAAACAATCCGCTATGTGCGAATGAAGTGGTAATTGACGGTTATTTTAAATAAACTGAAATGTTTTGATGGCGGGGTTATAGTTCAGAACAGACTTACCAGGCACTCAAAAAATGTTGGCGCCTTTGATCATCAGACATGCCGCATCTCACCCCCAAAGACGTCGATATTTTTTACACGCCTAAAGGTGTTGCTGTCAACTATACTCCTTAACATTGGATAAAGATATATAATAGTATAATAGACGCCATAATATCACGACACCGGTAGTCTCTAGTCGTTCATAAGATCGTGCAAAAATAAGAAAATTTCCACGAACCAAAAATAAAGAAGCATAATCTCTATCAGTACAAAGCAGTATTCGAATTATCCCTTGAAATAAATATTTTGTAATTAATGCCAATATTATGTAGTAGAGGAATCTATACACATCCGTTTTCAACCATTTTCTGAAAAGTTTTCCTGATCCTTTGGGGAGGACGGTTCTATTGGCCCCCTCCAGATAAATTTTCTGGCTGCGCCACTGCTAAAGCAAATGTCATATTTCATTTAAATATGTGTACCCGGCTTCAAAATCCATAATTTATAGTATGTTTGTAGAGTTGGAATACATTTTCGAACTCATGAATTACTATTTTTTCAGAAAAATTTACTTCTGACTTGAAATTTTTGCGACGGAAATATACAGAAACCATTTAGATGTACAAAAATGTAATATGGGATTTACAGCATTTATTCATGTTCTTTGATCTGTAAAATACTCAAGCAACTTTCCGGTAACAGTATTAGGTAAGAGCATTAGCCTGCAGGCCTATAAACAAACTTTTCTTATATTCTCTCGGAACCCCACAACGAATTACTTTTACTTTTAAAACTTCTTCCCCTTTTGTCACACCCTCGACGGCCTCGTACTAAATCAAAGAGCGAAAATATAATAAAATCCTCGTAAAATCTCAGTAATGTGGTTCATTTGACCCAAATATACTATAATTCACTTGTATCGGCTATCTCGAAATGGCGTGTACTGGCGAGTTGAATAGCAAGATAAGAAAAAAAAACCGCTGCCTAAAGAATCACTACTTCCACATCTCATCAAAGACGGCAATTTGATGATGGTGCAGGCCTTTGCTTCTCTTGTACACACTAAATCACATTTTTTACCATCTTTAATAATGGGAGAGACGATGCCAAAAAAATTTTACCTTCAGATCCATCTACGGAATAAGCTCAAAATATAATCTGGTTCAAGTTCTCCTTATAATACATTGGTGTACCAAATTTCAAGTCGATATCTTAAACTGTTCCAAAGTAATCATGCGCATAAAAAAGTTACAGAGAAACCGACAGACAGGATTTTTTTTTTGCTCAAACTTAAAATCTAAACGTTTCATGATATTTGCAGGCTATTTGATAAATAAACATTCAATTCTTTGTTTTACCATTACCATACTTCTACCACTTTGCGACTGTGGAAGCAACAAGGTAGCACTTTCTGAAAAAAAAAAAAAAAAATATATATATATATATATATATATATATATATATATATATATTGGAGTATCTACATAGCAGGTCGGTTCTGGATGGAGCTTGCAAGATCATCAAGAGTTCGGATCCCCTCCTCTGCATGGTTCGCGACCATGAAAATGCAGGGATAGGAGCGTTCTTATTTAAGGCAGCACAAAGAGCAGCCTATGAACTTGGTCTCGACTTCGACACTGGACGGGTAAACCCGAGCTCTGTCACCGAGCTGGAACCCGCTCAGCTAAAAGCCCATACAAAAGCAGCAGAGCAATGCTAATTTCTGCAGCTGCATAAAGATAAGCCCTTGCATGGAGTCTTCTACAAGAACATTGAATACAGGGGCTTATCTGAGAAGCTGACCTTTGCTTTCCTAAGGTCAGCTGGGCTGAAGTCTGAGACCGAAGGGTTCATTATGGCTTGCCAGGATGGTGTCTTTAACACACTCGTCTATCGAAGTCATGTCTTGGGTATAGAGGTCCCTGATGTAAATTGCAGGGCCCGCCGAAGGGCGCCGGAGACACTTATGCACCTGTTGTCGGCTTGTCCGACATACGCTGTCTCGGCCTATATTCACAGACATGATGGAGCATTACGTGTGCTGTATTGTCATCTGCGACACACGTATGGGATAGACGAGACACCAGTGCTGCCTTACGCTCCGGGAGATATTGAGTCCGTAGTGGGGAATGAGCGGTGCCTAATTTATTGGAACTACTCGTTTCCCACCCTCAGGCAAATACAGGCCACTAAACCTGATGTAGTTCTCCTCGACCACCAACTCAGGACAATGTGTGTCATTGAATTCTCCGCCCCAGGGGAAACAAACATTGTTCTAAAAGAGGAGGAAAAACGAACTAAATAGCGAGATCTTCTCTTCGAACTCCGCAGACTCTATCCGGATCACAATGTTAAACTATCTGGTTCTTATCATGGCATGCCGAGAGTTGGCAGAAATCTTAGCCGGAAAAATGCAGAAGGTCGTTATCCTTGGTTCGTTACGCCTGCTCAGAGCACACGATTCGCGGACCCAGTGATCACTAACTCTACGGCGTAGGGAGTGGTCACTGGTATTACCAGCGTACCCTCTCTGGTATCGGAGGCAGGGAGAAGGGCGACTGGTTTCGAGTAAAAAGAAAAAAGTAAAATAATAATAATAATAATAACAATTTTTCTTAATATTTTTTGAAAATCAAAATAATATTTGAGGGTCAGATCATAAGTCTATTGGCCAGTAGGATCCAAATATGCAAAAATATACAGGTTGCCCCGTTTATAAATTTCATTTTCATGTAAATTGGATCGAAACCGGAAGTCGGTTGGTTCTTTACATCATATAATTGGAAATTTCATCCCATATAACTACACTAAATTTGAAAAAAATCCATTCGCCCATCCAAAAGTTACAATAGTGTCCCTGTCGGCTGAGCCACTCGGTATGTGTATCTGAAGTTTCGAACGTTCACTTGAACGAATTTTAGATGAAAAAGAAAAGTTAATAAAAACTACACATCGATTTAGGAATAAACACTTCATTGCCACTTTCGCTGACAATAATATCCACAATACTTAAGTTTTTACACCTGAATCGGAGTGTGGTTTTTATTAATTTTTCTTTTCCATATGAAATTCGTTGAAGAGAACATTCGAAACTTCAGGTACATGAATATATCGGATCTAAGTGTATGCTAATTTTTACTTAGTCGAGTGGTTTAATAAATATTTTCATCTTATATATATATATATATATATATATATATATATATATTGGGGGACCCCGCAAAGACGCCACAGAATGTATTTTAAGATGAAAATATTTATTAAACCACTCGACTAAGTAAAAATTAGCATACACTTAGATCCGATATATTCATGTACCTGAAGTTTCGAATGTTCTCTTCAACGAATTTCATATGGAAAAGAAAAATTAATAAAAACCACACTCCGATTCAGGTGTAAAAACTTAAGTATTGTGGATATTATTGTCAGCGAAAGTGGCAATGAAGTGTTTATTCCTAAATCGATGTGTAGTTTTTATTAACTTTTCTTTTTCATCTAAAATTCGTTCAAGTGAACGTTCGAAACTTCAGATACACATACCGAGTGGCTCAGCCGACAGGGACACTATTGTAACTTTTGGATGGGCGAATGGATTTTTTTCAA
This sequence comes from Rutpela maculata, assembly GCA_936432065.2. Lineage (NCBI taxonomy): Eukaryota > Metazoa > Arthropoda > Insecta > Coleoptera > Cerambycidae > Rutpela > Rutpela maculata. Next base: position 142,247,484 of record OW386288.2, read on the forward strand.
ATTTAGTGTAGTTATATGGGATGAAATTTCCAATTATATGATGTAAAGAACCAACCGACTTCCGGTTTCGATCCAATTTACATGAAAATGAAATTTATAAACGGGGCAACCTGTATATTTTTGCATATTTGGATCCTACTGGCCAATAGACTTATGATCTGACCCTCAAATATTATTTTGATTTTCAAAAAATATTAAGAAAAATTGTTATTATTATTATTATTATTTTACTTTTTTCTTTTTACTCGAAACCAGTCGCCCTTCTCCCTGCCTCCGATACCAGAGAGGGTACGCTGGTAATACCAGTGACCACTCCCTACGCCGTAGAGTTAGTGATCACTGGGTCCGCGAATCGTGTGCTCTGAGCAGGCGTAACGAACCAAGGATAACGACCTTCTGCATTTTTCCGGCTAAGATTTCTGCCAACTCTCGGCATGCCATGATAAGAACCAGATAGTTTAACATTGTGATCCGGATAGAGTCTGCGGAGTTCGAAGAGAAGATCTCGCTATTTAGTTCGTTTTTCCTCCTCTTTTAGAACAATGTTTGTTTCCCCTGGGGCGGAGAATTCAATGACACACATTGTCCTGAGTTGGTGGTCGAGGAGAACTACATCAGGTTTAGTGGCCTGTATTTGCCTGAGGGTGGGAAACGAGTAGTTCCAATAAATTAGGCACCGCTCATTCCCCACTACGGACTCAATATCTCCCGGAGCGTAAGGCAGCACTGGTGTCTCGTCTATCCCATACGTGTGTCGCAGATGACAATACAGCACACGTAATGCTCCATCATGTCTGTGAATATAGGCCGAGACAGCGTATGTCGGACAAGCCGACAACAGGTGCATAAGTGTCTCCGGCGCCCTTCGGCGGGCCCTGCAATTTACATCAGGGACCTCTATACCCAAGACATGACTTCGATAGACGAGTGTGTTAAAGACACCATCCTGGCAAGCCATAATGAACCCTTCGGTCTCAGACTTCAGCCCAGCTGACCTTAGGAAAGCAAAGGTCAGCTTCTCAGATAAGCCCCTGTATTCAATGTTCTTGTAGAAGACTCCATGCAAGGGCTTATCTTTATGCAGCTGCAGAAATTAGCATTGCTCTGCTGCTTTTGTATGGGCTTTTAGCTGAGCGGGTTCCAGCTCGGTGACAGAGCTCGGGTTTACCCGTCCAGTGTCGAAGTCGAGACCAAGTTCATAGGCTGCTCTTTGTGCTGCCTTAAATAAGAACGCTCCTATCCCTGCATTTTCATGGTCGCGAACCATGCAGAGGAGGGGATCCGAACTCTTGATGATCTTGCAAGCTCCATCCAGAACCGACCTGCTATGTAGATACTCCAAACTCAAGAGTCCACGGCCTCCCTGTTGTCGTGAGAGATATAACCGCGGAACGGACGATTTTGGATGCAAACTTCTGTTGAGGTGCATCATGTTTCGGGTTCCTACATCGAGTTGGCGCAGCTCGCCTTGTGTCCATTTCACTACCCCAAAGGAGTGTAGGAGGATTGGAACGGCAAGCATGTTAGTTGCAGACACCTTATCCTTCCCCGACAGCTCAGAAGACCAGATCTGACGGAGGAGGTGCTGATACTTGCCGCGGAGAGCGTTTTTCACTGTTGACACTTCTTGGGTGGAGCGTTGCTCAATACCCAAGTACGTGTACGACTCTCCGGCATCTAGGTGGTGCAAGATGCTTCCATCTACAAGCTGCGCGTCCTCTCCGTAGTCACCACATCGCCCTCTCTTGAGATGAACCAGTGCACATTTGTCCAAGCCGAACTCCATACCGACAGCCTGAGTGTACTCATGTACCACCCTGAGAGATTGACGTAAATCTCTCTCGCTAGAGGCATAAAGTTTAAGGTCATCCATGTAAAATAGATGGGTGACCTTATGCCTCCTATCTCCGGGGGTACCGCAATTGTAACCACAGGTTCTGCGAAGTTCATCGGATAGCGGCAATAGCGAGATGCAAAATAGAAGGGGGCTAAGGGAATCTCCCTGAAACACACCTCTCTTAAACATAACCGGCTCTGTTTGGACTCTGACATTACCAGATGTTATAGTAAAGCGAGTCATCCAGAGCGGCATGAGTTGTTCTATGCATCTCACTACGGGACCGGGCACCGCAAGACATTGGAGCAAGTGAAAAATTAGCTCATGAGATGTCATGTCAAATGCCTTGCGGTAATCGATCCAGGCTATAGAAAGGTTCCGCCTATACTGAACGGAGTCCTGCGTGACACATCTGTCAATAAGAAGGTTCTCCTTGCAGCCAGCGACACCCTTCTTAGACCCACGTTGCTCGTATATCCGTTCGTAAACCGGGCGGCCGCTTGCTTGGAGTACCCGCATGTACAAGATACGTGTAAATATCTTGTAACATGCGTTTAAACAGGTTATCGGTCTGTAGTTCCCTGGATCTGACAAATATCCGTTCTTAGGGAGTAGCACGGTTCACCCCTCGATAATCCAGGAAGGGATTTGCTGCTCTCCATTTAGCCACGAAGTGAAGATTCTGGCTAAATGGCGGTGGGTGCTGGGAAGTTTTTCCACCAAAAGTTGTTAATTCCATCATGTCCAGGAGCAGCAAAGTTCTTGGAGCCTTCAAGGGCTCTTCGAACCTCTTCCGTCGTTATCGGTTGGCACACTACTTGAGGCTGCTGGAGCCCTTGGCAAAAAGCTTCAAAGTGTCCCAGGGCTGGATTATCTCGGTTCAGTGGACGCTTTTGTTCGTAAAGCGTCTTCCAGAAGTCTTCCATCTGATCTACAGTCGGCGGATTCTCAACAATACGCTCAGGCGGTTGGAACAGGCGATGTTTGCACAACCTAGCTGCCGATGTTAAAAGAACTTAACAAACTCAACATTGTTTAAAATAAAACTACCAATTAGATATATCAACAGTTCTGTGTAAGCAGTAAGTATCTATGGATACTGAATATAACAAATATATTCTTAAAGCTGTGTATTTAATATACACAGCATACAAACATTTATAATACGCTTTGAGAAAGGAAACAGATTCGTTTTCCGAAACATCAGCAAAATACGTCATTTTTATATTTTTTGTTCTTCTTATTCATTATTTGTCAAAAAGCACCCTCTAACTGATCCTTTGACGTAAAAGTCACAGGCGTAGAGGTTATTTTCCAGTAAAATACTGGATAATTGTATTATTTTGTAGACTTCACGACATTGTTTCAAAGAAAATACATGTGGCAGAGCATCCCAATAAGAAACAGAGATTGTTCCGCAGGACTCTATTCCGAGGTCCATTGTGTTCTTCATTTACGTTAATGATCTGCCTGTGAATGTTCATATATATTATATATTGACTCTAGCTGTTTTGCCAGATGTTCGTATGGAAAACTAACTTTGTTTTTTTTTCTAATTTTACCACGCCCTGAAAGGCAGGCACTTAGTTATGGGATATCCTGTATATGTTTGTTGAAATTTTAATGGGAAAATATAACTAATAGTTTTATTCAACAATACCTACGGCTCTATATAAATTTAATATATATAAGTAATTTATCTGGATTTCCTTCTTATTACATATATTTGTTTATTTCAGGTATATCCAAAGAGGGATATAACTAACATTGTAGAAAGCACTAATTATTTAAAAATCCAATCTTGGTGCAGAGCGGGCTCTACGCTTGGAAGCCAATCTAGGGGCAAATGCAAAACAGCAAGACGGGTAAAACCATACCGTTGTTTAGGTAAGTTGAATAGTCGCTCTTATCGTTTTAGAGATTTTGGGCAAGCGGTCACTAAACGCAAAGTTAAGTTAAACTAAATTGCTGCTAAAATATGCGAAGTGAAACAACTGAAGGCAGAACAGTTGGAGAGTGGAAGAAGGTCTAAAATGAGAATTTAATTGAAACTCACGCTCAGAATCATATGATTTAGAGTTTTGGAAAGATTTGGAGATAACATGTTTGGAAACAACAAGCGAGAAGAACCCCCAAATGAGTCGATATTTGAGGAAACAAAAAAAAAACTGCCTAAATTGAATAAAGAAGTTAAGGAACATTTATGAATTATTTTAAAATTACGCATCGTACTATTTAATGAATTTCTGGTTTAATATATTATGCTCTAAAAAAGACTATTTCAAAGCTTCCGTTTCTCCGCTATTTCGCTTAGCTTAGTTTAACTTCGCATCACGTGACCGCTTTTTTATGATATTGATATTATGCTAAACACAAGAAGTTTCTTAACTTGGATAAGCCTCTTTATGTTTATTACAATTATATGTAGCTCTTTTATTCTTCGTATTTGAGAATTTCACCAAGAGTGAAGAGACTAGAAATTATATTTTTCACTCAACCTATTAATTGTTAGATTCGCTCTGTATATGAATTAATTTTACCAATTAAGATGGTGTCAGCTTGTCATGTGCGACTTGATTATAATTTGATAAAAACGGTCTTCGCAGTCGCTATCCCTGCTCTAATTATCTAATTAATATTAATTATAAGACGAACACAATTTAGGAAACAATTAATATTAATAAAATCAAAGGGCTCAACCTTTTCGGGACCACTAACTAGAATGAACGTTAATAAATGTTTGTCAATATTACGGAGAGTTTGACGTGAATAGCTGATTTATATTCAGTGGGGTGTAGTTAAACCTTTCAGCTTTAACCAGTATAAAGTATTTTTTTATACGAAACAAATAAGTAGAATATAGTAAATGGAAACTTTTACAATTTGTCCCAGAGAATCACTGTAAATTATGAATTAAAAATAAATGCAAAATGTAATTTTATTTATCTGTGGTTTACCAGTACTTAGCTGTTGTGGAGACAATAGTGGTCAATATCAACTCTGCAAATATTTAAAATTGATACCCTTTATTTGGTTCTAATAAGAAAGTTAACACCTGCAAAACCTGGGCTCATTAGAATTACTTTTAAAGGTCGCCTTCAAACGTCGAAAGTTTTATGATGTTTTAAGTTTTCTTTTTTTAGAAGAAAATATAACTTTATCATATCCATTCCAGTACTACAGTCGTGCATGCATTATTGAAACAAAATGAACGAATATCCATTAAAAAAATTCGATCTTTGGGGTAGTCAATCATGGATCGATTAAAATGAACTAATGACATCTCTGATTCCTCCAGTATTAACCGTGCTTGGTTCCAGTATGAAAATCTTAAAAAAAAAACCTGAGGAAATCAGAATTACTTTAAAAGGTCGCGCTGGGCCTTTAATGTCGTTTTGTGATTTTTTAATTTTTTTCAAATACATATATTTTTTTAATCTCTCTTTTGCTGATACGATGAAACTTAATTGAGATGAACAGGAGATATCTAGTTTATTTTTTATTTGTGAAGATGTGATTTTAAGTAACAAAATTATGCCTTGAGCAGATGCCATTGAAACAATAAAAAAATCGTAGTAAAAAATGGGTCATAACAAACACCTATATCTAAAAAAGGCTCTGTAATGGCTGTTCATCGAAGCTGTTAAGGAACATATACGAAACCTTCAACCGTTCAAAAGAAAAATGCATTATACCATTTAATAATATTGATTCCAGTGCCGATGAAATTCAAAAATCGGGAACTATTTTCTTGTTTGCATACAAATTAGGGCAGGGAAAATATTTCACTTCATATGTACAGATTTATTAAGTTTCAAAAATCTTTATTGAAAGAAACAACAAAATTGGAAATATATCCTCTTATTTCTGTAGCCGCAACATTTTTAATATCATGCGTCTGCATGGAGATTGTACTACTTTAAGATGTCGTTGAGTAAATTGTTCATGGGTTATTCTTACAATAGGAGCAATTTGGGGAAACACAATTTAAAAGAAAAAAAAGGTTTTGAATAATTTTGAAAAAAGAATATTTGTTAACTTATAGGCCGTATAGTAGGATGTGATGATTTGTAGAGTTCAATATTTTATTTTTAGTTTTTTCAAAAACTCATATCCACGCCAATGACCAAAATGACTGATTAACTGACAAGTATATTGTTTTAAGTGTTTATATTCATAATAAAACATATTCAAATACTAATATAAAAATAGACACCATATCATTTCAATACAGTAAACACATTTTGTCAACTTCTTCAGAATTTGGCACTTGCTTCGGCATATAGAAAATGTATAATTCTAAAATAAATTTTAAATATTGGAAAATATCATTGGCGTAAACGTGGACATTGTGTCAAGAATCCATGCTAATGACGATAAAAAATGTCCACGCTAATGACTAAATAACCTTCAAATTTTATTTTGACATTAAGTGGATTTATGTGGATAAATGAAAATATGCATAGCTTATGTACTCAGTACAGGTTATCAAAAAAGTCCAAGATTATTTTTATACATTTTATAGGGGATCGGTAGCTCAGTGGGTTGGCGCGTCTAGCTTGCACTCTGAGCGTACCTAGCGAAGTGGGTTCGAGCCCCTCCATTGGAAGTGGTTCCACTATAAAGTGTAGGGCCCGCGTCTCCTTTACTCAGAAAAATCTAGATCTACTAGACTTAAGAGGGTCATTGAGGTGACATGGAAGGCGGTTAACACATTTTAAACACATTTTTTTTATAAAGAGAAAATTCTCACTAATACGCCAATGATGCTGAATAAACATACGCGCACAAATCGCCTAATATCTTTACCCTTCAAACTTCACAGATTAACTGACCACGCTAAACTTTTTTAAAGTAGTTTATTTAGACTATCCAATGCCAATATTACCAACTGCTAAATTTCAGGTAGGCGGGAATTTTTGAATATTTTATTTTGATGATTTTAAATCGAGGGACAAAATTGATGATTTTTTTTTAGTTTAGTTTAAATATTTCAATATGAATCTGGCTCTTAACATGTCACAATAAGTGTTTCCTACAACTGACAATTACTGGATTATCCAAATCAAGATCGTAAGTTGCAAGTGTCATGCATTAGTTGGAAACCTGTTGGGGGACATCCACGGTAATCACATTTTACATACAAAAGGAGAAAAATTTATAAAATAGGACGTTTTTTATCATTCTATTATGTATGAATGAATAGTACCAAAATCCCTCTAAGCACACACAAATAAAAAAACGAATAAAAACCAGGTGGTTTGGCATTGCAACTTAGGGACATGAAATTGCTCTTATTGTGAGAATAACCCTCACAGGTATGTAAAATCTCGCTTAAACAGCGAGCATTCTAATGTCAGCTATGATGCAAAACAATATGAAAATGAGGATGAACGTAACACTGATGCTGAGACTACTGACGCTGATGGTGAAGAATACAGTTATGTATATTTTTTAAATATATTAATCTAAATATTTTTTAAATAAATAAATATTTTAAAAATAATTATGATAAAATTTCATACATGCAAATATCTCTTTTTCTGACCTAGCACACTATTCATATTTTATAAAAAAAAAACATGCGCACAGACACAGCGCGCGCACACGCAATCACTCACGCACATGCGTGCGTACTCACCGCACTCTCAGCTCGCTTAAAAACGTAGTTTTTATTGGGTATGGAAAAGTACCATCTTCAACTCTCTATGTCTCGGTCAATTTTCACCGTACAGAGGTCAGTATAAAAACATATTGAAGGTATTTGACTCAGCTATCAGCAAAAAAAGAAATTTCTCTTTTTTTAATATTTTCCAAAATATTTTTAAACAACGCATTTTCACTCCTAGGAAACGTTCTTCTGAACCCTTTGGAGTTGGTTTCTTATTAAGTCTCAAAGTTTCATTGACTCCCTAATTTTATCTGTTTCAAAATGTATTTTTTCCGTACTATTACGGAAGTTTAGTGAATCCATTAGAAATACTGGTTTTAGAGCAACATCCAAAGATCCCACTTGAATGTTGTATTTTACTCAGATTTTGCAAAAGCTCGTTTTTAGCATCTTTTTACTCTTTTATATTTACTGGGTCACCATGAAATTTTATTTCTTAATTTTGTACGACCATTTTTTAAGAAGGTTCAATATTTTTTCAAAGAATGAGGGTCCATAACAAAAGAAAAATGGCCCTTAAAATTGATATACGTTGCAACACTTTGTTAGTGATATATGTTATGTGTTATTAATTGATTAATAAAATATGTAAATATAAAAATGTATCAACGTTGCGCTCATAGTTAAAACATTTTTTTTATTGCTTATTTACCATCTACCTTTATGCTACAGAGTAATAAGTAAATGGTTTGAGTGCGCCGCTTGTCTTGAGTTGGGTACCATCCAATGATGGTCCACCTGTCTTCACCTAGCCTAGGTCTTCTGGCCATTGTCTTTTTAATCTAATTCCCTGACGAGCTGGTTGTTATGGTCACTGATAGGATCTCTATATTTGGTGGCATATCTGCTAATCACATCATTTATGGAAGGGAGGGTTTGGTTAGATACATACCATGGAGCATTTGTTATGATTCGAAGCATTTTCGACTGGAAAGTTTGGAGTATTTTGGTGTTCAATGGTTTGCTGCAACCCCATAGTTCTATGCCATAGGTCCAGATAGGCTTTAATATAGTCTTTATTTTATTTATGATAATTGGGGTTTATTACCCAGTACATATCCCTAACTTTTAGGTTTAGTTATGTTTTTTTGGCCTTAATATGTGTTTTCTATGTAAGCTTTTGATCAAGGTGTAGTCCGAGATATTTAACTTCAGATTTTACAGGTATCGGTGTGTTATTTATAGTGACTTGAAGGCATGTACTTCGTTTCGTCGTGAAGGTGATTTGAGTGGATTTTTCACTATTGACTTTGATTTTCCATATCTTTAATCAGTCCTGCAGTGAGTTAAGATGGTTTTGTAGATTTTCGGATGCTCTATCTGGATTTAAATCTGATGAAAGAATCGCCGGGTCATCCGCAAATGTAGCCATTGTAGTAGAATTTGACAATGGGATATCTGAAGTAAAGAGGAAATAAAGAAATGGCCCAAGAACACTACCCTGCGGTACTCCTGCTTTTATAAGATATAGATCCGATAAAGCATTCTCAGATTTAACTTCGAATAGTTAAAAAATTACCAGAATAACGAGAAATCGCCGATTTTTCGTTATTCTCGTCATGTCTTAACTAAGAGCGCGCAACGTTGAAGCACTTTTATATTTACATATTTTATTAATTTGTTAATAACACATAACATATATCGTAACAAAGTTGCAACGTGTATCAATTTTCAGGGCCATTTTTCTTCTCATCTTTTTTTTTTGTAAAATATGTTTTTTATATAAAGTTTGTAATCATCTAGTTCAACTAAAATTTCAACTAATTTTCATATTATTAGAAAGTACCGTTGCATGCCGGTTCAATATAAATGCATTGTTTAAATCTCGTTTTATTGCGAACTGAAAAAACATAGAAATGATAAAAGTAACGCTTTGTAATTTCCAAATAAGACTTATTCATACTATAAAGTTTAATTTAGCTTACCGTTGACATCTCTAGCATTAAAGTTTTTGTTTTATTGTAAAAATAATCAGAATTTGAAGCCAAATAAGAATCTGAGAGGAAAATTTAAAAACTTTTTACGTGCCCATTAACGGAATTATAGTAGGCCTCAAATACGCTAGTTGAAAACGGTTTTCATTTACGTTAAATACCTGACTATTTAAAAATGAAAGGAAATTAATTGCTTGAAATGTATTTTATAAAGTGTGAACAGTAAAATACCTACTAAGACTAATAGTCTTGTTTTAAATTACTCGTGAATAAAACAAAATGTATAGCGACTGTTTATCAGTATACAGCAGTAAAATTTATTTAGCTTTCTTCTAAAAATATTTTACCCCAGCGCAGCTCCATAATAGAGTAGGAAGATTAATATTAACTTTGTAGATTTAATTAACGAACTACCAAGGGACGCTATGTGCGGAAATCAATAGGGAACCTGTTACTTGTTACCTATTGATTTCCTAATTAATAGACCAGGAGTATCTTCTATAGAAAAAGTAGCTGAACAGATTAAGAAGCAAATGATGTAACAATTGGGTATCTGGCATTTTCCCCCCTATTTCGACTAGGGTTTGCAATACCGGTTAACCGGCTAACCGGACAAAAAACACATGATGATAATTACCGGTTATTTTTTTACCGGTTGTTTCGGTAAATTCTGAACTTACCATGTGTCACGTATTCAACGTTTCTATTTATGTCAGTGACTAATATTTACTAAATACAGAGTGACTGTCCCAACACTGAGCACTTTTAACAATAAATAATATTATAAAGAGTAAAACCCAAACACCAAACCCTAAGAAATACAAGTAAGAGAGACATTAACAATATATTGCGACAGGAAATTGAATATTTCACTGCCGCAAATGTCCGTAGAAAACATTTAGTTATGTTATTAACAATTCTTATTAACTCTCATCGACCTACCAGTATAGATTGAGGAAGGGCATCTTCAGCTGGTGGTATTCTATTGCACAAATATCAGACGACTAACAGATGCAGCTTTGAGAAACTAACCCTTTTAACGGGCTATTATTTTAAAAGTTATTGTATTTTTAGATTAGGTATTCAGTAAATGCTCTATTTGAGTGTATGTTTATAATTTTTGTTATTTACGTTGATATTCTTATTATTTACAAAATATTTATTTATTTAATGTATTTTATTTACATTTTTTTCTTTTGATAAAAAAATTTTGTTTGTTCATTATTAATTATATATACGTATATAAATATGTTTTTTGTTAAATTTAGATAATTTTGTACACGGAAAAAAACAATTTCCATTTTCGCCACCCTAATCATTCATTCTAAAAATTACCCGTAAATACCGGTTAACCGGTTATTTACATTTTTATTTACCTATTTACCGGTTATTAAAATTTCCGGTAAATTGCAAACCCAAATTTCGACCTTATTGAATATGAAAATGATGGATGTCAGATCAAATTTCCCACCGGGACCTCGATACCTAATAAAACGACGCCAATATTCGCATATGCTTCAAGAAATGATCACAGTCCGAAAACCGCTGCACAAGGAATCACTACCTCCACATCCAGATTCTCTATCCAAGTTACTCACAACGAAAAAATTTTATATGTGGAAATAATTGTTTATGGAACTTTTATAATATAATATTTGAAATCCTCTACCCTAAAAACCCATAAAACGATACCCGCCATCGGTAGTGGAATGGGGGTGGTGATAGTGGGGTGGTAGTGGGGGTGGAAGTAAAAAATATTTTGAGGTTTCTGGTTCTTGTACATACACTAAATCACAATTTCTTTTCATCCCCTTTAATAATGGGGTGGGGGTGGCAATGGGGGTGGCTATGCCAAACATTTTTTTGAGACCTTAGCTTCTTTGGCATATACTAAATACCAATTTTATGGATTCTTACCTGCTTGATTTACCCATTTACCCCAAATTTACCCCAATCTACCCCCAACCCTTCAACGGAACAAGATGAAAATATAATCTAGTTCCAGATCTCGTTAAATTACATATGTGTACCAAATGTCAAGTCAATATCTTAAACTGTTCCAGAGTAAACGTACGCACAAAAAATGTACAGACAGAATTTTTTTTCCTCTCAAACTTAAAATCTCGACGTTTCATGACATTTTAAGCCTATTTGAACAATAAAAAAAATTTTAAATTTTTTTGTCGCTACTATACTTCCACTGGATGTGGAAGTAAAATATAACAGATATGGAAAAAGGTAATACAAGAGAGCAGAGTAGAATATAACACAATACATCGAAAAGTGTGTTAAACCAAAAAAAAATGGTACTACTCATAGGCGTGAGGGGGGAGCAAAGTTTACATTCTTTTACATAACGGTATAATTACCCGTTTCATTTGCTAAACCAGATTTTCCCACATTTTGAAGTAGTTTCATCAGGATTTAAGTTTATATTAAAAAAACCGCTGCCCAAAGAATCAGTATTTCCACATCCAGATTTTCGGTCCAAGTCTCTCACTATGTGAAAATAATTGTTTATGGAACTTTAATAATATAATATTTAAAATCGTCGAACCCAAAAACCCATAAAACGATATGCCACATCGGTAGTGAGGGTGGGGGTGGATGAAGTAAAAAGAATATTGTTGAAGCCTTTGGTTCTTGTACACACAGTAAATCACAATTTTATTTTTTCATCCCTTTTAATAATGGAGTGGGGGTGGTAATGGGAGTGGCTAATGCCAAAATTTTTTTTTTGACCTTATCTTCTCTTTTGTGTACCTACTAAATACCAATTGTATAGACTTTCTTGCTTAATTTACCTATTTACCCCAATTTACCCTCCAACCCTTCAACCGAATAAGATCAAAATATAATCGAATTCCAACTATCATTAAAATACGTACGTATACCAAATTTCAAGTCAATACCTTAAACGGTTCCAGAGTAATCCTGCGCACAAAAAACTTTACAGACATACAGACATAAATTTTTTTGCTCAAATTTAAAATCTCGCCGTTTCATGACATTCTAAGCCTATTTGAATAATAAAAATTTTCAGAATTTTTTTTTGGCGTTACTATATTTCCACTGGATGTGGAAGTAATTAGAAATCTATAACCAGTGACGTCCTCAAATATAATATTTTATCGAGTTGATGTAATTTTGTCGAAATATTTACATACAGAAAATTATTAGAATATGGAAAAAAGAGAGTAGATTTGTAGGCCATAAAGAAATGCAGAAAAGGTATGGTCAAAAGGAAATTATATCGACCATCAGCTTTCCTTGCTACTTTCCACTAATAGGTAAACAGGTGTTTGTAAAACTGAGTGAAATTTTATTTCCTACTTATAGATATTTTTTTGAAGACGGTTCGGTTTAAAAAAAATTTTTCAACCTTTTTAGTAGCTCCCTTCACATACTTGAAGGTCCCTGCCTGGAGGATAAACAAATAATACATTATAACCTCACTTAATTCCTTATAATAATATACTTTTAGTCCACAGTACAAATCTAATACACACTGATACACACTCACGGACGTACAGACATACACAATGTTTTCTTTCATGGCCAATATATTTGATTTTTGAAGTTCGACTTCAGATCAAAATTAATGAATTTATCTCATGTATCAAATTCCACACAAATCTACAGACATTTTTCTATTATGTCTGCCATATTGAATTCGTCATCATACCAACTGTCGCCGAATACTGAAATCCCCATGTACAATGGCGGAAACCGGAAAGTAAACGTTTTTTTTGGTTTCGTTTCGTGTTAGCTTTAAAATTTAAAGTTTCTTATTAAATTAGTTTGTTAATATTACTTGCATTATGTGATTTACTGTAACAACAATTTCACATGGTTCACACTACTCAAAAATAGCCAAACCTGCTCAAATAGTCGTTTACTTTTCGGTTTCCGTCATTGTACCAAGTTTCACGTAAATCTAGAAAAAAATTGCTGGCATTATTGTATCTCAATTAAAAACCAACGTGTAATGAAATCGTCATCATTAACGGCATTGAAAACAATGACATGAGCGAGAGCATGCTGTATAATTCAACGGGCGCGTTTATCAATAAAACTCTCCGTTCATACTGTTGTCGTAGAAAACATTCTTCGGCTGATTCGCCTTCATTGCGAAATGGTATATGACATGATAGGAAGTTATAATAATGCCCTGTGTTTGTGAAAAATTATCATTATTATAAGCAGAAATCTAATAGTCTGGCAGCCACGGAGAAAACCCAACAATTTCGTATTAAGTTTTTTTCAAAACGGATTTAGGGTCTAAGGGTCTCCTAGTTTTGATATCCAAGTGATGACAAAACGTCATCCTTGAGCAACTCCAGATACGGGGTGTCCAATAAGTAAGTAGGTGGAATATCACTCTTTTTAATTTTTTTGTAAATTTTACGTAAATAAACGAGTTTTTTACAAATGGTTTGCTTCCCATAATAAGGTTTATATAAAACTTAAACAAAAAATTTTAATTACTTTTAAAGGTGTTCCAAAAGTATATTATATTTATATATATTAGACTTCATCATTTTCGGAATCGGTTTCATCATTGGAAAGTGAACATTCGTTTTCTTCGCCTTCATTGTCGTTCACAGTGGCAGTAGTGGTTAGTTCATTGTAGCAGTGTTCATGTGCTCTGCAAACGCATAACATTGTACAGGGTAACCTAGAGCTTTTACAGCTACATCTGTTTGTACTGCACGGTTTGTTACTGCTACAAGAGCACCTAATTAATCGCAGGTCTACATGACTCATCGCTTTGACGAAAGAGTCTAGTATTATATCCATTATGCATCTGGGCATTTATCTTTATAGAGAACATCCTTAAGAAAACAGCAGTCCTTCTCCTTAGCTTTTTGATTAGACAAAATTTGACGCATAAAATTGTTAGTGGTAGAACTGTTTTTTTTTTAAACCTTTAAAGGCATTATCGGCTTTTCAGGACCATAGTATCTTACTACATTAGTTTCATAGTCCAGTTTTTTAGATATGTTACCTTCTGGGACACGTTTAATTTCTGATCCATTATGGTTTTGTGGTACGTATAAAAATTCTCCTGCTGACGTAGTTTCAGCGGCAAGGACATCCAGCGAATGAATACTGGTTTTGCCATTTTGCGATGAGATTTCTGTGTCAAAATTGTCAACAATAACCTGGGTTAGTGTAGCATCATTTCCTTCAGTAATTTATAGATTTAAGATGCTCCAGTAGCACCCAATTTTGTTCGTTTAAAATTTCAATTTTCGGTGATATACCAAATTGTAAAAATTTTTCAATATCCTGTAAAACTTTGTAAAATCAATAAATTCAATAAGTTAACGCACAATTAACCATACAATAATGAGAAAAAAATAAGAACTAAGTAGTATTCAAGTTTAAAGCCAAAAACATACCCAATCATTTTATTAATAAGATTTTTAATTTTTTTTTCAGCATACTTTGGTACCACAGGTGGCTTTGCCTTTGTAGCAGGCGAATGCTTTTCTGGTCATAAGTAGATCCTAATTTGTTCTATATTTGAGTAAAATTTGATTCAAATCGAAAACAAAATATAAAAGTTATAAGGGCGTCTTCATTTTAAGTGAGTCACACTGTATATTTAAGGAAATGTATAGATTTTGACAAAATATTACGTTAGTAAATACGTCGAGTGTTGTAAAATAAAGATTGTTTTGTGACTGTGATTTATTAGCAGACCACGGTAAACCACTTTGATAGAAATATTCAAGGTACCTAATACTTTTTTTTTAATTATCTATTTTGGCTGGCGAATATCTCGTAAACTATAACACATAGGAAGAAAATGAATATAGACATTCTTGTAGGAAATTTAATTATGTTTTATTTTACATAGATTACCTTTTTCCGTACGACGCATCGTGAAGCCAAAAACATACAATCATCTTATTGTTTTGAAACACTCTGTATATCTCAAGTTGCTCAAAGATTCCAGCTTGTTATCAGTCGGATATGGTAAATAGACATATAAATCTACGAGAATTCGTTAAAAAAAAACTTAATACGAAAATTTTCACTTCAGGGAAAAATCACTGTACGCTGCCGGACTATAAGTTTTTAATTTATATCACCGGCGCCTCCGCCAAATATTCGAATATGCTCGTAATATAAAAAACTGTTTCTAATTTTTGTTCACCTTGCACTAGATGTAGCTTGATAAATTTCGAAATAAATTTAGTGTGGGACCACTATCGGACCATAGTCTACAGTTTGCAGCAATCGCTTAAACTACAGCAGATCATTGAACAAATATATATAAAAAAAACAAACTTACATACGGGTCGAATTGAGAACCCCCTCCTTTTTTAAATTTTATGAAGTCGGTTAATAAAATACTTCCTTCTTTTTTTTTACTACTTCGGTTTTCTGTTGGTACGAATATAATTAGATGTTTCTTGTCATAAAAAAGCAGTTTTTATCTTAAAAAAAAAACAGAAAGAAAAGCAAATTAATTATTGTATTATTTTGACCAGTTACAAAAAGAGTAATATTTTTTGATAGAGTATTTTTCGAGTTATTTTAAATACCTACAACTTTTTTCCAATATAATAAAGTTACAAATATTATGCGTCTACTCCAATAATTGTACTTTGGTTAATTTTTTAATGTAGAGAAACAAAGACCAAATTAAAAATAATTTCTTTATCCTCAGAAATGCACTATTTACATTTTTTAACCGATTTCACTGAAATTAAAAAAAAAAAAAAAAGGTGGAGGTTCTCAATTCTACCCATCTGTATGTTCCTTTTTTTTATTGTTCAGATATTACTCTGGATTGATGATTTCTATAAAATTCAGTTAACTGGGCGACGGCCAAATTTTATTTCACAATTTTTAATGCCCTTTTCTGAAGGCGGTTCAAATTTTTTTCAATTTTTTTTTGTAAAATTTAATATTGTAATTGCACTGGTAACATGACTTGTACCAGGAAGGAACTACATCTAGTTGGGCAGTGGTCTACAATACGTACCACTCAGTAATAATAATAACAATAATATTAATAAAGTTAATTCTTTTGATAGACATTTAAATAAAATATATTGACAAAATTGAACTTAATGATGTGTCTATAAAAAGGCAGAGTTTGCTGTATCTCAGAGTATGAGGAACTACGTTCTTCCACTCAACGACATGCATACAGCATAAATTAATACAACATCATGCCCCTCTGAGATGTTTTTTTAGTTGAAATAGTGTTTAATAAATAGCGCGTAAAAACGCACTACCATCTCTAATTTTTTCATCACCTACGTTCGACGCTAAGTGATTCATATAAACTATTTTAACATGCTTTTATTAGGTCGACCTGTAACGACCTAATAAATGTATGTATGTATTGTAAGTAAAAAGTCTAAGTAACTAAATTTCACCCACTTCTAATTGTTGTATCATCATGAAACTTGACAGTTGTATGTAGCTCCGATGACAATACGATATAGTATACTCAATATTATAATATGTTCAAAATGGCCGCCGCCCCGAGATGTCGGATTATTATTTTCTTTACAACCCCCTTAATATGAGTATCAAAAGAAAGAGCTTTAGTGGAGTAAAAAACAGGGGAAAGGTCGCTTCCTTCTCGAGTTTTTTTTTTAATCTTAGAACAAACTGAGACATACACCATTTCGTTAAGTAGGTCGATGTTCATTAGAAATCATGAAATATGACATTTTTTAGTGGTCACGGACATTGTTATTTTTAAAAAGGTGTGAAATTTTGTTTTTTTTAATCATGTTTTTTTGAAGATCTAATTCCATATCTCAAAAACGAATGGAGATATCCACATGAACTTTTTTTTGTTATAAAACACACACTTAAACCCAAAAACTATAAAACGATATGCCACATCGGTAGTGGGGCTGGGGGTGGTGAAAGGGAGTGGTGGATAAAGTAAACAAAATTTGAGGCCTTCGGTTCTTGTACACACACTAAATGACAATTTTTTTTTCGCTCCCTTGAATAACGGGATGGTTAATGCCAAAAAAATTTTGAGACCTTAGCTTCTCTTATATATACTAAATACCAATTTTATGGACTCTTACTTGCTTGATTTGCCTATTTACCCCCATTTACCCCCCAACCCTTTAACGGAATAATCTAGTTCCAGATCTCGTTAAAATACATAGGGTACGTACGTGTACCAAATTTCAAGTCAATATCTTAAACAGTTCCGGAGTAATCGTGCGCACAAAAAAAGTTACAGACAGACCGACAGACAGATTTTTTTTGCTCAAACTTAAAATCTCGACGTTTCATAACATTCTAAGCCTATTTGGACAATAAAGATTTTCAAAAATATTTTTGTCGATACTATACTTAACTGGATGTGGAAGTAAAATGTGTAACGATATTCTTTCCCTCATTACCACTTGTATTATATTGTAGAACGTATGGCCATTGTGCGAATTGTGCATGGATTATCTGCTAAAAAAATATTTAAGATAAAAAAGCAATCTAAGTTTCATTGTAAAATGGAGTGGATTTTATGTGGCGTAGTAATAGAGGAGAACCATAAACTTGTGCACAAGCCATGGAAACAGGGTTTCTATAATTAGGGCTGCGGAAATTAAAAGAGACTTAATTTAGGATATTTTTTTCTTTTTTGTTACCTAATTTAGGCAAAAATAACACGTTTACTCAATTATTGTGTGGATCTAGGGTAAAAATGCAATGCAGTTTCGGATAGGGATTCTGACACAGGAAATGTCGGATACAAATATTAAGATTGTCACGTTCAAAAAAATGTGCTTTAAGAAACTGTCTTCTCTATTTAGCTCCAATAATAACGCAAAAAAAGGAAAACTCGATAGTTTACTTTTTATCAAAACACTCCAAAATTATTACTTTTCCTAAACTTCTGTTTATGGAATTTTACTAGCCCCCTAGTTGCGCAACTTTTTTTTCCATTTACTATAATATTATTTTTTAGCGTTTCCGAGATCCCAATGCAATGCTTTTTTATCCCAGATACTCTATTTAAGATTTTTAATTCCTTTTTGCCTTCAACCTTAATCCTTAATGCGCCACTGGAAAAAAATAAGTTATCCTTTCAGATCCTAAAACGTAATAAAACAGTCCTAAACATAAAAAAATAATAATGAAAAGTTCCGTTACACACAATACATAATCATTATTATTCTTAAGTGCCGCGCGCGTACGCTTCAACAATTCCTCCATACTAAAAAAAACCGCTGCCCAAGGAATCACTACTTCCACATCCAGATTTTTTATCTAAGTCACTCACAACGAAAAAATTTTGTATGTGGAAATAATTGTTTATGGAACATTAATAATATAATATTTGAAATCCTCTACCCCAAAAACCCATAAAATGATACCCCACATCGGTAGCGGGGTGAGGGTGGTGATAGGGGGTGGTAGTGAGGGTGGATGAAGTAAAAAACATTTTGAGGTTTCTGGTTCTTGTACACACCCTAATTCACAATTTTTTTCATCCCCTTTAATTATGGGGTGGGGGTGGTAATGGGGGTGGCTAATGCCAAATTTTTTTTTGAGACCTCAGCTTCTCTTGTATATACTAAATACCAATTTTATGGACTCTTACCTGCTTGATTTACCTATTTTCCCCAAATTTACCCCCCAACCCTTCGACGGAACAAGATGAAAATATTATAGATCTCGTTAAAGTACATACGTGTTTCAAGTCAATATCTCAAACGGTTCCAGAGTAAACGTGCGCACAAAAAAAGTTACAGACAGACAGACCGACAGACAGAAATTTTTTTCTCTCAAACTTAAAATCTCGACGTTTCGTGACATTCTAAGCCTATTTGAACAAAAAAAATTTTTAAAAATTTTTTTGTCGTTACTATACTTCTACTGGATGTGGAAGTAATTCCTAACTAGCGAACTATTGCTAATAATGAAAATATTTTTTTTCTAAAAACTTTTTTAGTCTATTGACTTCATTTTCTTCATAGCATGTTACACAAAATTTTCAAAAACAAAAAAGTTCCTCGCTTAGTGAAAATTTGATGGCGTATTCTCTAAACTTTCAGGGTCATCTACATTTTTGGCATGTTCACATTTTTTTTATTAGCAATCCTATGTATAGAAAGAAGCGCTTAAGTGTGTGTTTTATAACAAAAAAAAGTTCACAGCGATAGCTCAATTCATTTTTGAGATATGGCAATAGATGTACAAAAAAACATGATTTAAATAAAAATTAAATTTTACACTTTTTTTTAAATAAGAATATCTGTGACCACTAAAAAATGTCGTATTTCGTGTTTTTATGTGTAAAATGATGTTGTCGGTAAAACCCACTGTATCTGATCTTGTGCTAAGCTGAAAAAAAAACGACACAATTTTGCCTCTTTTTCGCTGCTCTACTTGATAAGTAAACAAATATGTGATCAAAACTTAAAAAATTCAAAATGGCGACGTAAACAGGGCGGACAGGTTTTATCAATTATCGTCGGAATCGACTGATAATCGATATCTGTGGGTTATCAAGGTTGCAGATTACAATTATCCAGTCCACATTTAACAATTTAAAATGGTGGCGTCATAGTGGCGGATAAGCTTTGTAACTTATCGCCTAATTCGTCTGAAAATCGATATCTGGGATAATAAATTAATAGTTGAAGAAACTAAAAAAAAACACACTTTTATATATACTGCCCTAAAAAAAAAAAATTATCATCGAACCTGTTCTCTTTGTCTACCCCGTAAGGGCCTTAGTGTAAGCCGTGTTTGTAACACACACCTACAAATTTTAACTTTTATTTTGTATCGTTAACCAAAACCACTTATTTGCATTGTTTTGGTGCCAGCTACGTCTAACATAGTCATAAATAAATTTGTTGGCTCTAAAAATTGTAGTAACTGACCTAACTCACATATTATGGTATAATTTTAATTAAAAAAGCAATTAATTACATCATGCGAAAAAATATTTTGCCATTTTGATATATATTTCAAATACGTGTTATATACTATATATTTAATTAGAATATAAGCACTTTAATCGGAAAATTAATTATTCTTCTTGCGCTTCTTTGCCCGTCTCTTATAAGTTACTTCTGGAGCATCTCTTATACATGTCCAACAGTAGTATGCCAACATCGCAGAAGTCCATTTGCCCTGATATCTTTTTTTCCGTATTTTGAATATCTTGGTGGAATCTCTCTCCATGCTCATCACTTACTGCATCACAGTTTTCTGTTAAGTAATCTAGGTGTGTATGTAGAAAGTGGACTTTTAATGACATATTGCATACTAATTTCGGATAGCAAGAAAGAAGATTCCCAACAAGGCCTCTATAGTTTTCTGCTCTTTTGTTACCGAGAAAGTGTGTTGCTACCATTTTAAAGGAATCCCAAGCAGCTTTTTCATTACCTTCTAGAATGTTGTCAAATTCAGCATCTTTGAAAACGTTCTTGATTTGAGGACCCGCAAAAATTCCCTCTTTAATTTTCGCATTACTAAGTCTGGGAAATTTTTGTTTTAAATAACTGAAAGCACGTCCTTCTTTGTCAATGCCTTTTACCAAGTTTTTCATAAGCCCCAGCTTTATGTGAAGTGGTGACAGTATTACCTTTTGTAAATCAATTAATGGAATGTTAGCAAAATTTTTTTCTCCTGGTTCAAAACCCAGTCTTGGCGGCCAAATTTTTCTTTTGTAATGTTCTAATCGCGCTCGACTGTCCCACTCACAAAGAAAACAGCAATATTTGCTGCATACCAAGTAAGATAGCTATCACTTTTAAGTCTGCACAAATCTGCCACTTATACTTGTTATATTCTATAGTTTGTAGCAATACATTCATGTTACTGTAATTTTCCTTCATGTGGACAGCATGGGCGATTGGAATTGATGGCAATTTATTTCCATTGTGGAGTAACACAGATTTTAGACTAAGTTTCGGGGCGTCAATAAAAAGTCTCCAGTCACTAAGATCATGGGGAATGTGTAAAGCACTCATTAAACCCTCAATGTCCTTGCAGGCAACCAAGTCATTTTCCATTTTGGAAAAGAGGTATAAGATCTTTTTGACGACTTCGATACATGGAAACTTTACCATTTTCTTGTAGTAAATTCCATTGTTGTAATCGAGATACCAATAGCTCCGCTTTTGCCTTGGACAGATCAAGGTCTTTTTTCGCGTTGATTAATTTTGTGTGGTTCACCACCGGACACTTCGGCAGAGAGATCGGGATCTTGTGATTTTGATGGCTGGACTAAGTCGTCATCTACATTATCATCCGATTCTTCATCAGAATCAAGGCTGTATTCTTGACGTGGATTAGGAATAGGTAGTTCATCACTATGGAGAACCGGGCGAATGGCAGATGGTAAATTGGAGTATTGTATTACCATCCTTTTTTTCTTGTTAATACCCTGTCTAATAGGAGGTATCACGCAAAAATAACAATCGGTAACATGATCTGTAGGTTCTCGCCAGATCATGGGCACAGCAAAAGCCATTGAACGTCCTCTTCCACTTAGCCAACTGCAAAGATTGTTCGCACAATTGCTGCAACATATATGAGGTGCCCATTTTTTGTCTTCATCTTCAATTGTACAACCAAAATACAACTGGTACGCCTTCTTAATTTTGGGAGTAAAATTACGTTTTTGATGCGCAAAAGTCACTTCACCACAAATATAACAAAATTTGTTAGGTGTATTTACACAATCTCGTGCCATACTTTCGAAAATGAACGCTTATCATGCACAAGGTACAAATACGACTACCTAAGAATGAATATTAGTTTTAGTGACAAATAAAGAGGTAGGTAGTTAGTATGTCTATTTTTCGTAGAATTCTAATTCTACCTGTTATTTGTGATAGGACCGCCCATAAACTAGGGTTTATAAGGAGTCTACACACGATCCAGTGGCAGGGAGCCAGCCTTGTCGGCATGCTTTGAACTCATTTGTAAAAGTGAACTGGTCCGCTGGAATTCCAATTATCTTCAAAGCGTACCGACAATGTCGGGTCCCAGCAGTTGGATCGTCTGTAGACCTATACCTGCGTTACACTTTATTACCTGTATTGGGCAAACCAGAGCCAACTTGAACTTTTGCTTTTTATACTGTTATTTAGCATGACGAAGTTACTAAGAATTTGCTATTTTTACTTCCAATACATGTAGGCTGTAGAATAGTGTAATTAATTATAATATTTGAGTATAAAAAACGCCCCACGCTTTTATATTCAAATATTATACTCAATTACAAACACGGCTTACACTAAGGCCCTTACGGGGTAGAGAGAATAGGTTCGAGATTATTTTTTGCTTTTTAGTGCAGTATTTATAAAAGCGTATTTTTTAGTCTTTTATATAAATATAAATTTATTTATCGTAAAGTATGCTTTGCTAGCCACGGCAGCAAAATATTAGTTAAATCTTTATATAGTTGGAAATTATTTTTCCAATACTAAATATAGTAAGCAAACAAGCTAATGATAATTTATAAACTACTCCTACATCACCACGTACTCTTTAATTATTTTGACGTTAGTGAACTTTTTTAATTACTCGTCTCAATAAATACAACACATTATTCCTTTCATTTTCTACGCTGTAGAGACTTATAACCGCAATATACACACATCATCATAATTTACTTCCTCGCGACTTGACTTGTTTTCGCCTCGCCAAATATATCATTAAACTTACTTTTACAGAGGGACCTTTCCAGTCTGATGCTCTTCTGGTGCCAGAAAATTGTATGTTCGATCACATTCACAATCAGAGCAACTGCTGGACCTTCGCTAGGTGGAATTCTACTGCAGGGAACGCTTGCCAAGAAAAAGGATTGCAGCTTCGATCGTTTGCAATGCTCTTACCCTGCGGGATCTCCTTGTTCAGTGGAGTGGAATTCGTATGTTGTCCTAAACACTTTAAAGGTGAGTTATGCTGTGCTTTGGCCCTTCAGTAAATTAACAGTGTACACATATGACATATTTTAATAGTATATTATTCAACGAGCGGTAATGTAGGTAATAACTCACGCAGATGAAAGTTTACAGCACGAGCCGTAGGCGGGTGCTGTAACTCATCAAGTGAGTTATTACCATTACCGCAAGTTGAATACTACACTTTATCTACGATTATAACAATAAATATTAAATTGAGAAAAATTTGTTTAAATTACTCAGTTTGTTTATTAATAAAATTAACTGTAAAATTTAATTTTTGTTCACCCTTTTATATTTGTTGTCTTCAAAGATTTAGCCACCTTTAAGCGGAGGTAGAATGTGATTTTTAATCGAAATAGTGCACAAATGGCTTGTAGACAAAAAATCAGCTTTGTAGATTAATATTACGCGGCGGAAAATGCAAAATGCAAAACTTCTCCGCGAACTACAATAGCCCGAAGCGCATATTCGGTCAAAAGTCTTGTATTTTATGTTAGAGAAAAAATTAAAAAAGCGTCGGAAAGCTCAGTCAATTCTCTTTACATAAGCTGTCTACAAATTTTTCGAAAAAAACGATAATTATCGAGATATTCGAGGAAATGTAAGAAATTACACGTTTTCCTATAGAGCGTATGCAAATCTTAAAAAAATATTTTTTCTCAGAAACTTTTGTTTCGAAGGTCTAAGATTAAAGGAGCGTCAAAGTAGTACATGATATTAAGTGAACATCGTATATGAGATCGATTTCAGTTAATTACCGATTAATTACGGTGACAAAATAGAGAAATTTTACCGAAAAAAAAAATCCCCAAATCCTGCCCCCTCTAATTCCTTCATTTTTGTCGGAATTCAAAAAATTAAAAATGAGTTTTAGCAAATTCAATTCTATTTAAGTAAACTAGAGTAGTCTTTTGGCGTAGGAGCCAAGATTAAAAAGTTGCCAACTGTAGAAGCTCAAAATTTGCGATTTTTTGCCGTACATGGCCAGCATTTCAGTAGTTATCTCCGAAACGAAAAAAAAAAATTAAAATTCTTATGGGAGCAAAAGATTCGTAGTGGAAAATATTCGTTTGACCTTATTTTTTATTTCGAGCTGACTCCCACCATTTCGGAGATATCTGCGAAAAATAGCAAAAAACAGCTTATATTTCGGAGCCGAAAAAATTGCAAAAACATGCAATCTTGACACGTTCATATTTTTCGAAAAACACCATTGGGACGACCGTACGATGTCGCGGCGCAAAGAGGAAGTCTTCCAGATAAACCTGATCGTAAATTGCACGGCGAAATTCGAAAATTCGGCTCGGCACGAACGAATCAAAAGTAGCATTTTGTGACATTTCAGAAAATCTTTATGTCACTACCTCCCTGGCTCCACCTTCGTGTGTCTTGCGTTACGTCGATTGGACAGGCTAGGCATGAAGATAAAGGTGATTGTCTCTGTACCTAGCGTGAGTTATAATAACTCACGCATTATAACTCACGCTGTTTGTTTATGGATACTATTAATTGATGAAAAGCAGTTCATTAATTAGTATATAACCTAATAAGAGTAGATAAACATATTTCGAACGAGATAGTGCTGTCAATAATCCTGGACTAATCTTTCAATCCTGGGATTTCGGGTTTAAAGAAGTATATCTATAAACAGGCAGAGTCCCGAATTTCGGGATCCATTCCGGATTGATCTCTGCGGAAATATAATGCAATATCAATGTAATTTTAAGTTTTATTTAATTAAACAGAAACATAGTAATATACGGAAAAATAGTATATTATTTAGCGAGAGAGTGCTGATGCCTATTACTCAAGAGGATGCCGAAATTCATCTGAGTGAGTAACAGCTGTTATACTTTTTCTACGACTACTCACCGCTAGAAGTCATTGTTTCATAACCAACTTATGCAAAAAAAGATCTGATAGCAATTTTAAAATTTAAGGAAATCTAGATGTTCATGATAGCTTGAATTGCGTCATGGCATTAGGGTTTGGGTCCCGGGACGTCTCGTGTCTCGAAGTCCCGGGACTTTTCCCAGATTTAATTGTCTCGTGTCCCGGGTCTTTCGGGTCGAGACTCGAGACAGGCCTGTAATACTGTTATTAACAAAAGGTCATAATAAGCTTCATTACCTCAGGCTTCCTGCACTCTGTCACTGAGAGCGCCATCTATTAGTTTACGAGTAATTACTTGATACTCGCATGTACGTAACTTACTATACACAATAAAACATCTGTCGAAAACATGAGAGTGTTCTCTTTCCAGGGGCATTATTACAAAAATCAGAAAGAGATTGTTGTTAATGCACTAATTTTTTTAAAAGAATACCGCACATATGATATCCAAAATCTCAAATATTGAAAGTTCTATATTTCTAAACTGGTTACTACAGAGGAAATATCAAATATAATTGATGATCTGAAAAGCAACTCGTCTCCCGGAATAGATCAAATAACTTCAAGAACTCTAAATTAAATCTAATATTCTTGGTATCTTGCAGCGTTACCACATTTGGTAGATTTTTATTTCTTTTTAGTAGAATTTTAAGGATTTTTTTAAAGTTTGGTAGGTAAAATTTGCTGGTAGATTTCTGATAATAATTATTAGAAATCTGCCAGCAAATTTTACCTACCAAACTTTACAAAAATCCTTAAAATTCTACTAAAAAGAAATAAAAATCTACCAAATGTGGTAACGCTGGTATCTTGGTACATCTGATTAATTTATCATTTCAAAATGGACAATTTCCAAACTTACTAAACTAAAACAGACTATTATTACTCCTATATTTAAAAGTGGTGATAAACTTGTTACAAATAATTATAGGCCAATATCAGTAGTTAATACCATAGCCAAAATATACGAAAAATTCATGGTCTCTCGACTACAGAGACACTCATTGTTTCATAAAATAATGTCACCAAACCAATTTGGTTTTAGACTAAACCATTCCAAAGAAGACGCCTTATTACACTTTACAAATAAAATACATGAACATCTTAATAAAAATGAGAAAACTATCGCTAAAGCCTTCGATAGTGTATCATCACATCAATTACTGTTGGAAAAAATGGAAAAATATGGAATTAGAGGAGTAGCATTAAACTTGTTAAAAAGTTATTTATCTAATTTATCTAATCTTGAGGCATTAGTAAAAATTAATAAAACACTAAGCAGTCCGAAAAAAGTGAAATACGGCGTTCCACAAGGAACAGTTTTAGGTCCGCAATTGTTCCTCTTTTACGTAAATATGCTAGAATTAAATATAGGCGGGGACATTATCGCGTATGCCGATAACACTACTCTAACATTTCATGATACAGATTGGTCTGTAAACAAGTGAACAGGGACTATATAAAATTAAATGTTGGTTGGACAACAATCTATTAAGCTTTAATCACACAAGAACAAAATTCATCACATTTAGCAATAGTTCTAGACTAAAATTAAAAATTTAAAATACCACGCAAAATGAGACTTCATAAACTGTACATGCCAAAATGTAATTGAGAACACTACAAACATTAAATACCTGGGTCTTATAATAAATGAGACAATCAGATGGAATGATTAAACCGAATACCTTAACACGAAATTAAGAAAACTTGTCTACGTATTTTATAAACCCCGCAATATTCTTCCAATTAATATCTTAAAAATGACATATAAATCGTTAGTAGAATCAATACTATACTTACGTATGGCATTATAATATGGGACATATAACAGTCAATTAAGTAACCTAAAAGTTACCCAAAAATGGATACTTAAAGTAATACTCTGGAAAAATCGAAGATATTCTACAGAACAGCTTTTTCTAGACAGTAAAGTTCTTGACATAAATGGATTATATATATTTAATGTTGCGAAATATATCTACAAAATAGGGAGCTAAGAATACCAACAAACCATATATATAATACAAGACAAAATGAACGCAATGCTCAATGTCTCTCGACCAAACTCCAGCTTATACAAGAAATCTATTAGCTTCACAGATCCCAAAATTTATATTATTCCTGAAAACATAAAGACAATCTACAATTATAACCTGTTTTGTAAAAAGTTGTCAATATTTGTTATAAATAACTTAAATTTATTTGAGCAAATATTCTCATAATTGGGAATAGCCTTCCATGTTTTTAGTTCAATTAATTAAATTCATAATTCAGGGTAATTCCATGTTTTTAGTTTCACTTAATTAAATTCATAATTTTGGGGTAATTACTTCCACGTCCAGTGGAAGTATAGTAACGACAAAAAAATTTTTAAAAATTTTTATTGTCCAAATAGGCTTAAAATGTCATGAAACGTCGAGATTTTAAGTTTGAGCGAAAAAAAATTTCTGTCGGTCTGTCTGTCTGTAACTTTTTTTGTGCGCACGTTTACTCTGGAACCGTTTGAGATATTGTCTTGAGATTTGGTACACATATGTACTTTAACGAGATCTAGAACTAGATTATATTTTCATCTTGTTCCGTCGAAGGGTTGGGGTGTAAATTGGGGTAAATTTGGGGTAAATGGGTAAATCAAGCAGGTAAGAGTCCACGAAATTTGTATTAAGTATATACAAGAGAAGCTAAGGTCTCAAAAAAAAATTTTGGCATTAACCACCCCCACCCCCTTATTAAAGGGGATGAAAAAAAATGTGATTTAGTGTATGTACAGGAACCAGAAACCTCAAAATATTTTTTGCTTCATCCACCCCCCCCACTACCACCCTCTCACCACCCCCACCCCACTACCGATGTGGGGTATCGTTTTATGGATTTTTGGGGTAGAAGATTTCAAATATTATATTATTAAAGTTCCATAAACAATTATTTTCACATACAAAGTTTTTTCGTTGTGAGTGACTTGGATAGAGAATCTGGATGTGGAAGTAGTGATTCCTTGGGCAGCGGTTTTTTAGATTAGTGTTAGAAAAAATGTTAGATTGTTATTTGTTAATTATTATATATAATTAATCTCATATATAAAGATTTTTTAGTAAAATGATAAGGTACAAAACGATTTCCTTGTGAAATCAGGTGCATTTATTTCGTTAAAATCTGAAATGTTAAAAAAATACTTGTAAATTTGAATTAAAATAAAATTTATTATTATTATTATTATTTTATTAAATTAGGAAAAAAGACTACTTGATAGGGCTAGTGCGACGATCGCGGCGAACCGCGATCGCCTAGTAGTCACATTGTTTTGAGCCTTTCGACTCTCGGAACTCCAAGAGACATCATTGTCACCACGTCCCGGGACTTTGAGAATATCGAGACTTCCCAAACCCTACATGGCTTACGCGATATTTTTGAACTTTAAATCGTCTTTTGTGATTGATCCACAACTGTTGAGTATTGAATTATTACCCACGGCTGTGAGTAATGAGCCCCATTACTTGTCCAAAAACGTATCTAAATAAATGAATTTTCAATCATCGCGCGTCGTAGAAAAATTATTAAGTATTGTTGAGTAATAAGTGTATGATTTATGTTGTATCCATATTTTGGAAAACATATCGAAGAAAAACTAATGAATCCAGTACATCTGGACCTAAAATTGACCAAGTTTTGGTGCAGAAAGTGCTAGCCGTCGAGAAGGCCCACTCAGACTCTGCACTTGTAGACGGAATCGATAATAAGAAATCGTAGGATAATTAATTGTTAATTAAATCCTCTTGTCCCTCCATTTTTAAATAATTCCATTTTTTGGTTAAAGTGGAAGATAATGAAACATTGTTGGCATTGGTAGTCCCCTTGGTACCTGGATGAAATGGCTCCATAGATTTCCCGAGAGCTTCCTTCAGTTTCTTTATCGGAGTTTTCAGTTTGTTTTGATTTACTTAAACAGGTTTGAAAAGGGAAGATAATCCTCTACTCCATTATGATTATCGTCATCCTTATCGCTTGTATCACTTGTACTTTTTGTTAATCTTTTTAACAAGATGTCTAACTCCTGCTTTATTTTTTTCTTTTGGGCATATAAAAAAAATTCTTCACTTTGGATATCATCAGGATTTTGCAAATAGCGGTAACGCAACGAGTGCATAAAGCTGGCCAAGGCCGATCGCGAAATTCCTGGAAATTAAATTAAGACAATCTCGAAATTTCTGAGGTTCAACATCAGGACGGATCCCCGTTTTTGAAGCTATTGAAGAGTATGTGTACCTCGGCCACAACATCAAGCTTAATAAGGAAAACCGGACCGCAGAAATCACCAAGCGAATTGGCCTGACGTGGGGGGTTTTTGGAAAACATGTCCATCAACCTGAAGCGGGAAGCATTCGACGCCTGCATCTTATCTTTCATGACCTACTGCCACGAAACTATAACTCGAACACAAAACTGGGCTAACCGATTCAGAGTGAGTCAACTGGCAATGGAACGTACGATGCTGGGGATCAGCTTGAAGGACCGGGTCTGGAGCGAGATCATCACCAGTGCCAATAAATAGCGTTGGGGAGGGCACGTAGCTAGAAATGACATCAAGTGGACAAAGACCATAATGCAGTGGCGACCCAGAGAAACTAGGCGGAGTGTGGGACGACCCCCAAAAGATGAATGGATGATGTCTGGAGGAAAGCCAGTAAGAACTGGATTTTGAGTGCTCAGGACAGAGAGCGGTGGAAAAACATGGAAGAGGCCTATGTCCAGGAGTGGACGAGAACAGGCTAAAGAAGAAGTTACTGAGAGCACTAATATCTGATAACCATGGGAAAGTAATACTCGTAATGGAAGAAGCTAATCTGTAATATTTAAGGTAATGCGAAAAATTATAGAAACCTGGCACAGTTTTACAGAAGATTTTAAACATTGCATTGGAATCATAGTTGATTATTTTTTTTGTACGAAATTACAGCATACAGTCGAGGCATTGCTGCTACTCTCGGAAAACTCACCGCCGAAGCGGTTACGTCTATGCTATGTTGGGTTTGGGTCATGCTTGTTATCAGCTGCGAGAACCACATAGCGCATAGTTCCGGAATATAGAATCGGAAGTGTAGGTGTTTGTGAGATCCGATGCCGCATTTCTTCGGTAGATGTGTTGGACATCTTCTTTGAACACGTCCCCAGTCCTTAATCTCGTACATTTCTATAATTTTTGTTAATGTTTTCTCTCCTATTAATGTTCCTTCGGTTCTGCTAGTTTTATGTGTAGTTTTCTCTCATCTTTCCATTTCTCTGAGGATCCTTCTGATCGTACATATGATCGTCTGATGATCTGATTTTGATGAATGCTATCTGGTAGTTTCTCGATGTGATTCTCTAGCTATTCGAGAAGGCATCGTGCGTAGTATTTGTGTCCTATGCTGCAGAGTGTTAATCTTTTGTAATCATCTATGCTCTGTTGTGAGTTGTTTTTGAAGAGTGGTATTAATTAGGTCGTGTTTCATTCCATAGATAGAGAAGTGCTTTCCATTTGTGATGTGATAATAATTTCTAAGGTTTGCTCCTTTAGCCTGTCCAATCCATAGTGCATTCATTCGTTATATATTGACCATTATTTTTAGAAGTTGATTTTTTGATGATTCTTGTCCAAGAGCCAGTGGTCCATT
The DNA here is from genome assembly GCA_936432065.2 of Rutpela maculata. NCBI lineage: Eukaryota > Metazoa > Arthropoda > Insecta > Coleoptera > Cerambycidae > Rutpela > Rutpela maculata. The sequence goes on from OW386288.2 coordinate 142,278,395, forward strand.
CCTGCAGTTATTTTGCTCGTTCTTTGCGTTTCCTTCTTTCTCAATTTGCTTCATCCATTGTTACAGTAATATGTGTCTTCTCGTGTGTATTATTTCTTCTAAAGGTTTGATGTTTTCGTTTTCCCACATCTCACATCTCCTTATGATTTCTAAAAAATGTCCGCATTTTCTCTCCGTCTCGCTTTTTTTCATTCAATTCCGTTTTTAGACTTTCGCTTAAGACATCCATCCATTGTAGTTTCCTTGTGACCTTCATATTTTTTAACTGCTCATATCTGTGATTTATTTCCTTTCTTATTCGATTCATGTGATTTTTCCTTTTTCACATTTTTTTAACATATCCATTGTGTTTGTGTCTTCTGAGAAAAGATATTATTTTCCTGAAAAAAAGTATCACGTGCATTTGAACTAAACCCACTGCAAAATGTCCATTTTGTTTGGAAATGGCACGAGGGCAAAATGAACATGAACGTCACTGCCCAAAAATTGTATACAATAAATTTGTGTTCAAATGGTGTTCAGACGACAATTTATTAAATAAAATTAATTAATACGTTAGCAAATGCCAAAACAAGACTTCTATGTTTTACACTAGCTGGGGTTACTTTATTAATACGATAATGTATTTTCTGTAATAATGATTATTATAAGAATGGAAAATTTTACAATTTTTAGACAGAACCTATAAAAAAAATACCAAAAAAAAATTGCACTACTGTAAATTGTCGCTGCAATTCGGTGAAAATTCCATTATTCTTCTGGCATTATTTACCCCCTTCCTTTGCTTGGTACATAGCTGAACAAATGCTCCTTGTTCCCTTAGAGCGGATTGTATCGACCAAGTTTAAATCAAAGTCGGCTTGATTAAAAATCAAAACCCAAAGTTATGATTGTTGCAACAATCTTGATCTTGAAGTGAGATGATTTTGGTTTAAATTTAGTCGATACAAGCATGCTTTAAAAGTAATTTCTTCCAGTCCCCTCGTGTGTTATTTAAATCCTACCGGCTGCGCCACAGCTAGGTTCAACCGTTAATATATTTATACATGTTAATTAAGCGCTAAAATGAAGAAGTCATCATTTTAATATATCTTTTATTCTTTGTGTATAAATCTAAAATATGCTAAGAAACGAAATTATACATAAACTTGCAACGCAGACAATGACAAAGTAAGCGAAGACAAATAAGCCGTTTTTTCGTAACATGATATACCTGAGAAATAATATCTATAATAAACATACACGGTACTTATATTACTTTAGTAAATAAAACATTAGTTCAAAGTAAATATCATAATTTTTCATCGACCATCCCATTTCTTTTTCATACAGTTGCAAAAAAAATATTTGTTTCACAATAATCTAGATATTATCTAAAATATGGACTCACGCAGTGAAATGTAATATCAGTATATAACTGGAAACTCCGTAAAAATATACGGTCTAATAACCTCAATTGAAATATAATTTTGTTGGCCATATGTAGCACTATTGAGCATGATGTATTAAAAATCAATACATTTATAACGTAGTACCGCGTACAATGAAAATGTACAACGTAGGAGAGCTCGTTAATGACAATACAAGTGACATATTTTAAACGACATATCTGATATCTATAGGAAAGTAATTTATTTTACTCGTAATGGAACAAGCTAACTTATAATCCGTATAAGTTACCTTATGACACGGACCTAATTTAACCCAGCTTTAATCTGGGAGTTTATAATTAACCTTATACTTATAACTCAATTATTGTATCTATCATTTTACTGGCAATAGGGACCCATGAACGTAGCCAGGTAAGGGGCATTTGCCCCCCGTGCTACTTTTTGGCTATTAATTATATTAGTTTTAGTAAATTTTCCAAAGAATACAATTAATTCATCAAGACCTTAATCAATTTATCCAACCAAATTATTTTGTTTTCATCTAGTATTTATATAGTACAGTCACTTGGAGTCGAAAAGTACCCAAACTTTGGACTAATTCTATAGCGGCTTGGAATTTGTTTTTTTTTGCGGATTCTTAAACTTTAGGGCATCAACTTCAAATATTAAAAAGGAATAGATGTGTTTCAAAAAATCATTAATTAACGAAGTATTGAGAATAAATTATTGAAACTTATATTATTTATGTTTTTGGGGTCGCTGATCACGAATGTGATGTAAGAAATTAAAAATTTTTTGTTGCACCCTCAATATGGCCGATATAAAAAGGGTAAAATGGATGAATTAATTTTTTTTTTAGTTTGAGAAATTAGGAGTTTCTTAGCAGATTGTTACATTTTGAGATATAAAACTCATCCCCCAATAAGAAAAATAAGTATAAAGGAAGTACTGGGAATTTATTAATGAAACTAATATTATTTATGATTTTGGGGTTGCTGATTACGAATTTGGATCGGGTTTTTGTGTTAAGGTGTAGCAAGTTAATAAAACAGTAATTAATATTTTCTAATTTTATTAACTATGTAGAGATTTAATCTTTTATTATAATTATTCATCTTCATCTCTTTAACGTCAGGTAGGTCAAAACAGTTCAGAGGTTGTCAGTTTTTCTATATTCATCTGAAATGCGTCAATAAAAAAAACGTTAAGAGTTAACTTCATACATTTGTATCTCCTAAGCTATTATTTTTATCCAAAAAATTAAAAAAAGCAACATTTTCCTTAGTTCATTGCCATAATTTTTTGTCTCTAGTAACATTCCGCTAAAATGCTTCCGCCCTAAGAATCACTCGTAAACTCGTATTACGTGTTTACCTTTTGTAAACACTCTGTATCGTGGATCCTGAAATTATAACACCAGGGTAACACTGAACACTAATTTATTAACTTACGTGCTAATTACTTCATTAATATTACACTAAGTACTATAATTCAATTATTCAGTCACTTGAACACTTTGCTTACTTCTGAACTTACCGATCTTGCTATCTGAACTAAACTGTCCTAATTCGGCTTCTCCGTTCCTTTATATACCTAAATATGAGAGCTCCAGAATGTTCTCTCCTGGTTCTGTAATTTTCAAGAAAGCTCTTTGCAATTTTCAAGTTCTGACACAGCGCGCCATCTCTGGGTCGACTGCCAAACTAACTGACCAACATAATTGTTTTCCTTTACTTACCTATATATGGAACTTGGAGGGACTTCCTACAGATGTCTCTGGGGGTAAAAATATATATCACTCGGATTACGCCTGATACTATGCAAGCAGATATTCCTCTAAGGCCTGAGGGAGATAGAAGACAAAGCTAATATCGCGAAGACAGAGCATGAAAACCTGCTGAGACGGCGTATGGACAAGCCGGTGCACTCGTCTTCTATAAACATCTACGGAATCAGGAAACTCTGATGAATTGACGTTTGCTTTCCTCAAATCGGTAGGCGTAAGGTATTGGCGTGTCAGAATCGAGTAATAAATACCCGGGTATACCGCAGTGTTATTATAAAGGAAAATGTCCATACTACATGCAGGGCCTGTAATTCACATACTCTCGGCATGTCACGTTCATTCATCCTATATCACCAGGTACAATGCAGCTTTTAGGGTACTACATATTCGGCACGCTTATGGCATCGACCAAAATTTCATCGTGCCGTAGCCGAGGAAGTCGTAGAGAACAGCAAGGGCAGGATATATTAGAATGATTCCTTCCCAAAAACCCGAAAGCCAGACATAGTGCTTCTGAATTGAAAAGAGAATGTGTATGTTATAGAGTTTTCTTGTACAGCAGAGAGAAATATTACTACGGAAGAAATCCAGAAACCAGATAAATACAATGAATTGCTGTTCGAATTTAGTAAGATGTGTCCAGATTTTTTAATTAAATTGGTGGTCATGTAATTGACAGTGCTGATGGTAACAAACCGTCTCTTCTTAAGGAACTGAACACCATTGTTGTCTTCATGACGCTGGCGGCCAATATACAAAAGGCAACTGTGATACATGTTCATTCCGTATTGTGGGTTCGCACAAGACTGTGTTTTAGAAATGTCAACACCGCGCTGAGCCATTGTTGCACCTACTACTCAGGGCTGAATTGTCGTAATGATGATTGAATGATGGGATAATAATGTTTATTTATGTCGTATAACAGTTACAAATAGATAACATTTAAAGTTGATATGTCCATTAAATTACGGTAAAAAAGTAAAATAAAAGTGTATGTAGAAAATGACAAATAAACAGAAGTAAACTAACAAAGGAAACCCTGCGCGTGGGTAGCATTTATATTTACTTACAATTTATCAATAGACGGACGGTATACTTATTGTATGCAAATGTATAAATAACTAAGTCTTCATTTACAGCAAGGGAAACTAAGTAAAAGCTATATGAAAAAATATAAAATGTTGGTGGAGACAAAGAAATGAGAAACGAAATTTATTTAATACACAATGCTTAAATAGACACGGTGCATAGGTACTTAGTAGGTTCCATTAAGTAATATGTTGGAAGCCGCCAAACACCCACACACTACTCATTTACCTTATGGGCAATTAAAACAAATTACTAGTATCAGATAAAAGCAAATATTCTATATTTTAGTTTATACAGGGGATTCTAAAAATTACCTCTATAATGATAATTTTAGATTTTTTATTTGAATGTGCCAAACAAAAATAAATAAATAAGGGAAATAGTAAGTAGTGACTGTTAAATACGTCCAATTGCATTTTTGTCAGTTGTATTAATTACGAATCTCGGCATACCAAGGATTCAGTTCTTTACTTTTGTTTTAAATAGTTCAAATTTTGTACGTTTAATTTTATCCATTTTTGGTACTGTAATTGCTTATTTTCTATGTCTGGTATCGAAAGCATGCTTCACCAACAGATTTTTTCCTAAATTTTTGCGTTGGTGCAAGATTAGATAGCTGGTGGCAAGATATTCATCTAATGTCTAAAATTTGTTATTCACTGTACAGATCATCGCTTGGATAGGTGTAACATTTTCTAAATATTATTTTTAGTAGGTATCCATTTCTGGGTAACTTTTAGTTTTTTTAAGTAACAATTTGTCACTTTTCTCCAAGCAACAATACCGTACAATAAATGTGTTTTTACTAACGCATAATCCATTGACGTCAGACATTTGACATTAATTTTTTTTTTAATATTTAAATTTCGACCAGAGACATCTTATTTTTTTAACAAAATATTCGATGTGTTTGTCTCATCTAAGGTGGCTATCTATTATTATACCAAGGTGGCCATGAGTCAATGTACGCCTCCAATTTTTTGGTTGTTTTTTAATTTACAAAAAAGCTATAGTTATTCTATTTAAGAAAAAAAAAGTTGATGTCACTTCCGGTCCAACCGAAAGTGATATTTTCGTTCCTGTTAGTCTAAAAGTAGCTCACTTTTGTCTAATTTATGTGTACCGAAAACGAAATTTTTAAATTCAAGAACGATAAAAAAAATTAGGGGCGTACATTACTCGTGGCCACCCGGTATATTATATCTAAGACTAATGGAAGTGAAACCTCTCTGTCACGTGTATGTTTGGTTGGCACTGGATCCAAGTTATCAGTGCGGATGATCATGTTGTATTTTAATTTTTGATAAACTTGTTTTGATTTGATTTTGATTTGCTAAAGATAGGGTTAGAAGCATAACTAGTGAAAGCCATGTACTTTTTTTTAATTTAATGTAAGCAGTTTGCTGTAAAAAAAAGTCATACACAATTGGAAGATCATTCTGAATAACAAGTTTTATTGTTTTTCAGTCCTTAGCTCTAGAAAATATTGTGGTGTCTTCTGCAAAATCTAAGACTTCTCTTATAATAGGAAGTTTAAACAGATCATTTACATACATAGTAAACAATATGGGACCAAACACTCTTCCTTGAAGGACTCTGTAACTTACTTTTTTTATACTGCTTGTTGCATCATGAAGTTTTACACATTGTGATCTGTTACTAAGATAGCTTTTCAGCAGATTATAGTTGGTTCCTTTAAGTCCGATACTTTCTAGGGTATCCAGTAAATCCGTATGGCTTACGGTATCCAATGCTTTCGCCAGCTCAGCAAAGATGCACATTATTGGTCCGGCTGCATTTACTGCCCCATAGATTTTACTCATTAAGGTAGATAGAGCATCTGCTGATCTCTAAAGCTATACCAATTTTTTGAAATTAGGGTATACTTATCTGTATAGCTAAATAATTTTTTGTTTTTAGTTTTTTAAAATTTTTGAAAATAGATAGTGATGTTGGTATCGATATCGATAACTTACATAAATTTCCTCATTATTTAGAGATTTTTAGAACAAATTTTGGACTTTACCACTGCAATTTTTAAAAATTCTTTTCTTTATATAAAATACTACTTGTGTGCACATTTACTTAGCGAATTATTTTTGAAATCCTTAGAAAATGGACTATTTATATTTTATTTATTTTTTTTTATTAAGTTGACGCTAGGGTCGATATTCTTTTCTTAGAACTACTTTTCGACTATTAATTGTTACTTTTATTGCAATTTTTTTTGTTAGTTCGAGACGAGAATCGATATTTTTTTCTTTTAGAGCTACTTCCAGACTTAAGTTCCAAATTAATCCTTATTTAATTAAACCCGCCCACCCCCAGGATTAATTTCTAACCAAGCCACTGTAAGAAGCCTTATGCGAAAGGTTGTCTGCAATTGGCGCGTATAAAAAAATGATATATCATTTTAAACTGCTTTTCTTTTGCGAACCTTACATAAAATATAAGTACGGTTTTGTTGTAAAGGACCGAGTTTCCATTTTAGAAATTAATTTTAAGGAGGGTTTACTGTTACGGAATCATCCATCAAGATCTCTGGTCTCCGTTATGTTATTTTTATTGCTACAAAGACGAACAGCTTCACGATTTTACGAGGGTATATGTAGTGGACTGTTCTAGTACATACAATATATTATTTGTATTAATATATCAAATATAGCAGCCAATAAATTTGTTCGGGCAATATTTTTTCTATAAAAATATTCAACAAAGACATAAAAATGATATTTGTAACATAAGTTCTCACTATCATAACTAATGCTTGGTGGGGAGAAGAGTGCAAAGCCCTCAAAATAAGGTTGGAAAATATCAATTAAATATTTATATAAATATCAAAATATCATAATACCGGATATTTATCTATATACAATGTGTCCACGGATGGGGTACCGCACTCTTGTAAACTTTCTTATTTTTTATTTGCCGAGAAAGCCATTCTCCGTATTTAAGTTTTTAGAGCAGTGAAAAAGAGGTAAAATTGTGTCGTTTTTTTTTATCAGCTTAGAACAAGATCAGACACAGTGGGTTTTACCGACAACATCATTTTACACATAAAAACACGAAATATGACATTTTTTAGTGGCCACAGATATTCTTATTTAAAAAAAAGTGTAAAACTTAATTTTTTTTTAAATCATGTTTTTTTGTACATCTATTGCCATATCTCAAAAATCAATTGAGCTATCGATGTGAACTTTTTTTTGTTATAAAACACACACTTAAGCGCTTTTTTCCGTATATGGGATTGCTAATAAAAAAAAATGTGAACATCCAAAAACGTAGATGACCCTGAAAGTTTAGAGAATACGCCATCAAATTTTCACTAAGCGAGGAACTTTTTTGTTTTTGAAAATTTTGTGTAACATGCTATGAAGAAAATGAAGTCAATAGACTAAAAAAGTTTTTAGAAAAAAATATTTTCATTATTAACAATAGTTTGCTAGTTACGAATTTTTTAGTATGGAGGAATTGTCGAAGTGTACGCGCGCGGCACTTAAGAATAATAATGATTATGTATTGTGTGTAACGGAACTTTTCATTATTATTTTTTTATGTTTAGGACTGTTTTATCACGTTTTACGATCTGAAAGGATAACTTATTTTTTTCCAGTGGCGTATTAAGGACTAAGGTTGAAGGCAAAAAGGAATTAAAAATCTTAAATAGATTATCTGGGATAAGAATGCATTCCATTGGGAGCTCGGAAACGGTAGAAAATAATATTATAGTAAATGGAAAAAAAGTTGCGCAACTAGGGGGCTAATAAAATTCCATAAACAGAAGTTTAGGAAAAGTAATAATTTTGGAGTGTTTTGATAAAAAGTAAACTATCGAGTTTTCCTTTTTTTGCGTTATTATTGGAGCTAAATAGAAAAGACAGTTTCTTAATGCACTTTTTTGAACGTGGCAATCTTAATATTTGTATCCGACATTTCCTGTGTCAGAGTCCCTATCCGAAACTCCCATGCATTGCATTTTTACCCTAGATCCACACAATAATTGAGTCAACGTGTTATTTTCGCCTAAATTAGGTAACAAAAAAGAAAAGGATATCCTAAATTAAGTCTCTTAATTTCCGCAGCCCTAATTATAGAAACCCTGTTTCCATGGCTTGTGCACAAGTTTATCGTTCTCCTCTATTACTACGCCACATAAAATCCACTCCATTTTACAATGAAACTTAGATTGCTTTTTTATCTTAAATATTTTTTTAGCAGATAATCCACGCACAATTCGCACAATGGCCATACGTTCTACAATATAATAAAAGTGGTAATAAGGGAAAGAGTATCGTTACACATTTTACTTTCACATCCAGTAAGTATAGTATCGACAAAAATGTTTTTGAAAATTTTTATTGTCCAAATAGGCTTAGAATGTCATGAAACGTCGAGATTTTAAGTTTGAGCAAAAAAATTCTGTCTGTCGGTCTGTCTGTAACTTTTTTTGTGCGCACGATTACTCCGGAACCGTTTAAGATATTGACTTGAAATTTGGTACACGTACCTTTGTATTTTAACGAGATCTGGAACTAGATTATTCCATTATTTACCATTTACAGAAAATGGGGGTAAATCGGCAAATCAAGCAAGTAAGGGTCCATAAAATTGGTATTTAGTATATATAAGAGAAGCTAAGGTCTCAAAATTTTTTTGGCATTAACCACCCCCCATTACCAACTCCCACCCCATTATTGAAGGGGGCGAAAAAAATAAAATTGTCATTTAGTGTGTGTACAAGAACCAAATACCTCAAATTTTTTTTTACTTTATCCATCACTACTACCACCCCCTTTCCACCACCCTCAGCCCCACTACCGATGAGGCATATCGTTTTATAGGTTTTTGGGGTAGACAATTTCAAATATTTTATTATTAAAGTTCCATAAACAATTAATTCCACATTCAAATTTTTTTCGTTGTGAGAGACTTGGATAGAAGATCTGGATGTGGAAGTAGTGATTTCTTGGGCAGTGATCTTATAATTTGACCTTCGACGAAAACGAATAACATTGATCGTACACCGCCCTGAGACTAGTTAGTTTTAGTGGACGCGGGCGTATTTATACTCAATTTCTGCAATTCGCGCGCTCCAAAAAAATCACTGTACCTAAATTATCAAAGACACAATAAGAATTATGCTATCAAAAACTTTTTTGGTCTTTTGGCTTTATTTTCTTCGTAGCATGTTATACAAAATTTTCAAAAACAAAAGAGTTTGTAGCTTAGTGAAAATTTGACTGCGTATTTTCTGAACTTTCAAAGTTATCTAAGTTTTTAACATGCTTAAAAATGTTTTAATTAACAATACTATACACAGATAGAAGCGCTTAAGTGTGTGTTTTATAACAAAAAAAGTTCATGTGGATATCTCCATTCGTTTTTGAGATATGGCATTAGATGTCCAAAAAAAACATGATTAAAAAAAACAAAATTTCACACCTATTTAAAAATAACAATGTCCGTGACCACTAAAAATGTCGTATTTCATGATTTCTAATGAACATCGACCTACTTAACGAAATGGTATATGTCTCAGTTTATTCTAAGATTAAAAAAAAACTCGAGAAGGAAGCGACTTTTCCCCTGTTTTTTACTCCACTATTTTCTTCAAAATTGACAAGCTTTGTTAAATTTTCAATAAAAATGTAAACAAAGATAGTTTGCTTAAAGTCGATTTTATATTTTCTAGTTTTTAGAATACCCTGTATAATTTATCTTAAGTTTGGTATGTGTTTATGGCTTCCTAAGATAGGCAAAACTTTTTATAAAGAATGACTTTTTCTTGACAAATCAAAAAAAGAAAGTTACAGGAGTTCCCATCCGGAAATTCTAATCTTTTTCCTTTAGACTCAAATGAAACAAAAAACATGAAATCTAAAATATAACACATATATCGGAAACTAATAAAATTCGATATTATTCAAAACGGAAATCGTTACTGCAGTAGTATGTATAACAAGTTTAGACACAATTTTTTACAATTCTGTTCGAGATTGACAGTGCGCGATGCAGATGCGCGGAATTTTCCCGCCAATGAAATATATATTTTTTTTTATGGCACTGTGGAGCTAGTCCAATCAGCCAGAAACAAAATATTGAAGGTAAGACCAATACTTAAATACAGATTTGGAATGAATATTTAATTTGTATATGCTTACTAGTTCTATGAATATTAGAGACCATATAAACGCCAAAGAGGTGTAGTTAAATGGATATCATTAGATGTGGAAAAATACATTTAAATTCATCCACGATATTTAGATACTAGGTACTTGAGACAATTAAAGGTAAGTAGATAGGGACGCACGTTTCTCGCCTTGGGGCCGATCAAGGCATTTTTAATGTTCTTATACAAACAGGGTAAGGCCTCGGTAAGGAGGGAGAACAACATGAGGTTAGACGATGGGATGTATTACACAGACTAAAATATTTCTATATTTTAACTCCAGTTCTACTGAGAAAAGTAATTATAACCAATGAAATATTGTATTCTGATTGTTATTTCTTCTGTGGTTAGGTATCCACCGTAGACCTATAGACTGAGCTCACCAGCAACTCCTGATGACAAGATGATTTGTGTCGTTGGTTCTGCTCAGTCTAGGACTATCGTCTATGGTATCAACCGTAACCTCACAAATTCTTTAAATTCGTGTTTGCAGTTTTATTTTCTATGTTATTTAAAGGACATGCCGTATAAATGTTGTGTGCCTCAATGTTCATCTGTTGCTAACAAAAACAAAGACCTGATGTTTCATAAATTCAATCAATTCAAGCATCAATTTGTAGCAAATCACCACACAAAAAGCAATACCTAACCACTACCTAACATTGACGGATTTTAATGATTCTGATATTTTGGTAAATGATTAATAAAAATATGAATTAAGTATTTTCATTCTGTCATATTTTATATAATATGGTATTTATCATTTAACTACTCGTCCTTAAAATTATTCTAAATGCAATTAGATAATGTTTATCGATTTATTAGGTAATCCCACAAATCGTCCTGGTCGAAACATATAATACGCGTGATTATCGTATTTTACACCTTTTCATTGGTTTTGGGGATTGCAAATACCTACTCTGAGTTTGAAATGGGGATGCCAACCGCTAATTAGCCCATTTGATAGGTAGGATTTTCCGTGTGGTCACGGGTGCGCTACATTCCGGTCAACTTATTATAATCTAGTATAATATGTTTGTATTTTAGGTGCTTTATCTCGTTCTAGTCCATTTGCTGAGAATACTTCTGTATGTCATTCATTCACCAGAGATTCACCCATTTGGGTATTGTTGGTAATCATATAGTGATTGAAAAAAAATTGGGTGATGGTCTGTGCGAGTGGCCATTTTGGAAAATGGACGCCATCTTTGATGCTTATTGAAAATGCTCTGCATGAGCATATGAGGCGTCATTTTACATGTTTCTAAGGGTGCTGAACATGTTGAAGGCATTAAAAAAAAACATTTAAACAAACATTGAAATATGTAAAACCATACCTATATGTTAAATAATTATTAGTGGATATGGAAATTATTTCCGCTTGCATTGATTAATTTTGTGTTTGTATATGTTCAGGTATATTTTCATAACACTTGTTGTAGTCAAGAATGATTAAAGATGAGTGATTGCAATATGGAGCCAGAAGGTATATCATTAATAAGAAGAATAATTTCAGATGATTCTGAACTATGTGTAATATGCCAAAAATCTTTGAAGTTGAGCCAGTATCAACGGAAAATGGTCAAAAACAATTAGTTCGTATATTATGTGTGTTTCACATAGAGCATGATAGAGAATCTTCATCTGCTCAACTTGAAATATTGTATATCACAATATACAAGAGCAAAAAAAACATTGAAAAATAAAATTTAACACGTAGTAACATCACATAAAACATCGTCAAATGAATACTGTGCTGCATTCAACACAATATGTTTAATTTTATAGTGAAATTTGTTTTCCAGTGTAATGTATTTCAACCCCTAGAATGTAGGCAACACAGAATTCGATTAATTGATTGGATGTCTGCCTAAATATAGAGATTTGCACCTACCAGAGAAAGAACATACTAGAAGGTCTAGAGTGATGACATATCTGTTCTGGAACCATCTGGAAAATGTGACATCATCAAAGAAACTTCGAGATCTGTCATCTGTAGGTATATAAAGCATGGAGTAAAGCAGAGTGAGAAGTTAGTGCAGTACTAATTGTCAGTTGAAATGGTCAGAGAGTAAACACAGTGAAAAAGTTCAGTTTAGATAACAAGAATAGTAAGATCAGAACAGAAGAAAGTAAAGTAATCAAGTAGTACACAGTGTGTTCTTAGCCAAGTAGTTATTGTTGTAATTAAGTAAGTTAATAAATTAGTGTTTAGTGTTACCCTGGTTGTTATAATTTCCGAACCCACGATACAGGGTGTTTACAAAAAGGGTGTAAGCACGTCACACCAGTAACATCCTGATATTGAGTAGCAACGTGTTATAAAAAATTTAGACCATAGTAATTTGTTGCAATTCGACTTTTTTCTAACCTGGTAATATCTAAGCGAACCTCGTTTATCTACCTAGTATTATGTTTATGAATTTCACCATGTGAAACGTAATCATTTAAAAAAATTTTAACATGCATAAGAGAAGTGATAATGAAATAACTAGAAACAGTCAAGATATTATTGGTTAAGTGGTGGAGTAGCATTAGCTAAACTTCGCCAGGACGTTAAAATAAATAAGGCAATCTCCATGTTATTATGGCATAGAAAAAAAACACTTTGAAATGGCGAAAAATTTATTTTATTTTTATCGCATTCAGAGGCAACTCTGTTCTTAGATTCCTAACCAGATAAACTACTTTGGACGATTTACTAGCCAGATAATCTACATGTTGATCCCAGCTAAGCTTAGCGTCCACAATTGCTCCTAAAAACTTGATATTATCGGGATTATCAAAATTATCTAATTTCCGGGTTGAGAAAATCATACGTCGTGTTTTCAATTCATCTATGTTTAATTTGTTTGCTCTGAACCGGTCAGTAAGCTGTAAGCGCTGCATATCCTTATTGGTAATTATACAAAAAGAGATTTTTTTTCTCATTTTATCTACTCACTCTGCTGTATGGCTATCGACTTGATTAATAAACATACTCGACCTTATATTATATATAACTAAAACTTATATTATATATAACTAAAACTAATTTATAACTAAAAGTTGCTTCAACCAATTTTTTTTACAGAATTGTTTATTGTAAACAATATCATCTCCTACCTTGCATTTGTTTGAATGGAATGGAATTGAATATTCTTTCTAGCCTCCTGATTGAAATTCCAGAAATTTCTCCAAAAAAGTTGTGCTCAAACAAAAAGACTGCCAAAATTTGGTTATTGTCAATTTATATCAAAATTCATTAAAATTGAGGTATAAAATGGCGTCGAAGTAGTGTCCGTGGTTATTTTAACATTAGAAATAGAAACAATTTCAAGTTATTCAATGAGTTAGAAAAGAAATTTTCTTTCTTTTTGGATGTTCAGTAATTGAGGCATCGCCTGCGAAGCGACCCTTTAAAAATATTGTCAGTTCAGGATTTTGCCGGGAAAATTACATATAAAAAGCCTTTTCTGGTATGGTTTGCATAAAAGATTTATCCATTTGCTGCAGTTCGATTTTAATTCGAAATCTATTTGAGTGAATCTTAGACTGAGTTTATTTTCTATTAATATATAATTAATAAACAACTTTTTATAATAATATAACTTTATCCTCTACAACTTTTCCATCTCAAATTTTTGTTTAAATCACTCTCTATAACATACCAGACGCACATGACGTTATCCACATTGCACAAAAGTTGTACGTCATTTTGTGCCTCTAGGGCTGGCCAAATTAAAAATGGTAATGGCGAAAATTGTAGACAATTGAATGCTTAATTAAATAATTAACTTTTAAAAGTTCAATTTTTTGTTTTAACATTTTCCCCCAATATTTCTTGGAGCTGTGGAATTTCAATTAGAAGGCTAAAGAAATATGTCTTAATTAACAATACTATACACAGATAGAAGCGCTTAAGTGTGTGTTTTATAACAAAAAAAAGTTCATGTGGATATCTCCTTTCGTTTTTGAGATATGGCATTAGATGTTCAAAAAAACATGATTAAAAAAAAAACAAAATTTCACACCTTTTTTAAAAATAACAATGTTCGTGACCACTAAAAAATGTCGTATTTCATGATTTCTAATAAACATCGACCTACTTAACGAAATGGTATATGTCTCAGTTTGTTCTATGATTAAAAAAAAACTCGAGAAGGAAGCGACTTTTCCCTTGTTTTTTACTCCACTAATTCGGTTTTATTTTAATACAGTCTTCCAGATATCGGGCAGCGGCGTGTAAATAAACATTTTAAAATTGGTTTCACTTTTTCCGAAAACGCTTGTATGGATATATTGTACATTCCCCAAAAAAAATCAGTTGAGGACAGAATTACCCTGTGTATTGCAAATTTTCATCTGGTCAAAATCTCGAAAACGCATATTTCATTCAAACGCATACAAAAATTCCATTTGTTTGGTAGTTCAAAACGAATTTAATAAAAAGTTATTACAAAAGAAAAACGTCCAACTCTCAACTTACTTAAATAGTAGCTGTATATATTAATTATTTATTTATTTATTTATTTTATTTATTTATATACAACTATCCAACGGGATTATATCCCAGTTACAGGATAGGGAATAACACAACAACAATACGATGTTAAAAACTTGATACAAATTAAAACAAAAAGAAATGCAAAGTAGAAATACAAATAACATGACATAAAAGGACAAACATGTATAAAAAATAAGTAAGGTGAATAACAAAATAAATATAAAACAAAATTAACAGAATTACGATAAAAAAGTATTTTTTATATGTACATTGCTAGAATTATATATATCTTGCACTGTGGAATAATTACGACACATCACGTACAAAGGAGAGTAATGCAATATATTAGTATTAGCCGTCTTTATATAAAAAGTTTCGCAGCGACGCCTTGTGTATGTGGGTACATGGAAATTGATTTTACTTAATATTTCACTTGCACCATGAACAAAATTTACCGTATTAAACAGGAACATTACATAATGCATGCTACGACGAACCAATAAGGATTTGTAGTTGTATGTTTCAAGTAACAAATCATGTGGGTAACCTATAGGAGGATACACTTTATTCTCCTTATATGACAAGAACTTTAGAAACCTTCGTTGTACTCTTTCTAATGCCTCGATAAATTTTATGTAATTTGGACACCAAATGATAGAATTATATTCCAGTCGGGATCTGACATATGAGTTGTATAACAATTTAATTGTAGATACATCGCAAAACTCACGAGAATTACGCATAACAAATCCTAAACTTCTATTGGCAGCCAAAGTTACTTGATCAATGTGCAGATGAGGAATGTTCAAACAACTAACAGCACTATTAATAAAAATGTTGAAGAGTAACGGTCCCAGGATCGATCTCTGAGGAACACTGGACAGAACTTCAAATTTCGTTGAGATAAACCCTCTGTGACATACGTATTGTAGTCGATTCGACAAATACGATTTAAAGACTTAGTGCATTGTGTGACAGACCGAATCTACCCAGTTCACGGAGCAAAATATTGTGATTGAGCCTATCGAAGGCTTTGGAGAAATCAGTATAAACTACGTCTACCTGACCATGATCATCCAAAGCCTCCGATAGGTACTGTGTTATGCATACTAAATTCGTTGTTGTCGAGCGACCTCTCATAAATCCATGCTGGTTTATAGTAATACAGTTTTTTACATGATTGTATAGAATATCGTGAGTGTAAAATTCAAGTACTTTGACGAAATTACAAATTATTGTTATAGGACGATAGTTCTCTATATCATTCAGACTTCCTTTTTTGAAAACAGGACATATACTCGATATTTTCCAAATGTCGGGTATTGTAATTGAAGATATAACTAGTTTAAAAATTATTTTTAAAGGTTCAACTAATAGGGGAGCACAATCACGAATTAGAAAAGCTGGAATATTATCCGGACATTAGTCATGTTTGACTTCAGTCTTTTAATGCATTTCAAAATATCATCATCTGTGGGAGAGCTAATGTTTAGAGCACCGTTTATAATTTCATTATGTAATACCTCATTAGGAATATCGACGCTATCGACATCTGGCGTATATGCGGCTTTGAAGAATTTTGCAAAGCCCTCTGTAACTGAGTTACCATTATCTAATAACTCATCATTTAATTTCATAGTAGCTGGAACAGATTTATTATTACGCATATTAGACAAAAGACCAAAATTTCTTCTTCCTCTTTTAATATTTTCTTCAGTAGATGTTATGAAATTTTTGCGAGGAATGAAAATGTCAGTTTTTAATTTCGATCTCAGTTCACTAAAAGATGTATAGATTGCGGGGTCAATATTAGATTTATTATAAAGCTTCGATAGTTTTTGTTTTTGCTTAATATCACGAATGATCTCTCTGTTAAACCACGGAGGATATTTGCGTTTTTTATGATTTGGTGATGTCAAGGGTACACAACGATCTAACACACTGTATAAAATTTCATAAAAATGCATACAAGCCTCATTGACCTCACCATATTCATTCAGATCCGTCCAATCAATATTCAAAATTTCATTGTATAGTAAAACAGTTGGCTTTTTATAGTTATAACTTTTAACATCATTATACGCAAGAATATTTTGTGTATCATAATCTAGTGTTACCGATATACCCAATGGTGGATGATGCTCATCTTCTTGAACTAAGTATGACAATGGTGCAGAAACAGAGCAAGTTATTGTACTAAGAACCAGATCAAGCATACGATCTCTATTGTTATAAATATTATTGTATTGTGTGAATGAAAAAAAATTAATTAATTCTTTTAAGGAAGTAACCGAAGAGTTCTCAATATTTACACTAAATTCCGGTATATTGAAATCTCCTAACATAATTATTTCAGAACCATATAGGTATTCTAATGAGATAATACCTTCAAAAAATAAATTTATTTGCTCATAAGTAACTTTGGGAGGAATATATACTAATATAATGTACCAAAATGTAATACCCTTACCAACTTTTGCACTTAATATGTTTATCATAGACTTGATTAAAATATTCATTGTTTTCAATTGAAATTTTGTTAACCATTAGAGAATTTTTGCATGCAAGAAGTACTCCACCTCCCCTGGATACATTCATAGCAGTAAAATTACGATCTGAGCGAAAAACTGTATAATTTTCATAAAAAAGTTCACCATCTAATTAATACACCTGACGTCAACCAGGTTTCACTTATCGCAAAGATATCATAAGTATTATCTAATAATAATGTGTTGTTGTGTAATTATTGTGTTTTACTATTTAAACCCCCGGCATTTTGGTAATATATGTAAGTAACAAACTGCCTACGTGTTTGATTAGAAGAAGAAATTACAGGAGGAGTATTTATAACATCATTTATAACTCTTGAGAAATTATTGTTTAATGATATACTTATCTCAGGTACTAGCTATGCGGAAGACATTTTAGATTTTAGTTCGTCAATATTCTGCTTATATACAAAACAATTGTGATCCCAAGCAGCATGTTCAATATTAAGCTCCGTTTTGTTAGCATTTGAGTAGTCTATGCAGTTGACACATTTTAAAATTGCAGAGCTACAGTTATTCAAGTTATGCTCATCAGCACATTTTGGGCAACGTACTGTGGATTTACATTGACTTGACATGTGGTTGAAACCACTGCACCTAAAGCACCTACGTATTTCAATCGAATCGTACACACTACATAAATCATACCCTACGAATAGCTTACCCTCTCCGATCGACATTACTTTATCATAAAAGCCTGTTTCCACTTGCAAGAAAGCCTGATAAATATTTGCATTTTTTTTTGTAGACCATAATTTTAAAACTTTGAAATCGCGATTTTCACTGTCTAGGTGTTTATTTTATTATGCAGTGTATATATTAAATATAGGATTAATATATTTTGCAGATTGCTAAATAGGTACTTGTGAAAGCCTCGAAAACCAATATGCATAGATTGTGAACTATTTCAGAGCAATGTTCAAATTTTCATTTGCAAACATACTGTGTTAAATACATCATTAATTCATTGATGCCGTATCTAAACACTCTACCTAATTCAAAATCAGCTCGAAACAAACGGGCCCGTTTGATGTTGAAAAATAGTGGTTTCTGATGAAATGTGCAAAGGTATCGATTAGATATTATGGTCGTAATATTTACGTAAATGTTGATGTTTTATTGAAACAGCTTTTATTTCCAAGTACATAGCACAGCAATGTAATTAAATTTACTTTATAGTTTGTTTGGATCGGTGTGCCGCAAATTGCTTGTTGAAAATGAAATAAAAGCATGGAAAAATCCTAATTGAAAAACATATTCATTTGCTTATTTAACTATCGAACAATTATGTGTTTATATGTAGAATTAGGAATGATTACACAAACACAACGGTAAACAATTACACAGGCAAGGGGTCTTTTTCTGGTAACTCCATTGGGTAACCCATATGTACTTCGACGTGCTGAACACGATTCAGGTGTCTGTTTATCTCCATTAGCCACCATTTTTGTAAAACGCGAAAATAACCTAAAATAATTCAGGTTATTTTCGCGATTTATTAAAAATTGGTGGGTAACGGAGCTAAACGGATACCTGATTCGTATTCAGCATATCGAAATACATTGGGGTTGCCCAGTGGAGTCCCAGAAACAGACCTTTTGTGTGTGTGTGTGTGTGTGTGTCTGTGTAATATATGAATTCTCACTGGATCCTCCGCCATTTTCTAGAAAATCGCGTATTACACAGACACACAAAAAAAGTGAAAAGTGATCTGTTTCTGGAACTCCATTGGGTAACCCCCATGTATTTCGACATGCTGAATACGAATCAGCATACGAATAGCTCCGTTACCCACCAATTTTTAGTAAATCGCGAAAATAACCTAAATTATGAGTTTTTTTTTAGGTTATTTTCACGATTTACAAAAAATGGTGACCAATGGAGCTAAACGGAGACCTGATTCGTGTTCAGCACGTCAAGGTACATATGGGTTACCCAATGAACCATTTTGTGTTCATTCTATAGGCCGTTGGAATTAAAAAAAAAAGGTGATTTTCAAGAAGTTTTATCTCCAAAAGATTTTATTGCATAGAATGCATCTTTTAGGTATAAAAACCTGAAAAATCATAGTCCGTACGCACAGAATGATGGAGAAAGTACCTAAAAATGCATAATTATGCAAAAAAGTGCATTTTTTCCTGTTTTTGTGCATATTTCAAGGGTTTTTCAAAGATATTCATTTGAGATTCATAAAAATTTGAGAAAAATGGTTTGTTTTAGTATTATACAAGCCTCAAGTAACATATTGGGTCATTTAAGACCCATTGTGGGCCGATTGTAGCCATCAAACGCATCCTAAAGTGCATAATTTGCATCCGTTTTAAAAAAAATAATAATTGCTCTAAAATTGTATACTCGGCGGTTTTCGAGGTCACTAATTACGAATTTGAAGAGAAAATTGGAAAATTCAAAATGGCTGACTGATAATGGCGCGGAATTCAATTTTAAAAGTACATTTTTTTCCTTTTTTTTTTTTTCACAAAATGTATACAAAGCAAATAAAAAAATGAATTTACGTCTTTTTTTAACAAAATTTTCAATTTTTATTTTTTTTTTGCATCCCCCCCCCCCTATATCTTATTTTTTAACGCGTTGGCATTGAATATGAAAATTGATAAAAAGAAAAGTGCATTATTTATTTTTTTTTAATTATTTTTTAATATATAGCTTATATTATTTTGAAATTCGTGCATTATTTTTAAGTTACCATATTCAATGCCAACGCGTTAAAAAATAAGATATGGGGGGGGAATGCAAGAAAAATAAAAATTGAAAATTTAGTTATACATTTTATGTGAAAAAATAGGAAAGAAATGTACTTTTAAAATTGAATTTCGCGCCATTATCAGTCAGCCATTTTGAATTTTCCGATGTTCTCTTCAAATTCGTAATTAGTGACCTCGAAAACCACCGAGTATAAAATTTGGACGATATTTTATTAATTTTAGAGCAATTATTAAGTTTTTTTTAAACGGATGCAAATTATGCACTTTAGGATGCGTTTAATGGCTACAATCGGCCCATAAAGGGTTTTAAATGACCCAATATGTGACTTAAGGCTTGTATAATATTAAAACAAACCATTTTCTCAAATTTTTATGAACCTTAAATGAATATCTTTGAAAAACCCTTGAAAAATGCACAAAATCAGCAAAAAATTCAATTTTTTTGCATAATTATGCATTTTTAGGTACCCCGTCATTCTGTGCGTACGGACTATGATTTTTCAAATCTTTATACCTAAAAGATGCATCCTATGCAATAAAATCTTTTGGAGATAAAACTTCTTGAACATCAACTTTTTTTTTTATTAATTCCAACAACCTACTAATACAAACACATGAAAAACTAAAATTTAAAAAAATCATTAATTCAGAATTGTGAAATGTGATAAGCGCCTGGGCAAACACATTAACCACAACCAGACCCCTCGTATGGGGGGGTATATTGGGTACTGAGTTGAAACATTTTTTTTTTTTTCAAATTTCTTCCCCCTGCTCATCAATTATTAAAAACGTGGGGGCCCGTAGCATCGGCCCACCAGAGATTTTGACAAAAAACTGTTTTCAAATCCCCCCCCCCCCCGCTCATCAATTATTAAACGCGGGGGCCCGTAGTGAGGGCCCGCCAGAGATTTTGACAAAAAAAATTTTTCCCGCTCCTCAATCTTTTGGCGCGGGGGCCCGCCAGTGAATTTGGTACCGGGGCCCATGATTTGCTGCGGGGGGCCTGACCACAACTCTACATTTGTTGTTCATGAATAGGAAAAAATATATTAAAGAAATAATAATAATGTTTTTCTCATAACACTGAAAAGAAAAAAAAAACGATGCAGGTGCCTGTTTTTGTGCATATTTCAAGGGTTTTTCAAAGATATTCATTTGAGATTCATAAAAATTTGAGAAAAATGGTTTGTTTTAGTATTATACAAGCCTCAAGTAACATATTGGGTCATTTAAGACCCATTGTGGGCCGATTGTAGCCATCAAACGCATCCTAAAGTGCATAATTTGCATCCGTTTTAAAAAAAATAATAATTGCTCTAAAATTGTATACTCGGCGGTTTTCGAGGTCACTAATTACGAATTTGAAGAGAAAATTGGAAAATTCAAAATGGCTGACTGATAATGGCGCGGAATTCAATTTTAAAAGTACATTTTTTTCCTTTTTTTTTTTTCACAAAATGTATACAAAGCAAATAAAAAAATGAATTTACGTCTTTTTTTAACAAAATTTTCAATATTAATTTTTTTTTTGCATCCCCCCCCCCTATATCTTATTTTTTAACGCGTTGGCATTGAATATGAAAATTGATAAAAAGAAAAGTGCATTATTTATTTTTTTTTAATTATTTTTTAATATATAGCTTATATTATTTTGAAATTCGTGCATTATTTTTAAGTTACCATATTCAATGCCAACGCGTTAAAAAATAAGATATGGGGGGGGAATGCAAGAAAAATAAAAATTGAAAATTTAGTTATACATTTTATGTGAAAAAATAGGAAAGAAATGTACTTTTAAAATTGAATTTCGCGCCATTATCAGTCAGCCATTTTGAATTTTCCGATGTTCTCTTCAAATTCGTAATTAGTGACCTCGAAAACCACCGAGTATAAAATTTGGACGATATTTTATTAATTTTAGAGCAATTATTAAGTTTTTTTTAAACGGATGCAAATTATGCACTTTAGGATGCGTTTAATGGCTACAATCGGCCCATAAAGGGTTTTAAATGACCCAATATGTGACTTAAGGCTTGTATAATATTAAAACAAACCATTTTCTCAAATTTTTATGAACCTTAAATGAATATCTTTGAAAAACCCTTGAAAAATGCACAAAATCAGCAAAACATTCAATTTTTTTGCATAATTATGCATTTTTAGGTACCCCGTCATTCTGTGCGTACGGACTATGATTTTTCAAATCTTTATACCTAAAAGATGCATCCTATGCAATAAAATCTTTTGGAGATAAAACTTCTTGAACATCAACTTTTTTTTTTATTAATTCCAACAACCTACTAATACAAACACATGAAAAACTAAAATTTAAAAAAATCATTAATTCAGAATTGTGAAATGTGATAAGCGCCTGGGCAAACACATTAACCACAACCAGACCCCTCGTATGGGGGGGTATATTGGGTACTGAGTTGAAACATTTTTTTTTTTTCAAATTTCTTCCCCCTGCTCATCAATTATTAAAAACGTGGGGGCCCGTAGCATCGGCCCACCAGAGATTTTGACAAAAAACTGTTTTCAAATCCCCCCCCCCCCGCTCATCAATTATTAAACGCGGGGGCCCGTAGTGAGGGCCCGCCAGAGATTTTGACAAAAAAAATTTTTCCCGCTCCTCAATCTTTTGGCGCGGGGGCCCGCCAGTGAATTTGGTACCGGGGCCCATGATTTGCTGCGGGGGGCCTGACCACAACTCTACATTTGTTGTTCATGAATAGGAAAAAATATATTAAAGAAATAATAATAATGTTTTTCTCATAACACTGAAAAGAAAAAAAAAACGATGCAGGTAAGTCTCAAAATCTTGTATGTGTAAGTATTAAATATACATACTGCAGTACGCAGAGGTAAAAAATATGGAAAATTTAGAAATAATGTCTTTAATGATAATTTTTTGATGGGATTTTTTGTATAATTTCCTGAGTATGCTCCTACTCCCAGCGGGTGAAAACTAACTTGAAAAATTTAATATTGTAATAGTAGATTGTAATACAAGTGTGGCAAAGGCTTCATTGCAAAATGATGTATGAAAGTATCATACGAGTTTTGCAATGAAGCTTGCCACATGTGTTACATACTATTTTTTCTATGGTTGTGAACTTATTTCCCTTTTTTAAACTCTTTCCAAAATTTTAAATTTCTTGCCTGTCAGATTTTATTTAAAGTGTCATTTTCCGCAATCATTCTGATGTTAGAAAATTTGACTTTGTAATTGCAATTCATGTGTAATTAATGTACATTTATAGAATTTAATTGTTATTACCAATAAGTAATATAAAATTCTTTAAAGTAAACACACTATTTTATTCCGGTGTGTGAAGATGTAATCAAGGCGTGTGGCAAATTCTTTGCCGCACGGCGTGCGGCAAAGTGATATTTTCGGCATTTTGAGGTTACAAAATTTGACTTTCAGCACAATCGTAGAAAAAAATAGTTTAAAAAATAATCAGAAAAAAAACGAATTTTTTAGCTGTTTGTTTGCATATAAAGCTCATTATTTTGTAGACACTCCCCGCGTCAAATATAAAATATATACAGGATATACCCGAATGGGGTACCGCACTCTTGTAAACTTTGTTATTGTTTATTTGCCGTAAAGTTAATATCGAGTTTTCTATTACTGAATTTATTGCCAAAAGTGTTGCCGCATCGTCTTCTTTGTACTTTTTCTTGGGTTTTTTGACATCCAATACAGATCTAGTTTAATTAAATTTTTAAACAAGTTTGCGCAATGATTGGCGCGGTACCACTGTGTTAGGGAACTTTTGGTGGAAAATGTTAATTGTATATCGATAAGAGACGTCTCCAATCCCATAACCAGCGTCGGATTGTGGGCGCAAGGGCCCACCGGGAAAAATATGTAGAGGGGCCCTAGACCAGAGATGTGAAAAGTCTGGAGGTGTACCCTCCAGCACACAGTGGGAAAAATGTGCCCTTTTGGGCAAAAATCTGCCGACAGTAGATATATCAATCAATTTAAATTAAAAAAATGGAAAATACCCTTAAGACATTGTATTTTAGAGTAGTACTGCGACAAAGTGGCTTTGGAAAAACCTAACCTAAAAATCGCAGATATTTCCCTTTATTCCGCGTTTACCTCCTTGGTCGAGAGTCACAAACAAACGAAGTAGGTAGTGTTAATGTAGATTGGATACCAAATTCATTTTTATGGTATCATAAGTTAAGTGCTTAAGTTTCTTGAATCGTTTTTAACGTATGAACCATAACCTTTAACAGGTTAAAATAGGAGTTGAAGGTTTAAGGTAGTGAAAATTCGAGATTCAAGTGAAATAAAGTTTAAGTGATCAAAAGTTGTTCTTCAGGATTTTTTTATGCTGATCTCATTCTTTAATCTTACTCGCATCCTATCGATTCTTCGAAGGAATGAAAACAGGGGGTTGATCTAAAAATTACGATAAACTAAATACTCCTCACTAGTTGCGTTTAGACTTGTAAATATTATTTTACTGGATTCAAAACTATCCTTATTTTTACCTGTCAGTAATATGGGGGGGATATGAAAAAAAATTTCGTCCGAGTTTCAAAATTGATGAGCAGGTGGGAGAAATCTAAAGAAAATTTTTTTAACCAAAATTGATAAGCAGAGAGAAGGAAATGGAAAAAAAAATTCTCGAAGACCAAAATTAATTGCGTGCACCTCTTCACGCATGGATAATCCTGCGAGTGTTGCTCTTTGTCTTTGCGAAAAATCAACACTAAACCAAGCGAGGCACGCATGTTAAACGCAATCTAGAAACAGGTATACATTACCAAGCAAATACAAGTGTGAACTGAAGGCCCGTCAGGCGACGGCGATAATAGAGCTTATTGCCGCGTTGCGCGTGTCTTCAAAAATACGTTTTATATGGGGAAATAGGCGCAAGTTTTATATATTTTCTACTTACAACTTTAATATTATTTTTATTAAGAATAATAACAATATTACGGTCTCTCGACGCCAGAGGCCTCAAGGGCTCCAAAACTGTCCCGGTTTTCCGGTGGTACAATCCGACGTTGCCCATAACATTTGATCAAATAAATTCTTTCTTGTTTGGTAAACATTTTTTAAATGATCAACAGAACACTAATAAATGCAGATGTAAGATAGTAATCTACACAATGTACAATGACGTTTGTCAGTTCAATATTATCGACAGCACACTCTGTTTCTTAATTTGAATTCTTATTCATATTAATAAATTCAACGTAAAAAGATAAATACAATAAAAACATAAAAGTCAAAATACAGACTTCATAATTTGTATTTAGGCTTTATTTTGGATTATAAACATTTTTGTTTTATAAACATTTTGTCCAAAATAATAAATGAAGGTACTTCTCTCTTGAGGCATTTTGATGTTTTCTTAATTTATTAACACCGGGTACATCTGATCTAAGATTAGTTATATGGTAAATTCATTTTTTCGACAAGCAGAATTATTTATAAAGAATGACTTTTCGTCGTTAAATCAATAATAGAGATGTTTTTCCTCTTGTCAACTCCATCCGGAGACACACTGTATAGATATTATCAGTAAGTACAACACAACTTAACTACCTAAAACTGAAATAAAAGTCTAGCTAGGGGTTGGTCACTTGGGGAACGAAAACAGCTCGCCTAATAGTATAAATTGGAAGGGTGTCCTGAAAACATTTCGATTTTTTTTGATGGCCAATTATAGCTAAAGACCTAGTACAATAACTAGAAGTTTTAATTTAGGGAGAATATCAAATGTATTAAATTTCGTTTTTTTTTTTTTTAATACAGATTTGGTTTCAGAAACGTTATTTATTTGTATCTATTTTTGTTCTTATTCATTATTTGTCAAAAACTCCCTCTAACTGCTCCTTTGAAGTCACGGGCGTAGAGGTTATTTTCCAGTAAAATACTGGATAATTGTATTATGTTGGAGATTTCATGAACATTAGAATAAAATACATGGCGGAGGATACCAACAAGAAATACAGAAAAACCTAATGTGTATCATTTTATAATGTAAAATTGTATCTGCTGCAAGAAACCGAAGTATCATATTGTATGTGGAATAATGTAATGCATTCACTACCACTGCAACAGATTGGGGTAATTTACTTTAGTAAGAAATGGCACAAAAGAAATATAATGATAATTAATATAATCATAAAAAGTATGTGTTTTACCACCTTTCCCCAGCAAACTCACGACCGCATATTTCGCCAGATGGCAGGGACGTTAAATACATCCTTTTCTTTGTTTGTAAGTACAGCCATTACAGAGAATGTGCAAGAAAGTCATTTCTCGAATAAAGTGTGTTTTATGTTCAGCCAAAATAATGTTACGGATTTCCTTATCTAAACACTGTTTCGCAGCTTTTTGTGATTAGATTCTTATAGCTTGGGAATTGTACGTAATTTTACCAAAACCCAAAAAATTACAATATCTTTGATATACCAGGCAGATGTTGTTACAAACAGTGCTCAAAGTCTGTTTTAACGAAGGTTTTTATACATCGATGGAAAACTTTTTTCATTCTTAGCAGATAAACTATGACAGATCTGGGACAAAATCTCATGTATTTTCTTGACAGCCGGATTTTATAAACAAAATTACAGTTTGTCTTTTGGATATTAAATTATGTCGACATTTTTTCTCGATAATCGCTATTTAAAGATTGATTGATTGATTGATTTACCAGCGTGCGGTATGCATTGCTGCCACTCCCAGGTATACAGCTGGGCCTGCTACGTCCACGCTGGGCTGGACTAAGGTCATGCTTGTTGCCAGCAGCGAGTGCCACATGGCGCATGGTAAAGGAATATGGGATGGGAAGTGTAGGTTTTGTGAGATGCGTTACCGCATTGTGTCGTGAGGGAGCGTTTAAGCTCCCTTTTTTGTGCTTTTGGTTCTGGGTATCTGCCTCTTCTGAATCTTCGTGTGAAATATGTGTTGTGTCTTAATATGGAGTATTTATTACTGTTTATGCTCCTCTTTTTTGTTTCTGCTTCGAATTTTCTTTTTCTGAGTCTTCTTTTTCCTCGATTTCCGATGCTGGGTTGGATTTGAGTCATGCTTATTGCCAGCGGCGAGAGCCACATGACGCATGGTTTTTTTCATTCTTCCCCTCGCTTTTCTTTCCCAGTTTTTTTATGATCCTCTCTGTTGTTTTTCACGTGTAACATGGTCTCCCTATTTTTAGTTTGGTGCTGTTCAGTGTTAGCGTTTTCTTCAGTAGGTTTTCTGCTGTCCTTTTTGCTTTAACCTTCTTGATCCTTTCCCTTATCTCTCTGCTTACCAGAATATGGTCTATTTGTGTGATTAAGCTTCCATTACTCCAGGTGTCAGTGCATGTTTGACTTTTACTCCATGTATTTCTTATTGTTAAGTCAAACATGTGTGCTAGGTTTTTCAGCGCTTTTCCATTTTCGTTAGACCATGTGTGAAGTATATGTGCAATAAAGTCTCCAGGTACACGATTTCACTGCACTATGTATATGCTATGATTTACTGCGTTAGAGGGAAGCACTGTGGAAAATTAAACACTAACTAATATTTCTTATCAAGCTGAAAATATTCCGAGGTATAAATTATTTTACAAACACATTCACTTATACAAACTTAAATATAACTTCTATACGTTGTCACTTTGTATTTAACTTTTTCAAGCTTTTGTGGGTAGCCATTGGTGACAGAACACTATAAGTCATCTCCCTGCCTACCAGAATATGATCTATTTATTGAGTTGAGTTTCCGCTGCTCTAGGTATCAAGAATTGCTCTTTTCTGTGCGTATTTTCTTGGAAACCATTTTCCTGAGAGAAAGCTGTATCGCGTACACATACATTGAGGTGCCAGAAGAATTCAGTCTGGACGCTACACACCGACAGTGCCCCATTGATTATTTCTGATCTAATCCAAATTAAACTCGTTTGAATATTTTTAGCAATTATGAGAACCTCACCTGAAAGGTATACTTTAAGAGTAGTGCGCCACTGATCATTACGTGTTCAATTTTGATTAAATCTGTTTGAATATTTTTAGTAATTATGAGAAAATACACTTGAAGGTTCACACAGGAAATCTGTATAATCACACTTTAATAGCGATGCATTAATGATTATTTCGGGTTATTATTATCATCATTATTATATCGTGCGTAATTCTCTTGATTGGCTGAAAGAAATTCGGTTTTGGCTATTAATTATTATTTGTATTTTTGTAATAGTTTGGTTTGTATATTTTTGATGAAAGAAAAATATTTAGTGCCCTTATTTTAATTTATTGTCTAGAAACTATCAGGCATTTAAAGCATATAGGTATAAATTTAAGTAAAGTGGTATATTCGAGTGTAGACTTATCTTTAGCCTTAGTGTTGATTGATTTATGGTTTCCTAGAGGCTCTCGGATTATTCTCCACTTTTCACTTGTTATGGACTGAGATATTCTAATCACCCACATTAATTAAATATTAGCTATATAACTTAACTGTTGTAATGTTATTTTATATATCACTTTGCGTATAATTTTTCACTTATCACATCAGCGTAATTTCGTCCTATTGTGCCGGCTTTTAATCGGGATTTAAGTCAGATTACTGGCACCGAACTTAAACGCGTCCGATGTTTTTAAGATCACCAGACGAACCCCCTCGATAATCGCTATTTAAAGATGTATAAAAATTACAGTTTGTCTTTTGTACATTAAATTACGTCGTCATTTTTTCCTGATAAATCTTGGCTTACTAAATTTTAGTAAACTATAAAAGACTCTTATTAATTTAACCGTTTTC
Organism: Rutpela maculata; assembly: GCA_936432065.2. Lineage (NCBI taxonomy): Eukaryota > Metazoa > Arthropoda > Insecta > Coleoptera > Cerambycidae > Rutpela > Rutpela maculata. The sequence goes on from OW386288.2 coordinate 142,307,376, forward strand.
AGTATCTAGAATCCCATTGATTCAAATTATATGCCAATATATAATATACAGAGCTCGGGAATTTTATCTCTGTGACGTTGAAATCAGGGTTGGCTCTAGGTCGGCGCGGAATAATTTTTATGCAAGTATGACACAATGTCTTACCTTGTACTTTTTTTAGGGAATTCCGTAATATCCAAAGTTAATATGGTCAGTTTATTATAAACACTCACTCGAAGAGGAAGTATTGGGTAATGTAACATTGAACTAACACACACACAGATGTATTTTTCACTACTTTAAAGTAACATGTAATGTTTCACGACCTATAACGAAAATCGCGAATCCACAAGTACTGCAGCCTGAGAAGTACGAGAAATATTTGTATGAAGTCGACACTGTATAATTTCGAACTAGGTTTGTAGATACATACATACATATGGCTAGATTTGTACTATGGATTGCGAGAGAGCGATCCCCCTTTATTAAATGTTGACGTATACTGAAATCTAATGTTGACACTCGGTCAGGATCAAATTCCTTCAACACTGCAACTGTAACACCCGATTTTACAATTGCTGGTTAACTGCCAGTCAGAGTTAACTTTCAGGTTATTATAGAAATTGGGTTTCACAATAGCTGGTCATTTCTCATTTAACATGGAACGATCATATTGACTCGTTACTATCCAAATTATCTACACATTGCTTTCTTATATGGCAGATGAGAAAATTGGTCAATATAGATATATTAAAAATGTATTATTATGCCTATGTACAATCTAGCCTTGATTATTGTGTTATCTGTTGGGGTAACTGCAGTCGCATAAATGAATTCCTTATATTGCAGAAAAAGATTTTACGTACTATGACCTTTAAAACTCTACGTCATTCCTGCAGAACTTTATTCAAAGAACTTAATATTTTAACAGTAACATCCCTTTACATACTCAGAGGTGTGTCCTATGTCAAGTCTCATTATAACAACAGTAGTTATGCAGTACCAATACTGGCGCAAACCCGTCAGTAGAGTAGCAATCAGAGTTCTGTGTGACGTCATCATTCCGGCAGCCCCGCGGGGGGCGGGCAGGTGATAGATGATAGATCCTATGATCTAGGTTCTAGTGTGAGGTGAGATAATGCTAGATGATAGATCCTATTATCTAGGTTGTAGTGTGAGGTGGGATCTTCTTAGATGATAGGTGATAGGACCTAATGGGAGGGGGGAGATGGGAGATCCAATCCCTGAGCTTAGATAAGAGATTATATCTAAAAGGACGTGGCTGAGAGTATACAGGGTGTGTCTAAAATAAGATGGTTGCCGTTTATTGACTAATAGTATTGTATGTTTACGTTAGTGGGCGTTAAGAAAATGGCTACTGACGTCCATCATTGAGATTAAATAGACAAGTCTTATAATTATGAGATAAATATTCATTTACTTCTATATGTTAAGATTTCAATGTAAAACTGTGACCAAATGCAGAGACGTTATCGGATTCCAGGAAATTGTTAATGTAAATAAATGTGACTGCCTACGGCTATATGTATATTTAAAACGTGATTAATTACCTTTAGATAACTACGGCGGCTAGATCAAAGGAAATATCGAGACCCAATATAAACGCTTTTCAGACAAGTCTCTTTAGCCCGAGTTTTATATAAGATAAATATTCATTCGCTTCTCTACGTTTAGATTTCAATTTAATAAGAATATAATGCAGAGCTGTTATCGGATTCCGAGAAATTGTTAATGTAAACAAATGAAATCATTTCTGATAGTCTACTAACATAAGATAGGTATACGGTAAAGATGCATGCGAAGAATTTTGTGTCTTACAATACATGGTTTCTTATGGGAATATGTAGCCACCCCGCAGCGATATAGCAATTTAACATTGTTTTATATGTAAAAGACGAACAGATTATGAAAATTCGGGGGCCTTTTAGAAATCGTTCACTGCAAAGTCACGTGACCCTCGGCCGTCGAGTATAAAAGCAGCGTCATCTCCCCACCTCGATCATTAGCTGTTTATCTCTCGCGGTGAACGGTTGTCTAATTGAAACAGTATGTCGTCTACCGAGACCGTATCTAAACTCAGTACTGATATAATTAATTTAACTAAAAAATCATTGCTGCTCTTAAAGACCGATGATGAAATCGACCAACATATTTCGATAATTAATAGCAATATTAAACTAGTAGCCAAGGCAATTAAAATCAAAATTCATATCGATAATAAAGGTGAAAATATATTTAAATTGGAAAATAATTTAGCGCTTTTAAAATACTACCGAGAGCAATTGAAAAAATTAAAATTAAAAAATAAAATATTAGGCGGTTCCTTAAAGCCGGCAGCACGAAAATATTTAGTATATCAAGAGGTAGAATCTTGTTTTAAAAATCGTGTTAAGTCCGGTATAATAACTAACGTACAAATTAAAGAACCGGTATTATTTTTTAAAAAAGCGTTTAGGAGCTTCTCTATTCAAATTAAAAAATGTTTAAAAGATGGGCTAATTAAAGTAAATGTTATTTTTGAATGTAACTTCGTACAGCCTACTAATGGCACAGTGGAATTAAAAACATTTGCTACAAGGAACGCTGTGATAGACTTAAATACGAATTTAAAGGAATGGTATAAAGAAAATGTATCCGAACGGTTATTGAAACATCTTGAAGACTTTCAAGGAAAAGATTCAGGCTGGGCCTTATCGGAAATTATCGGGCTAAGAGTAAATGTTAATAAATATTGTCCTATAACAGTGGGATTATCAACATACGCTGAAATGCCAAACTTTATAAAAGAAAAAAAGTGCGTTATTAACGTTAAAAATAATGACGAATATTGCTTCTTATGGTCAGTAGTTTCGGCATTATACCCAGCTAAAAAGGATGGGCAGAGAGTAACTTCATATCCTCATTTTAAGGAAGTTTTAAAATATGACGGCATCGAGTTTCCGATGGAATTAAGAAATATTAAAAAATTCGAACGCTTAAATGATATTTCGATAAACGTATACACCGTAGTTAAAAGGGAAGTTTTACCGGTATGTTTAAGTAAATACAGTTATGAACGCGTCATAAATTTATTAATGATTCCTACGAATTCTGCCGATAATTTTACTGATGCTGCACAATATCATTTTGCTTGGATAAAGAATATGTCTCGATTATTAAATAAACAACTATCTTCAGACGGACATCGAGTATTTATTTGCAACCGATGTCTTAATCATTTTACAACTCAAGAACTTCTAGACCGGCATTCAAATGATTGCAATTCGAAAACTAATACATGCAAAATTGAATTACCCGGCGAGGATGAAAAGTTTTTAAAATTTAAAAATTACCGATATAAAGAAAGGGTACCGTTCGCTATTTATGCCGATTTCGAATGTATCTTAGAGGACTGTGATGCTAACACGAATCAAAATACGCAAAATTACCAGAAACATACGGCTTTTAGCGTCGCGTATTACTTAAAATGTTCCTATGATGACAGTCTATCACAATTTAAAATGTACCGAGGCGCCGACTGTCAGTACTGGTTTGTTAAAGAACTTGAAAAAATTTCAGACCGAGTTAATGTAATCATGTCCGACATAAAACCTATGGAATCGTTAAACGAGGCACAAAAAAATGAATTCGATCTCGCGCAGGTCTGTCATATCTGTGAGAGGCCCTTCAAAGAGACGGACATTAAAGTAGCCGATCACAATCATTTAACTGGGTACTATAGGGGACCGGCGCATATGAGATGTAACATTAATTATCAAGATAGTCACGTGATTCCGGTTATATTTCATTGTTTATCAGGTTACGACGGCCACCTGATAATCAAACAGCTAGCAACGGCATTTGACGGACAAATTTCATTATTACCGATTAATAAGGAAAAATACATTTCTTTCACTAAACGAGTTAAAGATACGAAAATTAAACTAAGATTTATTGATTCGTTTAGGTTTATGGCAGACAAAATCGAAAAACTAGCTTCCTATCTCGACGATGACCAGAAACGAATCACTAAATCGTATTGTAATAATGATGAACAATTTCAATTATTAACGCGGAAAGGTGTTTTTCCTTATGATTATTTAAATTCTTGGGAAAAATTAGACGAGACATCTCTACCGGCTAAAGAAGAATTTTACAGTAAACTGACTGACGAAAACATAACAGAGGACGATTATAACCATGCTATAAATATCTGGAATAAATTCGATATTAAGACATTAGGGGAATATTCCGATATATATTTAAAAACAGATGTATTACTGCTAGCTGATATATTTGAAAATTTCCGCGAGACATGCATACAGACGTACGGACTTGACGCTTTAAATTATTATACTGCTCCGGGGCTGGCATTCGACGCGATGTTAAAAATAACTAAAGAAAATTTAGAGCTTCTCACAGACATTGATATGATACTGATGATCGAAAAAGGCGTGAGAGGTGGTGTAGCGCAGGTATCTAACAGATATTCGAAAGCTAACAACAAGTACATGGGGGATGCGTTTAATCCCGACGAAAGAGAGACTCACATCATGTACTTTGACATCAATAACATGTATGGAGCCGGGATGTCTGTTCCGCTACCTACAGGTGCTTTCGAGTGGGTGCCCGTCGAACAATTTTATGCCTTAGATATTCCAAATTTATCGGACGAGTCAGACATCGGTTATATTTTGGAAGTAGATATCGAGTATCCACTTGAATTACATGAGCTACATAAGGATCTCCCGATGTGTCCAGAACATATGGTGCCGCCCGGTTCAAAACATTCAAAATTAATGACCACTCTGTTAGATAAAACGCGATATGTAATGCATTATAGGACTTTAAAAAAATGTTTAGAACGCGGATTAAAACTCAAGACGGTACATAGAATTTTAAAATTTAAACAGTCACGGTGGCTAAAGAAATACATTGATTTAAATACGGATTTACGAAAACAGGCAAGTAACGAGTTTCAGAAAAATTTCTATAAGCTAATGAACAATGCGGTGTTCGGAAAGACAATGGAGAATGTCCGCAAGCACAAAGATGTTAAATTGGTAACTAAATGGGAGGGGAGATATGGTGCCAAGTCTCTGCTCGCGAAACCGAACTTTCACAGTTCGACTGTCTTCGGCGAGGATATGATTATTATTGAAATGAATCGACTAAAAATTAAATTCGATAAGCCAATATATATTATGTTATGTCAAAAATTATTCTTTACGATTTTCATTATGATTATATTAAAAAAGAATTCGGTGAGCAAGCCAAACTACTTTACACTGACACAGACAGTTTAATTTACGAATTTAGCGGCGTTGATATATACAAGTACATTAAAAAAGACATCCATCAGTTCGACACATCGGATTATCCTGTAGACAATGTCTACGGAATACCTCATGCAAATAAGAAGGTACTAGGCGTAATGAAAGACGAATGTCAAGGGCGCGTAATGACAGAATTCGTAGGACTCCGTGCAAAAATGTATAGTTATAAAGTGGAGGGTGTGTCGGTAAATAAAAAAATCAAGGGTCTCTCGCGTTCGGTAATCAGAAAAATTACATTTGAAGACTTTACGAATTGTCTATTTAATAAAGAAATTTTGACCAAAGAGCAGCGATTAATTCGATCAAAGAAACATGAAATATATACCATCAAACAGAATAAGGTGGCACTCAGTCCGTATGATGATAAAAGAATTATAAATTATATAAATACCGATACGAAACCTTGGGGATATAATTTCCAACAAGTCTCGGCTCGTCAGATGACGTCATCGACGCAGTGAAGCGCTTGGCAGTAGCCGTTCGGATTCATTTACTTTAGAGACTTTGATCGCGATGGACGGGTTAGAAAAAGAATTGCAGTACAAGCTTGTACTTATCACTCGCGACGTATATGAGAGGTACATTCAAAATGCATTGAATCGGGGTAATTATCAATTAGTTCATAAAATTTTAGAAAAGATTGTTATACCGGACAAAGCTTTATACTGGATGGCTTTAAGAGATAGTTCTAATTTCGATTTAATGAAAAAAATATTTACGAAAAAACTTCAAAACGATATTTTTATTCAACAGTTGGAATATATTTTCCAAAGAGAATGTATTACTCACCTTACCGTATATCGATTACGAGAAGTAATTAACAGACATTATCCCGCCGCGAATAATAGTTATTTTAGAATTTTTTTAGAAGAATTATTAACGTGTAATGATGATTATATGTCAATTGATTTTTATTCGAAATCGTACCCGGCTAAAAATATTTCTGATAATTATAAAAGTATTGATTGGTCGATTAATAAAGCATTTTGCGAGGCAGCTTACTTTACACAATACGAATTTCTTGAAATTTTCTTTCGAGTAATTGGTAGGAATAATATACATTTCAAATTAGATATTAATTTCAATGAAGAGCATAAGCAGCTAATAAAATGGCTGGAGGATAATATATCCAAAGGTCGCTCTGGGCAGCCGACTGGTTGGAGCTCTGGTCCAGACAGCGGGCACTGGCCATCCACTACCTTAGAAGATTATGTTAAGACGCTTGACATAGTTCGTCTACATTTTTTGTAATTAGTATTAAAGTATTGTAATATAAATATTTTACATTTAATAAATTAAATTATTTATAAAATGCGTGTTTTTATTTCCTAATACCTATCCCGGCATGATGATCATGAGAGAGGCAGGTGAGACAGCTTGAACAGCTCCAACAGCTCGAACAGCTCCAACAGGTGTAACAGGTACCGTACCTGTTACACCTGTTGGAGCTGTTGGAGCTGTTGGAGCTGTTGGAGCTGTTCAAGCAGCCCATATACATATACATATACGTGTATTATATATGGTTAGTTTCAACAGCTCGAACAGCTCCAACAGCTCCAACAGGTGTAACAGGTACGGTACCTGTTACACCTGTTCGAGCTGTTGGAGCTGTTGGAGCTGTTCAAGCAGCCCATATACATATACATATACATGTAATATATAGGGTCAGTTTCAACAGCTCGAACAGCTCCAACAGCTCCAACAGCTCGAACAGGTGTAACAGGTACGGTACCTGTTACACCTGTTGGAGCTGTTGGAGCTGTTGGAGCTGTTGGAGCTGTTCAAACAGCCCATATACATATACATATACGTGTATTATATAGGGTCAGTTTCAACAGCTCGAACAGCTCCAACAGCTCCAACAGCTCGAACAGGTGTAACAGGTACGGTACCTGTTACACCTGTTGGAGCTGTTGGAGCTGTTGGAGCTGTTGGAGCTGTTCAAGCAGCCCATATACATATACATATACGTGTATTATATATGGTCAGTTCCAACAGCTCGAACAGCTCCAACAGCTCCAACAGCTCCAACAGGTGTAACAGGTACGGTACCTGTTACACCTGTTGGAGCTGTTGGAGCTGTTCGAGCTGTTCAGACACTTAATAAGTATGAGATGCTATCAACTCATTGAAATAAAAAAAGATTATTAATAACATTTTTTATTAATATAAAAAAAAAAAATACAATTAAAATTGTGTAGAATTAATAAAATAATAAAAACACTGGTCTGGCTATCCGGCGGGAGGGCAGATCGTATGTTAATTAAAAAAAGAAATTTATTGGTCTCGCCGGCTGACAGATCGACCTCTCCAAATCTCCGAAGAAATTCTGAGTTCAATGGAGTCTGTAACAATTTAAAAAAATATCTATAAGTATTGAGTTATACGAAACAGAAAAAATATTTTAAATACCTTTCATGATGTCGGCTAAGAGCATCAGCCGGGGCATCTCCTGTGGTGGTGGTGGTGGTGGTGTCGGTTGCGTTACGGGGTCCTGGGGCTGAGGCAGCCCCAGGTACCTCCAGCCCTCCGGTGGGACTTGACACATCGAACATTGGCATATATTGCCCGCTATCAGCTCTCTAAGCCCCGTTTGATTGTGCATCTTTGCAACGTCTAACTGATCACCGCGCTCTGACTCGAAGCGAGAGCTCTCCCCCCACTTCTCTCTCTCCCTCTCTGCCCCCCACCCCGCTCGTCATTCATACACGCACACATGTATACAGAAATAAAAGCCAGTATGGTTAGCATAAATTTGTTTATTCAAAATCCTTATCTTTATTTACAATATACCACTGATATATCGAGTAGACATTCTGCCTAGAGCAGCGTAAATGATTATTAATATGTTTATGACAATGATATTCTAAATTATTTAACATTAAACTATTCATATTATTACAATTATATAAGTCTATAATATTATTATTATTAGACAGATAATGCTGAAGCCATCGCTTCTTTTCCAGTCCCTTGACATAAACTTTTGCTTCTCTCTCAAGTACGTGACCGTCGATGAAGTCCTGCAGGTCGCCGTACCGGAGATTATCATAAGGCGTGGACCATTGGAGACCGTGCACATGATCAGTTATCCAATTAATTTGCTTCTGAATGTTGTGTGTAAGAAGCCCGTAACTAACAGTCGGTTTAATTATCCGATGTACACACGAGACATCGGTAATATTAAAAATTGAAATTTCTTTACATGTAAAAGCTAACTCCTTTTTATGCTGGAAGCCCTGCACGTCTATTATATACATATTAGTATGGACGAACTATACTGGTTAAAGGATTGTAATAAATCAATCTATCATGAATTATAAGACAATATGCAGCAGTGTCTTTCGGAATATTTTTATTAGTGCTAAATTCCAGCCTAATGTCCACTGCACTCGACTTTACAACCTCATTCTGACACGAACAGTCGATAACTACCAGAGGAGCTTTAGTTTTAAATTTATATTTAGTAAGCAGAGGTTCATTTTCTTTTTCATAATAAGATTTCTGAAATTGACAGAACATTTCATACAGAGTAGCACAGAAATTCTTCTCAAAATTAATATTCAAGTTATCATAGGGATATGATTCCGAATTTAAAAAAAGTTTAAAATTAGTCAACTCGCAGTGATCAAATTCACTCATACGTTTAGCGACTGCATTTTTACGACCCGTTTGAAGGCCGAAAATAATATATCGCGGTGTCTCTAACTGAGACGAAGTTTTAATATTCCAAGTATGCGTCTGCGATTCCATCAGCATGGGGTATTCATGTAATTCCCAGCTTCTAAACGGTACAGGCAAATCGATATTCCTCTCTAGATATTTCATTAATTTTAATCGCTCAACGTCAGATACAGTCACGTGTGGTACACGCCATTGAACGATTTCCAATTCTACTTTAATATTTTCATCGGCTACAAGATTTATGATTGCGTTTGTATCAATACTACTGCGAACGAGTACCAGCTCTTGACGGACATTTAAAATAATTCTTTCAAAGGTCTCTGCGAACCCCAGACATATTTTTAAAGGTATACATGCGTCAAAGTAACCGTTCTCGTCTGCAAAATTATCATCCACATCAGTCCACCCAGCATTTTCTAAGTGATTCGCGTCATTCGGAGTGAATGATGCATATCCCTTCATAACAGTCGCGAGGCCTGGATTTCTACTGCTGTCCACAATTTTACCGCTCACTTCGTATCGTATCTCGTCAAACAGATACAATAACCCCATTTTATCAAAGACCGCTGTGTTCGAAACCGTACCATCCTCTTTAAGTAACCGGCCCCGCATATACAGCGAACTAGCATACGGCGCAGTATACACATCCTGCTGCTGAATGGGTATACGAATTTCGTCGTTATTATTTAAATTTCTGATTGAATATGGTCCATGACTATGATTTTCAAAATTAGTTATCGCGGTTTCAAACGTAGGCTTCTCAAACACGTTTAAAATATTCGGATTCATATTAGCACTTTGTAACCGAGAGAGTAAAGAAAACGTCTATTTTTAGATGTTAACACCTTGAAGGTTACAGGTGAACTGTTTCGAGCGCGAGCAGGTGTTCCTTTTAAACTATTTCGGAAACTAAGACCCATTCTTCTTCAAGTGCAGTCTTACCGTGATGACCTCACCACGGAAATTAACAAGATCACCGTCTTGATCGACTATCTTAATTGATATGCTATCTATATGCCTCTTATTAATCGGCAGGTAAATTGCATTAGCGGGACACTCTATTATTTTATAGCCGGGAGGCACGCTAGGAAAAAATTCATGAATAATGTGTACAGATCTATCATTCATGTAACTGCCCGTGATGAGATTACACTCCACGCATATAGCGTTTACTTTTTGAATTTTTGCCGGGAAATCAGATATATGTTTCTCGAGCGGTTTTAGACGACGAGATGTAAATCCTAACAAACTGCCAATACCGCCGGCCTTTTCAAAATTTATCATCTTATTGGATTTTATTTCCACTTTTAACGTATTTTTATTGGATACTATAGAAATATGACTATCGTTACCATGATTCAGAATAAAATGCTTTCTTACGTAATTATTTATATCTTCTATTTCATACGAGCCCTCCGGAATTTTTATAAACTTATCGTCTGTATCATAATATATATGATTATTTGTAGCGTCTATGTTCGGTATGGAGTTATACGCCTCGAAATTTATTAAAGCAAGCGAATATTCAGCGCCGTCTTCAAGGTCTATGGGTGGGGAAAAGTGCGCGGTTAAATTAGATGATTTGCCGGATAATGTAAACGTACAAGACATGTTGCGGCTTCAAGGTTAGCTCTGAGAATGAACGTGACTTAAAAGCATGACGCATTATATAGAAATTGTAAACACAGATGTCCACAATTTACTGTGTCATAAGACTGATACTGCTTGTGATTGTATTCAATAGAACAATTTAAATATTTTATTAATTCGAGAGGAGGCTGTAAATTACCAAAACTATCATAATAAACGGCTTTCGAACCGTTCTTAAAGTATGCAGTCCAATGAGTACCATTACCGCTATCACTATCCAAGTTCACAATGCCCGTCTCAATTTTATGTACGCGTTTAGGTAGTCGGTCTCGCATAAATATTCCTCGAAAATTAGGTATATTTAACATCTTAACATATTTTTTCAGATCCACGTCGGTGAGCGCTCGATTTGGTAATTTTACTAGTCACTTGCTGTTGGTGTTTTTATTCATGTATAGTCCAAGTCCCGTTCGATAGGGACGAAGATAGAGTCCCTTACCGAGGGCGATACTCTCCATAGCCTGATTGTGACGTTTAGATTCTTTAAGCTGGGAGGCTGCCGCCTGAGAATCTCTTACAGCTTTCGCTATACCTGCAGATCCACCGGCTAGCGCTCCCAGAGCACTAAGTCCGGCAAATATTGGTATTAGCGGTAGAACGCCACCCGTCTTCGGTATAGGAATAACGCGAGCAGCCATCGGTGATATTTTTTTATCTTTTTTAATACGCTGTACTGCACGAGAGGCCTTTTTAATAGCATCTCCGACAGAGGGAGCTCCACGTACTAGTTTACGAATTTTATTGGATATTTTTTTAAACGTCATCGTACCGCCACATTTTCTTTTTTTACATCCCAAGCCTAATTTAACTTTAGCACTCATGATGCCTGCTACACCGGCTGCTGCCGCTCTTTCTCCGATGGACGAATCCCTAGCAAATACTCGCTTCAGAGCACGTTTTGCCAATTCTTTATCGGCAATATGCCGTCCTTTCACATCATTGACTTTAGAATATTGTATGTCGTGGTCACGACACGCCTCATCTAGACCATTAATTCCGCGATCTCCTCGCGCCAGTCTTTTTTCTAATTTAGTACCCGGGCCGCAGAAACGATAGCCAGGGATATGGGCTTCGAAAGGTAATTTATTTATGAGAGCGTTTACAGCCATGTTACCAGGTGTTACAGGTGACCGAAAGCTATTTATACTTAAACTCCTGGTGGAAATACCTCAGTGTCAATCATGCGTTTCATCAAGACAGGTAACAGTCTGAAAATCGATAATCTCGATTTCGATAGTCATGTGAAAAAAGATAGTAGACATGGTCCTCTGTTACCCGACAGCATCAGGTGTATCATATGCGGACCTTCAAATTGTGGGAAAACAAACATCGTGATAAGCCTGCTGACTCATCCACACGGCTTGCGTTTCAAGAATGTTTACGTCTACTCGAAATCTCTCTACCAGCCTAAATATGAATATCTTAGAAAAGTACTCGGCTCGATCGTGGGATATCATGAATTCAAGGATAGCGATGTAATAATGACGCCTGCGCAAGCTAAAATTAATTCCATTTTTATATTTGATGACGTAGCTTGCGACAATCAAAGTGTGATGCGTGACTACTTTAGCATGGGACGGCATAAACAGATAGACAGCTTCTATCTCTGTCAGACCTATACCCGCATTCCGAAACATCTGATAAGAGACAATGCAAATTTACTGATATTATTCAAGCAGGATGACATGAATCTTAGACATGTATATTCCGATCACGTTAATACCGATATGAGCTTTGAGGATTTCAAACATATGTGCTCGTTATGCTGGAAAGATAAATACGGATTCCTAGTGATAGATAAAGATAGCGATATCAAACATGGCCGATACAGAAAGGGGTTTGACGAGTATATATACCTGTGATTTTACTATCTCAATCAGTTGATAATTACACATGTTATCTGACGCACCTGTCGACATGGACATTACTAATAAAATTATCGAAGCTCGGAAAGCCGTAAAGCGCAAATTAGAGGCACTCAAAATGCACGATCTGCAAATCGAAAAGTCTTTTGCCCCAATCACCGCACCTTTACATTCGATAGCTAAACATATCAAGCTTGAGACGGACGAGAATTTAAACATTAAGAAAAAGTCTGAACCCTCAGAGGATGAAAAAAATATTAATATTACACCGTCACCGTCGATTGTCGACTCTGAAGAAGGCGACCAGTCAGATGAGAAGTATCTTGAGAAATTTAGCGATCTGCCTAAAACGTATATATCTGAGATGATGCATGATACTGAAAATACACATGATTTTCGATATGGTGTACGATATAATCCCGAAGAAGATAAATATTATATTGGAAATTCTGTCATTCAGTTTGACGGTGACAATTTAATAATAAATAATAAAGAGTATCAGGGCACTCGCGGTCTTTATGAATTACTATTTAAAAAACGTTCGCATCACTATAACTATGATGATAAGAAACAGTACATTGATATTGTAAAAAGGACTAGCGCACATAAGAGAAATTATGATTCTGAAAAGCAAAAGTCCGGTAGTAAGAGCTGGAAGTACCTGCATATTATTAAACCGATGCTTTACGCTCGCGAACCTCGGCAACGTGCTCCTGGTAAAGTAAAAGGCGGCGAATTAATGATGCAAGTCACCGATAATGCTATTGATTACGTATATTGGGACGATCCTAATGAACTCGTCGATCGTCTTAGGCTTTTGATAGCTTCACAGGAGGCAGGCAATTCAAGTCATACGAATGAAATAAATAGAATTTTAGAGGAACTATTAGAAAGTAAAATAATCGAACCGCTGGATTAATTTAACAGTACGTAAATTATTGTTGAACTGTAAACATGTCTGCTGTAAAAAGAGATATTGTTAATGAAATACATAAGCCGGCTAGAATTAACTTTAAGAGACGAAAAGTCGTAGTTAGAGGTTTAAATGAATTGCTTCAGGCTGACTTAGTCGAAATGATTCCATATGCTAATTACAATAAAAATTATAAATATATTCTCATTGTAATTGATGTTTTTTCAAAGTACGTATGGGCTGAACCAGTTAAATCTAAATCTGGCGTAAATGTTACTCGAGCTATGGAAAAAATATTAGTCGCAGATAAACGAATCCCCGTCAATTTACAGACTGATAATGGAACCGAATTTTATAATATTAATTTTCAAAAATTAATGAAAAAATATAAAATTAATCGTTATTCTTCGTATAGCACTAAAAAATGTTCAGTAGTCGAACGCGTAAATAGGACTATAAAATCTATGATGTATAAAGAATTTAGTATAAATGGTTCTTTTCGGTGGTATAATTTACTTGCTGATATTATTAAGAAATATAATAATACTAGGCATCGTACCATCGGCATGAAACCTGTAGATGTAAATAAAAAGAATGAAAAAATACTCTTGAAATCCGTTTACAATTATCCTACAATTACATACTCGCAATTACCTAAATTTAAAATTAACGATCATGTGAGAATAAGCAAGTACAGAGGCGTGTTCGATAAAGGTTATACTCCTAATTGGTCTAATGAAATATTTACTATTTCAAAAATTAATTATACCAGCCCCATAACATACTTACTGACCGATGCATGGAAACAGCCAATAGAAGGATGCTTCTATACTGAAGAACTGCAGAAGGTTAAACATTCAGACATGTATCTCGTTGAAAAAGTTTTAAGGAAGAAAGGAAATAAGGTTTTCGTTAAATGGCTTGGATTTGACAGTTCCCATAACAGTTGGATTGAAAAAAGTAGCATTGTTTAATTTTTATGCACTTATATTAATTATTATTATTATTATTATTATTATTATTATTATTATTATTGCTATTATTTTTATAGGTTATGTATTCCATGTACATATATAAGCTTTATTACTGTATTATGCGTTCAGATAAATAAAATATATTATAAAAATTAAATTATTTTTTTATTTTTCGTCTGGGGTGGCTTTATTTTTTAAGATTTAATTTTTTTGATTGCATATTTGAATTCAGCATTAAAAAACACATAAAATGTAGCATGAACATTTTCGTTACAATAAACTTGAAAAATATGAATTTTTTCATTTTTTGCCTGGGCTGGCTTTATTTTTTAAGATTTAATTTTTTTGATTGCATATTTAAATTCAACATTAAAAAAGACATAAAATGTAGCATGAACATTTTCGTTACAATAAACTTGAAAAAAAAAAATCTGAATTCTTCATTTAATTAGGAAATGGGTAATAATAGTCAACCATTTTTTAAATTAATTTATTAATACATATAAGAAAGAGGTTACATGTTTTGTGATATAATAACAGAATATTTATGTTCAAGTACTGGATTAATTATTTGAGCGTATCGTAATATTTTAATTTGAAAACGATCTCGATCGCGGGCGTCTTGCATCCAGTTACCACATCTAGCAGTTCTATGGGCATAGCTCCAATGGTAAATGTGATGAATTTTAACGTCCTCGCTGAACTGAACTGTTCTTGGACTTCTTCGGCCGGATACTGACATGTTGAAATGTACGTAAAACTTCAACGTACTTAACGTCTTCTCCGAGTAATTTTAAATTGTTCATAAATTGCTGTAACCTCTTCTTATATGTTTCGGGATCCATCTTTAGGACTCAATGAATTCGATGTTAGTGGTCGTGCCTGCTAGCCCTCTATATACCAAGTACACTTCTTTTAGTATAATGGTTTGTTGTAGCGTTACCATATCATCATCAGAAATAATGCGTGAGTATCTGGCTGGTAGACTCACTTTACAATTTTCGAGGATTACTTGGACCTGGATACCATACGGTGAAAGTGCTTTATATATATCTAGCACTTTATATTTTCTATCGACTTCCAGCTCATAGATTTTCATGAACGGCGTGACATGAGCTTCAACATTAATTTTTGCGAAAGACATTGCTGCTGCTGCTTGTATATATATCGACTTTAAGATTGTGAATGAATGCAGCGATCTCAGGTCTTTACTTTTATGCTGTATTCCACCCCCACTTTTCGTATCGTGTAAGCAGAAAAATATGGGGAAAAAATATGATGATTTCATTGTTTACATTATTTCTCTCCAAACCCTGAGACGCTCCTTATAATAGATCACGTGACTTATTAGTCATTGTATTATAACCGTTGGATGCTGTTATCTAAAGACAATTAATCACGTTTTAAATATACATATAGCCGTAGACAGTCGCATTTATTTACATTAACAATTTCCTGGAATCCGATAACGTCTCTGCATTTGGTCACAGTTTTAACATTCAAATATAAAATTTACGTATTGAAGTAGATGAATATTTATTTCATATATAAGACTTGTCTATTTAAACTCAATGATGGACGTCTGTAGCCATTTTTCTTAACCTCTAACGCCCTCTAACGTAAACATGCAATACTATTCGTCAATAACTATAAACAATAAACGGCAGCCATCTTATTTTTATTACTAGATACACCATATCACTAGTACACCTTATATACTTATTTTTATTACTAAATACACCCTGTATACTTCTTTTATTACTAGATACATCCTATATACTTCTTTTATTACTAGATACATCCTATATACTCTTAGCCACGCCCTCTTAGATATAATCTCTTATCTTTAGCTATAATCTAATATCTAAGCTCAGGGATTGGATCTCCCCCCTCCCATTAGGTCCTATCACCTATCATCTAAGAAGATCCCACCTCACACTACAACCTAGATAATAGGATCTATCATCTAGCATTATCTCACCTCACACTAGAACCTAGATCATAGGATCTATCATCTATCACCTGCCCGCCCCCCGCGGGGCTGCCGGAATGATGACGTCACACAGAACTCTGATTGCTACTCTACTGACGGGTTTGCGCCAGTATTGGTACTGCATAACTACTAACAACTATGTTCCTATGGACAACTTTACTGATCATGACTTAAAGATCAGTCAAAATCTGACGATTCCCCAACACAAACTGTCAATAGTAGCCAATGGGCCCTATGTCATGTCCATAAAGCTTTATAACAAACTCCCTAAAAATATAAAAAGTATTAACAACATTCACCTCTTTAAGAGCACAGTTCGCGCCACTTTAATTAGGCACAGCTTTTATTCTATAAGCGAATATTTAAGTTAGTTTTCATGAGTGTACTTAGTTTATATTAGCACTTCTCGTCTTTATTTATTTATTTATTTGTTCTGTATCATGTTTACAATATGATCTTGTCTAGACTTACGCAAATGCAAATTTGACTATATTTCAATACCTGTAACAGGGTCTTATGAAAAAAAAGATATTATTATTATTAAGGTCGTAGTTATCTAGTAGTTAATTTTACTAGCAGATGAGGTGTGAGTAAACTAGAAGTTGGTAGTTTACTAGCAATTTATAATTTATAAAATAACTGTCACAAAATAATTAATGTTTTGATATTTCGTTTAAAAATGGATACGTACGAAGTAAGTATAGCAGTGACGAGGAACCAAGAAGGCCCAAGGTAATCCGGTATAGATCAAACTTTTTTGAAGAATACATTTTTTATTCTTTATATTTCTATATTTTTCTGTTAGAAATCCTCCTGGTAGAAATATTTGTGCACCTTTTATTATCCATGATGTAATACTTAAAATAAAACTCATTTTTTTAATTGTTAAAATAAACGTTTTTAGGTTTTGTACTAGAATATATGTAGAATAAATTATATAAAGATATTAGTTATAAAAAATTATAAACATTTAATACGACCTACATACTTACTTAATGATAAACCACTAACTCATAAATCGCTTCTGGCATTTATGTTGACAAAAATTCATACATTTTATGTATATTACCCATTTTTCTAGTACCAACATTATAAATTTTATTCACAACCTCTCGTTTACAAATCATCACTTAACTTTATATTGAAAAACGCAAGTGTCGGTAAACTTGTAGTTAACCTGCGAGTAAGAGTCAACTAACATGAAAGTTAACTTGTAAAACCGGCTGTTAAAGAATCAACTACGTCTTTAGGTAATTGTCAGTACGTTTCACAAACGTAGTAGATTTCCGATAAAAGTAGGTTACGTAGTAACATTTTAAGATTAAATAAAATTCACTTTATCACGTTGTGTACATTTGTAATGCACACGGTACATGGTAGTTTTATGCCATTAATCCTTAACTTTGTTATGTATGATTTAATATTATATAAAAATGGTTTATTTTATTGAAGAAATTTTTTTTATGTTGCCAGCGGCTTATTGGGTTTTTATATGTAATTGTTATGAAAATAAACATAATAATCGCACGACACATATTAAACAGAACGGGAAAGTGTGTTTGATTCAAAATTGTTTTTTTATTTGCTAGATATATATTATATGTTTTTGTAAGAACCATTACCGTTTTTAGGTTAAATTTATGACCAAAGATACACTGTAGCTGACAATTATGAATATTTCACCATTTCATCGTTTTTCTAAATGTTTCAGTAGGTATTTGCTATATAATATTATGTCTGTATGAGAGCAGTCTCTGGCGCCGAGATAAAATTCCCGAGCCCTGGTAATATGTAATAATTCCGCTATAATTCATCACAAGCTGTTCCTCTGGTATACATCAAGATTCTTATGTGAATTCCCTAAAGTTCTCACTTGTACCGTTCTCATTGTTTCTAATAAAAAATTCTGCAACATGACCTCCATAAAAAAATGCATAGGATTTTGTCACAGAACTGTTAGAGGTTATCTACTATCCTCTATAATATTTTCAAGTTCCCACTTAATCCCGTATACGCGGACTGAAATCGGGCATCTTGATAACGAGTTATGTCTCACGACTCACTTTAATTGATTCTCTTTTAATCAAAAGTATATAAAACGCTGTAAAAGAGACCGTATGATTTTTCCGTGAAATGAAAGGTTCGCAGGGTAAAAATTTTATAAACCACAATTCTTGTTTTTTAGTCGATTTTCAAAAGTTTGTGTAAAGTGTCTATAGCCAACAAGGATAAAGAAATAAGGTTGAACATCATGAACAAAATACAATAGTTCTAAATTTGAATCATCTACAAAACTAGAAAATTTTGAATCAAGGCCGTGACAATTCAAAGTTCACAGCACTTCCCAATAACGGTACTTACTTTTACATTTTTTCGATACCCGTCCAGATACTTGCAGTATATTGGCTGTAGCAATTGTTGTAAGGTCGCATCTTGGGTCGTGGCGACTGGAAATAATTTAGTACTAACCATTCTCTCTAACCTGCAGTAGGTAAATTGTTTACCAGCCAGGCTTGAACCTAATGAGTACATATGCACTGCATACCTATGGAGATGTTTGTTTACCTCCCCTAGTAGCACAAAATATTGGATCAACGTACAATTCATGTAGGATCAATATATGAATATTGATCATATATGGATTGTACGTTAGTTCAATATTTGTACTAGAGTCAAAATATGTTGGTTAAGAGCGTTCTCGATTCATGGCAAACTAACTAAATTGAAGTCTTGCACGAGTGTTTACTCCGCTATAATATTGTTGTTAACCAGTTATTGGCGATTGATTTTTGTCCCCAGTTTTGAGCTCATACAGGCAAAGACAAAAATCTTGATCTGCTTCAAGCAGCCCTTCTTTATTTGCTTTGGGCTGACTGAAGATTATCAACTTTTTTTTCAAACATGGTTGTTTTTGGTTGGTTGACTGCCATGCCGTTCGCTTTTCCTTTCCGGAAAATATACGAGGTTGTTTCTCAACCGGAAGGCATATTTTGTTTACTAATTTCAAGTTCTGCGGAATGAACGTCATAATCGCATCAGAGTGGATATGGATGTGGATATGCATGTGGATATGCATGTAATAACGGCAGAATTACGATAGATAAGACGCAGTGTTTGAAAAGGGATGGATTATATGTACCTATACCAAGTTTCCAATTGTAGTTTTATACATTCATGTGTATGTGTGTCTTTTGTTTCAGCTTTATTGACTCCTGTTACAAAGACTATTCGCCATTTTTGTACATTAAAGCGTTTCTTCTCGGCTAACGCCTCTTCAAAAAACCTTTATTCTCATGCAATAAAGTATCATTTAGCTATCGTAGGTACTAGTTACTCAAATAACTATTGTTATTATATTTTCTATTTTGTATTTCCTTCTCTATTTTAAAAAATAATGTTAAAAACTGCCGAAGTGTATTAATAATAATAATCATTTATTAATTCCCATGGATCAAATACATGATATAGGACAAGTCAAATTAATTTTGGCACCATTGTTTACAAATATTTACAAAATACAAAAAAGACAAAAATACAAAAATATTTATCTATATTAGCTTCGAATTCAGAAACTCATCTACAGAGTAAAATGCATTCACAACTAATATAAATTTTACAGTGCAAAAAATTTCTTTTTCTGGCTGTTTTTTATATCATTACTAAGTCTGTTATAAAGGATGGTTCCTACGTAATATGGATTTGATTCATATAGCCTATGGATGTCGTGCTGTAAATTATATCCATGACGAGTTGGATAATGACGATAGGCATTTTGAGAATTAAAATGTGATAAATTTTGCTTAACAAATTTTAAAATTACGAATATGTATAGACATGGCAAGGTCAATATTTTCTGTCGAATAAAAGTAGATTTACAAAAATCCCTATAGCCCAAACCAAGCATACAGCGTATTGCTCTTTTTTGTAGTAAAAAGAAAACCTATTTGCTGTTGTAGAGTTACCCCAAGTTACTCCATATCTT
Source organism: Rutpela maculata (assembly GCA_936432065.2). NCBI lineage: Eukaryota > Metazoa > Arthropoda > Insecta > Coleoptera > Cerambycidae > Rutpela > Rutpela maculata. Next base: position 142,327,752 of record OW386288.2, read on the forward strand.
ATATGCACTTCCATATTGGAAAAATAATAAGTTTTTACAGTTTCGATACTAGTTACCTGACGTAATCTTTTTAAAGCAAAACATTTACTTGCACATTTTGTGCATACTGAGGTGACATGAGTTTTCTAATCAAGAGATAAGTCAATATGAATTCCCAGTAATTTGAAAGAGGTAAGCTGTTGCACTGATTGTCCATTGTATTGTAATAGCAAACTTGAATTATACCTTGATGGAACCGGGTAAAATTGCATAAGGAATGTTTTGTCTTGATTAAACATAAGCTTTTTGTTGTTAAAGTATTCAGTTACTGATCTAAAGTTTGTTTTGAGGTGTTCAAGGACAACTTCCAAGTTGTCTCCACAAGAAATAATAGTTATGTCATCTGCAAATGAGCTATAATGAGAAGAAATGAAATTGTCCAAATCATTGATATACAAAATAAACAACAGTGGGTCTAACACACTGCCTTGTAGAAGGCAGTGTGTTAGAAAGTTCATTTGATCTTTTGCCAAAACAATCTACGAACTGTTTCCTACCGGTTAAATATGACCCAAGTAAGTCATTGCACATGCCACGTATACCATAAGACTTAATAGTTTCTAGAAGAATTTGATGGTCGACTCTTAGAGAGATCAACAAACTGGCGAGAACTTCTTTCTTTTGATCTAAATTTTTGTAAACTTGATCAAGTATATATAAAAGGTAGTGGTAGATTTGTGTTTCCTGAAACCGTGTTGATTTGGCGACAATATTTGCTTAGTTTCTAAAAATGTAATTATACACGTTGCTAAGAGTTTTTCAAATATTTTTGAAAATGCAGATGGGATTGCTATTGGCCGATAATTACTAAGAAGTTTATGGTCACCTTTTTTATAGAGTGGTAGAATTTTGGATATTTTTAACATATTGGGATATGTATGTATGACTGAATTTTGATAATTTAAGTGCGTAGTGATTTTGGTAATATGAGTTAAACTCGTTGAAAATGATCGAATTATCCGATGTTATCTTCCCATTTATTTCAATTTCATATTTATTTGTCTTGGTGTTATTTTTTAGTGTTATTAATTATTTTCCATGCCGTTTTAGATTTGTTTGCTGAGTTTACTATGAGTTCATCGAAATACATTTGTTTGGCTCTTCTTATAATTTTTTTGTAGATTTTCTTGTATGTTTTATAGTATTCTATATTTAACGTGCTTTTTCTTTGCAATGAGAATAATTCTTTTAGACTGGATGATGAAACTTTAATTTCTGTGGTTATCTAACCGTTGTCATTTTGAATATTTCTTGTAACAAGTTTGAAAGATGAATTATAGTGATAACTTATAATTTGATCATACTTAGTATCGACACTATCTTTATTATAAATATTTTGCCAAGATTCGGAGTTTATTGCTTCAATCAATTTTGAAATGTTTTTCTTAGAAAAAGATCTGAATTTGAAGTACTCTTTTTGGATAAACTCTACAACATAAACAATTTTTTATCCATAAAGATCTGATAACCAGTTGTTAGAATACTTTTGTTTATTATTTTATCTGTGAGTAGTTTCATCAAAAACAGTAGAAATATAATATGAATTTACTAGGTCTATTAGATGGGTGGTACTTTTATCTTTACATGGAAAATTTGTTAAAATCACCACAGAATATTATGTGTGACAAGTTACATTTACTAGTTAGTAAATTTAGGCATTCTTCTAATTTGGACAAAAAGATGCTTACATCTGCATTGGGTGCTCTATAAAGGCAAATTACACAATATTCTACATTACTAATTTTTAAGTCAATTGCAGAACATTCAAAAATTTTGTCTATACTTAAATTTACCAATCTAATATTTTCAGTACAGTCAAGAGTTTTTTTAGTTATGATCAGGGTTCTACCATGCAAAAAATCTTTTCTACAAAATGACTAGTTATGTTATAATTAGAAAAATTTATATCACTGATTTCCGTTGGTTGGATCCCACGTTTTCGAAATACAAAAAATGTGAATGTCTTCTTGATATAGAAATAATTTCACTTCATCTAATTTTTTTTGCACATTGTAAGTTATGATGCACAACACTGAGAACAGGATATTTTAATTGCTAATCGGTAACTGAAAAACAAATTGAAATCGTTTCTTTACCATATCAAGCTTATGTAAGTAACTAGAGCAGTTTTTGTCTTTTGCTGAGTGGTTGATGTCGAATGATGTTTTGAGTTTTTATTGAACCGACTACTAGTACAGTAACTAAAGGTTTTAACTTCGGAATAATGTCATATTGAACGGATTTCGTTTATTTTTGGCAGTATAATAGTAAATGCTTCATAGAAAAGTTTCTATACTGTGCGGGGGCTTGCTAATTTATAGGGGGTGGATGCCACTCCCTCTCAGGGAGTGGCACTTAAAAAAAATATATATATTTATTGGAGTTGAAATAGAATCAAATTTTAAGAAGAAAAGGTTCTATGCAATTTTTCACATAAATTGATAGTTTTTAAGTTATAACGACTTCAAAATTGCGATTTTAACTCAAAAAAAAAAAGGTATTTCCAAACGGTTTTCGTCAAGTATCTCGAAAAGTATTACTGTATCGAAAAAATATTACAGACCAATTACAGAAAGTATAAACTGGGAATTAATTATATTTTTTGTTTATTGATGTAGGATTAATAATTTCGGAGATATTTAAGTTTACATTTGGTATACAAGTGTTTCGAAAAGTTTAAAGTGCTTTAAATGAGCAAACAAATGTGAGCATCTAGGTAATGCTACATCTTAACGAAAAACTGTATTCGAGATATTTTTTTTTTAATTACTGGCTAATTAGAGTAACAAAATGGCGACCTTTTTATATAAAAAAATATAAATACGCACATTTTTCCGTCATAACTTCTTTATTTCTTATGCTACAGGAACGAGTAAAAAATAATTTGAAAGCGTAATTAATTGTCTTTAACTTCATTTCTTAGCATGTGTGACGTAGGTGTCACAATTTCTGAGATATTGAACATTTAAACTGCATTTTTCGTCTTATAAACGTTCGGACGTCATTTGTAAACTTTCATATCTCCGAAACTATTAAATCTATGTAAATAAATAAACAAGCGAAATTCATTATCAGTTTATGAGCTTTATTTTTGGTCTCTACTCATTTTTCAATAAAACTAATATTTATTGAGATATTTGGAAAAGGAAAAAAAATTACGTTTTATCGAAAATACCTTTATAGTTTAAACTGTATTTTTTTCTAAAGCAAGTGCTGTAAACAAACCAAAAAATTTGAGCATCTACGTCATGCTATATATTAATGAGAAACAGTGTTTAAAATTCCTTTTTTTTTAATTACAATTACAGTAACAAAATCGCGACTTTGTTATTAAAAAAATGTGTAGACGCACATTGCTTCGGTTATAACTTCTTTGTTTTTTACGCTACAGAAACAAATAAAAAAACAGTTGAAAGCTTAATTAATAACCTATTATTCTACCTATTAGCATCCTTGACGTAGGTGTCACAGTTTCTGAGATATTTAACTCTCACTCTAAATAATTATCTTATGAACACTTGGATGCCAAATGTAAACTTAAATATGTCCGAAATTATTAATCCTACATCAATAAACAAAAAATATAATTAATTCCCAGTTTGTACTTTCTGTAATGGGTCTGTAACATTTTCTCGATAAAGTAATACTTTTCGAGATACTTTACGAAAGCCGTTTGGAAATACCTTTTTTTTTAAGCTAAAATCGCAATTTTGAAGTCGTTATAACTTAAAAACTATCAATTTATGTAATAATTTGCATAGAACCATTTCTTCTTAAAATCCGATTCTACATCAGCTCCGATAAATATATATATTTTTTAAGTGCCACTCCCTGAGAGGGGGTGGCATCCACCCCCTATAAATTAGCAATCCTCCACACAATATAGGAACTTTTCTGTGAAGCATTTACTATTACCCTGCCAAAAATTAATGAAATCCGTTCAATATGACATTATTCCAAAGTTTTGCATATTTTTTACCTCTAGGTACTGCATTATACAATTTGCACATTTTTTGTTTGCTGAAGTACATAATGACGACTGATGACTTTCTACACATATATTACATACGGAATATTTGCTATTGCAATTTATTGCGAGGTGACCAAATCCGCAGCAGGTATTGCATACTTTTACGTGATACGAGTCCTTTACACGACATTTTGACCAGCTTACATAAAGATATTCCTTTTTTATAATATCAGCCCTTGTTTGTTGATCCACAGACACAATCAGGTCTAAAAGACTTGCATTGTTGATTTTTCTTACAATTTTAAATTCAAAATTATCTCGGTTTGATGGAATGTTATTGGCTTGATCGTGGTATCATCTAAATCCGTTTGTTCCGTTCCAAAAATAATAATTTTTGGCGTAAGCTTTTTATGATACAGACATCTCACATGTGTCTCCAAGATGAGGAGCCAGACTGTTTTTTTTTTTAAACTATCCACTGATTCACGATTTTCACAAATTATCACACCATAATTGGTGGTTTTTATGTCATTGATAGGAACTGACAATTTTGATGGGTTTATCGACGTTTTAATCTTGTTGCACAGTACCATGGGCGGCTGTTGAGATAAATCTTTCGTTTTTATAAGGAGAGAATTTACTGGCTGAACTTTTTTGAATTTAGCAACCAAGCCCTATTCCTGAAGGTTAAAAAAATAAGAGTTTATCTCCTTTTTTTTACTCGATATATCTGCAGTTACGCCCTTTTCCCATGGCATAGGAGAACCATGAAACCGGCAAAGGAGAACTTTTAGTTCTAAATACTACGTTTTCATCAATTTATATTTACAGGACATACTCCGTGTTACACAAACAATGTTAAGAACTATCATTTTGTCAAAGATGCTTTTATTGCAGAATCTTTTTATCCGCAATAATCTCCGCTGCAAATAATTCGGATAATAAAAATTGGTGTAGCAAGAACGTAGTTTTCTTAGGGCCACCTCTCTGATAGACCGGTAGGTGTATAATTAACTCATAACGTCTTTCTTGCTATTTAGAACCATAGTAACCAAATTACACCCCATATTCCTTTTAGTAAATAATTCAGATGAATTCCTAACCTTTTAATAATTTGACGAACAAACATATAAATTATGTAATGTTCAGAAGCCAACATATAAAACAAAATGCACCTTCACATACACCCAATTTATTTTTAGGTGTTATTACATTCGCGGTTAGAGGAAACTTAATATTGCTGAAACGTTACACTCAATTTTCTCTTATTTCCAGACGAGCTGACGAGCTGCCAGATGAATATATAAAATGTAACTGAAAATTATTGTACAACTACAATATCGGTCGAATAGTAAAGTAAACTTTTTCATAGTTCGGAGAGATATGAAATTCGAAATAAAGATTTTGTACAAACAGTTAAAGTAATATTCGTAAAGCTGTGCAAAAGAGTTATCTATGAAATTTAAAGTCACTCTTCCAGCGTAGTAATGGAACCACATATTGCTAGCGACACTGAGCCGAGTCCCTTTATGTTTCCAAGAGATTGAATTTCAGATCCGGTGAACTCGCCATCAAACGATCAAACTGTGTGTTACAACACGATATTTTATTGGACGCCAGCGGCGCATATGAATCAGTCGCTGGAATGACCCACTATTCATTGCGGATTTTAAACAAATATGTTACAAATGTTCAAAACTGATATTATTTCTTTCTAATGCAGCAATAAATGTCGCAATTTTTCTCAAATTGTACCATTTAGTTTGTATGCTTCGAGGTATTACGTCAGTTGTTTAGATAAAACCTGATATATCCTCGACATTTCGACCAACTCTGTTGTATTCTTCAGGACTAATGAGGTGGTCCTGAAGAAGTCAATAAAGGACTCCGTATCTGAACCTATGTAAAATGTGGTTTCAATCAAATGTCATAAAACTGGAGTATGTTATACTTAGACAGAAAAATGCTTGAAATTTTTCTCTTTAGTTGGTTTTGGATCACTATACCTTCTGAGTCGAGGTTATGGAATCATCCCCTTCTTCTCCCAGTAGGAAATGATTTGATATTATATATGTATTTTCTGTACATTTATTTTTTTTTCTAGAGATGGAGAGTACAAAACACAAACAAATCGAACTTTTTCCATCCCTGGCGAACATTAAGCAACTTTAATGAATCTACTGTGATTCGTTTACAAAATTATTGTAAATTACTGTATTCTCGTGGTACACTATTGTTGATATTGATGTTAATTTAATCCTTTTTTCTAAACAACTTTAAATAACCCAATAATCGTACATTTTAGCTATAGGGAATGTACATAGAAGTTGAAAGATAATAAAAGAGGGAAGCGAATAGGTTTATAAAATATAGTATGTTCCATTTGAAATAAGCGATTTAATGGAGGTGCTAGCATATATTATTAACACCTAGCACACCCTAGCACAACTACCTTCAAGGCTAGCATACCTACAGGGGCGGTAATATACAGGGTGTAAATTTTTTCCTCAGCCCCCCCAGTTATTTGTCTTGAATTTGCTAACACGCAATGCTTATACCTAGCAACTGGTTGTGCTAGTACACCGTAGCACAACCACTTTCCAAGCTAACGCTCCTAAAGGGTCTGTAATATATAGGGTAGAAATTTTGTCCCGCCCACAGATATATTACATTTTCTATTATTGCTCAGATTACCTTACCAAAAATGATCACATATTATATAATAAAGAGTTAGAGAGATTAATATAGAAGGTTGAAATTTATTTGTTAGCCCTAGTGTACTTTTTTTTCTCAAATTTGACAGCACACAATGTTTGCACCTAGCACAACAACTAAATAAATAAATAAATTAAACTTTATTTCATGAATAACTTTTACAATCATTTTAGTAGGTAAATATAATAACACAACACAAAAATAATAATGATATACTTAAAATATAATATACAGTGTTTTTCAAAAAGCTCTCATCATGATGGGAAAATTATAATTATTGTTTCCATGGAAAATTAAATGGACAGTCAATATCTCCTCAGCTGTTTGAAACTAGAAAAAATGTTCAATATAAAAATTGTACGACATCTAGAGTGATGTTTGACATAGTGGTGACAAAGCATTTAAATGGATTTTTCGATAAAACACTCAGTAGTAATTTATATATTTATATTTTACCCCTAGTTTTCTATACTGGCATGTATCATTTTTGAATTTTCACTGCAGGATTGCCACGTTGTTCCATTTTTTTTTTTCAGTAAAAAAATGCATTTACAACAGTGAAGAATAAAATCTCCAAAAAATGCGTTTTCATAAATGCAATTTGGCTTTCACTACTGGGAGCTGGAATTTTGCACAGAGGTAGTTCATAACATGCTGATCAAAAGTCTCCATGGTCATAAAATATTTTAATGACAGGTGTGTTAGCTTTAAACATTGTTGTGCTATGGTGTGCTAGGTCTAAACATTGTGTGCTAGCAAATTCAAGAAAAAAAAAAGAACTGGAGGGGAAGCGCCAGCTCCCCCCCCGAAACAACTCCATTTCTTATTTACGCAGTGGTGTGCTAGCAAATTGAAGAAGGAAAAATAACTGGGGGAAGCAACGTCAACTTGCCCCCCCCCCCAGAAAACAACTCCTATTGATTATTTATGCAGGGGTGTGCTAGCTTTAAAAATGGTTGTGTTAAGTCTAAACATTGTGTGCTAGCAAATTGAAGAACAAAAATAACGGATGGGGGGGGTCAGCGTCAACTTGCCCCGTGAACCCGTGCAAAACATCACGGGAAAAGATATTTAAGATCGATTTCAACTAGAAAATATACGGACAGTGATGACCAAACCAGTAAAAAGGATATATTAAATGAAATAAGTAACTAGGTACCTTATAAAAATGATTGAGGATGAGAGTGGAGACTGCAGAAAAAAATTGAGTTATGTTTATAAAAATGATAACACCATAGTTTTGTATGAAACGGCTCCAACAGAAATTTATAATATAATTAATTCTCTAAAAGATACTGCAGCTGTGCGTGTTAATGAGATTCCAACCAAATTATTAAAATATTGTGCTGTAAACTCCTGTCAGACATAATTAATGTGTTTTAATTTAAGAATATTCCCAGATGATCTGAAGAAAACAATTATCAAACCAGTTTTTAAAAAGCTAACAAGAATGACATTGAAAAGTATAGACTTATTGGTCTGATCTCTATAATTGCAAAAATATTTGAAAAAGTCTTACTTATTACGCCTATGTCAACTTCAGAATTAAATATGGAATCATATTTTGGGGCAACTCAGTAAACAGAATATTCAGGCTGCAAGAAACACGTATTAGAAGTGGATACCATCTGAAACGAACTGACACATGCAGCATATTGTTTAAACAAAAATATATACTTACTCTTCCGTGTCTCTATATATATTAACGCGTATGTTATGTGAAGAATAACTACGAAGAACTATTCAGCAGATATGACGCAGACCATCTATATAATACATGTCATCATCATTCACTACAGCAGATCAGTTAAGACCTTACTCAACTGAAAAGCGACATTACCCCCTTTCACAATTTCCGGAAGCACCTTGTGATTCGTGCCAATTATCAATCAGTCGTACCAGAACAGAGGAACCAGAGGATCGCAGGTGTTCAGAGTGTAACTCAAAATTATGGAATGAGCAGTTGACAGACAGATCTGTTTAGTTGCAATGTTCAAATTCCAGTGTTCAACAAATGGCGGGTTGAACACTGCCGATCACAAAAAGGATCACTTTGCCACAGCGCTCAAAATTCAAAGATGGATGCAAGTCCAGGTGAACGCTGCTTTCAGGCTACAGATCTCAGAAAGAATCGAGGCGCTCACTAGACTAAAACTGTCTCGAGGGTAAAATAGCATGCTTATTTTTATAAGGAATTTATGGCATCTGATGTAGAACTTATGATACTCTGCATTATAAGGGATAATTTTGCTTTCACACCTTACACGCTGTGGTCATGTATACCACTACACTTGTATACGTAATACAAATTCTTGAAGACCTTCGTTATCAACGGACTTTAAAGCATAGGGTTATTTTACCATAAAGTTCTTTAATGCTTGCGATTACAGTTTGTGTGTTTATGCTTCAACCTTAAGTTTCTGATTTTTAAATGAAATTTGACTGTTTGAAGGGGTTTTGAAATATTCCTATACTGTATACATAATATTATTGGTTAATAACTTTCACCTTCCAGATTGAATATTTCCATGTATATGAAAATTTGAACTTCTAATTCTATATTCACAGTTTTATTCCTAAGAAAGCACATCGGGTCGAAAATTTCTCATATCGATTGGTGACGATAAATGAAACATACAGTTTATGTTACATAGAGCACCGATTAAATTTAATTTATTGTTACAGATAACATGAAACCTAAAAAACCCGTCAACTTGACTATTTTGCAAAAGAAACAGGAAGTTTTTGACAGTATGTTGGCAGATGATGATGACGATGATTCTGATGAAGGAGATGACAAAGATGATCTTGATGATTTAGCCGATGACACAGAATTATCTGATGATCCTAATATTGATGACGAAGATGACGAGGAAGATGATGATGAATACGATGATATTGACTGGGATACCACTCAAGCAAGTACCACAACAGGTTACAAATCACCTGCATCATCAACAACTACAACTACCACTACTACGACAACTACAAGCAGTACAACCATGGCTACTCCAGATCCATATTTCACACATTTCGACCCAAGAAACGAACACCAAAGCTACAAGGAAGCCCAGGTGAGAAAAGTATATATTAATTTTTATTATTTAATAATTTCAGTAGAATATTTTAAGGCTTTAATGTACTTAAGTCTACGAATTAATGAATTTAACTCGTAAAGTAACTTATTAAACATACAAATTAATTTTCAATAACCTTCAAGTACTCATTAGTATTTATGGGTATAAAATAATAGGTAGAAAAGAATAATAAATCCGATCAATTTTAAGTAGTTCATAATCAGCAGACTAATAAATATAATTTATTATAATACTAGTTTTTAATTATGAATAAAAATTTCATGATGTTTCATGAAAATATCTCGATAGGCAAGTATGACAATATAAGTCATAAAGTAGCTATAGTCCCTGAAGACAGGACCTTAGAAATGGTTTACTTGTTGATAAACTTAAAATGATGTAAGCCACTTAATCAAAATTCTGTCTAATAAGTATCTAAACGAAGTACATTTATTTACATCTTTCGCCATTTATTTTTTACTATATTTATAGCTCAGATCTTTTCTGGAAAAATTTTCAGTTTCTTTTAAAGAAAATAAGAAAAAAACTGTACCTACATTGGTAACTACTCAGTGGCGGATCTGGGGGGGGGGGGGCACGTGCCCCCCCAGAAGTGTGAAATACGCCATGATAAGGTGGCCATGTCCAAGAAAGAGACATCCATAACAAGAGTATTACTATGAATTTTCTTCCGGTGTTTCCCCCAGAAGTCAATCCTGTATCCGCCCCTGTAACTACTTATAAAAGATGCCAAGACCCTAAGTTTTTATAAAACCACAGTATCTTAGAAATTTATTTTAAAAATTATTATATGGAATAACTGGAATAATAAACTTTTGATTTTATCAAGGGTCATTTATTATCCATCGTATAATAATTCATCCATTTCATTTACTAGAACATTTTTATAATTTTTTTTACATAGAATTCAAATATTTACCTTATCCTTTCTGATTATTATTATTTTTTTTCAGGAACGGCTTGAGGAAACTCACCGTGAAAAGGTAACTAGAGTGATGAAAGACTGGTCTGACCTAGAGGAACGTTACCAAGACATGAGACAGACAGACCCAAGGGGAGCTGATGAATTTAAACAAAGAATGACTCAGAAGTTTCAACAAACAGTTCAAGCACTTGAGGAAGAAGGTGATGCAGAGAAACACCAATTAGCCGCCATGCACCAACAAAGAGTGCTTGCACATATTAATCAAAGGAAAAAGGAAGCCATGTCTTGCTACACACAAGCACTAAATGATGATCCACCAAATGTAAGTCTACAAGCATAATTTTTTTGCGCAATTTCAGTGCAGCGCACAGTGGGCAAAAATTCAAAATCTCGTTATATTCTATTACAGACAGATAACTAGGTAGATCGAAGCGAATTGCTGTATAGTCCTGATGAGATTCTAGAAAAGTAATGCGCATCTAAGGTCGGTCGTCACAATAAGCGCATTTGTAGTTAATAAATTAGTCGAAATGAATCGCTGAGCTATTAATAATACAAGCAGTACTGTGTTGAAGTGAGGTATAGGAATATTTCTTATAAAGTTATGTACTGTATTAATAATTCGGGTCCCAGACTAGAGCTCAATGTCCAATGATATGTCGCTGGGATAACTTTGGAGGAAATGTTATAACAATCTCCATATCAAGAATATCTTAGTGTTTTTTTCCAAAAATGGCAGGTTTTCCAAAAATATCCAAAATTTGTGTAATTTTGTGTTTTTCTGACTTTCGATGTAAATATCTTGCAACCGGTGCCAGATACACCGAAACTTAAAAAGAATAAAAAGCTGCAGTTGCATAAAGTTCACCTTTACGTCAAGTTTTTAGGTATTCTACAAATGGCTGCCAGGTTGTTAAACCCAATTCTGGATTTTGGATTTTTTAAACCTGCCATTTCTGGAAAAAACAACCAAGATATTCTTGATGTGAAGAACATTTTCTATCATTTCCACCAAAGTTATCTCACCGACCTACTTTTTGACACTGAACTCTAGTCTGGGGCCTGAATTATAATAGTACAGTGAAATTAAGATTTTAATTCGGACAAATTTACATAAAGCTGTTCTCGACGGCAATGTATTCCAGGGAACTGTATTATTACCATATTAAAAGTCCCCGAACATAAAATTCAGTCACCATCTTGGATTATATAGTTTTTAGAGATTTTCTCGTAAACGGTCAGTTTTTTGAAAACTGTACAAGATAGAAAATTTACTTAAAATTGAAATATATATGTAAAATGACCCATAATTTGCTATACTTTTTTTAATAATAAACAAAACAACACAATTTAATTGACTACAGATTAAAAAAAATAAATAGTTTAAATATGTTTAGTTAGTTTGGTTAAAAAATAGCAATATATGATTTTCAACAACTTGAAGACCTAAAAGATAAAAATTCCATTAACAATATGCCATTATCTGTAAAGGAAAACTTTTACCACAAAACTTAAGGCAGTTCTAGTTCATCATCGTCTTGAACCGTCATGTTTGAACAAGAATTTCCTTGGCAGATTTTACATAAAGCTGTAAAACATAAAGTTGATTTTCTAGCTACAAGAATATCCACAACCAGTTTTGCAGCCACAAAATATCAAATTAATAATGAAATTTGGAGCTGGAGGCCTCACTATTGTAATAAGAACCAGATCTGTTTCAATTTATTTCCATCCGCAATCTTTGGGATTTAATGATCCACTTCTGTATCTAATAAAAAGCACTCATTGTATGATATTTCGTGGCATCTTTGGTGGGCGAAAGACTTGCAAGTTCAAAACTTTCATAAAGATTGTGACATGTCGTAATGGTGTTGTATGTATAAAATCTCAACTCATCTACAGTTTCAACATTTTCTTTTTTATTACCATACAGTCGCCTTATAAAATTTTCTCAAACTGTAATTAATTTATCGGCATCCTCATCAGATCTGTTAAATATTTTAATATGCTTAATCAAATTCTCATTCCTTTGGACAAGTTTCATAGCAGCGTTTTTACCTTTTTTTATAAAAAGGAGATGTATCACAACCGGATATGGCATGTAGGAATAGCAAAACTTCTTTTATTGGGACTAGTAAACATTACACATTCGAAATATTTGTGAATCGATCTGGTTTAGATGCTGACCTGTTCTTAGCATATGAAGGTTTTTATTACAATGGTGTATTAATAGGACCATCTAATCAGTATCATCACCTACTACAGTGACATTTATTGGTTTCTGCCAGTGTTATAGCAGTAGATACAATTACTGTATCAGCATCATCTGGGGCCTGTATAACGGAGATTCCAAATTTTCTTAAAATCATTGTCAATCACTGTTCAATAAAATGTTTCTTATTTTTCCTATTCGAGACGAAATTAGCTTGATTAATTGAAGATATTGTCTCATCAGTCACAGTAATTTCGATGTTACATTTTGCTTTAACAGATCTTCGCTGTTCTTGGTTCTTAATATTTAATGTATCACTATGCCACGAATATAATTTTTCCTACATGTTTTATGTACAGAAATTTGTTCAACACCCTCAAAATGTTTTCACTTATCATCATTTCTCGTTTTGCTTGCATTAATTAGTGTCACAAGTCCTTTGATTTAACACATACACTCTCAGTACCTAATATTAATTTTTGATAGATAATATATGGCTAAAAAAGCATATAAAAGGGGTATTCCAGACTTCCGGTGCCCCCCCCTCCCAAAAGTCAATCCTGTATCCGCCCCTGTACATTCTCATCTTTTAAAAGCCATAACATTGCATAAGATACACGTATTAACTTCCATATTGCCTTAAAAATATTTACCAGGAAAAACAACAAATAACAAATTTTTAAACGATCACTCTGTCAAATATATTCCAATGCACTTATAACTTATTAACACCAATGGCGGCTGGTGAAATTTCAATAATTTTTTTCTCGTCTGTGGTGCATGGGACCCATACGAAATATGGGAACTAACATCTAAAGAAGCACTCCTCTAACGACCCCTAAAAAATTTTGATAAAGCAGTTTGCGAAATATTTTTTCAAAATTCGGTTGCCTCCCCTAGGTCTAGGGACTCCTATTTAAAATTATTTTTTTTTGTCATGTACATTTTACTTTTCATAAAAATACAACGAATTGAAATTTTATAATTTGTTAAATTGTAAATTACAAAATTTCAGTTCATTGTATTTCAGTTAATAATGAAAATATTTTCAACTCCAAAACCTGTTGTTGTATTTTTATGAAAAATAAAATGTATATGACAAAAAAAATTATTTTAAACAGGAGTCCCTAGACCTAGGGGGGGGCAACCGAATTTTGAAAATTTTTTTCGCAAACTGCTATTTCAAATTTTTTTACGGGTCATTAAAGGAGTGCTTCTCTAGATGTTATTTCCCATATTTCGTATGGGTCCCATGCGCCATAGGCGAGAAAAAAATTATTGAAATTTCACCAGCCGCCACTGATTAACACACTATATTAAGTATAATACTAATAAATACTCATTATTTAGCAAACAACTACGGGCCATAAACACAAGCAACAAATAGTAATCTACTGTGAAGATCAGCCTCAGACGCAGTGTACGAATCTACATAAATCTTGCGCCTCTCATTAAACAATTGAGTTTTTTTAGCGTTCCGGCTCTTCTATATATGGGGACTTTTAGTATATTATTAAGTACATATACCTGTACCCATTTCCGGTGAAAACAGCTTTATGTAAATTTGTCCGAATTTTCAGTGGTTTTCAAGCTAATTTGACTGCGCTATAAACCATATAAATCAATTCAATCAATTTAATGTAATCTTGAGTATTGTATTCTACAAAAAATATATTGACTACTTATTTAAAGTGTATTAGACATTCTATTTATGAGCACTTTTTAATACCAGTCTAACTTTTTTGTTATACAAGAGCTTATATAGATTTAAGAAAAGTGATACCAACAATTTGGAAATGTTCAAAAAAAATTAACAGAGTTACATAGTTTTTAAACAATATGCAATTTTCAATATTTTCAAAAATCACCCCCTTGGGCACTTACGATGCTTTTACTATTTTTGACATTTATTATGATGATTATTGATTTATTATTACGATTATTATCATACTTACAGTTTCATAATTTTAAAATGAGGTTAGTTATTTTACCCCCTCAAAAACCACCTTAGTGCTTAGAATTCTTTCAAAGTTTTTGTGATTTTTTTTTATGAACCTTTTAAGCTCATTTAGAAAATTGTCCGCCTAAAAGTTGCAAACTGTCCACTGTGCAAAGCGTTTTTTAGATAGTCAGTTTATATTTATCATTATCTTATAATCGATTTCTCCTTTGCAGACCCATCGTGTTCAAAAATGTTTACAAAAACTCTTGCGTTCCCTCCACAAAGATCGTGCTCACGCTATTAGCCACTATCGCCATCTTTTGGCAAATAGCTTCGAAGCAGCTGCTCGTGAACAGCCCCGAATTCTTGAACGCTTAACTGACATTGACCGATCCGTAAACCAAAGCATGCAGATGCTTAAAAGATATCCCGAATTATCTGCCAAAATTGGCCAACTCATGGACGACTATATCCAAGCTCTCAGATCAAAAGATGAAACACCTGGTGATCTTCTAGCCATGACGACGGATGCCGAACAAGCCATTTTGGATAAATTCAAGTCAGAAATTGTTAGTAAACAGGCAGAACATGAGAGACAAAGGATTCAGGAAAAGGAGAGGAAAGAACAAAGGAAAAAGGAACGGTCAGAGTTGAAGGAAGAACAGAAACGTGTTGAAGAGGCTCTTGGTAAGAAAATCAGCAACTTCGATGATGAAGATATGGAAGATGAATCTTTGCCAGATGAAAAAGAAAAGATATCGGTGAGTGAAAAATTTCAGAGTAACTTTATATAACTGTTAGAGTCTTTTAGTTATATGTATATCCCGAGGCCAGAATTTAAAAAAAAAAACTATATTAAACACATATGTGATAGATAAATCTTTACAGTTACGTTTCAGTTAAAATATTGAAGCTGTAGAAAGATGTTTCTTTTTATTTCTTTCTCAGGACAAAAAAAAGATAAAATTTAATGGCAAATAGACTGTCAGATGTTTATAACATCTTTATAGTAGGTATTTAGTGAACAGTTGAAAAAGAAATGTTATAAATTATAAAAATGTGAAAAATTAACAGTGATGTGAGTTAATTATATTCGGTATATGGATTATCAAAATTGATCAACCATTACCGAGCAATATTAAATTTTGAACTGATGTCATTTGACCAGTTGCAGAAAGTTGAGCATTTTGATACACAGGTAATAAATAGTATTGTGCTTTTGATTAAGTATGCATAGTTTTGTTAATTTCAACAGTTTTGCCACATTGATATGTCACCGTTCATGTTATAATAAGAACATTATATCAAATTTATTTATTTATTTATTCTCCCTGCATTTGTGACATATTTCTGGTTCTGGTTATTTCTGGTAGCCTAGATGGTGCTCACATCAGGTCAGTTGTCTGCCGAAAATGGCCGTTTGCCTTAAAACACACGAGGAAAAAGAAATAATAAAAAAGTTTGTCAATTTATTGTTGGGGGAGGTCGATGACATCGTTATGGAGCATTACATTGGAGAGGGAGGGGGTAAAAAATATGGAAAAAGTATGTTACGTAATTTATGGAAGGCACTGAAAACAACTAATAGGAGTTTGGATGGTTATATTTCTATTTGAAATAGTGTGAAGATAGCATTGCATTGCAATATGTGCATATTATATATGTTATTTGAACTTTATATTATCTTTACCCTGAAAAGTGCCATATTACACATAAGACTACGAACTATGACTTGTGAGGTGTAGTCTATAATTTTATTCATTAAATTAATTGTCATATTAAATGCCAAATTAAAATAATTTCATGTATACAAAACGAAAAACCAAGTTTTCATTGGCGGAAAAGTTAAAATTGAGGTAAACTGATGAAGTTTTATTTGACTTGGCAGGTCAGTGGCTTAATTGCCGTCAATTTACCTACTCATATCACTGAAAATTGAAATTTATCTATTAAAATATTAATAGATAGATCTTATAGTCCTTGGTTGAATTTTAAACATAAGCATATGTTGGTTTAAAACCTGGCCACTGAGAATATAAAAAAAAACACATAACTACTTAAAGTACATAGGTTATTATTTAATTATTGGTTAGTAACTGTTATTGTTATATACTCAATTTTATTGTTTTAGACCACCTCCCTACCTACATCTGGAAGCACAGTATTTGAAATCATGAGTAATTCCGTAACAGCTACATCAAGCAATCATGAAGTAGTAGATGATGCTGCAGTTCAAGAGGCTGTTGAGGAAGTAGCAAAAGCCGCATCCCACAGACAAGACATTATCCGAGTTGCACATGTGATGAGTCACGACATCAGCCACGGAGAACCTGTAAGTTTGATCCGGCACATAATGTGTTTTTTATACAGAATGAATAAAATACAAGTAATATTTGGACCTACTGAACTTTACAGCTGTCAAAATTAAGCATTTATCTGTAAAGTATGTGAAAGAAATTATTGAATTTTCATCTAAAATATTCACAATGCCAATATGGACCGATTCTAAATTCTTTATTCATAGCCAAAGATTAATAATATAATATAGAAGACATGACACTCGAAAAGAAAACTTCCTTTCCAGAGAGAGAGAGACAGACAAGATTCTAAATTAAATGTCCCATTCTTTTTCGCGTCACCAGGTTAGCATTCCCGAATCTCTGTGATAAATTCCAGAGACGGCTTTTACGTAGATATTGTAAACACCGAATGAGACATTACCAACAATATAAAAACAACAAAATTATGAAATATTAGTAACATTTCATCACCTTGTGTCATCTTGTCCATGTTCCCTTGTGCAATGTGTAAAGTGTTATTTGTATGTATTTGTTATATGTATGAAAATTTTTACTCGATTACACATCGCATTCCTAAACTATATGGTTTTAAATAACGATATTTGTAAAATACGACACCAATACTTCTATTTGTATGGCATTCTTGTATGGGGGCATGCTGCTTCCCGTGACGATATTTTTAGAGTACAAAGAAGGGGGGGCCGTACGAATCATTGGTGGGTTAAATAAAATTCAAGCAAGATTGTAAAGATGCTTTTATAAAATTAAACATAATGACATTACTATCAGTCTATATACTGCAGTGTCTTTTATACATCAAAGCGAATGAAGCGGTGCATCCAAAGCGAGGTCAAATATACTCGCATTTTACAAGAAATGAGAATAAACTGAACGTAAATTATTTGAGACTCAATAAAACCAGGGATGGAACCGGTTATTATTGTATTAAATACTTTAATGCATTGCCTCAAACTATAAGAGCATTACACGAAAGGGAATTTAAATGTAGAATAAAAAAATTTCTCCTGTCAAAGGCATTTTACAGTGATTTAGAATTTTTAAATAGTAATTTAAGCCTTATTTAAATAATACATTGTAATTCTACTATTAAAAAAAAAAATTATTAAATATTTTAACGTTATACTATACATTATAATAATAATAATAATTTTATTTCATCCAAATGATCATGTACATGATATAGGATGTCAAGAAATTATCTGAAATATCAGATATAATATAAAAATACAACAATATTAACAGTCACATACGAAACACAATAAGACAAATATAACTAGAACAAACAACATAAAATTACGATTTAAAGTATACAAAATAAAAATGCCAAATAGTGTATATAACAAGATAAACATTAAAATAAAATAAAATAATATATTATTGGTAATCAAGAGATGCAGATAAAAATTCCTTGGTGCTATAAAAACATCCATTAACCAACATGACTTTTATATATTTTTTAAACATATCTAAACTTGCAACATTTTTCAAATTACGGCAATTTATTGTATAATTTGATGCAGTTATAATTTGCTGAATGTTTGTATGTTGTAGTATTATGACGAGGAATATTCAATAGCTCACCGTGCCTCGTGTTGTGTTCATGAAAACAGGAATTATTGGTGAATAGATGATACTGCCTTTTAACAAATGTTACGCATTTGTATATATATATTGAAGGGGCAGTGAGAATTTTATTATTTATAAAAACCTGCCTACAACTTTCAATGCTCCTCATATTAAAAATTAGCCATTGTTATTTATTACAACTATTTTCGTGTCTCAGTTTGTTTACATACTACTGTGTTGTTCTTTTGACTTGTGTAAATATTTTTGTATCTTTAACATCAATAAATTATGTATATGTCTATTCAAATAGCATCAGTGTAATTTTTTATCAATAGAAAATGCAAATCGTTTTTTTACCATGTGATAACAGTTATGTTAATATTTCTGAACTTTTGCTAGTTATATCTTTTTTTTATAGACATACTCAGTCAGACGAGAAGTTTACGGCCGCAAGGACGGAAAGAGTGTATACTTCACTTTAGCCTTTGCGGGCATGGCACTTATGGCTGCCATAATTGTAGGTGTAGCAGTAGCTAGACGTAGATCAGCAAGATCACCTCAGAGTCAGGGATTCGTAGAAGTAGATCAAGCTGCTACTCCCGAAGAGAGACACGTAGCGAATATGCAAATAAATGGTTATGAAAATCCTACTTATAAATATTTCGAAGTAAAAGAGTAATATGTAAAGTGAAAAACTTGGACTTTTATTTAATTTCATTGAAATTGTTATTTTGCCTGGCAGCATTTAATTTATGATATTATTTAAGCAATACTTTTTCACGTGTTTGACTATTGGTTTGTTAAGTTTGATTTTATTATTTGAGGCTACTAGGATATTAATCATTCCATTAATTTTAATTTAATTGTACTTAATAAGCAACTTGATAATAATTCTACATATGCAAAATATAAAATATATAAATATTTTGGAAATTATGAAAACTTGATAGTAAGTAATAATTTTTGCATATGACAGTCCATGTTTACATATTTAATGTAATCATTTATATAGTAAATATTGTAGTGGTACACCGAATTATACATATTGCGATATTAGTTAGAGATAAACCCTGTGTATCATTACAATATCAAATTAGTTGCTAGATGTATATGGTACCCTCCATATTATACTTAATAAAGATTAGATTATAAAATGCATGTTAATCAACAAGCTTTTGTACAAAGTCTTTTTATTTTTGTTACGACTTAATCAGCTTTATTCACGCCCTTACCCTCCAAACGTAGCCCAGGAAAATCTTACAAGAATTGACAATCCGGAATAAATATCTTTTAAACTGTCAAAAACCTAGTGATAATTTCGAGAATAAATTAGGAAAACGTATCGATAGTGTAATATTTCGAAGTTCTACAGGGTAATAGATATCAACCATCGTTATTAAAAATTTGTCCCCTTTTGGTAAAATAAAGGAATATCAAGTCATTGATTGACCTTTGTGGTTGAGAGCGACATTTGTTGTAAATGAACATTCTTTTCATGTTCTAAAATATTATAACATCGCACCGATATCACTCAACAGTTGATTAGTATTTTAAGTATTATTTTCTTTCCTACGTCGATATAGTATGGCATGTTTTTAAATATTAAATTTTTATTGTGAAATTGTCTAACTCGTGTTATTGTTATTGCTTTTAAATTCATACACCCAATAAACCAATGATGGAGCGATAGTCTACAACCTCACTTTTTATATAGTAAAAACACCTCATAATGATTGGCAAGTTCTTTAGGCATGTGTGTATTTTGAGTAATGTAAATCTTGGACTGTATTTTTAACACTTCTTTAAGTTACTGAAAAAAGTGAGCGTTTCAAGCAACTCGGCATTTACATAACACTACATGACTGTAAAAAAATGCATTCGCGGGACGGACATTTAATTCCGAGGTCAGCATAGGAACTGACTAATGATGGCGAGAAACAATACAATCGCAGTGGTATGCACGGATGCCTGTTTCGTGATACATCAGTAAAGAGTAACCCATAATTCTGCAAAGGCATGGCCGAAAAAAATACTATATAGGATTAAAATATAAAAAAAAGTTGATATAATTATTTGAGTTAATTTTAGTAAAAATAAAATGTAAAGGAGTAAGATACTACATTATTAACCACAACAATCCCACAGAGAGCCAATAAGTATCCCTGAGTGGGTGGTGAAAATCGCTTAGTACAAAAAATATACGTATGAGTTCTTTAACATATTTAATATCGCTAAAAAGAAGAATTTAATTTATCTAGATCCACAGATATTATTTCACCCCATAGGGAGCTAATAAGTATAAAAACTACACTCAAGTGGGTGCTTTGTATTTATTGGCTCTCTATAGGGTGAAATAATGTCAGTGGGTCTAGATGAAACAAATTCATCTTTT
The DNA here is from genome assembly GCA_936432065.2 of Rutpela maculata. Taxonomy (NCBI): domain Eukaryota; kingdom Metazoa; phylum Arthropoda; class Insecta; order Coleoptera; family Cerambycidae; genus Rutpela; species Rutpela maculata. The sequence continues at coordinate 142,348,932 of OW386288.2, forward strand.
TAGCAATGTTGAATAATATTTTGAATTATTTAAAGATATATTTTATGTTCTAAGTGATTATCAACCCCCACTCGGTAGTTTAGGTACTTATTGGCTCTCTATGGGGTTGCTGAGGTTACTAATGTAGTATTTTACTCTTTCACATTTTATTTTCACCCTATATAGCGGGTTTTACTCCAGTTTAGTGGGTTATTGCCCTCTAATCAAAAGTGTCAAAAAGGCGCCAATATAGTTTTTGCAAAAGAAAATTTTCATTATTATCTGAAATACAATGAACTGAAATTTTGTAATTTACAATTTAAAAAATTACAAAATTTCAATTCGTTGTATCTCAGTTAGTAATGATAATATTCTCATAAACTCCAAGTCTGAGTCCCTGGACAACCTAATTTTGAAAAAATTTTTGCAAACTTCTTTTTCAAAATTTTTTAGGAGTCGTTAGAGAAGTGCTTCTCTAGATGTTATTTTCTATATTTCGTATGTGTTCCATGCGCTACAGACAAGAAAACCAAATTGAAATTTCACCAGCAGCCACTGACAGAATTATCGCGGTTACAAAAACAGGCGAAATTTCATCTTATTTCGCAGTCACTCTTTACAGATCTTAATGTGGTCGTTTTTGGCCCCTCTTTGAACCGGAACTGAGCAGAACAGACAGAGAGTATGTTAGAGCTTTATCATGTATTGGTATTTTATCTAGTGAGAATAGAAGGTGGTATCGAAAGTTAAGAATTTACCAACATAAGTGGAATATCTAAAGCTCAAAATCAAGTCGCGGCAAACCATTGGGTCAAAACACAATCATATCGCATTGCTTCTACATAGTAGAAATGCGAGAGGAATAACACGATTATATGTAAGAATAATGTTGTTTTTACTACATCTGTGCAAGATAATAACTTATTTTATTACTTATATAGTAGAAGAAAATTGCGAAAATTTGTCAAACTAATTCTACAAAAGGAAAGAATATCATTTTGAAACCGAATTTTTTTTCTAAGTCAGTCAAAATTGCATATTTCACATCCATCATGGCGACTTGGTATGTTATTTATTCAACACCGACCATATAACGCTTGACAAATTTCATTTACTCCGGATTTTGATAGTTATTTGCTCAAAAAAATATCTACGGTAACTAAATAATCACAACACATTTATTTTCAAATATTTAATAAGTTCATTTCATTCACTTTTGCAAAAAAGAATTGGTATATTACTGGCAAGAGATATTGTGAAGGGTAAGGCGAGTTGTTGAAAAGCTTGCTGATAGAGCAGTCAAAGCATATAAAAGCGAGTGAAAAAGGTTACCGCTACTATCCTGGCTCCTTCATTCTTCTAAATAAATTTCCTCAACTATAGCAATATGTTCACAAAGATATAATCAATAATAAGTTTTTTAGTACCTAGTATCTATAAACGTCTATCCATTACGCCATGTTGGAACAGACACCATGAAGCCGACAGATAATAATTACATGATTGTATATATCATTTGGTTCATTTATAATTCTTAAATTAGCTCGAATATATTCTTGTAACTGTTAATTTTCCTGGGTGATCCCAATTGAAGACCAATTGATGGTTTGTTGTTCAAGCACAATAAATATGAATGAATACATGTATATCTATCTTTCTTTGAACAAGTGTGCCGTACATAAGTTGAGTGTTTTGTGACAGAAATTTGTTGCTTTAAATTTAAAAATGTGGATTACAAAGCATACCTCGGCAAGATAGTAATACAGTGTATTCAGAATAATGTGTTTTTTGCTGACAATTTTATTGAAATTAGGAAGGCAAAAATTATAACTTATGTTAAAAATAAACCATTTGTAGATAACACATTACACGAGAAGTTGTTATGTTCATTTAAGAGCATAACAATTTTTTTACTGAATGGCTTTCGACAGCTTGTATAATAATTTAGTATGTACCTATATATAAATTTATTATGTAATTTCTCTCCCACGATCCTTGACTAGCAGATGCTAGTACAAATAAAAGCGTGTTTGATGTGCATATTTAGTATTTTTCCCAACAATTTTCATAAATAAAATATTTTTACCTATGTATTGTGTAACTACTTATACACTTTTTTTTAATAATGAAGCCATAATTTCTCTTAGTACCTTACCTTACCTAATCTTATATAGATTAGTTTATATAGCATAGTTATTATATGTTTTGTGGCCATGTAATTTTAAATTTAATGTAATAAAGAACTAACTTATTATTTTATATCGCATTTTATTACTCGACTGTTTTTTACATCCCTTACTGAGAGCAGAAGTTGTACCATAGCATGTTGTCAAATCAATGTCAACTATTTATTGTTTTATTATTTTGTGAACTTCGCTGTTTTACAATTGCATCATAGCTAAGGAAATTGTAAAGACATATCTTTTTTAGAAAAGAACATAAACCAACAGTAAATAGTCACATTTATTAGTAACATGAGGTCATAAGAATTCTTATAACAGGCGTCTGCAATGGTGAAAATTTGAGTCTTCGACCTTCGATGTGTTCAGTGTCTTTTCACTGCTTACATGTCCTCTTGATCCGCATGATGTATAGTATTTCCAAAGTTGGAAAAATAAAAATGCTGACAAATTAATTTACACATAAGAGGGGTTTGGCCCGGCAGTCGGCAATCGTATCCACCTTAAGTTTAATGGTGTTTAGTCAACCAGTCGACTCCTGTTATTACTATTACATTATATTTGAAGCTTTGGGATTCACACGATATTATTAATCTTCCAACTTTCCATGTTGTAGGCATAGGTATCTATGTATTTGTAAAAATGTTTCCAGGTGCATTTTTTTGCAAAGGAATATGACTGCCTAAGGGTACTATTCATTTTTTAAGTGCAAAAACATCTTTCAGATTATTTAAGGGTCAGCCTTTCTTCACCTCGAACTAAAAGATCTTTTGTGAATTGCCCAGGATTCCAAGACTTTTTACAACGATTGTGATTTTCCTGTGAGCTAACTTCCCTATGTCTTCAGGCATTAATTCTGCCTGTTCTAGGTACTTTTACCTAATGCGGATTAGTACTTTGCATTCAAAAAGTATATATTCCACAGTCTCAGTTGCAGATTCACAGTATCTGCAATTATTATTGTCATTTATGTTTATGTTATCTTCTGCCATGTCCATATTCTTGAGATGATATCTCAAGGGGCAATGGCCTGACAGGTTGGAAGGTCGGACTTTTCAAGTTCGAGAAGCTTTGTGGCATTCTTTGTCAAATAAGTTATAAACCTTTTCGCTTGTCTTTGGCCTGGAGCATTCCTCCAGTAGAACTTCTTTTGTTCCTTTTCCCATTTTTGGACCTCCTCTGTTATATGCCCCTTAGATAAGCCATACAACGGTTCGGGTTCAATCAATGGAACTTCAGACCCTTTTCTTGCGAGGCTGTTACCTGCTATTCCCTCATGCCCTGGCACCCATAACAAGGTAACCTTATTGTTTTCCGCTAGTTGCTTCAGGGATTGTCTGCATTCTCAGGCAATTTTAGACTCGAAGGTATAGGATCTGAGAGCCTTTAGTGCTGCCTGACCATCTGAAACTATATAGATCTTGCCCTTCGAGTGCCTCTGTTAAGGCATTCCTGGGCACACAGATCTATAGCATAGATTTCTGCCTGGAAAATGGTTGGGGTGTTACCAAGGGCTTTAGATAGCCTGCATTTAGCCCTGCTACGCCCACACCAACCCCTTCATCCATCTTGGATCCATCTATATACCAGATGAGTGACTCTTTCTCCAACGGCAGTTGTTCGACTCTGCTCGCCTGACAGTTTTCAATCAGCACATCAAACAGGCAGTCAAAGTCATGCTTGATTGGCATTGAGTCAGTGGGTTTGGTCATGGATTCAAATCCAAAATCCTTAAGTGACCAACCAGGTCGCCTGGTCTGAATTTAAGTGCCTGGTGTAGCCTTAGGGCACTAAATGCTGCCTCCTTCCTCACATGCAAATGCAGAGGAAGTAAGTAAACATCTTAACAGGTCTGTTATTGAATGCTGGTTATTTAATAGTTCAGGGAGGTACAAAAAGGGGAAGCGGGTGGGGGAAAGTTCTGTTTGTGGTTGCCATTTTCCAGGCAGAAATCAATTGGATATTGATAAGTAAATAATAAAAAAATGTTTTTTCAGTTAATATTGTCCAAAAATAAATAAATAAGGCTGAAAATCGGCCTTATAGGATCCTCCTCCTTTTCTGTGGTCTTCGTCTTTCTTCAGTGTATGACTGCGTGTTCGAAACTACCTCTGGACCACATAGTCATACTTGGCTCTCACTTTGTAGTCACGGTTGAGTCACTGGAAGCTTTTTCTGGAAACAAAAATTAATCCTAGTTAACTGAAATACTGCGAGTATGTTCCTTGTCTCAATATATGTAGCCCTGCTCCTGCTACATAAGGTTACTTCAATCCTTCAGGGATAAAGGTGGTGGTATGTATCATTGTAACTTTGATAAAGTCAAATTGGTACTACAATTAAATCGAGATGATATCGTCATTTCACAGATCAATAGATATTTATAGATCCAACTGTTCAAGAAAATTTGAAGACCATACATGAATTCCTCTAGCCATAGGAGAACATAAACATAAGTCAAAAACATCAGAATTTACTACGGTTGATGATAGATAGATAGATAAGATTTATTCACCGACAAAATTATACAAACATATAACTTATCTGACTAGTCAAAAAGAAAAACAGTAACTTCTGATAAAATACAATATATAATACACAATAAGATGAAATAAACATTGTGTTTGATCTTCAACGATACATTTTTCAATTATCAGGAGAAATTGCTGAGATAGTAAAACAAAAATTGGGAACTGTTAAGAAACCGCAAAGCAAAGGGTTGCTACTGGATTCTGGATTGTTTGGTGGGGGATGAATTTGTGTTCAGGGCCGCTCTAGGCCTTTTGAGCGCGGTTGTGCAAATACGAACATGCGCCCTTCAGGAGCATATCTAGAATTCAACTGAAAAGGAAGCTTGAGAAAAAAGTATCTCAAATAAATCACGCTAAACAAATGAATATAAAAATTCAAAATTTTTCAGTTCATGCCAGGGGCAGATTAAGAATTGGCGCGCCTTTAGTCAAATTAAGTATTTGCGCCTTCTTATTTACAGGCGGGGTTGCGGAATTACAAAATGCGCCACAGGCGAAATTATCGAATTTGTCAAGGTCAAACAGCCTCAAATTAAAAGTTAGAAAGTTGACTTAACATTATATTGTCTTCGAAAAGTAGGTTTCGTGGGCGCAAGACATAAAAATATGAAATACCAATCAAAAATGTTCTATTATAAAAAATTTCAGTATTTATATTTTCTCCTGAACTAAAATTAAATATAAACATTAAATATAAAAATAATATATTGTGACGTCTTGCTTGCGAACTCCGCTATAATATAATCCTATAAATAAGTCTCTAAATTGTTGCTACAGAACAGAAGTAATAAACGTGACAATTCTATCAAAATAAAATAATCAAATAACAAATAAATAACTTTCTTGTACATCTTATTTTCCAACAGATCAATATGGTGAACGATAAACGTCGGCTGTCAGGAGATAAGAATTAGTTAGCTTTGAACTGCTAGAATGCCCCCCTCCGTTGGGGCCCCTAGGCAATTGCCTAGTTTGTCTATTGGTTCATGCTTCATGCCTTACGGCGCCTTTACTTATGTGGCGCCGTCGTCGGCCGCACGACTTGCTCTTATGGACGGCGCGGTCCTGTTTGTGTTAACGTGCACTCATGCCTCATAGGTGGGCCCAATGCGCTACCTCTGTAGGTGGCGGCATGTCCACTGAGTCCCTCATTCCTCAAGCAAACCAACACTTGTGATGTATTTGAGAAGGCCAGCCGGGGACCTATACTGGGCCAGAACTCCCTCAGTATGGATCCGCTTTTCGTTGAGAGCAGGACGGTGACACAGCACATGCTTGGCAGTCTCGTCATCCAGATTACACCCTCTACACTTGGGATTGTCTCTAACACCCAATGTATTGAGCTGTTTAGTCTGCAGTGTCCTGTTAGTAGTCCTACATAGATACACAGATTACTCCTGGATATTTGGAGTGTCGCCAAAGCAATTCTGCTGCCTGTAGCTGTTTAGTCCACTCCAGCAGTCCGCATAGAGTTTGAGTTCTTTAACTGGACCTGGACAAACCCGCAAATGCATCATGTGCCAGACAGACCAGAACCGATAATACACACAACATGGAGGCATGGTTTAGAACTGGAGTCGAACAAACTCCCGTTAAAATAGCATATTTAATAATAATAATAATAATAATAATAAAAGTGCTTTATTGGCATCACCAAAAGACCTTCGACCGAAGCCCTTCAGCCTGTTACAATTAAAGTAATTTATATACACATTTTATGTTATTACAATGTATTCATATTATGTGAAAAAAAAAATTTATTGTTTCATTGTAGTTCATTTAGTGTGGTAATGTGTTCACAAAGAGTTAGCTCGGGATATTTTCTTCTGTTGGGTATTCCTTGTTCTGCAGAGCGGGTGGATTATTTCTATATTACTTTCTTCTTTAGCGAATTTTGTGGATAAAAATTGTAATCTTTGGGTTATAAAGAGGATTTCTGGGGTGTCTGGTTTTGGTAATGGATCGTAATGTTGAAGTTTCTGCTATTTCTAAGTTTTTACTGACTGGCCTTCTGGTGTTAAGGTATAGTGGGTGGCTATATTCTAATATTGGTCGGCAGATTGTACTGTAAATATGGGCAGCAGTTTGTTGATTTCTTCGTTTTTATATGTTAGACTGCAGAAATATCTGCTTCTTGTAATGCATTTCTTCTTAATTAGTTTTAAATGTCTGTTAAAATTAAGCTTATTGTCTATTGTGACTCCAAGGTATTTTACTGCGGGTTGGCAATATATTGTATTATTGTCGATAGTCATTGTTAGACTGCTTGAGGATACTTTATGGTTAAACATGATGTATTGAGATTTCAGGAGATTTGGTTTCATTTGCCATTTGTTGAACCATGTTAATGTTCTATCCATCAGCCGTTGAAATGCTTCTACTGTCTTGTAGATGTTCTTGTTGTGACTTACGAGTGCGGTATCATCAGCATATTGTAGAATATATAAATTCAAGTTGAAATATTCTGGGTCCAGATTAAAGTTATATATGTTATAATATAGATTGTAGAGCAAGGGAGAGCCTTGTGGGACATCTTGGTGGATTATGATGTTTTGTGAGAGCTGGTCGTTAATTTTAACTTGAACAGTCCTTTCACTCAGGTAATCTTTAACCCTTTCACTGCTCAAAGCGTGTATACGCGCGAAAAATAAATGGGCCCACTGTGCTCCAAGCGTGTTAACTCGCCTGTCGTTTTTAAATTGGTTCAGACTGCTCAAAGCGATTTAACACGCGTATATGTTCTATTAATACATTTTTATATACTTACACAAGTTTCTGTTGTACCTTAATATTTTTGATAAGAATATTGTTTTGTTTTTATGTTTATGTTTACTTGTACTGTTTTTAACCATTTTTTAAAAATAAATTATTATTATTGAAACTAGAGCACTTGGTTTTTGTTTTTCTTTCAGTTTTATATATAATAATAGACCATGCATACAATAAACCAAATCAAATAGTAACGTAATATCGGATCTGCGTGCTCCAAGCGCGTATACTCGCAAGCGGTCAATTTATTGCGCACTACACGAGAATTACGTGAAACCGCTCTGCGCAGCGAAAGGGTTAAGGAGAAAAAGTAAACATTATAAGTTAATTACCATCAATTTAAATAGGATGCCATGATGCCAAACACCATCAAAGGCCTTATGGATGTCAAGAAATATGGCAGCACTACATTGACCATTGAGTTTTGCTGTCTGTACATTAGATGTGATGACTGTCAGGGGGTGTACAGTGGAACACTTTTCTCGAAATCCGAATTGATACCCTGGGATAACATGTCCAACTTCATTGTGTAATATTGTTTTGAAATTTTTTCCCAGAACAGATAGTAATGTAATGGGACGATAGTTGTTGACATTTGTGTGGTCAGTATTGGGTTTAGGAATGGCGACTAAGATTCCATTTTTCCATTCTGGTGGAAAATAGCAGTTATTGAGATAGTATTTTAGTATATAAGTGTAATTCAGTTTTCTTATTACGTTTTTCGTAATGTTATCATTTCCCGGTGCTGTGTTTTTACCTTTGTGGAGTATTTCACAAGGGCGGTCCAGGATTGTTATTTGGGGAGGTAATTTATCCATAACAGATTTCAACTTTTTTGTAACAATGTGTACATGGTGTTTGTAGGGAGCGCCGCAGGCGAAATTTTTTTGGGCTTTCAAGGTCATCGCGTGAAAGTTTAATAAGTTCGTAGTTTTTGTTGTATAGAGTTAATAAAGTTATAAAAAACTTAATATTTTCTTCCTTTTTTGTCCTTTCTGGGGGTTGGGGGATAATTAGCCCCCCGTAGGACTGCGCTTGGTATTTCAAAATAGGTTTCTTCATCTATTACTTTTGTGTTTGGTACTGGTTTCTCAGAGAAATATCTTTCATACCAATTGTTGACATCTTCATATTGTGCGTCATCAAATTGTTTTCCATATAGGTTTCTCTAAAATGGTCTGCAAATAATTGCACTTTTTCTTGGTCAGAATTATACGTTTAGCATATTTATTAGACAAATAAAGTAACATCAACACATTTTTTTTTTTAATACGTACTAGTTGTTTTAATTTTTGACTTTAATTTTACGTGAAATATAATGGCACCCAAGAAATATTTGACAGATGAAGATTTGACGACGACAAGAATGGAGAGTTTTGATAACAATGCGGATGAATTACTGGAACTGTATGAACATGCATACGCTTCTCACCCTAGTCCGACAGGTAAAATGCTCCGTTCTGTTTCGGTTCTGGACCATGCAGGGCGCTCTCAGGTTCCTTACGGGCTAAACCATTCACTTCCTCGTTACCCTCAAATCCAATCGTGTCCTTTCACCCAACAGAGCTAGATACTATTGTTTTATGCGAGCATTTTGTCCAGTCAGTAGAGATACTCCAGAAAATTATACCATATGAATCAGATGAATACGAATGTAAGAGCAAATTCTGGGAGAACACCAAATCCCTTGATCTTTGAGTATGATACGCAACTATACCTTAGCTGCGAAAGGAGGATAGTGATGAATTGAACTGTCAATAGTGTTAAGCATCACGTCATTGAAAGACGATTTCATTAGCCTGTGTAAAAATTATTTTGAATTACACCTCCTTCAAATTAAAAATCCCATAGAATTTGTTGCAAGCACTGATCACGTACATTTATTAGTATCCTCCTTTCCCAACTAAGGTATAGTCATCCGCACTTTAATAAATATAAAAAAGTCAACACAATTGTATCAAATATTACTCAAATTTTGTTTTATTTCAAATTTGAGTTGATATAAAACATATCATATCACCTACACTGGGATTATGTACAACAAATTAACAAAATATAGTATTTTTAACACAATACTATCAGAAATACAAGTTTTAGACATTCTATTCAAATAATAATGAACTTCTCTAATACATAATTTTTATTACATTAAGATTATGTTAAATCAGTATAAATTCTACAGTAAAAAAAAAAATTCATTCCTCTATTTATCCTTATCCCCTTGACCTGCATTTTTCGGATCTGAAAAGAAAAATATACATTCATTGTCATTTTCTAAGTATTCTTAATGGATAGAACATAAATCAATTCAAGTAAATTGGTTAAGAAACTTTTTAAAATCATATAAAATAAATTGTTGTTTTCTTGAGCTGCTTATTTTTTCAATATTATTCTAAGGTTTATTCACAGAAAGTTGCAGTATAACCTTCATATTGATCATGCCTCGCTTTTTTAGACGAAAAAATTAAAAATGAAAGTTATTCTGCAGACAACAGCTTTACTTGGACACATTCGAGGAAAAACTAAATCTGGTACCAGAGCTAGGCAAATACTTTGAAAAAGTATTTAAATATTATATATTTTCAAAAGTATTTAAATCTTTTAACACTGAAATATTTTGAAAGCATGGTTAAGTGTATGAATAGCCTTTAATGGCTAAACTTCTCCACATTATAATTTCTATTTTTGTAGAAATCAATAATGACTTATTATTATTATTATTATTATTATTATTATATTATATATTATTTGACTATTTGGGGTGTCAAAATTTTAGGTTTCATGACTCAGAAACTTCTACAAGACTATTTTAAAATCTCTTAGTTAATTAGTTTTAGTTGATTATTGGACCTTGACTTATTAGGCCAGTCATTAAAGTAAAAAATGGTATGAAGAATTGCAAGTTTTTAAATTTTGAGACACTGGAATAGGTAAAAAAATAATAAATCCGGTTTTTGCAAAACCCTCGAACATAACTATACTACACACTACAACTAGACTATATAACTCTGGCTTTAGCTTGGTGAACATTACTGCTTGGAGAATATTTTGATAATTAAAAGACATCTATCATATTTGCACCTTGTTATGATGACCGGAACATTGCAAAAGATATGCAAACGATTGTTTATTGGACAGAATAGTGCCACAAACCCGGTTCTAATTTTGCATAACTTTTTTTACCCCGGAAGATTTTTTCACATTTTTTTTTATTTGCCACTTGTTACCGATAATTTTTTTTTTTGTTATTTTTTGGCATTCAATAGAATTCGATCATCTAGATAAGCTGTTAAAATTTCAGCTTCATAAGTATATTATCCCATCCTTAGATATTCAATGTTAAAGATTGAGTTTCAGTACAAAGCGCTTCGCTGACTTGTGACATCATTCTGCATAAACACTACTCATTTTAAATCTGCAAGAAAATAAAAAAGATTTAATTTAACAATCAAACGCCATTTCCATAGAGAAACACAATAGCACGCACCACACGTTTATTAAATCTCGACTGTTGTCTGATCAGCAGTGACGTCATGTGAAGCTCCACCCCATTTTCTCGCGGTCCAACTTTGGTAATTGCCTTAAAAAGTGTTCTACTTTTAATTTCTAAAATAAAAAAAAATGCTGAACGGGTCTATTGCGAAAGTCTTCAAATCAGGTTGCGAATGCTTGTGACATGAATAGCTGACATTATCTGAATTTGCAACCTCGTAAATGTCCCGGAATTTAATTAAATTACCTATTATTTAAATAATGAGGTTATCCTTGACTCAAAAAAAATGGGAAATTTAAAAAACAATACACTATGAACAATTTAATGTCAATTTTCTTCAAATTTTTAGGAGCACTCCATAATGGATACATATTGTATTTTTTTGGTTTATGGGACTAGAGGAACCATTGGAACTTTAATTAATGACATGGCTTCGTCTACCTGTAATGGGCCTTTCCCACATTTTTTTTTATTGAATATTTGAAAAGTTCTCTTTAAAAACACTCGCCCGTATTTTTTTTTTTTTTTGTGAAATTTGCTTCTTTTCTACAGAAAAAATAATTATGAATATATGAATTTAAAATTGGCGGCAAAATTTCTCCACTGATGACGCATTGGATGGATGGACCAATCAGTATACCCTAGCACCCTTGGTAGAGGCTACATATGAGCAGATTGTACGTATAAGTATTTGTCTCTTTCTACCTTTACCGAATTGACGATTTGCACAAAAGAAAGTTTGGTAAAAAGTGTCTAGATTGGTATCACTGTAATTCACTGTACATGTTGACCAACTCGTTTAATTTCCAAACTTTGCAGCAATTAAATACCTATAATATAATAATCATAACACTGTTTTCATTATCTTTAATGTTAAACCTACTTCCACTGAATATAAATCATATTTGTTAGGTTGTTTCGTAGTCTACAATATTTAAAAAATGTCGAATTATGCAATTTGTCAAACACTGTTTCCAACTCTCAGTTTAGAAGAGTTGGCAGCAGTGATTGACAAAATGCATAATTCGACATTTTTTAAGTTATCAGCATTCCAAACCCAAAATCACATGCGCCAGTTTGAAACTGCTATTCTACAACACAATCCCTGCTAACAGAGGTGTACAGTTATGCTGCGACCTGGCTTCCATAAACTAGCCTTGAACTCCTAGTCAATATCAATAACCAATTAAAAAAAAAATAAAATAAATAACCAAGCAAATCTAGAAAGTGTGAAAAAATTGCTATCAAAAGTGAATGTTCACACCCACCATTTTTACTGTCATCTCCCATATGACCGTCATCTGGTATCATGCCTTGTATTCTCTCAGCTTCTACTGGCGCAGGTCCCCCATACATCTGTGGTGACATAGCTGAACCGTCTATTGGCATCTGTTGTCCCTCTGGCGGTGTTGCCCCATGGGGTGGATAAGCATGAGCTCGACCACCGTGGGGTGGATACTGAGGATATCCCTGATGATAATAACCATGTGGAGGGTATTGGCCTGGACCAGGTCCCGGATATCCCTGCGGGTGAGGCGGGTATCCTTGTTGCTGTGGTGGAAAAGCTGCATAACCGGGATGTGGAGGTCTAGGTGGAAGTGGAACAGACTGAGGATTTGGTCCTAAATATAGAAAAAATTTGTAAATAAACTCGATAAACGAACCAACAATTATAAGCTTATGAATAATAAATATTATTATATTTTATAGTCATAAATAAATATAATGAGTAAATGATAACAGTGAATATAAAAATAAAACAAAAAAAAAACTGTGATTTTACAAAAACACAAAATATATTTAAAAAACAATAATGTAGCTTGAATCCGCTGCACACAATTGATTCCCACAACGGAGAAGTTATAGTTAATATACCTAATTTTTAGTCCTCTGAAAATGAGACAACTTGCGGATACTTCAGCCTACTTCATCTCGCTATAAAGAAATTTTCTTAGTCATATTTAGGTACTACGTTTTTGTTTTACCTTGTGGAGGGTACTGCTGCTGATACTGCGGTACTTGAGCTGGTGGCATCATGGGATTCTGATGAGGTGGCGGGGCCTGAGCAGTTGGTGGATGTGCCGCATTTTGATTGGGCTGCATATGCGGCGGTACTGGACCATGAGTGGGAGGTATATTACCACCTACATTTGGTGGAATTCCTGACGGATGAGGAATCATCGGCGCTTGATTGGGCGGCATGGTATGAGGTGGAGGACCATGTGGGTGCACATTACCGGAATGTGGAGGATCACTAGGATGTGGAGCTTGAACTGGAGGGTGGGGAACTTGAATTGGAGGATGTGGTACATGCTCTGGATGTGGCTGAAACGACGAATTGGCTGACAGATGTTGAGCTGCTTGAGGTTTATTCCCTTCGGCATGTGGAGTGGGACCATTAATGGTTGGCGGTTGTGAATGAACCGGAGAGCTTTCTACTTTTTCTGGGGGACCCTGTTCCATTGGCTGCGGGAATATATACTTTACATTTATAGGTATTTTGCTATTTCTAGTAAAATTCTGTATAAAATTCATATATACATATGTAGTAATTAAACAGGTCTAAAAGTCTTGTATAATTCAGTATACTTGCAGATGAACAAATATGTTTTGGCTGTTCATATTATATTCCTAACTGGTAATGTTATTCATCTAAAAACACTCTGTATAGTGAATATTCTTTATTTGTCGGAAAAAGCTTTGTATTTTTTACTTGAGTTCCCTCATAACTTTGAAATAAATTTACCAATTTTGAGGCAGCTTTCTGTAAAAGTAATGATTACTTAGAGCAAGTTCTTAAATACAGAAACCCCAGAATACACAGTCGAGGATTTTAACATTTAAAGTTATATTTATAAGTTAATGAATTTGATAATGTAACAATCAATAATGCTATGTCTTATGGAGAGTGCTGAGTCACTTTTGTAGTAATATGTTTATGGAAGATGCTTCGGATTTTTCAATGTCATAAAATTCTTATTCAAATTATAGGAAAAAAAAATTTAGAATCAGTATATTTCAAATGCAGGACTAACATGACTGATCTTAGTTTATTTACAATTGAATATTTGATTTTGACCGAAGTTTGTAAACAGTGAGGATATTAATTTTAAGGAAACTATGAATGAATTCAGATACTGGGTGTTGCACCTGGAAGTAGGTTAGACACATTGGACACAGTTTAGTTAAATTAATTGCTTAACAAAACCATAAGATAACAAATATTGTAGACGACATGTTAAAAATAGTATAAGTAATATAAACATGTTTTTTTGGCAAAACCATGAAAATGACTTTTTATTCAAATTCAAACAGAAGAAATGTTATGTTTTATTGGTTTTGACACTGTAATGATATTTATAATAATACATCACGAAGGCAGTTGTCTGGCTTTTCGCACTGGAATTGTTTCTGACTTTTTCTAAAATTTATTATATTGTTTATACCATTGCTATCTCTTTTCTTTATTACAATAAACAATTGAGATAGTGAAGTGCAGAAAATATTATTTAGTGAAATTAAATATATAAATCTAAAAATAAAAATTATGCAGAACTTTTGGTTGTGTGTGTGTGTGTCAAATTCAATTAGTAGTAGCCTTGCTTGGGACCAGTTTTTTTTTGCATATATAATTGACAACCTTGTACTCAGGGACCGAAACCGAAATCCACACTGTACTTACGACTTTAAAGTTAAAAAAATATGGTTGAAATCAAAGATTAATTACTAATTTTTTCTAACAGAAGCCGAATTGCTGCGGATCTGTAAACCGAAACCACAACCGAGAACCGAATTGTTGCTGCCTTGACAACTGAAACCGTAAATGAAAACCAAATTTTCACTGCTATGAAAACTGAAAATGGTATACGTTATTTAACCCTAACCGAAATTAATTTCGGTTTCGGTCCCTACTTGTACTTAGAGAAACACTAAAATAGGTATTATAGCATAGCGAATAAACAATAGGAAAAGTGAAATATTGTTAAATGAAATACATTAAGACTTTAAAGCATAGACAGGGCTGGCTCTGGGGGGGGGGGGGGGGAAGCGGGCGGCAAATTCTTCAAATCCACAGTTACCAAAAAATATAAAAAGCCAGGAAACAATTGTTTCACTAATATAGTAATAGTAATGTTAACTTTATATAAATAATTTTCATAAAGTAGGTTACATACATACATTCTGTTTCTTATATGTGATTTCATTTCTTGTCTAACTTCTGTGGTGTGGTATTTTTTTTTAAGTTTCAATACGGTTAATTTTTTTCAATTATTTTATTTAACCCTTTTAAATACAGTAATAATATTGCTGAAAATCCAAAAATTGCTTATAACTAAAAAAAACAAACCATCAAGAATATTCAGTAGGTGACTCTTAAAATCTTATAAAAAATAACGGACTGAAAAGATAAAGTGATATCCAACACAGATTGAAATAAATTAAACTTATTTTTTTATTCAAGTTAGTTTTGTACATTCAAAACTATTTTATGTTATCCAATCAGGTCCTATGCAAAGATGTTTTAACTCCTAGATCGCTCAATTTTGTATAAAACATATCCCACTTTTTCAAGTAAAGAACCGCCCATTATCTCTCCACTTTGCTTCCACTTCGGGCCCAACTACAAACACTTGTGTTGTCTATGCGCATACCTCGCATCTAGTTGGTGTCCTGTCACAAACCTTCGCGACGTTGTCGACAAAAGCCGCTGAAAGCGGGGAATTTTGAAGTGGTCAAATGCAATAACGTTGAGCGATCGGAAAATGTAGAGAAAATGGTGACAGTCCGGCAACACCGCTGATTGCTTCGATCAGTTGTTAGTGCCGGTTGAGATTTGATTGCGTTTGCACTTTAACAGCCTAAAATCTTGTTGAGAAACTCGAACTAACCCGACAATAGCAATGGTAAAGTGCGACAATTCCAACATTGGTGTCTCGCTTTTTGAGGCGTTTTAATATTGCTCTCTCCGTTGAGATGTTTGCTGCTTTGTCATATACGAATTCCTTATGGGTTAAACCATCTAGTAGTTAAAGATCTTTGGTTCTATGCCTACTGTTAATAAGGAAAAAAAAATTATTCAGTAAACTCTTTAATTCACTTTTAAAAAATTTTTGTAGGCACCTTAATACTTTTTTTTGGGGATTTTATAGTTTCTCTATTTGCATTGTCCGTGTTTGGTAGACGTCAACT
The DNA here is from genome assembly GCA_936432065.2 of Rutpela maculata. Classification (NCBI taxonomy): domain Eukaryota; kingdom Metazoa; phylum Arthropoda; class Insecta; order Coleoptera; family Cerambycidae; genus Rutpela; species Rutpela maculata. The sequence continues at coordinate 142,365,074 of OW386288.2, forward strand.
AGAAGTGTCATACTTCACATTTTGTGATCAATTTTATTAATCTGCTAGTTTTAAATCATCAAAAATTTGATTTTAACGAAAAAATTAAAAGCGGAGTAAAAAAAAGACTAAAGAGACCAAATGGGCAGACTGAAGCACACATTTCAACTTCCTAATTTAGGAGAAGTTAGCCCTTCTGCAAGCAGCCCCTTCTTGTTTAGTAAAAAATCTGAATAAATTACATATAAAAGAAAAAACCCTCCTCTGTCTTATTTTTGCACTTCCATTTGTACGACGTCAATAAGAATGGGAATAAATCACGTGTCTTTCATTCGCCCTCCACTGTCTTTTTTTTACCCCACTTGGAGGGTAAAAATGAGACACTTTATTTTTGTTTATCAATTAACGGTACTTTTTAGTAAAAAAATACATAGAAATAGTTTTTCCTGTCATTTTTACATATGATACCAATCTTTCATTAAATATGACTCGATTCTAAGCAACTTAAAAATTGAAAGATGTCATTTTGTCTCATTTTTACCCTGCCTGACCCTAATGTTATTTATATAAGAGGGGCAGCAAAATGAAACTGTGCCCGGGGCGGCAAAATACCTGGAGCCAGCCCTGAACATAGATAGTCCAAAAAATTAACTCATGGCGCACTAATAATTGACCTTGTGATTCTTTGAATGAAACAATTTTTTTCTGACATTCGTTCCAGAATGTTCACTAGTGCATAATTACCTGCCAATGTACCTGTTATTTTTCAGAATATCAGAAGATTAGCATCTGAAAATTCTGTACGAGGATATTAAAAAAATTTTTTACTAACATGCAAAGGTAGAATTGAATTCCATTTCTCAATTAAGGTTTGGTGCATCCAATTAGCAAAGAATGAAAATATTTATACAGGCTGATTTTCAATTTTAAGTACATAGTTTAAGCAAGAAACGAGGACGGCTTATTTGTGTGAGACAACACAGATCAAGAGTGGCAAAGTGTGTCACCCAGCCTTTGACAGTATAGATCTGCAATGTTTATTAGTAAAACTTGGACACTATGGAGTGACGCAACACACTGGAGTGGTGTAAGAATTACTTACAGAGCCGCTCTCAATATGTCTTTATAAACTTGTCTAACAAAACTGATACCTCAGAAAGAAGAGCGATAAGATCTGGTGTACCTCAGGGATTTACCCTGGGCTCAGTATTTTTTATCACTTTCATTGCTGATTTATAGTTTATTGCAAATTCCTGTTAAATTCACGTTTATGCTGATGATATTCAGTTCATTTTAACCCAAAAGACGGTCCTAATGCAGCCTGAAAGATTAATAACGGCCTCTCCTTAATTAACAACTGAACCAGGCAAAACTCATTGGCACCCAATCCTAAAAAGTGTAAATGCATTACTTTTGGCACTAATAGTAGCTTGCAGGCAGCGGTCAACTTTGAACTGTCAATAGATGGTGAAACAGTTCCTCGTGTCACTACTATACAGAACCTGGGACTTGTCATGAGTAATAATTTCAAATTTACAGACTACATCAGTTATGTTTGTCAAAAAGCTTAGATGAACTTAAAAAAGCTTTCTCCATATAGAAATCTACTAGATCCAAAAACTAAAATAATGTTAACAGAGGCATTAGCCCTGTCCCACTTTAACTATTTCGGCGTAGAATACAGGGCTGTGTCTTAGTCAGGAAGATAAATATAGTATTCAAAAAATGCAAAATCATACTGTTAGGTTTATAACAGATGTCCCAAGATTTCATCATATAACTCCCTTTTTAAAAGGTTTACAAATACTTAAACCTGAGAATCGCCGTTTACTTCACACAGTCATATTTGTTACCAATATTATACTTTATAAATCTCCTAAATACCTATTTGCTAAAATAGAAAGAAGTAATGTTCATGCAAGAGAATTAAGACAAACTCAATTCCTCGATACAATAGTACTGCATTCTGCAAATCATTTACTTTTCTGGCCTCTTACTGTATAATAACCTACCAATTGAAACCTATTCTGAAGTCTGAAGAAGTCCCTATTCCCAAATGAGGAACTGTCACTTTTAAATCACCAATGGGCCTTTCCCGCATGACTGAATTTTACTATTTCACCACGAACAAACCATATAATAAACTGTAATATAATTTTATATTAATTTAGTTTCTTGCAATTTTGTATGTTCTACCAAATATTTACTTTACAAAATCAGTTTTATTTCACTTAATTTGAAACATGAGTTCTAAGGCGCGAGCTTGCAACGTCAGTCTGATTAGACCAATAAAAAGTCGTATTTTTAAAGGGAGTTGTCTATTGCCAGGTGTACGTCTTTTTATGTGAACATCGTATTTCCAATATCAACTGTCTAGTTTGAATAGTACATTTTTTTTTCATTACAACGTACTCTTCGTTAACCTGATGCTAAATAAAAACAAAAATTCTGTCAACCTTTCACTGTCTGAGTCTAAAATCCATATATCATGTTTATATTCTCTATTTTTGACCGTTTTGGTTCACATATGGTATAATATCAGTATCATCTGGCAACGCTGTACTGAAATGCTCAAATCATATTCGATAACCTCACTTTCTATTGTTTACGTTTGATACGATATTTACGTAATTTTATTTTATAATTAGAAAATGCCGCTTACAAGGGTTTGTTTTGTACCAGTGTGTCAAATCACTAGTGAAAATACTACCAAGTTATTTTTGCGCGTCCCAACAAATTTGAAAATTCGAAAATTGTGGTGGAAAGTTGCAAAAGTTCCTGGTGTTGTTTATACTGCTCCTGGATTTTTCTGTTGTGAAGATCATTTTAACGTATGTGTATATTGTTACTAACTTCCTTTTAGTGGGCTTGATTTTATACTTTATTTGTCTCTTTAGATTGAAATCACAACATTTACGTTTACGCAGTCAATCGGGATTATAAACGGACGTTCTCAATTAAACGTTAGCACTTTACTTTACGAGATTCTATTGGTGGTTCCTCATAAATGTACTTCAGGCACCAATAGAATTGCAAGATATGGAAAACAGAACGCAAGTGAGATTGTTTGGGAACTTGGTTTGAGAATGCACCTTTATAGCTAATTCTGGCAGCGGTTTAGGATCATATTTGATTGGTGTGGTTATGATGACGTCACATTGCCGCCCGAATGCTATCGTTTAAATCTGCTGTTGATTTAGGTAATATTTGAATATTTTCTGTAGTATTTTATGCGTTCAGAAAAAAAATTAAAATTCATTTTTAGTAATATTTTGATAGGATCTTTCCAATAACACAATAAAAAAAAATAGCGGGAAAGGCCCATTGTTTTAATGACTGCAGACTCACTACGTGTGCTGCACTTTGGGGTTAGGTTTAATGTCAGTGTGTGTATAATCCTTTTGTGCAAATGTATTTGACATTTTGGACAATAAATTATTATTATTATTAATTAAAATAGTTTTATTTTTCTATCATTTCTGGTTGTACCAGAAGAGGTAACCAACTTCAATTATTTTAAAGTTCATCCTCTATATTTTTTGATTTTTTTCATTTTGTGGTAAGTTCTAAACCCATTTTATGAACTCTATATTCAAAACTTAATGTTTAGGTGGTATTCACTTATTTTTAACTAACTGTGCCCGCGACTACGTTGTGTGGAATTTTGAAATTAACTAAAAAGGTTCTTTGTAAATGATGTCTGAGATAGAATCATCACACTTGCAATGCTCAGCTGGAATGTTCCAGGCTACTCTTGAATTTACTGGAATATTACAGAAGTTTAATCATGAAAGTTTATGCCATGCAAATACTCTTATTGTAGAGATTAAGCTGTATCTCCGGTTCTACTAAACTAATTTTCATAAAACTTGGCTTTATAATGGTTCAAATTTAAGAGCTCTTTAAAATTAATTTAGTATTGATAGTTGATACTGATTTACAATTTTTTTGTCTCTATTTTATAATTTAATATTCCTCGAACCCTTTTTAAGCAGGCCCTGAGTCAGACTCCGTATTAGTAAATAAAACCGCTTGAAAATAACGGAGGTACTAGCTTGAGTCTAATCCCATAGAAGGACATAGCGAACATCTTGGCCTACGATTGACCTAATTTAGTCTTTACGTGATATCTATGCTTGTTCCCCACCCCAACATATAAATAGAGATTAATTTTGGGTCAGGCACTACACCTGGAAGGTAATATGGGCGACTTCGGTTGGCCATTTAATTTTGTGTTCCTGAGTTAAAAGTAATGTATAGTATGGTCCAGTGAGTAAACCTAGAAGAATTTGTTCTATATTCGGTATACTGTAATTGCTGTACTTAATACCAATTAACAAATAGCTGTATACTTGTATCAATTTGATTTGTTAATTAGAGTATGGTGTAAAGTGCTGCGTATCTACGATCTGGTTTCTGTAAGTACATTATTTTCCCTTTTCATCCCTTGGCCAGAGACCTGTTGAATCATTTTTCAACAAATCACGTTATAATAAGTGGCGTTATTAGTGTAGCGTTCGGGTAACGATTTAATTACCGATTGTTTTGAGTAAAAGAAATTTAACTTCTATCGAGTTCCAGACTACACAAAATACTGTATTGGTGTTTATGTGCGCAGATTTTGTCGATATGCAGAGGAGGTCTGCAGATTTTGTATTTAACTATTAAGGTTTTTGGATTCATTGTTTTTATAAAAACCTTGCTAATATATTGTTTATTTGTTAGTTGTTGACTGAATGAGTAAATTAAATTAATGTTTATAAAAGTCTCTTCAGGTCGGCCGGCCCTTATTAAGAATGTAAAGCCATATTTAAAATAAAAAATCAGCCTGTATTGTAATCTTAATGATATATATGTATACACAATTTTAGTGTTTTATTGGACAAAAAAAAGTGCCTAGCAGATTTCTTACCATTACAAATGAATAGATGAAAACATTTTGGTTTATATATTATAACAGTAGCAAGAGACATTTTACCTGTATATAATGAAGCATTACTGGCTGTAATTGCAACAGAAAAAGTGAATAATTACATCTACATACTAGTGATACAGTGCCAGGTTAATATTTACAATAAATATGCTAAAGCCTCTTATCCTAATAATATACAGTCTATTTTATGTTCAAAATAAATAATTGGGGAAAATAATACAAATAATTACAACTTTAACAAATTGGTTGTCACGATTTCATATGTACTTTAACAAATCAGAAAATCGAGTTAACCATTTTAAAACTGAGAAAATTCCCACACTCTTAGAGGCTGCAGCATATTTAATACAATAAATGGACAGCAACAATAAGAAATTATGAATGGGTTAAAATACCTCGGGTTGTGCCTGTCCATTTTCTTGGATGGATGCCGAAGAAGCTGTATTTGTTGCATTCTCAGTTATGCCATTCTCTTCATGTTTAGGTTTAACATCGTCTTGAGTTTTATTTTTCTCTTTCTTTAATATATCATATTGTCTTTCAACCATCTTCTGAAAAGTGTCGTCATCTACAGCTGGTTTACAATGCTAAAAACACGATAAAAAATTAATAAACTGTATAAAATTTGGAATTGCAGATGTCAGGTTTTCCTGTCCTTAACAACTGAAAAGCTCAAAATTGCTAATATTTTTAATAAACTTAATAAAAGATTTTGAACTCCACAACACATTTGCAATTTCATATTCCTGTCAATGCATAGGTATATCATTGATATTTATTATTTACAAATTGTGACAGCATTAAACATTGTATAAAGAGATCATAGTAGAACAGTGTGATTAGAAATAGTCCATCACCTTCAAGTTCACTTTCGCTTATGACAATCAGTACCTAACCGAAAGAGAAACACGCAATAGGCATGCTGCATGCGCCGTATATTTTAAATTAATTTATATTTATTAATATAGTGTTACTAAACATTAGCAATTATTAAATCTGTTTCCATAATTTCTAACTGAAAAGTATTTAAATCACCGACTAATATCCAGGAGAAGGGACATATCTGACAACACACTAATATTGGAGTTGACATCATCAATCACTATATCTCTGCTAGTGCAATGATTCGGACATATAATTCGTGCAGTTTGCGGTTATTACCTAAAATTATTTAGTTGTATTCGATCTGTGATATTAAATTATAGTGTGTATTGAAGTGTACCATATTTAAAAGGGTTTAAATTGTTTTAAACATGACCGAAAAACGTTATTTCAAAGTCAATTGGATAATTTACGCCGTACACCTACAATTATCGATAAAACAAAAAGACCATTAGAAGCGCTTATTTGTGTACTTGAATTTAAAAAAAAATTCAGATCGATAGCTCAATTTGAGGATATGGCAGTGTAAATGTTAAAAAACACGATTTTTATAATCAATTTCTCAAGTTTTTTTGAAATAAAAAATATCTGTACCACAAAAAAATATTGTAAATTCTTATGTAGAATGGGCCTTTCCCATGTAATGGAACTTGATGATTATTTTGTCATAAATCATTTATTAACACCTAATAAATATTCTATATACATGTCATATCGTATATTTTAATTTTAAATGGATATTTTAAAAATAAAAATATTGTCTAATTCACTCCATATTTCGAACAAATAAACGCACTCAAATTACGTCATGGGGGGAACTACAATCAAAATTAAACAATTTCTGGGTTCATAGGGCATTTGCACGTGACGTCACAGCTAACCTCCAAAATATGTGTTTCTTAAGATTTAAGAGTATTACCCAACTATTATTAAAATTTCTGCTTGGTTCCCGTATTTTCAACTAAAGTCTAGTTCAGTGTAATGTTTATGAAGTTCTAAATACCTTGTCCTAATAAAATAGGACTCTTTTTGTAGGTTGGAAGTCTAACCTGTAATTAGCAGTCCATTTTTATTAATCAACAATATTGAAAAATTATTAACGTGAATTTTTAAATATTTGCTTGGAGCCAGGACGGCTTCAAGCTAAAAATGAGTATACAAACATTTAAAATGAGAATAAACTTGAAAAACTTAAAATTTAAGGTTATGATGCAGATGCCGTATACGAAAATTAACCGAACCTTTTGATGTTTATGAATTTTACATCTCGTCTGGAAACCTGCCGATGAGACTATTTCCATGTTGCCTAATGTATATGAATGTTTAACGTTAGAGGAAATGCTTTAATTATTTCGCTAAAGAATGTCTACTTTTTATCTCCGCTTTTGAAAATAATGAATTTCCATTGAATAATACAACTTCCTATAATAAAAATGATAAGAATTAAAGAAGAAACACACTTTCGACATGTTGGCTCCCAACAAATAACTGACACTTGGCAACAATGATGGAAATAAAATAAATACATAGGTTATGTTCTCTTATTTACGATTTAAGTTGTGATCGCACGGATTTAGTATTTTGACGTCATAACTGTGTTTCTTAATTATTTAAAAGTGTGTATGTGTGTACTGTGTAGACATAAAACAATGGAGACAGATTTTGAGAAGGCAGCAAGTGATAATCTCCCTATTATTGACAGTGAAATGGTGAATGACAATTCCTGTTTACTTAAATAAAATAACTGTTACTGATAAATCATTAGATTTAATAATGATTTTAAAAATTATTCAATAAATGTAAAAGAAAATAAAACACTTAAACCTAGTTGTTTATATTTATTAACTGTAATTTGTATACTACAAAAGTGAAATGAATCATATTTTAACGTTTTTATTCAGTTTTTGTACATGCCTAGTTTTATAAATTCAGCAGGTATGAAATACCTGTAACTATAAATGTATTATTATATATTAGTACAGTAACTAGAGGTTTTAACTTTGGAATAATGTCATATGTTTTAGATTTCATTCATTTTTGGCAACTGATAGTAAATACATCAAAGAAAATTTTCTGTAGTTTCACACGTCACTAGACTAGAACTAACAAAGCTTGATGACATGTCTGTCAATTCGGTAAAGATAGAGAGAGAGACAAACACATATACGTACAATCTGCTCATATGTAGCCTCTACTAAGGGTGCTAGAGTATACTGATTGGTCATTCCCCATACCATTTCGTCATCAGTGCAGAAATATTGCCGCCAATTTTAAATTTATATAACATAATAATTTTTTCTGTAGAAAAGAAGCAAATTTCGTAAAAAAGAAAAAATACGGGTGAGTTTTTTTAAAGAGAACTTTTCAAATATTCAATAAAAAAAAACGTGGGAAAGGCCCATTGTTCACTTTATAAAAACTATAAGGTCTGGTCTGGTTCCATGCTGATTTTTTTCTAGAGAACTGAGAGATTTTTATGGTCTATTTCGCTCCACTTTCAAGCTATTACATGTCCATGAATGAAATTAATTTAAAATGTACGCTGGCACTGTGCGTCTCCTTGATGCATGATGTCACGAATTGTTTGCGCGCGATTTATTCAAACTATAATGTTGAATACTGTCTGTAAAAAAAAATAAGAAAAAATCCTTTACAGTGTGTTTCGTATTAAGTAAAGACTCCAAAAATGCTAAAATTATATTTTGTGCAAGAAGCCTATTGTGTATGAAATGACTGATGCAAAGCATAGCATGTTATTTTTACCGTAAACTCTGACACCATTTCTGATGAACACTAACTACCTGAATTATTCAAGGTATATCTAAAATGAACAATATGTACAAAAATAGATGGTATACCTTTTTCAATTCCTCCTGAAATTGTTCACTGCTCTCGATAAACTTTCTCTTTTTCAATTCAAATTTTTCCTCGATTTGTTGCAGTTCGGCTTCAAGTTTTTTCTGGTGCATCGTCAAAGACTGCACTTGCCTTTTTAATACTTGCATACGACCTGTGGTAACTACCGACCTAACATCCGGTACCACACTTTCCGAAAATATTTCATTGATCAATCGATGGTTTCTCAAGTACCTTGCATAAGCAACATGCTTTACAGAGTATCCATCATCTTGATCTGCAAAATTATTCTTAATATATAACTGGAAAACATGAATTTATACATGGCGTTTCAGTTTGTACCTTGAAAACTAGAATCGACTGAATACAAAAAAAGTAACGTGAACTTGTCATACAAACTAATGCTTATATTTTTTTAGAAATATATGGCAAATCTATTGGATAAAAAGAAAAAAAAAAGACAAAAACCAAACCATTTTTTAGAAATTCTAAGTTACCAGTCAGTGACTCGGATCAACAGAATACACTTGAAAACAAAGCTAACTGCACTATTTAATATCTACGAGAGTTTTACTGTTGTAGCCGTGGGCCTTGAACCAAAGAAGTCATATGGCACTTTTAAAATCCATTCAAATTCATTCCAAGGGTGGCTGATGGGGTCCTATGATATTGAAACAGCACTATAATTTTTTTAATATAAAACTCGATGAAACCTGCAGGAGACCAGCATGTCTATAAAATATGTGACCGCCTATTACACTCACTTGGTCCAGGATAGCTGAACAAAGAAATGAAAATCTAGAACTTTGTTAGATAACGTACACTCAGTTTAGTAAAACGTTCAAAACACTTTGTAAAAAAAAAAAAAAAAAATAAATTTCGATTTTTCGCTGCTGGTTTCCAGGTCTTTTTCCGCGTAGGCTTGGATGAGTGCTTGACGTTTCGACCATCTTGTCGTGGTCTTCTTCTGAAGCGAAGTGAACTCTGCGGAACTGAACTCCTCTATTTATACAGGTAGAAGGCGGGTTGCAGATCATTGCTCATGCGGAACTTTGACTTTCGCACTATTGGCAATGGGGTCGTTGTACGTATTTTTTTTATTGCATATTCTGAAAACATAATGAAAAATATTAGACCCGTGTAAATTAGCATCAAAGTTGAAATGATGCGGGTAACGCTGAATGCCTCCAGAAAATAGTCAGAACTTACCGATCTATCCGTGCCCGTCCCTGTCATTCAAGTGCATCAGCGTCAGTGTTGCCACTCTCAGTACAATTGTACTAAATCTAGTACAATTCATTATTTTTTAGTTTCGATGTTAACTACTAAATATATATTGTTTTATAATATTAGATTAGAAAAATAAATAGTCAACATTTCATGTACTTGAAGTTTCGAACGTTCACTTGAACGAATTTTAGATGAAAAACAAAAGTTAATAAAAACCACACGCACATCGATTTAGGCGTAAATACTTTTGCATGACACATTTGCTGACAATAATAAACAGTTCAAAGGACACTAAAATTGAATAAAATTGTTTAAAATTATGTACACATATGGACATATACACACATACATATATTAGATAAAATTAGATAAAATTATAGGTAAAATGATACAATTGTTTGTAACACACAATTAAAATTAAAAATCAAGATTAAGTAAAAAAACATGAAACATTTTCATCTTCAGTTTAGTGTTATTATATAGTGGTTAAGTCACTATTTAAAAATTCTTGTAATATCCACAATACTTAAGTTTTTACACCTAAATCGAAGTGTGGTTTGTATTAATTTTTCTTTTTCATATGAAATTCGTTCAAGTGAACGTTCGAAACTTCAGGTACATAACATTCCACGATTTTATGTTTAATACTTAAATTATTTATTATTAAATTTTAAGAAAACCAATTTTTAGTGTTTTATTTTCCAGTTTCTTTATACATTTAAATATGGCGGTAAAAGTTTCAGTACAATTTTCTAGGATTTTGTACAATTTCTCGCTAGACGGTAGTACATTTCGGATGAAGCGAACGGCAACACTGATCAGCATTTTCAATTTATGACATAGCAGGGGCACAGGAATTCTGCTGACGGCGCCCTTTATTTTAAAGTGGCTGATTTTCTACAATTGTGTTCCCTGAGCAGGGCCGTGCCCGCTTTGGCAGGCCCCAGGCAAAGTAAATCTTCCGGGTCCCCTTATTTTGAAAAGGATTTTAAAAAATGGAAAGGATCAAATTGCGTTGTTACCTTCTATTAACACAAAGAAATCATATCAGATGGTTGGACATAGTATGGCATATAGTATAGTATAGTCCTAGTATAAAAATAAATAAAAATCCTGACAGGAGCCCGTCAGAATTACGAATTTTTTTTTAGGCCTGGGCGGGCCCCTTATAGGGCCGGGCCCTGGACAAATGACCCAAGAAAACCGATCTGAGAACGGCCCTGTCCTTGAGTCTGGTGTTCATATGTCGTTTGGTCTCTCCGATGTAAACTTGTCTGCAGGAACATGGAATGCTACATACTCCTGGTGTCTAGTTCTTTCTGGACCTCGGTATTATGGTAGGTAAGCTGTTGCCGTGTATTTCGTTTCTTCCTTTTCTTCTTCTGTTCTGGTTGTATCTTGTCACTTTATAGTGTTGTCTATATCCTTCGGTTTGTATTCATTTTTCTGTAGTGATGTTTTTAAGGCCCGATATTCTTCTTGCAGATGTTCTGTCTCGCAAATTTGCTTAGCTCTATGCACTGGTGTGTTAACGACGGCCTGTTTTTGTGTTGGGTGGTGGTGAGAATTAGCGTGTAGATATCTGTCAGTGTGCGTCGGTTTTCTGTATACCTTGCGTCCTAATCCTCCATAGCCCTTCTCGAACACGAGGACGTCTGTTTCTATTTCCATGGTGAATTTGATTTTATGATGTAAGCTGTTTAGGTAGTCCTTGAAATTCTCCAGTTCCATATAATGAAAATATCGTCCACATATCGAAATCAACATTTGGTTTTAATTGGTAGTTGTCCAAGACGTATATTTCGAATGCATTCGAACCATGGAAATAAAAACGGACATTATCCTGTCTTCTTCAATTCCGTTTCTGTACTACGCACTCGATCTTATGGCATTTGTAAAAACTTTTAATTTTATAATCCACATGTTTATCACATTCGCCAAATTAATTTATTTATATTTAATTAACTAATAACTCAAATACGAAAAAAATTACTGGATATAACCAGTGATGTTAAATTACGTGTAATTTATGAAAATGTAATTATACACGGTAACATTTCACGAAAGTTACAAATTTGCTTGTAATTTATGTAATTTATGAAATTTAAAATTTATTGCTTGTTATTGGGTACTACGAAAAAAAAAACAATACAGTTCATTACAATCATTAATATTATTATAAATTTAATTTAGTAAATGAAGTTAAAACGTTGTTTTTACAGCTTACCTAACTGGTCTGGTTATCTGGTTCACTTTTTAACAACTAAATAGTCTAATAAAAGGACACTAACCACACGGTACACGTTAACTGCCTTAAGACTCAAAGTAAGAATAAAAGTGAGGTTATGAAACATAAACCGCCAGGGTAAAATTGGCGCGATATTTAAAATTCCGTGTAAATTAACAATAATTACAGTAACTTACGTAATTTACGTCGTTACAGAGATTTCATAAATGACATAAATTGCACCACAATTCATGAGGTATGTAATATTACGGTAATTTTACAGTAATTTATGTAAGTGACAAATTGTCATTTTACGATTCGCATCACTGGATATAACTTCCCAAGCTCCATATTTTCCATACAGTACACTGATAGGAGTCACGTAAATAATAATATAATTATTATGCATTTATCATCACGAATCAGATTTTGCCATAAAATAAGTTATGAATATTCTCAAGTTTCCAGGAAAACTTCCTGAGTAATCAAAACTAGCAGAGTTTACTTTTCTCATCTTAAATGACATTTAACCTCTCTCAGAGCAGACACTTATATATGCAATACAGTTAAAAAATTTGCATAGTATAGATTTAAATAATTTATCGCCGATGACAGTGTAATAGCAGAAATCTTAGCAAAATTTTAATAAATCTAGTCAGTGAGAGTTAGATCAAAATGTTTCTAATTATCAAGATTCAAACTGTTAGGTGATAAGTGTATTTGGATTAATTTTAAAAAACTAGCTTATTAAATTTAGACCCACCATCTTCATCTTCTGCGGGTTGAATCTCAATTCTTCTATCGGCAGCTGCTTGTTGCTTAGCAGCGCTACTAGTAGTTCTTTCGTGAGTTTCACCATCAGGTCCTTGGGTTACTAAAATTGGTTTATTAAAATCATGGTTACATGGTAACTTCTAGTGGTCATAACTTGATAAAATCTGTGATAAATATAAGCAATATATAAATTGGTTGATTGTTATATGAAGGTTGCAACTGAGGAGGGTATTATGTCGCTTACATTAGGAATAGGTACAAAAACGAGTCTTTATTTTTGTCAAGTTATGATAATTACAGGGTGTTCCACTTTTCATGGTGAAACCGTCGCAGTTCGGATATTAGGCATACAATTTCATCCAAATATGAATTGGTGCCTTTATATTGTATCTTTTTGAGTAAAGCAAAACATATTTCAGTCATCGGTGTGCAATTTTAATAAAGAAAAAAAGGGCCAATTTTTTTAAGAAGTTATATTAGCCATTTTTTTTACTGAAAAATTAATGTAATATTATTGGTCAGTACGTTTTAGAACTCCTATATACAAAATTTAATATTTTATTTTATGGTTTTCAAATTACGGCCCCCTTAAAATCACATTTTTCAAACATTCAATAATGGACTGCATTAGTGTGACGTCACATAATTATGCAACCTCTATATACTACTGTCATGACCCATGGGTTGCCTGCCAAGCACACTGGAACTTAACCCTTAATGAATATATTTATATTTTCGAGGGTAGAAAGATAGCATAGAATTTTATTTTATTTCTCCCGTGGGAGAAATATTTGATAACAGTCTGTAAATATCATGTAAATAATATAATTGTATACATTTATTTGGTATCAAAATGAATCTTGCATCACCACGAATTAGATTTCACCATAAAATAGCCTATCAATATACCTAATGGAAAGTTAGGAGGAAAACTTCCTGGAAACTTTCCGTTTTGAAAACTCCGAAAATTTCCAGGAAGTTTTCCTTCTAACTTTCCATTGGGTATATTGATAGCCTATTTTATGGTGAAATCTGATTCGTGATGATGCAAGCTACATTTTGATACCAAATAAGTGCATACAATTATATTATTTACACGACTTTTACAGACTTTTATCAAGTATGGAAAGTTTCCTCGACCCATCTCTGCTTATAAACATATGCATTAACACATTCACGACACAGTGTACAAAGGAACACAGCAATACCACAGTATTGCTATGTTCCTTTGTAGATTCGGTGCCACCGGTGGTACACGCCTGATTTCACATTGCATTGCGCATAAAATCATCAGGCTATATGTTGGAGAATTTTCATGTGTGTATTAGGCTACAGTAGAGGTACGTGTACCACCCGTGTTGCACCGGTCTTTAAATTGGCTCCTACGACAACTTACCTCTACCCTTACTCTTTATCTTTCCTCGACTTTACGACTTTCCAATCCCTCTTTCTCCCCTCTATATGTTTGTACAATTTTGTTCTTTTATCCTTTTTGTTCTTTTTTGTCCTCTTTTTGTTTTTTTCTAAATCCCCTCTAGGCCGAAAATTTCTGACAAATTCAAATTTTTCTTAAACCTCAGCTTTTAACCACTCTATCTTCCCTGCCGACGATCAGACCGCAAGGTCGTCATTGATTCAAACGGGTTTTTCGTTTAATTCTGCCTTCCCATATCAACAATTATAAATTTTGTGAGTGTAGTGCCAGCTAGTTTTAAGTTTTATCAAATAGCTTTAGGCTCATATGAGCACATTTTTATTTAGCCCTTAGCTATTTGAACATTGTCGTCAAGCCGAACCGGATCCGCCCAACCCAATCACACATTCACCACGGCGATGTGCGTCGTGGTTGTCTGGTTGGCACCGGATCGGGCTCCGGCCAGGCGCATATTTGTATCTTAAATAGAAATAAATACTTTTTGAATTGAATTGAATTGGTCTTTAAATAGGAGTGTAATAAGTCAAAAAAAAAAAAAAATAACAATAAATTTATTGGTACAGTTACAATTAACAAACTTACAAATCTAGGCATAGGGTAATGACAGCGGAAACCATGTATGTCGTGAACATGTTAAGGGCCCAAGTTCCAGTGTGTTTGGCAGGTAACCCGTGTGTCATGACAATAGTGTATAGGCCTAATTTGCAACGTCACAACTAATTGAGTCCATTGAGTAATAACTTGGAAACGAATTGTATTTCGAAAAAAAGTCATTCCTCATTTTCTGTTTAAATTCACTTTTTCTACCATCCAGTGCCATCAATACTTTCAAATTTCGTAGGTCAAGAATTTTCATTGAAAAATTACCAAAATTTTGAACCAGCGGCCCTGTAAATTATTCGGGCATTAAGACTGCCGAATTTGAAAGTGTCGATGACAGCATGTGTTAGAAAAAATGATTTTAAATAAAAAAAGAGAAATATCTTTTTCTCTTAAAACAATTCGTTTCCAAGTTATTAATTATTTTTTAATATCTAATGGTTTTGGTAATTTTTTAATGAAAATTCTTTGGCCTACAAAATTTGAAAATACTGATGACGCTGAATTTAAGGAGCCGTAATTCGAAAATCATATGAAAAATCGACATTTCTTTTCTTAATAAAAATGCCCGCCAATTATTGAAATAAGTTTTGTTTCACTCAAAAGAGATATAGTAAAGGTCTTTGATAGTTATCCAAATTTGGTTGAAATTGGATTAGTAATAACTGAACTATGAATGCGTTACCGTGAAAAGTGAGGCACACTGTATGTATATTACGTTCAATATAGTTGGAGCAATGAATCTTTGAACTAACGTCATCATGCTATTTTGATGAACTAATTTGTTAATGGATGGCAATGATTTAGACATAAAGAATCAGATAGGCATTGGCAGTAGACTCAATTAGAACAAAAAAGAACAAAACAGATTTCTAGGTTGCGAATTAAGGTATAATGAATTAATTTCGCTACAAAGAACCAACAATACGTGCGCCTCTGGCGGTTGAATCACAAGATCGATACGCTTCTATGTAGTCTAGACGCACGTGCCATTCTCTCAAATCTAAGGCGCAGGACGAGCGTGCATAGGTCGTAGACTGTGGAAGACATATATCCTTATATTTATTTCAGGAAGTAAGGCGTGAGATGCCAATATACAAATGAAAGTCTTTGATTGCTACCTGCTTTAATGACATCAGCTCAAAGATCCATTGCTCCGACTATACTATATTCTAAGCCTTACCAAAACATACTATTTCAGAAGAGAACTTTTCAAGTACTCACCTGATTTACCTTTATTTTTGGCTGCTACATACGCTAAGTAAGCTGGTGAATTATGATAGGTTTTTAAAGTTTTCTCGTATTCCACCTATTAACACGCAAAAAAAAATTCTCAATTGGCATGTACTAAAAAAAATCTTTTATGTCTAAACATGATGCCAACATGGTTGGTGAAACACATGTCGAGAAATAGTATTCAAGTGTTTTGGTACTACTTCAGAGAGGTTATTAATTGAATTTAAGAAGGTTTTAAACATGAATTCCGATATTTTTCCTTTTTTTTGGAAATTCTTTTTTTTATTGCCTTATTTATATTAACATCCTGGCGAAGTTTAGCTGATGCTACTCTACCACTTAACCAGGACGGCGAGATGAGATACGATCACCCATCCAAGTAACGGACTTGCTCCGGCGTGCTTGACTTCGCCGATCGAAACCCTTCACTGAAACTGGTACCGTACCCCACCTTTACGATTGAGTTAACACAATTTTTTAAAATCCATATGTAGTATTGTTACCTTTTCTGTTTCATATTCCTCCACAAACTCATTCTTATCCTCTTCAGGGAGGTCCCTCCACATTTGCCCTATTATTTTTCCAATTTCCCATAGTTTGAGGTCAGAGTTTTGAGCTTTTACGGTATCCCAAACTTTCCTGCTGTACCTCATATATGGCATTAGCGGCTTTTCTGGTGCCTTTGGTGGTTTTGGCGTCCTAGCCTCATTCTTCAATAAAAGAAAACCGCAAACAGCATTATAAATATAAAGAGATCTTACACTAATAAATACAACTAACAGTTAATATAAGTAAATTAGATAGCCCTAATCCAAGAAGTAGAACCTGTTCAAAAGGCAGCTCTGCTCACGGACCAAATTATGAGTAGAAAAAATACTTTTTCGTCATACCTCCCTCGTAAGTATACTATAATTCCATTGTTTTGTCGATTGTAAGTGATGCTTTATGAATAAATAAAATAAATTCATATTTATTTCTAACAGGTATAAATACCCAATTACAGCAAATATAGTGTACATGAATTAAAAGAGAAACAATAATACGAATTACAAAACTACAATACAAATATAAAAATAAAAGAAATACAAAAGTGTAAAGAAAAAACAAAAGGAAAAACATAGTATGATGGAATATATTATTACATTATTATTATTATATGATCCATTTCTACGGATTTCTTGTAAGATATAAGTGTATTATCCTATCTAAGCTATCATGATTAATGTCACAGACGCCAGTTATAGAATTAAATATATTACAGGCATTAAAAATTGGTGACTTGTGCATGAGGTTAGTTCGACCAAAAGGACAATAAAAACAGTAATTTTCACGTGAGTTCATGCGAGGAACCAGAAAACTAAGCTTATTAACAAGGGACGGACAGTCAATAATATTATTTGCAATATTGTACACAAAAGAAAGGGCAATACAGCTCCTTCTTTTGCTTAGTGAGATTATATGAAACATATCTAATAAAAGTGCATTGTCAGTGCCTTGCGGAGGATAAAAACCATTTAATTTAAAAAACAAAAATTTAAGAAATTTCCTTTGCATAGATTCAATTAGTAAAATGGAGTTTTGGTATATAGGAAACCATATGAGTGCCGCATGTTCTAGTTTCAATCGAATATATGTAAAATACAATAATTTTAAGCTTTCAACATTTGAGAAACATCTTAAATTTCTAACAAAGAAGCTAATTTAGTCATTCGATTAATATGGTTAGAGAAACTTAGCTGATAGTCAAATATAACACCGAGATCCTTAAATTCGGAACAACGTTTGAGGGGAAAATTGTTAATATGATAATCAAATTTTATGGAGTTTTGCCTACGAGTAAATGTCATTATCTTGCATTTAGCAACATTTAGCATAAGGAAATTGTTGGAACATCAGACACAAACGTTATTGATTTCAGTTTGTAAATTAGCACAGCCGTTACAATTGTTTACACTTGCAGATATTTTGAGATCATCTGCAAAAAGTAGCTGGTGGCAATTGATTGTTGACATTTATCATTCATAAAAATTAAAAATATCAAAGGTCCCAGGTTTGAGCCCTGTGGAACACCTGATGTAGCTAAGTGATTTCAAGACCTGTGACCACCGTGTTCTACTAATTGTTCCCTAGAAAACAAGTAGGACATAAAAAGCAAGATCAAGTTATCTGAGAATCCAAAGGCTTTTAGCTTGGATAATAATAAATCTATCTGATCAAATGCTTTTTAGATATCTACTTGTCCCCCCGCGTTCAAGTTTTCGGATATGTACTTTAGGTATCAAATACTTGTTGCCATTGGTAACGGGTCGTTATTTTTCATAACGTCCCTAGGGAAATAAAGTAAATTTGGGAAAATTTTCTGTTTTATACAACAAGTATTAAATGTTTTAACTTTTTTGGAAGTAAATCCAGACAAGCCTTACTTGCTATATATTCTATATCCGACATTATTTTCAAAAATATTCAGAGCTATTATTATAATAATATAATTTAATTTATCTTGACAGTAGTCATTTGAATAGAAGCCGTTTCCTAAATTTATTTTATTGACAGTTGACCTTTATAGTGGAGTAAAATCACTCCTCTATCTCGCTTATTTCTGGTAGTTTTTTTTTTCAAGGTATAACTAAATGGGACCTTCACTATCTTGTAGGGGTTGAATTTGGCTATTTGAAATGGATATCTACAACTTTTTCTAGTAGGGACGAATTTTGTAAATTCGTTTTTTCTCCGCCGGAGAACTAATTAAAAAAATGTGCTTTTCAAAACATACATCGTGTTATTAAATCATGGATTTAAGCTACGATTTTAAAATTTGTGTCAGCTACATAAAAAAGTACAGCGCTTCTAATAGAACCAACGAAATTTCCAAAACTTAAAGCCTTTTTGAGAAAATGTACCCCAAATTCTCCATAAGCAAATCCGTGCATTGAAAACTTCACCATGCGAGGAACTATGTTAATTATTAAAAATGTATGTATATACATGCGAAGTCAAATGTAGATAAAACTATAGAAAAGTTTTTAGAAAAAAATTCAGCTCGCTAGGTCTCAGTTTTCGAGAAATCGAATTTTTAACGCAGCTCATTTTCACAGTAAACATAATGCCCTCAGACCGTCGGCGGCGCCGGAGTGTTTGTAATTTAACACTGGATGTAAAACGATCGGTGGTACACACACCGGATAGATGCATGATACAAAGTGTTTTCTTTGTATCATGGGATAGATGCAAGTAGGATCTTGTACAGTTAAGTTGTTTTACTCGTGTATTGCTTTATTATTTACAAAATCTTTTGTGAAATTTGAAAATAAAGTTTGGTAAGTATGTTTTTATATGGAAACTGCGCGAATAGAAGTGGTTTTACTTGTAAAATTAATTTTAATTTCTGTAGAAAATGGAAAATTTATGTTTAATTTGTGGGCATGCTTGTGACCCTTCTAAAGACTCAATTGTTAACAAACCCACTAAAAAAGAGCTGTTAGGAATAATAAAAGCTGCTGAATCCAGACAAGATGAATTTTCTGAAAACATCCTTACTTATAAAAATGAAATATTGTCTGGTATGAAGAGTTTTAGATTTCATACATCTTGTAGAAGTTCTTATGTTAATGACCATCTTCGAACTCGAGGTACTAATTCGTTTGAGATACGTACAATGTGTTTATTTTGTAAGAGAGCGGGAAAAGAAACAAGAAAAATTAACCTCCGTACAAACAGGTACCTATATATACTTATTTTTCGGGGTGTTTCAGAGACTGACGAAAAAATGGCAGTAGATTTCGATAAGTATAAACTGCAACAAATGTTTTCAAAATCCGTTACAAACCATTAACTAATTTTTTAAAATTGTATGTTTGGGATGCAAAAAAATCGTCAAATTTTCCAAAAAAAGGAGATATCTAAGGTTTACTGAAACACCAGTTTTCTTTCGTTAGAGCCTATGAAACACCCTTATTATATGTTTTTTGTATAATGTGTTTCTTATTGAATTAATATTTTCGATTAATTACGTACAGGACGAACAACACGATCAAAAATTTTAGAAGCTGCTAATAGATGTGATGATACAGAAATGATTTCGCGGCTGGCAAATTATAACAATTTTTTTGCTTACGACGCAAAATATCATAGAACATGTTATAGCCAATATATTTCATATAAAAATGTAGCAGCAAAAATTAGACAAAAGTCCGATAAAATATACGATTCAGATAAAGATGCTGATAATGTTATGCCTAGTAGTTCAGATGAGGAATTTTCATAAGATTCATTCATAATAATTCCTCAAACCTCTCTGATAATCAGATCCTTCATAGAGCTGCAGAAATTTTGCAAAAAGCTATAAGTGGTCATAAGAAAACGAGAAAAGCATTCCCCTCTGTTAACGAAATTAGCAAAGAGAAATTCGAAAGTCAAGTTCCTGATGTTCTCTTGATATTTTCAAAATGGCTTTTAAAAACATCTGATGACAATAAAGATAGCACAGATTTCTTAGTTCTTTAAAATATTATTATGAGCTTTTGCTCCAAACAATTTTCTAAGAATAACTTACAGATAGGTTTAGGTTTGTATATATATAATAATGTCAGAAGCAAAAAAATTATAGATCTTCTCTATAACATGGGATTTTCGTGTTCTTATAATGATGTAAGAAGTATGACAATAGTTTTGGCTAAACATGGGTTGAGTATTGAGAAAGAAATTTATGTCCCATATGGACTGGAACCAATTAATGATAATAAAGCAAATTATATACATGCCAGTATTGACAATTTCGATGTAAATGAAGAAAACCTTGACGGCAAAAATACAACTCATTCAATGGCAATGGTGGTTTTCCAAGAATTATCTCAAAATTCCTATGAATATGAAGTCGTACCCAAAGATACCAAATATGCTTTAAGTACTGATGACCTAAACATACCGTTTTAAAAAGTGTGTGCAAAATGTGTGCAAAATGTGTTTGCATAAAAGAAGGGTTAAAATGTTGTTTGGACTGCTCATGTAGAGACTGTAATAACCTGCAGAAAATTCTAGAGACAGATGAAACCGATGAAGACGACATTTAATTGTTCATTATTCATTATGTATATTTATTTAAAATTTGTGTTCGTTTTTATAAATTTTTTTATAGACATAGGCCTAGAGTTTTATTGTTTACTGTTGACATATATTATTATTAATTAGCTCGTTAATTAGGTGCGCGGTAATAGTATTTTAAACTGTAAGGTTGGTCAGTGCGCTATCGAGGAAAAGTTTGAAAAAACGAGTCGAAGCAGATTCTGTTATAAAGTACTTAACAACCGAAAGATTGCACTATTTTTCGCAAGATTAAAGAATACTATATGAATTGATTTAAAGATATATCAAATAATTTTGACGTTAGCTATCATGTACGAATTTTAATTCTATCCCCAATGCTTTGAATGCGGTTATTAAATTATTAGGTATTTTATCTGCCGCAAATGCATCGTGACATCATGAATTTTTTGTTTCTATGAAAACGTATAATCATGTAAGAAATTCAATTTACAAAAGGTAGCAATAACTAATAAAATACGTACAATCTTGTGAAAATACATTATTACAATATTATAAACCCTGCCGCGCCACATAATATAATAGGCAAGCTGGTCGCATTACGACTCCAGGAATCCGAGCGCAATTGTCACTGTGAAAATGAGCTGCGTTAAAAATTCGATTTCTCGAAAACTATGAGACCTAGCGAGCAGAATTTTTTTCTAAAAACTTTTCTATAGTTTTATCTACATTTGACTTCGCATGTATATACATACATTTTTAATAATTAACATAGTTCCTCGCATGGTGAAGTTTTCAATGCACGGATTTGCTTATGGAGAATTTGGGGCACATTTTCTCAAAAAGGCTTTAAGTTTTGGAAATTTCGTCGGTTCTATTAGAAGCGCTGTACTTTTTTATGTAGCTGACACAAATTTCAAAATCGTAGCTTAAATCCATGATTTAATAACACGATGTATGTTTTGAAAAGCACATTTTTTGAATTAGTTCTCCGGCGGAGAAAAAACGATTTTACAAAATTCGTCCCTACTAAAAAAAGTTGTAGATATCCATTTCGAATAGCCAAATTCAACGCCTACAAGATGGTGAAGGTCCCATTTAGTTATACCTTAATTTAAAAAAACGGCATAATTGAGGTCCAATTTTACTCCACTATTACTATTTGCTTAGCCAATATGAAATCTTACCCAAATAATTATAATTTTCCACTAGTTTTTCTCAAGTTTTTCCTAGTTTAATTATTTATGGGTATGACAAAAAATACAATATGCAACGCGGGTCATACAGTGCGATTTTTTGCAAACTGTATTCTCGACCAAAAAAAAAAATGCACTTACGACCCTTGGTACATAAATAACTATAGTCAATCATGCCCTAAAAAAGAAAAGAAGTACTTACTGTGGTACTTTTACCAATCTTCTGTGGTACAAATGTAGGATTACCATTTGGAGTAGCAACAAATGGATTGGTTTCTTTCTGCAAATATTTAAATAATTACTACAAAATAGGTCCAATTTTCCTGTGAAACTTACAGTTGAAGTGGAACTTGATCCACCAGATGCTCGTAATCTTTCTATAAATAAATGAAGTACAGTTATTAGATAAGTACACCTTAAAGCAAATTCGGCCTCACACTCAATCTATACATTTACATGCAGAACAAATAGAAAACTTATTTCTAGTCACCCTCTCAAACTTACCTAAATTTATATTCTGTGACTACTACAAATTTAAACATTTTTAATATAATAAGGATATTTCTAAAAAGTAAACTATTGCTAATAATTAGATTATCCCAATGAACAATTAGGTACAACTAACTTTTAAATTTATAAAGGTTTGTCGATGCTCGAAATGAACTGTGTTGAATCTCGTAATTAATTTTGCAATGGCTTGTTCTAAATTGGCTGAACTTAACACTTCATTATAAGTTTGATTTAAAACAGTGATTCTAAGTTAGTTAAAGGAACACTTGCTGTCAATTTACACAAACGTTTAACGATGAAATTCAGTGTGAGCCCCAGCCATCTTTAGTCTATGTAATAAAGCAAAAAGTAATGTAAATATTCCGTGCAGACGAGATTACCTCCCCCCCGTTTTCGAGGGTGCTGAACACGATAAAAGTGGTGGGAGATGTTTTTGACCGCCTTTTTATCTTTATATATAAACGGGTCTGGGGAGTGATTTATCGCCGGGTTATACTTGAAATAACATGGAAGGGGATTGTAGAGTAAGTGGAATCCAGACAGCAGGCCTAGTTGGTTGATTAGAGTGGAAAATCTATTTTTTTTAAATGTTTCGGTTCAAACACGTATCCCCCCGTTCTCGCTGATCTCGGGAAAAATATTCATTTTTTGCTCCTCCTTATCCCTCAAACGTGCATAAACCACCTCTTTTATGGACCCCTTTATGTTTTCAAACCAAACTGTGTTTACTTTCAATGCCAAGCATGGCTTTCAAACGACCTGATCGCTACTCAGTGGGGGTGGATAATGAAAAATAATTCTTTGTAGCCAAAATTTTCAGAAATCACAATGATACCAGATTTTTTTTTAAAGATTACCACTGTACTTATAAAAACAGCTGTTCAAAGCGATGCAGTTGTTTAAAATTTTTAATATGTACTGTTTTCTGTAAAAACTGCAAAGGCGATGAAGAGCAGATGAATATGACGATAATGATGATTTTTGTTTTAATTTAATCCCTGAAATTGGTTTATGCGATTCCGATTCAGATTCGCTCACTGAAACGGCGGATGAAGAAGAGGAAGAGATTGCGTGTGATGTGCATTATAAGGAATATGATAATTGTTATGCTATTTGTAAACGACATAGGTATTTTTAATTAATTGTAAGTAAATAATTTATCAATAAAATGTTATTTTTTGAATAAACAAGATTGCCATTGACGACAACATTTATTATTTATTACTCCCGATGAAGAAATCATTGTACCCTAATCAGCAACCTACACAATCATTATCCCAGCGATAACTGGTGGATGAGGGTAAGTTTCTGTCCATTACGGGGGTTGAGGAGAGTCGGAGATGAAGGTGAATATTTTTATCGTGGTCAGCGCCTGCGAAAACGGGGGAGGACGTATTGACGATCCAAAGTGTAATTAATGAATTTTACACCTCTTGGAAGGGTTGAAGCAACCCCCGAGGTCGCTACCACCTTCTCATCTGTGAAAAATGAAAGGATGTGCACAGGAATAACGATAATGTGTCGAAAAACATGTAAATCCCAGATAGCATGCTTTCTGGCGAGTTTCTGCATGTTTGAGGGATGAGGAGAGGTTGGAGCTAAAAATGAATATTTTTCCCGAGATCAGCGACCCCAAAAACGGGTTTGAACCGAAACATTAAAAAAAAATTTCACCCCTCGGGACGGTTTAATCAACCCCCTAGGCCTGCTGTCTGGATTTCACATACTCACTATTCTCCCTTCCATGTTATTTCAAGTATAACCCATTGATAAATCACACCCCAGACCAGTCTATATATAGTGTATTCACAACTTGAAGACTAGTATAGTACAGCATTCGATGTTCTAATTTTATTTCTCAATGGATATTACTATTGGTAATATTCATTATCATAAATAATCCCAGAAGAAACTCTTTGGGTGATAGTATGTTTACAAAATTAGTGCTTATAAGAGCCAATAGACATATTTTGCGAAATTTTCTTATGAGATAATTTTAATAAATAATAAAATAAATTTAATTTTTTTCAATCTTACCGTATTTTGAAAAAGTATTTGCAAAATACATGTATTTTGTATTTCCGATACAATCAGATCTTCATGTATTTTGTTACGAAAATACATGTTTCCATGTATTTTGCCCACTGACCTCTATATATTAAATGGATAGCCTATACCATAGGGATGCGCGTGAAATTTTAGCCAAAATTGAAGAATTCAATAAAGGCGAAAGTCGTCTGCTACGGGGCTTTACGTCTTGCGCAGTATACCTGTTTTTAGTCCTGAAGTTAGCAACACGTTGATGGCAACGCGTTGCTAACAAAGCAGTCCGGCAACGATCAGGTGGGAAATAAGTTTTGAGACATTATTGGAGAAATAAATCTATGATAAATACATGATTGCCTCAAAACTTATTTCCGTTGCCAAAAATTAATTGACAACGTGAAGTTGGCAACGTGTTTCCAGCAACGAGTGGCTAAGTTCACTCTTCCTACTGCGCAAACTCGGCAGCCCCGTGCGCAAATTGTATTTGTACCATTTTTCAGCCCACACATCGGCTATCCATTTAATATATAGAGGTCAGTGATTTTGCCCAGCTCTGGTGCTTCGCTGCACATTTTAGCAATTGGGTGTTTTCACAAATTTCAAAATCTCATTGACTGTGAAGGTAATACTTAATTATAACTAAAAACATTTGAATTTCCACAACCAGTTGAGTAATATCCAAGAAAAAGTATTTTCAAATTTGAATTAAAATTTTACCGCCCAAAACTCTCAGCTATATTGTTGACGTCATCGGTCATAAACACCTAACCTCAAAAATACATATCTTTTAAAAATTTCCGAGTAATATGTCACTATTATGAAATTTTCTGCTTGGTTCTCGTATTTTCAACTAAAATCTTGTTCAATGTAATGTTCATAAAGTTTTAAATATCTTCTCCCAATAAAATAAAGCGATTTTTGTAGGTTGGAAATCCTACCTATAATTAGCAGCCCATTTTTAGTAATCAATATTGAGACATCATTTGCGTCAATTTTTAAATGTTTGCTTGGAGCTATACTGGTTTCAAATGAGAAGTGCGGATATAATCATTAAAAATGACAATAAACTTAAAAAAACCTAAAAGTTGAGGTTATGTTAATGCAACCGATGACGTCACAGCCCATTTTGTATAATACCCGTTCAGTTATTCAGTTTTGTTATTTATTTGTTGAAATTTTAAAATGATAGATGAAAGAATGTTTAAATATTGGTAAGTGCTTTAATGTATGAAGTAGGTACTTCATTTTAATAATATCAAAAAAGCAAATTTGCATACAGTGAAAACACCTAATTATCTCTGTCCTCATTGCTCCTATGTCCTATGCAGCAATTGGCTATTATCAATATTGTAGATCATGAAATTTCCCAAAACTTTTGAAAAATTACAGCAGCTCAAAGTTTTAAAAAGATTCTTGAATTTTGGAAAAATGTCTACTCCGTTGTTTCGATGTTATTCATAGTTATTATTAATTTTCTATAATCAATAAATCTGACTTACGATAGTGTTTTTTCTTTAAAAGAATAAATTTTATTCTGATTTTTCAAGTTTTCACTAATCTGTCAATACAACAGTTTTATTTACTGCTAATCAGTGGCGACTGGTGAAATTTCAATATTTGTGTTCTCGTCTGTGGCGCATGGGACCCATACGAAATATGAGAAATAACATCTAGAGAAGCACTTCTCTAACGTCCCCTTTGACAAAGCAGTTTGCGAAAAAAAATTTTTAAATTCAGTTGCCACCCTTGGTCTAGGGACTCCTGTTTAATTTATTTTTTTTGTCATATACATTTGACTTTTCATAAAAATACAACAATAGGTTTTGGAGTCCCTAGACCAGGCGTGGGAACCGAATTTCAAATTTTTTTTTCGCCAACTGCTTTTCAAAATTTCTGAGGGGTCGTTATAGAAGTGCTTCTCTAGATGTTATTTCCCATATTTCGTATGGGTCCGACGTGCCACAGACAAGAAAAAATAAATTGCACCAGCCGCCACTGCCGCTAATACTTTTCGATTTACACTGGCCCAAAAATGTGAAAATTTATGCTTCAATGTAGATTATTGCAATTATCTATGTCCCCATTGCTCCTAAGTAGTAATTAGTTATTATTAATATTGTAGATCATAAAATTTCCCAAAATCTTTGTTTAAAATTTTTTATTGCATTATCAATTGTTTACCAATTACCAACAACTCGAAAGTTTCATAATTTTTTTAAATTTCGAGGTACTATAATATTAAAACAGTTCACTGTGGAAGAAAATTCTATAAACAAACGTTTTGGGTCATTTTATGATCTAAGTACGATATTGATAACAGCCAATTACTACAAAGGAGCAACAAAGACAGAGATAATAGCAGGCTGTAAATTATTGTGAAATAGAGAAAAATAGTTTAAATAAGAGTTTTAGCTTCTTTCATTTTCTACAATATTGGTAATACCTAATTTTAGGGTAGAACTAACAGGAAAGGAGATAATTGAGAAAAACCTATTTTGACTCTAATTTTTCCAACATAGCAGTCGTAGTGGATATGATATTCTTGTGGAAAACATAAATTAATGATTGGGGCAAGCCCCCCCATAGTATAAAAAAAAGAAAATCTCTTGTAGAAATTATTTTACAGACAACTAGTTGAACAATTTTCACGAATGAGTGATAAATTATTTAAATAATCGACTTTCATTATTTGATTCTGAATTGTTTGGAGCGGGATGAGCTTACACCCACGTGTACTCGCTCCTCATTGGGATCATTACTTGATTGAACCTACTTCAAAAATGTTAAAAGATAAAATATTTAAACAGTTGACTTTAATATTAAAAAAAAAACACTTTAGTTGAAAAAGTACTTATTACTTTAAATAATGGTCAGCACTGACCACACCATAATCTTGTTTATGATCCTTAGTTACTGCAGCAAGGATGTAATGTTCACAGTTATTCCTTTTTGTAGTTTATTATGAAATAGTGACAACCATGTATATTCGATTTATAAGACATCAAATAACAAGTTATAATAAGCTAAAATATTACTATATCTTTTGCTAAAACTTGGCTCTTGAAGTTCAGCAGATTCTGAATAAGAATTTCTTTCAACAATACCCGTCCAATGTTTGGAAACTCCCAAAACTATAATTTTGTAATAATTATACATACCTATATTGTAAAAAATGCACTATTTAATTCTTTTCTCTCCAACTAAATGTAGCATATTTTTCTTCAGGTTCTGTCATTTAAAGTAATTGTTATCAATGCAATAATTCCAGTGTTTCAATATAGAGAGAGAAATAAAACATTTTATTACATACTTACAAATTTTGCTATAGATAGCATGGTTATATGCCTTAATAAAGGACGACCTTTATATTAATATCTGCACACCCAATTTTTAACGTCACCCCTACTGAAATTTAATTCAGGAAGCAGCAAATCTAATCTTTAATCGAAAAGAATATTTTTAGCAGAAATTAATGCTGACACAGTTCCAATATAGTTCCAGTATATCCTGCGACTTTTACAGAGGGGACAACGATATGAAAATTTAAATTACCTATGCAGAGTATAGTTTCTAGTTATTAAAAAAAAATGGTAATAGGGAACGACCAAACAAAAAAATATATTATATAACTTGGGATCTAAAGTCTATAGTTTTGAAGGAAAAAAAATAAAAAGTAATAATATTGGTTGAGAACTTCTGGAAGATAGTGGTAGACTTTATTCATTACTAGTGTTTACATCAATACTTTGTAACAAGTAACTGTCAGACAATAATTGTTATAATTCCGTAGTTTTGTATTAATCATGTTTGGCACTCAATTTTATTACAAATTTATAAACATGGCGCAAAGAAAAGTACAAGTCTACTAAGTTGACAAAGCCGACATGACATCAGGGCCGTGCCAACCCTTGGCAGCCTCTTTATGAAAATTAATGAGCGGGAGATGCGAAAAATGGAAAAAAAAATGTTGACGAGTGTGATAAGATGAGACACATTTTTTCATATCAATGGAGGGTGCAAAATGGGCTTATGGCGCCCCTAATGCCCTGGCACCTGTGTGCATCGGCACACATGGGTGGCACAGTACCATAAAACATGTACATACATACATGTGTACAATACCATAAAACTATCCATCTGACAGCATTGCTGGAAGCCTTTCTGCTCCGATTTTACTTCACCTTTTTCAGACGTTCGCCCATACTCTCTCACGTCGCAAGGAAAGGGGGCTGAAGCCCCATTTTTCAGACCTGAACCGTTCTGTGACTTATCTAAGGGACACATAACGGAGGAGGTTAAAAAATGAGAAAAGGAGCAAAAGAAGTCCTACTGGAGGAATACTCCAGGCCAAAGACAAGTGCAAATGTTTATGACCTATTCGGCAAAGAATGCCACAAGGCTTTTTGAACTCGAAAAGTCCGACCTAAGGCTGATGACATCTCAAGAATATGGGCATGGCAGAAGTTGACAAATGCAGATACTGTAAAGCTGCAACGGTACCGGTTTCAGTGAGTGGACCTCGATCGGCGAAGTTAAGCACGCCGGGTCGAGTCCATCACTTGGACTGGTGACCGTATCTCATCTCGCCGTCCTGGTTAAGTGGTAGAGTAGCATTAGCTAAACTTCACCAGGACGTTAATATAAATAAAGGCATTAAAAAAAAAAGGCCAACTCAGGGCCATGGGGCCCCTTAAACAACCTACAATATACTCTTGATATTGGGCTTTTGGTCAAGTACTACTTTAGTTCAAGTCAGTTTCTTGGTCACATTCAGACATAACCTACCCGTTTGTTCTTTTTGTGTTGCTTTCACTTTTCTATTTTGGACATTTCTCTGTATTGTTAGATAGATAGACAGGTTTATTTTCATCAGATACATATATACAATAAAAATATAGTACATGTTTGATATCATATTAGACATCACATCTGAAGGAATAGGAAAGATGCATGAAATTTTAAAATGCTTGAAAAAGTGATTTGCTCTTAATTTCCATTACGCAGAAAACGATTATAACAAAAGAAATTCAAAATAAAATTTATTTTCTGTAAAATTAATATTTAGATTATGCCGTAATTTGTAAACAAAACCACGTGACTGCAAACGGTTTCTTATTGGCGTGAAGTCAATGATGACATCCGTTAGTCGGATAATTTGTCCAAAGTAGACGCAGTGTCCTAACCTCTTGCTGACGTCTGTCCACAAACTAATTTTGGAGAATCTTGAATGTAAAATTACCATATTTGTAGTGATACTCTTAGTTTTACATTTAGGCACAATGCAATATTTGTAACTCATAAGTCATAATAATGTTGTTCACTAGTTCATTAACCAAATAATAACACAATAACACCAAAAAACAAGAACTTGGTAAACTGACTGTAAAAAATAAAAAGTAAACTGACATTTGACAAACCCATCGAAATTGCTTTAGATATACGAAACTATTGAAGCATGTTTATACGGAAAAAGAAACTTTCGTTCACTATTCCGTCCTTGTCTGACAAGATTTGACTGGTTGAAGAAAACGTCCGATTGGCTTAACCGTCTGTACACAGACCGAGAAAAAGGATGGAATAGTGCACGCAAGTTTCTCTCTCTGACAAATCATGACGGAAAACGTCACAGTTAATGGCGCCAAATAAATGCCGTTTTGAAATATCCGAATTCCTCACCGATGAAATTATTTATTTTCTCGCTGTATTAACATTCAAAAAATCGTAAATTTTACATTTTTATAACTTTTTTTTATGCTGTATCGATTTTCACCATAAAAAAAATCATGCAACTTCTCTATTCCCAGGATGTTGTGACTATGTATGTCATCTAACAGCCTGTTGCGTTCCATGGTGCTAATTTGCGGCATTTCAATAACAGCTTGTTGGAGTCTGTATGTTGTTCACTTGACCTCTTTATCCAGGTGAATGTGAACAGGAGTAGATCCAGGATTCCCTCAGCAGTTGTGGTATTTATTACACCAGTTATTGCCAAGCACGTTTGTCTCTGTAAGCTACAGAGTTTAGTTTTGGTTGTTTATTGCAGCCTCGTTGCTCATTAAACTATGAAGCTAATGGTCTTATAACGAGTCTTATAACCATAATATACATCGTACATTTGCTGGAGATCAATGTCCCAGAGTTTGCCACAGATTTTTTGCCATGTCCACAAAGATAGGCTTGCTTTGAAGATTACCTTTCCCAAGTGGGAGTTCCAGTTAAGTGATTTATCCAATGTAATGTCTACTTCCTCTGCAAATGGAATAGTTTCACCTAATAAAGAAGGTAGTTCTAGGTGATCCAGATTTCCTTCTCTGGTATTTACTTCACCATTTTGTAGGGGTTGGCAGACATTTACTCCCTGTTACACTAGATGATCACTGACATAAGAAAAACAACCTCAGACATAATATTTAGAACACCGAAATAAAAGACAAATAAAAGTCTAAAATTTAAGAAAAAAACGTGAAGAAATGTATTTACATATATTTAAGTTTCCTTTATGGTACCATTTTGAATGCATATCAACATACCGCTTCCCATAGTACAATTTTTATAACAATGTTTTCAGTAAGTATACAGGGTGTCCCACTTAAAATTCCCGGCACCATTTTCTCGATAACCAAAAATGGTATTTGATTTCTGTAAAAGGTGTCTACTAGAATACATAAATGACTTCAGTTTTGAGTAAAAACCGTTATTTTACACATTGAGGTATAGATGGCGTTGCGATGCAAAGAAATTTTTCGAACCTAGGAACGATAAAATGAGTTGCCTGAGATGGAGAATTATATTCTGAGCAACTTTTATGATAACGAACAATTTTCCAAAAATCACTGGTTCTCGAGATATTTGAACTTCAATATAATTTTTTTGAATATAAAAGTGATCACAACTTTTTTAAAATACATTTTAGACAAGTCCTTTGGGACATTTTTCATAGTGAATCAGGCTCATTTAGATGGTAATAAAACATTTATTTCAAAACACAAAATATATTTTTTTTCAAGTAAAACAAAGGTGGGGGCTGCTATTGGAAATTAAAGATTTTGACATTTTTGTTTGTTGTATTGTCTAATTTTTGAGATGTTTATGTTATATGTTCTACTAAATTCTACACTATAAATTGTAGAATATAATTCTCCATCTCATGCAACTAATTTCATTGTTTCTAGGATCAAAAAATTTCTTTGCATCGCAATGCCATCTATACCTCAATGTGTAAAATAACCATTTTTACTCAAAACCAGGGTGTATTAAATAGGTGGTGCGACAAGGACTCGTTGAGTGGCTCCATAAGTGCTTACTTTGTACATAATGTAATAGATGGCAGGAGCAATAGCGTCTGTCGTTATTTACGCATATAAAGATAATTTTGCAGGTTCTGTACACACGTGCATACAGTGTTGCATACATTCCCGGCCTTTCGTTTTTAGTGAAAAATCTTGTAGTCAAACAAAATATCAGTGACACAGTGACATTTGACATCAAATTCCTCGAAGAAATACATTCAATACGCTAGCGCTAAATATAAAAAAGTCGGCTATATTTTCATAAGACATGGTTATAAAATATGGAGTGCCTATTTGTGTACTTATGCTTATGACTGTAAAGACCAAAAATTATCACTTAGTGCCAAAAAATACTGAAGAGATAGAAATGTGAAGTTTACAAAGTACCTACTTGAAATAAAAAGCCACATATTTGTGAAAAACATTTTTGCTCCAGCAGTATAAAAAGTGGTTTTACTTCACAGTCTGAAAATGGAGTTGTTATATACACTGTAAGTTTTAAATTTACATAGATATTTGTAACATAACCTATAGGTATAAAAACGTCTTTTTAAATATATTTTAAGCTTTTAGCGGCAGTTTTAAAGAAAAAGATTGAAGAAAGGTGCACTTCCAAGCAAATTAGATGCTTGTTCTTCAAAAAATGTCGCTAAGAAAATTAAGAAGTTATTAAATATGAGTGATGTTCACGATAGTATAATTTATCCTTATTTCTGAGAGTTTGTATTTACACTTACTAGAAAAAATTTTGTCTGAAGAATGTGATGTCAAATTACCAAATAAGAATTGGAGTATTCATAAATGTATTGAAAGTAGAAGCTTAGTGTTTACATAAGGCAGAACATGAAAAATTAATTACATGTTTTAAGACGGTAAGTGCTTTTTAGATAGTATTTGTTTCCAAATGATAATTTAGTTTTTCAAGTAGGTAATTATTTGTATAATTTCTATTTTCAGGTTGGGTTTGGTCTCATGTTTGGTCCTACAATAGAGGTTATTTTTTGCATAACGATATTAGGTTAACATCAATCAGTGAACCAATCACTGTAGAAGAATTTGCAGCATATTTTTCTGAAAATTGAATCTACAACGCTTGCTTAGGTGGACCAAGTACAAATATTATTATCAAAGTGTTCATTCTGATGTGCAATTAAAGTTAACTTATGTTGGAGGCATAGAGAATGCTGAGTAATTTTGGAGAAAGGAACTATTTGTAAACATATTATGTAAATCTTGTTCTTATAATATTGCAACCCATTATGCCCAGTACTGTTGTTACAAATAAATTTGTATATTTTACATAAGTTTTATTTTCTTACCATACCTATATAAATTTGAAACTGGTCAATATTTGTTTCTTTACATAACTGAAATTGCTGTTCAGTTGTGAATATATGCAACCCTATATGCAGCAATGCAAATTCATGTACCTATATACAGGTTTTTGTAGGACGCTAAAGCTCGCGCCATCTACTAAATTAAATAGGAAGCATGCACTTATGAAGCCATTATTATCATAGGAAAGTGCCTTAGTCGGACCACCTATTTAATACACCCTGCTCAAAACTGAAGTCATTTATATATTCTAGTAGATAACCTTTTACAGAATTCAAATATCGCTTTTGGTTATCGAGAAAATGGCGCCGGGAGTGTTAAGTGGGACACCCTGTATGGCAGAATAGGGAAAGCATACAAATTTTTCATTTATTTAGTATTGATAAAATTAGATTATTTCTTTGTTATAATAACAGTTTTGATTATTAATCTCTAAAATTGAATTTGAAATAGTGCAGTTGGAATTAGATATTCTATGTCGTGACGTCAAACTCATTTTATCGCAGATATAAAATTGCATTGTTTCAAATCCAATTTTATGTCAAATGCAACATATCTCAATGAAATGAATAACTGAAACTATTATAATAAAGAGAGAATCTGATTCTATTGCTATAAAAATTTGTGTGTGTTCCCTATTAGCAAAAATCACAAGAATCATTTTTTTTTACCCAATACATCATTAATAATCTAATAAGCAATTGGGCAACTGTCTACATTTTTAGTAATTTGTAATCATGGCTATGCCATAATTTCAGTAAATAGATTTGCTACTCCCCTAGAAGCGAAAAGTAAACCATCTCAAGGTAAATATTAAATTAAATTATATTAGCACCAGTCAAAACTATAAAATAATAAAAATACTGCAAAAAATTCTTAAAATCATACACACAGAGTGAAGACGTTTACTGTAAGAGTGTTAATATAAAGGAAGTTGGCAGTTACCTTTCAAAATGTTGAAAGTCATGGGAGCGCCTGCTGACAGCAAATCTGAACAACAAACACAAACAAAGCAATCAGCACTATTCTACAAAATATACTATCGATTTTACAAAACTAGCATTTTAACAGAAGATTTCTAATTTACAAAATGAACAAGCACAACTTGTTGATCTTGTGCATTCGTTTATACCTTCAAATAGCATTTGTAAAATCTATAGTAAGCCAGGCTTACTTAAGTACAAAAGAAATGTAAATAAATAATAACATGCTTTTAATTCCATAATAGATTACGGATGCTAATCATACTTTGACGTTTATGAATTCATTAAAAATAGCATCTTTAAAATATACTCATGCGATCACAAGCTGATCTAAATAAGTTTAACTAATATTTTACGTTACGCTGTACTACTGAATAAGTATTGAGAATATTTTCTAACAATTTGTCATCAAAGAAAAATAAATCATTCTTACGATTCGATGTCTGGGGACTTGGCATTTGAATTGCGACTTGTTTGTAGTTCGCTGGTAGAGCCATTTTGGCTGCCTAAAAGTTGGGAATTAGATATTTTCATTGACATTTAATTTATACCTACCTAATTGAAGAGCAAAATGTATATACCGAAATACTTCTTCAAAATTAACTGACCGTTTTCAATTATTTAACACCAATTCTACCTGATGGATAAAATCGTACACTAACGACATTAATACAACCTTAACCTACTATTGTGCGATCACCACTATTAATAAAGAATTAATGAAACAACACGCTGCATTAATAAAATCATTATCAAATATAAATGTAGAAACTTAACACAGTTTGTATTTTTTTCACACTTTTACTCCACTTATTTTACGAAAAGCGTCTTTTTTTGCCTGTCAATATTAAACATGTAATTTGTCAATTTTGCAGTCAGTATGCCCAACTTTTTATGATGCAATGTCCCTAAAGCAATGAAAATTTTTCCCTAGGCCATGGAGGTAGAATGAATAAGGAGTAGCCATATAGCTTATATCCTACAATGAGAAACGGCCGCAGAAGGCGTGGCCTGTGGTCATATAGGCCTTTTCATCATAGAAACGCGCATGCGCTGCCGCTATGTTTATTTGCGGGAACTATGAAATGTTCAGACACTTGATTGTCAAAATGGCTGGACCGGTATAATTTTTTTACATTAATTTAGACGAAAGTGTCAT
The DNA here is from genome assembly GCA_936432065.2 of Rutpela maculata. NCBI lineage: Eukaryota > Metazoa > Arthropoda > Insecta > Coleoptera > Cerambycidae > Rutpela > Rutpela maculata. The sequence continues at coordinate 142,400,784 of OW386288.2, forward strand.
TAACGGTGCAAAATTAGTACACAGCATTGTGGAAGAACACACTTGCGCTCAATTAACGCGCTGGCTCAAGTGTCCTGGCCGTAAAAGGACTGGAAGCAAGAATAAAGAACTGGTTGCAAGGTTGATTGAAAATGAGGTTTTTCTGTCGATCCTTCTGTGGATAAAGCTGGCTCCTTCTTTTCGAATTTTTTCAAATAAACTAAAGGTAAACTATAAGATATGGCACTGCCTATTTTCAGAAAATTGGTAACAGATTCATCATTATTTGTTTAAAAAACGTATGTGCACAAAATTTCTCTATTATCACGAACGACTCGTCAGAGGTCCTGATTTTAAAAAAAAATTATGCAGCATTTGAGGAGATACATGTTAGTTGACTGCACACATTGACACTACCACATATCAAGCCAGTAGAGTAATGAATGAGATGACGGTTTCACATTTCAGGCAAATATAATATAATATAATTTAAAAGATAATCTAAAATAAAAAATAAATAGAGAATAGTTTCAACGCATCTTTTGAGTACAGACCTGTTTTGACCTATGATAAGTGATTCCAGAACATTTCTACTCATCGATACTACTTCGATTTGTACAGCTAGTAGCGCATACGAAATCATGGCGAAAAACATTATTTTCTATCAAAAATATTTATTTTATAATAATATTAAACCAAGATACAATGCCGCATTTTGTTGACGTTCTGTCGCATTAAAACGAGGAATATGCTCGAGCATGCTTCCATATGGATAAATAGTTTAACACATTCTGTTGGGTCACCGCTGCTGCTTTTAACCGTCTTGCCTCGACTAACTTCTCATGTTTCTTATGTTTTTGAGCTCTAATAGACTCTTCCTTTTTTGCTTCAGCTTTTTCACATTCTTCTTTCTATGGCAACTCCTTATTTATTCTACCTCCATATGACAATTCTAGCATTGCTGTCTCGCTTTTTGAGGCGGGCTAATTTTGCTTTCGTCATTTAGATGTTTAGAGCGTTGTTATATATGAATTCCCTATGGGTTAAATCAACTATATATAGGAGTTAAAGATCTTTGGCCGGAATGCACAGTTTTACAAGTGCGAAGGGAACAGAGAACTTTCCTGATACATGCTTCTCTCTATAATAGTTATGCGAAAAAAAACGATTGCTTCCTATTCTTAGGGCCCACTCCAATATGTATACAATTCTGTGGTCGTAATGACAAACAGAATGTTTTCCTCACTATTTCTGATATATTGTCTTCGGCGGGGGGAAAACGTAGGGGGGTGGTTTCGGTTCGATGGTGAGAGCGTCGGGGTGAGCCTCCGCAATCCTGCGCTCCCGACGTCCCGACGCACCTGGCTGTGCATTTCTTGAGGCGGCGTGTCGCTGTGGCCCGAAGATGATGCCGTTTCACGCCCCTTGCCAAAGCTTACACCTTTCGGCATCTGCATTTCTCCAGCTTGGCCCTGGCCTGTGCTTCCTTGTGCACTGTGGCGAGAGAGAGCTGGCCTCGCCATGTGGGTCAGGCTTCCATGCCTCCCAGATCGCCCGACGCGTGCTTCTGGTTCCCTGTCCTGGACGTCAAGTCCGGAGTTTGTTGTTGGCGTGTGTTGCCTCCTGAGTGGGCTCGTCACTACAGTGGTTTGAGGGCTTGGTGTTAAGTCACGGAAAAAGAATCGAAGGGCTGGATCTTCCTGTAGATTTTGCCAATCTCTTCTTACATGAATGGGGGCAGTGTCCGTGCTGCTGCTGGCGCGCGACATGATGAAACGCGGCCCGCACTTGGAAACTGAAGCCGAGAAAAAATTCGAAAGTGACACGAAATTTTTCGAAAGTCCGCTGAAAATTGTCTTGGTGAGATTCGAAAGTACCATGAAATTTGTCTCTGATAAAATTCGAAAGTACGTCGAAGATTGTCTTTGTGGCTGCGAGGAAAATTAATTCTCTCGCACCCCGCGAATTTGATGTTGGGAGACTAGTCCTGATGCATATGAGTGCTTGTACTCATAAACAACGAAGCGTAGTTGACATGAAATTGTTGGTTTGAAAATGTCCGAGGCGGCGCTGAATGTCTGGCCCCCAACGGAAACGTGAGTTGAGCGTTCGAAGCGGTGCTGAATTTCTGGCCCCCAACGGAAACGTAATTGTGAACGTCCGAGGCGGTGCTGAATTTCTGGCCCCCAACGGAAACGCGTTTTGAGGTGACCCGAAAAAATTTATTTTCTTTAATAATGATTTCGGCGCCGTGTGCACCTGGGGGATGCTTTCTGCGTTCGTCAGAACGGAAAAATCACTTCACAAAAGTTTACATTTTTTCGAAATACAAAAGTTACAGACTTATTGGTGAATTATTAGTGGTGCATTTGGGAAAGACGGCTTGTGCTACTTACTACGCGAGTCAACTTCAACGAGGCACCTGGAGGCCTGGTGAATGCAAGTTAGTGAGTAGCCGGCGCGGCACAAGCGATCCCCCTTTGCTGCAGGGCTGGAACTCGGCAACTTGGCTGTAAAAATGTACAAGAATAAAGTCACTTCTGCTCAGCTGGCTGGCTTCTCCGTAGCTTAATGTCTATGCACTGGCTCTACGTTACTAGAGGACTCCCTAGAAGAGGGCTAGCAAAGTAAGAAAGTCTTTTGTGCTGATCTGAACCTCAGCAGAGAGTTCAATTGGCAAGAATGTCACTAAGTGCGGGTAGGCAGATGGCCCTGACCTAGATCAATGTTTATTGGATTGAACCTCCTCGGAGAGTTCAATGCACTGACTGTCTAATCAGCTGGGGCTGCAGGCTGACGGCCCCGCTACCCAGGTTAAAGTTTGTGGTGGTTCTTTACCTTTGAGTCCGGTGTAGAAGCACTTTAATTTAAACACTGTGGGAAATAAATGAGACGTTGCGAGGCCTTATGCTCGTTTAGAATTTTATTTATTTCTTGAACAGCTTGTCCTCCTTGGAGCTGAGGGGGTTTGAGCCCAGCTCTGGTAGGATAGGAAAGAGAGAGGATTCACTCATTCATTAAGACACTCGAATTTCGAATAATACCTTATATTAATTAATATCACCTGGTAAGGTAGCCAAACTTCCCTAACTCGCGATTCGCGTAATTTAGAAAATGAATTAATTAATCAGTACTTGTCATTCGCAAATTGTCGTTGTCTAGCTGTAGAAGCTGTGTGTTTGAAGAGTTCATCAGTATTTAATGATTATAGAATTGTTGGAAATGTTGTTGGACCAACTGGGGTTACTGCGTAGAGCTCCCTCGGTGGTCGAATTGAATATGGGCCCGCTGGGGTTACCGCTGTGGGCTCCCTCGGTGGCAGAAAGAAAAATGATCGAGCCTCGAAGTGACGTGGAGAGTGCATTGCGAATGACTGATAGCGTCACCAGTGTCACAAATATATTTATACTAGGCCGGGGAGAAATGCAGCAATTTGATTGGCTGGCTTATTTTCAGCCGGACTATAACAATATTTAGACATTACTAGCGTCATCTGTTGGTTCTGATTTCCTCGAATATATTACTACTAGATACTGTAATCCTTCTACATTAATACTTCATGCTTCCAGATCATGCTCACGTTGTTCACGTCATATGAAATTTGTGCTCACGTTCACGTTTTCCGTACATAACCTCAATATTATCTTAATAATATCGTTTGAGTTGCTGAATTAAAATGGGTGTTAAAGAATTATCTAAGCGAAAAAAGAACAAGAAATATAGAAATACAGTGTCTTTTGACGAAGAAATAGTGACCAAAAACAGTGCAGTCAATGATCTCGTTAAGTCGTCAAAGATTTTAGATGAGGGAAAAATTTCACAATCAAATCATGTAACCCCATTTGAAAACAGTAGAAAAGAAGCCCAAATAAATGATGAGATAAATATTGAGAGTAATACAAACGCAAATGAGACTCACTCAAGAAAGAAAACGAAACGAAAACAAGGAAGTGAAAGGAATGAAAAACCGAACAAAGAAGGTAACGTGGACCAAAATGTATCAACAGAATTGCCAAATAAAAAGCGAAAGAAAAATAATACATCGAATGAACTAGAAATAGGACCAGAAGAAAACAAACAAGTGGAACAAAATTCATCGATAGAAACACAAAGTAAAAAGCGAAAGAAAAACAAAAAGTCAAATGAACTAGAAACAGGACCGGAGGAAAACAAACAAATGGAACAAAGTTCATCGGCAGAAATACAAAGTAAAAAGCGAAAGAAAACCAAAAAGTCAGGCGACCTAGAAACAAAAGTAGATCTGGATGAAAACCAACAAGCAATTGCAGAAAAAGCTGAAGCAAAAAAAGAAGAGTCTATTAGAGCTCAAAAACGTAAGAAACATGAGAAGTTAGTTGAGGCAAAACGGTTAAAAGCAGCAGCGGTGACCCAACAGAATGTGTTAAACTATTTATCGAAATGGAAGCATGCTCGAGATGAATGGAAATTTGAAAAGTTAAAACAGATTTGGTTACAACAAAATCTTTTCAATTGTAGTAAAATTCCTAATGAATTTTGGGACACTGCCGTTGATTATTTTAATGGATCCAAGGGATTTATTCGGAAGTGCGTGCTTAGAGATGCTTTGAAAATTATCGAAAAAGCGGAGAGTTCCCAGGAAGAAAATGCCGATGAAAATTATCATTTAATTTTAAAAAGAGCGCACGATATTATACAAAACTTACAAGAGTAATAAAGACTTTTAAAAAACTTTAAATTTAGGTAACATTAATTATAAAATATGTGGTAATAATTTCTTGGGGCTAAATTTGTTTTCCAATAATATTTTTACTATCTGGCAGAATGTAATCTTGAAGATAAGAAAACGAATATGATATAAATCCAGATGACAAACCTGTTAGGGAAAGTTCCTACACAGAGGAACTCTACATAATAAATATTTTAAAGTGTTTCTACAGTAAAAACTCTTTAGAGTTACATGACATTTGGAGTCTGGCAAGGACTGGAGTAAGTACTTTAAAGTTGGCGACATGTTCAAGGTAGGTATCACGTGTACAAAAATTGTATCAACAGCATTGCACTGTGGTTTCTACAGACCATTTTTCGACATTTTTTAAGTACCGTAAATAAATAACGCCATATAATGATGACAATATACTTACACTCAAAGAAAATGATAGGTAAATTCAACCAAAAAGAGCATATGAAATCGCGCCCATCTAGTTTCATAGTTAAATCAATCAGTAAAGAATAGTCATACAACTATTTGTTTTCGTAAACAGATAGTAGTTTAATAATCATATCTTCTTGTAACAAATTAAATAGTACAATGACATTTTTTTATGTTCACTAACCATTTTCAATTTAGTCTACAATAGGTCGTGTGCGCGTGACGTCACAGAGCTGAGACCTTAGGAAAACAAACCGCTGTCATTGCTGTCAAATGACGACTGACTGAACCTAAGAATTGAATAGAGTTGTTATGGACATTATATCATACAAAATAGCAAGTTTTTGTTGTATTATTAGTTGTGGAAGTGTGACAATACCGAGACAACATCAGTTTTTATAAAATAACGTCGATTTACAGCCAGAAGAGGTTAGGATTAAAAGATTCCAAGCAACGAGGTCTAAAGTATAGAGGGGCAATCCCAATTCAGTATACATACGGTTTGTTTGGCCATAGAATAAACGCTCGAGGGACGCAGTGGGGGGTCATTTGTTGGCCCTAGTTGCCATGATTTGCAGTGGAGTACTGCTTTGAGGGATATAATTAATGAATGAATATTGTTTTTTATCACTGTTCTATTATTAGTTGAGCTCAAATCTATTAACCAAATTGCTGTAGAAGTAGTAATAAATTATATCATATTTAAAAACGGAGTAAATGCTGCTCTATACATTTTTAAAATAGTCGCAAATTACATAACGTTAAGTTGAAGTGACGCCCATGCGGACTAGTTGCTTGAATATGTTCTGGCCATGTGCCACGCCTATTTTTCCAGTCTCTCGCTGATTCCAAGCAATTAAAAGGAATTATTTTACTGGGGTATTCCAAACATTTTATTAATGGTAAGTTGTTGCTTATTAATTTAAGAATTTGATTTTTATTGTGGATTTATGTTGTAGGAAAGACAACCATAATTCAAGACCACGATGATCTATCCAGTTAGGTGTTCTCTGTTAATATGGGATACAACTTAACACCCAAATGTGAAACTAAAAGTGCTTGTGATAATGATAACTACTGCTAAACCAAACAAGAAACAATTCATGGTAAAAAAATAACACTTTATATAGATTTGTCAACATTTTTAATAAACATTTCTTGTGTTTAAATTTTAGTCGAGTGAGGGTAGAACTGATGCTGAGGGAGAAAGAAGTGTAATAGCAGAAATTGTTGTACACCTCAAGAGGAAAATACACAGGCTACATTAAGATATCTGATGAAGTGCATAAGTTAAGATAATTCCAAGTATTGCTGTCATCGATTGATCTGGCAACGAAATGTCCTTTTAAATTATATTGTGTGGTGCTCAAAAACCCAGTGTTGGATTTTTAACATTCAAAAACTATGAAACTAAGACAAAGTGATCTGAAGTGAGTGAACCATAAAGTCCAAATGGGCGTTGAAACTGTCAAATTGTAGCTATAAATGTTCTTTGAATTATGTAATTACAATGTTACTACTTAGATACTTCGTACCTAATAAGTGTATAATATAATCATTTATTTTTTTATTGCAATTTAGATCTTTCTTTGTATCTCCTGTTAAGTTTCTTGTTGATTTTTCTTACGAGTACTAATGGAACATATGGAACCTTCAATAATAAAGAATTTGATATTTAGTAAGTATATTTTGTTTTACTTTCAGTTAGATGCAAAGATGCATGTATATATAAGTTTAACATAATCAACTATTTCAATTCAACAATAATACGAGTGATAAATAAAAAAGTGAATATACGTGTTTAATAAAATACAATAAATATTTAACAATTGACCTACCTACATGAAATAATAAAATACATGTTAGACATATTATATAACAATAAGACATGATAAGAAAAAGTTCTTGCACAAATTACAATGGTTTGTATAGTTCAATTTATAGGTATATCATAGGTACAGGGTCAACCACTGGAAGAAATTGTGTACATCTGTTTACATATTTCAAGTAGTTCACAGTACTTCAGTCCTTCATCTTTAATTTATATGGTATTTTTCATAAAATTCATAACAGTTAACCCTTCGACCATAGCCACCGTTTACTGCTAAAAATTGAAAGGAAAGACTGGGTAGTGAACAAATTTTGTCTAGACTAGTAACACAGTCACAATGAGTACTGAAGGATCATCTGGATCAGCAATAGTCCAAGTAGTCGATGGCTTTTGTTGAAGAGTTCATAACCTGAAAAATGAATTTGTATGTTAGCAATTACTCATTAAGCAACATTTAATTAGGTAAGCATATGTTGAAAAAAATCATCGACAACTAATTCTTACCTTTGCAAAAAGCTTTTATCCTGTAAATTTCTTGGAGAGTACTTCTTTCACCCAACCATAGCTTCAAGATTTTTGAATGCCTTGAACTCATCCTTTTGTCTATGCATTACTCACAAAAACCAGTAATTCACAATATCCCTATGTGAAATATGAAATTTACCAATATTTGTACTGAAGTCATCATTTCTCAAAATATAAGGGATTTAATTCGATGACACCAACTTTTTCCAAGTACCTAACCTCTACATTATGAGACGACTTTGCAAAATATAAACTTATCTCCATATTAACGAACAAAATTCACCACACGAAATAATTAAGGATAGTTGTGGATGTTAAATAATCCAAAATTAAGTTTCAAAATATCACAAAAACGGCAAAATATACTTTAAAACAGCACGTTCAATCGGCACGTCACTCGATGACAGCTGTTTGTTTTCCTAAGGTCTCAGAATCTGTGACGTCGGCGCACGCGACCTATTAAATAGTACGACTTTGTTTTTTGTTCACCAACTAATTTTTAGGTTGATCTACACTTTATTGTATGATGAAGTTTTTTTTGGTTAGCCAAAATCTCAGTATTGAGACATCAGACCACCCAAACCAAAGATTAGAGATCGTTTATAAGATCCATCCAAATATATCGATGATCCCTGAGAGAATTTGAACACTGCAATCATGTTATTAATTTTCTATAAATTCATAAGAGTGCAAGATAATGCATGATGGATTATTGTTAGTGATTTGTATGTGGCGTCATCTGGAAATAATTTCTGTAATAGACTACGTGGTAAGCAAGCAAGTTTTATGGTAATTCTTTTAGAACTTCTAGAAGACGACAATAATATTGGTTTGTCTACCAAGTACAATAGTACAGCGAACTAATACTGGGTTAGAATTACAATTCGATAATAGTTAAAAATAAAATATACTATTATCTAGTTTAATTTGACAGAATTCAACAAAATAATAGTCAGACGAACAAAATAATAGTCTTATTTATCTATTTTTTAAGTTAATGTTTGTTTTGTTGTACGACAACTTTTTATTAATTAAAATAACATTAATTATTAAAAATACCATCAGTATAGTTTGGTTTAACAAAATTAACGATATTGTTAGTTAACCATTTTTTTTTGTTGAATTTACCCATACTATTTCTTTGAGTGTATACCCTAAAGCTGTTGGTTCCGGACCTGTCAACCGAATGGGTGCACATTTCTACCTGCTTGGAAGTACGATTCCTTAGTAATTTAGTAAATGTTTTGGTTGCGCTTTGTACGCATACAAATTAACATCTAGTTTAAAAGTGTATAGTCAGCGTAAGATTGAAAATTTTTGTTTTGTAACAATTTTTGCATTATCGTTCGGGTGTGTATATATTATATTTCTAATGCAAATCCTTACATAATATCTATAAAATTGCAACTAAATATGCACATTTAAGAAGGCATACAAAAAATTGGCAGGATTAAGCTCTGCAATAATTTACAGATACTTAGATTGTTAAATAATTTCTTTTTTTTTATTGTGGCGTATACTTTTATCTGCGCATATTTGCCATATCATGTGTACTTGTATACACATTTTTTTTAATGGTTTTATTAAGTTTGGAAATCTGTATAAGTTATTTATTTTTATTTATTTATTTATTTATTTATTTGGTACACTATTCAACAGAATAGGAAAATACAAAATAATTCAATACTTAATCTAGATTAGGAACAAAAAAGATATAAATATTATTTATATATCTGAATTAAACTAATAAACTAAACTAAATTAAACAAATACAATGCATTTGTTATATATAAAACAAAGTGAATGTAAGATGTACATTCTAAATTGAGTCTAATAGTCCGCAAGTCAACAAAAAAGAACAAAAATATATTTAAGCTAGAGACAATTTTTTTATATTTACAGCACTGCAGGTGAAAATATCTAAAGAAGTATCCAAATTATTATATATATTACACATTTGCTGAATACAAGAGAATTTCTTTACATTTGTTCTTGAAAATGGCAAGTAAAATAAATTGTTGTGCCTAGAGGCCGCCCTATAGGAATTTGGAAATTAAGCATACTTAAAATTTCTCCACAGTCGAAGTTACCATGTAAAATTTTATATATATAACGGTAACCGCTATTGAAAAATTATGTGATTATATTTATAATGCACTAAATAATAAAGAACAACCAATAGCTTTATTTTTTGACCATAGTAGAGCTTTTGACACAGTTGACCACGATTTGCTCTTGGAAAAACTTGTTAGATTGGGAATACGTGGACCAGCTCATCAGTGGATCAGCTCTTATCTGAATAACAGAAGGCAATTGATTCGTATAAATCAGATTTTAGGCAAGTGACAACTGGTGTGCCTCAGGGCTCTATCCTCGACCCATTGCTCTTTTTAATATTTGTGAATGATATGCCTCATTCTTGCCTAACACCTAACGCAGCAGTCATCTATGCTGATGATACAAACTTTTTAAATTCCAGCAGCTCGCTAGAGACCACAGTCACTAAAGCTAATACATCAGTTGATGAGTTTTCTAAATGGTGCTTAAGCAATGGCTAAATGCTAGCAAAACAGTTTTTATGTCATTCCTGCCAAAGAACGTTGCCCATAACTCAAGTATATTAATTAAGGCTAAACATCAGTCAATTGTTCATACATAAGACAAAATTCCTGGGAGTAACTTTAGATAGTAAAATGACATGGGAAAGTCACATTGAAAATATACTCAACAAACTAAGCAAGTCTTGTTTTATCATTCGATACCTGAAGTCCTCTGTCTCATTAAATGTACTAAAATTGGCATACTTTGGCTTAGTTCAATCTAGTCTGTCTTATGGTTTAATTTTTTGGGGAAATTCTTCTCACATTACCAAAAGAGAATAATTCGTTGTATGGCTGGTCTATCTATGCAAGCACACTGTAAAGGGGCATTTATAGCACTGTCCATCTTAACTGTACCATCGCTTTATATATTTTTAATTGTAACTAATATAAAAAGACAAAGTTTGTTATTGAAAAATAGGGATGTTCACAATTACCATACACGCAGCCTTAACGAACTCCGGACCCCACTTTCTAGATTAAGTGTGTGCCAAAATTCCCATATTTTCAAGGAAATCAGCTGCTTTAATAAATTCACCCGCCACTTTGGTCACTTTGACAATTTTAACTCTTTTAAAAATGCTTTGTTTAAGTACTTGGTTAATAATGCTTTTTACTCTGTAGATGAGTATTAACAATCGTAGCTTTTATTATTATTATTATTATTTTATTTTATTTTATTAGTACTTGTTGGTATTATTGTTATGTGTTATTGTTGTTTTTAATATGACTTATATTTTATTGTATTTTTTCTGTACTGACTAGTCTCATAAGTCATACTAAGGTATGACTTAATATGATGAATAAAGAACTTACTTACTTACTTACTTACTTACTTACTTACTTACTTACTATAAGAAAATTAATTGTGACCGGTGTCTACGGTTTTCTAGACTGTCTAGGGAAAATTTAGAGAGTAGTTCTTGATGTGGGTAACCAATAGCAGGATAGGTCCCATCAGTCTTAAAAGACGCATATTTCAAAAATCGACGTTGAAGCCTTTCCAAATTTTGTATGTGTACATTATAAACAGGACACCATACTATTGAAGCATACTCAAGATGTGGTCTAACAAGAGTAGTGTATAGTTGTTTTAATGTATTTATGTTATTAAACTGTGCGGAGTTTCTAATAACAAAACCCAGAGTTCTATAACTTTTACTGACAGTGAGTTTGATGTGGTTTACAAACGTTAATTTTCTATCAAATATCACACCCAAGTCACAAAAAGTGTCAGGACGGGAAAGTGTGTGATTGTTCAATTTGTAATCAAAAACAATAACATTATGTTTTGTTGTAAATGTCATAGTGTTACATTTTGCTTCATTTAAAAGTAATTTATTTATTACACACCATGTATTAATACGATCAATATTATTTTGCAATTCAAGGCAATCATATTCACACGTGACATTGCAAAATAGTTTTATATCATCCGCATATAGAAGGCAGTTAACAGTGATATTATCTACTATGTCGTTAACAAACAAATTAAAGAAAAGTGGTCCTAAATTTGAACCTTAAGGGACCCCCGACGTAGCTAAATAATGTATTAATGTGTCCAATCTAGCGATTGAAATTAGGCACACAGCTTTGGTTCCGATGACAATACAATGTAGTATATCTAACATCGTTCTAAATTCAATATGGTGGACACCCCGAGATGGATGATTACCTTTTTTTTCACAACCCCGTTGACATGGGTGTCAAATAATAATATTTTAATAATATTTATTTACACCAAAGACAGTACATTTAATATACAAAAATACTTACAGATATCTATTTATAGTGCTTTGAATATAAATAATCCAAGAGAAATCACTTAAGAGTATATAAATACCCTTGAGCGTGATAAAAATGAAAGGGTTTTTTAGTCTCAATTAAAAAAAATAAATAAGTATATATTTTTTTAAACAATGGCTTTATTTTTGAAAAATTCGACTAAAAAGTGGAAAATAATTTGTTTTCACTTATTATGAGCACGTCAGAATAATTTTCAACTTATTACCTTACTCATTTAGATGAACTATAATTAGATACCAATCTTTAACCATCATACATCACACTTTTTCATACAAAATGAAAATAATTTTTTTTAGTTTTTAATTTTGCATAATTCTGTATTCCTTTTTATACAGTGATACAATGTCGTGGTAGGTGAAATAAAAAAACCAGTCCCGCGGAAATATTATTTTGTCAAAAAATTATAATCACCGAGTACATTCTTTGTACCTGTACCAAGTTTCAAAGTTTTAATAATGAAAGACAAGGGATGTACCTTGTCTCACCCAGTATAACTTCCATACAAACAAATAAGATCTACCAAATATAAAGTACATTTACATTAACAGATTTCACAATTACAACGAAAATTTAGTTTTGGCCAAAAAAATTGGTCTCAGAAAACACTGTGCATTGTGGTGAATTTTTATTCTACACAAACAGCATTAGATGGCCGTAGGCTACGATCAGAATCCTTCCAAAACTTTAGGAAGATAGTTCCAGTGGACTCAAATCCTCCAAGATATAATAAAATTTGATAATTTGGTAGTAAATCTGCGCAGATATCAACCTGTAACTGATACAATTAAATACAAATACAGATATTTTTATTTTCGTTAGACCTGTGGAGTACAGGTATAGAATAATGTCGCCTAAATACAAAATAAAGGATATAATTTGACATGAGTAGTAAGTAAATGAAAGTACATGCATTCGGAATTACACTATTCGTATAGACATTATACATTAAAACTAGTTTAAAATATAAGAGAAAAATTAAAATAACTAACATTTTAGTTAAATTCATTGAAATTTAAAAATTCAGCGACTGTATAAAAACTATGCTCTTGCAACATATTACGTACATGAGATTTAAACACATTAAAATTTTGTATAGCCTTTAAGGAAGTAGGTAAGTGATTGAATAATTTAATTGTCATAATCACTGGACCTTTTGCAGACATTGTCATACTGTGCTGAGGCACAAGTAGGTTATAGTTGTATCTTAGATTATATGCAGAATATTTGTCTCTAGTTAGGGTAAATTTGTCAGGATGCAATTTAACATAACACACACAATTTAAAATGTATATATTGGTGACTGTTAAAATATTCAGTGCTTTAAATAAGCCTCTACAAGAAAAATGTGGAATTTGTATATGTCATAGTCCTTACAATTTTTTTCTGAAGTATTAAAACCTCACCAATTCTTGGACAGTTGCCCCAACACATGATGCCATAGCTCAAAATTGAGTGCATATACGCATAATAGTACATTTTAAAGGTATCTAGGTTAATATGCTGTCTAAGCTGCCAAATAACAAAACAGATGGTTGATAATTTTTTAAGAATGCTGTCAACCTGACTGTCCCATGATAAGTGTGCATCAATGAATACACCCAAGAACTTTACAGAAGTGTTTTGTTGGATACTATTACTGTCACCAATAAACTTTCTTTTAGTTCTCTTGGTGAGAACAATATAAAGTCAGTTTTTAGATCATTTAATACAAAACCATTGTCTCTACAACAGTGTTTCATACAATGAATAGTGTTATTTGCCTTCACACTAAGGTTATTTAGGTTTTCTGACATGACTGCTACTAAAGCATCGTCGGCAAAGAGTGAAACAAATGCATTGGGGTGATAGGAAAGAATATTATTTATAAAAATAATAAACAAGAGAGGTCCTAGAACACTTTCTTGAGGGACACCTGTAGACACAGGGCATGATTTTGATCTATAAATTGAACCATTGTTTGTTAATATAACTTCTTGGCTACGACCCGTTAAGTAGGATGACAGCCAATCTAAGGCAGGGCCACATATACCATATCTGAACAATTTGTTTAGGAATAAATTAACATCAATGGTATCAAAAGCACGTTTGAGATCAAATAATATACTCGCTGTTTTGTTTTTATGCTCAAAATTTGTTAAAATGAAGTTGTAGACTGATAAAATGGCATCCTGTGTTGAAACTTTTTTTCTGAATCCAAACTGGTTGTTTGACAGACATTTTTTCAATTTCTAGAAAATTTGTTAATCTTGTATGAAACGAGTATTCATAAAGTTTGGAGAAAGCCGAGAGTAAGGCAATGCTTCTATAGTTAGAAATTTGTGATAAATCACCTTTTTTTATGAATTTATGAATTATGCTTTTTTTAAGAGTGTCGGGAATATCCCATCTCGGAAAGAGCATGCAAGAGGATGCCATATCATTTCCTAAAAATTAGCAAATATTCCCTTTTCAATTTTAATAAGCTATATTTTACCATCCTTCGGAGGGGATGTAAAGCAGGCGGTCCCTTGTCTATTAAATATTAGGCAAGTAAAAGATCCCTACTATTCTTAAGGGAAGAGGTTCGGCAAAATTTCCAGGTTGGGGGTAGTCGTCTCCTGGCGTCGGTGATAGGCCCTGGTAGCGGAAATAGGCCGACGTTAAACAGTTAAAAAAAAAAAAAAAAAAAGCTATATTTGTATATTAAAATTAAAATAAGTATTAGAATGGGAAATAAATGAATTGAAAGAGAAGTTGTCATTATTTTTTTTGGATACCAATAGATAAGAAAAAAATATATTGTTAGTAAACTGTTTTATTTTAAAGGGACGTACGCCTGTGTATTTTTAATATTGAATCTATACGTACTGTAAACAAGTGTTTTAATTTTTTTTTTAATTTTTTAATAATGGAAATGATTTCAGCTTTCTTGCCTGATACAGAAAATCCAATGCCACAAAAAAAATTTCAACTTTAGAAATTTTCTTATACAGTGCTATAATAAACCTATCAATTTAAAACATTTTACGAATTAAATCATACCTCTCTCTGCGTTTTAATATTCTTCTACCCTCCCTAAAGTTAGGTATCAATATTGTAGAAAATGAAATAACTTATTACTATCACTATATTATTATTTAAACTATTTTTATCTATTAGTAATATTGTACGGTTTACAGCAGCCGGAATAGTGAAAATTTGTGCTTTGCTGCAAATTTTTGGAAATATCTCTGTCACGGTTGCTCCTTTGTAGTAATTAGTTAACTAATTAACAGTTCAACTTTCAACTAATGCGTATTCAGTATACTTTATCTAAAGCATTCATTTGGAAAATTAATTATTAGTATATTTTATGCCTCAAAAAACTTCAGTATAAAGTGCATTTTAAAGTAATATAAGATATATAAAATAAATAAAGTAGGTAGGTACTCATTTATAATAAACTTTATTGGTGTCTTTATGTTCATTTACAATTCATTTACTATATTTGCTACTCACCTTTTCTGGATTAAACTGCATATTTTTACAGGAACAAGAAATTATTACTTTAATATAACTTCAAAGTTTTTTTTTTTTTTTTTCCTTATGGGTTGCGGTGCGAAGCCCGCCGTACTGAAGCTTAAGCTTATTGTACCCCATAGTCTCGTTATCCCATTAATCCCGTTCCTCTCCAAAAGGAGAGTATACGGTCAATGGGAGCTCTGGCTATTTCTTCCGGGGTCACGGTTAGTCCCCCGAAGTATGAAAACCTCCCAGCCACCAAGGCTGGGCATTCACATAGTATGTGGTGAGGAGTTTCTTCATCCTCACCACACATCCTGCATTCTGGATTATCCTTCACACCTATGTTGGTTAGGTGTCTGTTCAGTGTGCAGTGTCCTGTTAGAATTCCCACTGCACACCTCAGCTGTTTTCTGCTTAGCAATTCGTTAGTCTTTGTCTTGGATGGCCCGCCGGTGATGAACATACGTGACTGTCTCATCCCCGGCGCGCCAGTCCAATACAAGATATGTTGCTGACTCAATAGTTCCTTTACCATTCCTCTTGCGGTATTGTATGATATCCCGCAGGATGGCTCCGGTCCCATCAAGGCTGTTTTTGCGCCTTCTTTGGCCAGCTTATCTGCTTTTTCGTTGCCTTCATTGCCCTGGTGTCCTCGCGTCCACTCCAGTTGTATACTGTTGTGTTCCGCCAGTTTCGCCAGGGATTCAAAGTCTTTTACCGTTTTGGAACGTATCTCTACTGCATTCAGAGCTTTGATAGCTGCTTGACTGTCAGTGATGATGCGGATTCTTTTGTCAGTATATGACCTCCGGATCATTTCTTGTGCACAGATTTCTATGGCTGTGACTTCTGCTTGGAACACCGTTGCGGTACTGCCCAGGTTCAGACTGATGTCTGTCCCTGGTTGGTCCCCCGTAACACCTGCTCCAGTACTTCTTGACGTTTTCGATCTGTCAGTATACCATATGGTATCATTTGGATGTCTTCGCAGTTGCCTTGTTCCTTCCTCTTCCCTATCGGGTATGTATACCCTGAAGGTCTTTGTGAAGTTGTGGCTTGTGCTGATTCTATCTGACTGCATATCTAGTAGTCGATTTTTTCTTATTTGTTGGAATATTTCGGTGTGGTATCCTATTCTTGGAATGGTCCCATGTCCGTTTATTTTCAGCCTGTACACCGCCAACAGTGCCTCACTCTCCACTACTAATTGTAGTGGGGGCAGGCAAAGTAGCGCTTCCATGGCTGCGGTAGGCGTTGTTGACATTGCTCCCGTTATGCCTAGACATGCTAGTCTTTGTACTTTCCGTAGTTTTCTCATTGCCTCCCCTTTTCCGGCTTTATGCCACCAGATCAGGGAGGCATAGGTTATTATTGGTACTACAACCCTTTGGTACAGCCAGTGCACCATTCTTGGTTGCAGTCCCCAATTTTTACCTACCATTCTTCTGCTGGCCCATAAGGCCCGCGTAGCTTTGGTAGTCACTCTATCTAGATGAGCATTGAAGTTTAATTTGGTGTCTAGAATCAGTCCCAAGTATTTGACTTCATTGCTCACCTGCAATTCGTTTCCCCGGAGATATAATCTTCCCAGGTTGAGTTTCCTCTTTCTTGTGAAGGCGACCACAGTGGTCTTCCCTGGACTCCGGAAAGACCTTCCTGGGTACACCATTCGTCTACCATAACGAGGGCTCGCTGCATCTTTTCCGCTGCAGTGCCCTCGTATTTTCCTGTTACCAGGATGGCGATATCGTCTGCATAACCTTGCGCATATATTCCCCGCTGTTCCAGTCGAGATAGGAGTTCGTCCGCAACCAGGCACCACAGGAGAGGAGATAAGACCCCCCCTGCGGGCATCCTCTGGTCACGGACACCTCCTCTGTTGTGGATCCTAGCGTGGACTGAATTTTCCTAGTTCTGAGTGCTGAGTCGATCCATCTTGTTATTGACTTTTCGACTCCGCGCCTCTTCACTGCCTCACTTAGTGAGTCGAATGAGGTATTGTCGAAGGCACCCTCTATGTCTAAGAAGGTTCCTATGGCAGTTTCTTTACTGTCTAGGGCCCTTTCTATTTCTTGAGTAAGCTCATGTATTGCTAACTCACAAGATTTTCCTGTTTGGTAGGCATACTGGTTTCGATGTAGAGGTTTTGTACTCATTTTATCGTCCCTAATGTGCCTATCAACCAGTTTCTCCAGGGTTTTCAGAAGAAATGATGTTAGACTGATAGGTCGGAAGGATTTGGCCTGGGCGTAGGTATCACGCCCTGGTTTTGGTATGAATACCACCTTTATCTTCCGCCAGCCGGTTGGCACATAACCCAGGGCCAGACTGGCCCTGAATAGTGTGCACAGGGGTGTTGCGAGTATTTCCACTCCCTGTTGAAGTAGAGCTGGAAATATTCCATCCAGCCCTGGTGACTTGTATGGTTCAAATGAATTGCTTGCCCATACAAGTCTTGTTTTTTTAATTATCTTGTTCGCAATTTTCCACTCCTCCTTTGACGCCCTTCTCATTGGTATGTCTTCGGGTGGACCGCTTCTGTCTTGTGGGGTAGTTACACTGCCTGGGAAGTGTGTCTCTAGTAATAAATCTAGGGTCTCCTTCTCAGTGTTTGTGTACTCCCCTTGTTGTCTTTGCAGTGATCCTATCTTTCCCTGATTGTCTCTCTGCAAGATTTTCTGGAGTCTAGCAGCTTCGGGAGTATTTTCTATTTCCTCGCATTGCTTCCTCCATGATTTGGTTTTTGCGTCTCTAATGGCGTAGACGTATTTCAGACGGGCTTCTTTGTAGTCATCCCATCTGCCAGTCCTTTTGGCCTGGTTGAACAGTCTTCGAACCTCTGCCCGTCTGGAGGAGAGCTCGCGATTCCAACAAAGGGGTTTCACGCTTGGCTCTTCTCTCTTTCAGAGGGCAGCTTAGCTCGAAGGCTGTTATTACTGCTGAGGTTATTAAGTCGCTCAGTAGTTCTACTTCCGCAGGTGTTTGTGGTCTTGATGGACAGTCCTTCAGCACCTGCTCTAGGTTCTCGTTGAAGAGTTCCCAATCGCAGGTTCTTGGGTTTCTGCTCATCTGCCCTTCTTCCCGTGGAGTTTCTATTTTGAATCTTACATTCCTGTGGTCCGATAGCGATGGTTCCTGGGATACATGCCAGTCACTTATCACTCGTCCCGCGCATTGCGTGGTAATGGTAATGTCAATTACTTCTCGTCTTGTTGCTGTGACGAAAGTCGGTTCGTTTCCGCGGTTTACTACTTCTAGCTTATTACTAATAATAAATTCTAGCAGTGCCTCACCCCTTGTGTTGTTGCCTGTGCTCCCCCAGACAATGTGGTGTGCGTTGGCATCACAACATAGGATGAGCTCTAGATGGTTTGTTTCGCATTGCTGGACCAGTTCTTTAACTTCCTGGGTTGGAGGTAGCCCTGGCTGATCATAAGGAAGGTATGCCGAAGCTATTACTAGCTCCTTCACTGACCCTTCCATCTCGACGTTAGTTCGTGCTACCATTAGGTCCCTGGTGCATAGTCCCCACATTGGTAGCAGATTAATGTTTTTCTTTGCAATGATGCAAGCTCTTGGGTGGTCCTCTGGTGGGCTGATTACTTCCCATCCTTGTCCCACCTGTAGTCCCCTGATATGCCCCTTGTAAACCCAAGGTTCTTGTATCAGTACTATATCTATACTATTATTTAAAATGTATCTCTGCAAGGCAGCTGAAGCTGCCTTGCAGTGATGTAAGTTTACCTGTGTAAAAGTAATGTGTGCGGCCGCATAAGAAGAACCAGGTTCATTGCTGACCCTGTCCTTCTTTATTGGCCGTGTTTTTCTGAGACCCTCAGGGGTGCTTCCCTTGGACCGGTCGCGCTTAACTCCCTGCCTTGGGTTGCCTCCCTGAGGTTCTTTGCTTGTGCCCGGCAGATTCCTGGGAATGCCATCGCTTCCAGACTGTGAAAGCCCAGATCCCGATGGATCCCCTAGTCCCTGCCGTTTAATCTTCCGAAGCTTCCTTCTGGCAGCTTCGGAGAATTTCCTCGGTGGATTCTCCTTTGCAGGACCTCTTCCCGAGGTTGTTTTGTTAATGTGGTTGTTTTCCATAAGGTTCCCACGAGTAAGGGGGAAATTGAAGGTCACTGTGCCCAGAGCCCCCTGTGGACACAGAAGACTGTATGAAACGGGGTGCGTCAGGTGCCCCGAGTTTTGTCGCTAGTGACCGAGCCTCCCCTCGGCCGTGCATCCCTTCGGCGCGCACAATACCTTGAGATTAGGAAGGTTTTTATAGTGGTACCTCATCCACGCGAACCGGGCACTTAAGCCAGGTCCCCCGTGCCCCTTGTCAGTGCTATCCGGCTCGGGTTTTTTAGACCCGCTACCAGAGTCGTACCTCACAAGTGGTTTAGGGTGTAAGTCGTGAGCTGGTCCGCGGCGACGGTTTTTGTTCGGTAACGCGCGGGTTTTAAACCGCGGCCCTCCCTTATGGCCGTCACTAACCAGTCCCCCCGGTATGACCCAGCAGACTGGCCGTCCTCCTATCCGCCACCTGGAGACGCGCCCTGTAGATTGCTCAACCACAAGGAACTTCAAAGTTACATGTAATTTTATGCAAAACAGGTCATGAATGGTGTGGTAATGTTGCTAGAAAGTATTTTGTCATACTATTAAATGTTATCGAGTTACATTGTTAAAAAGGTAATGTTGCGAAACTATTATTTAATATTCATAACAGATTGATGTAATAATTTATTCATGTAACATGTTATATTACTTACCTATTTATATCTTACCATGAATATCATTACTGCTATATATATGCTTAATATTTGGGTACTACTAAGGTAATGTAGTATCGAGATAAATGTAAATATGAAGACATGAACATTTATTTAGTTCTGAATTAATATTGTCCCATACTAACAACCTTGGTTATTAAATACTATAGTTGTCCCACTGCCAGTTACTATTAGAGAATTATGGACAGACATATTATATGTGTTGCCATTTATTTAATTAGATATGAAACCTTCAAAGTCTCAGATACTATTACTGCACTTCAAATGCGTGTTTTTATAACTGATAGGTTTTGGATATTAGGAGCAGTGCCAGTCTATGTATAATTCTAATTAAATTATTGCTTATTTAAATACACAAGAATTAAAGATAATTAGAATCACTTTGTTACTGCTAAGTTTTCGAGCCGAAATTACTTTTGCAGCATAAGAAGTTGTAAGATGAACAATTTTATGAGTGGGAACACGTTATTCGACAGAATACAGACCATAATCATTTAGCACTAACTAGCATCAGTTGAGACATTTATAGCATTTAATAAATGATCTAAACCTAAAATAAAAAAAAGCATATCATTGAAAATATATTTTGCTCAAAATATACACTAAAAATAAATTTTATTTCTGATTCTTTGACTCGACATTAGCTCTCCATTTTCTCTCTGTTCCTGTGTTTAGAGTAACCATTCGGCTACCATATGGCTTCAAATGGTGTAATGGTTGGTAAGGTAGCTTTGACGGCATCTGTTAAAAAGTGAAATAAAATAATATGGAGAATACATCGATACAACTTTATCAGTTACTGACAATATTGTTAATAATTTTTTAATCTTATTTATTGTCCGTTATATACTGATGTTTTAAATAACATTAATTTATTCATCAAACAAATAGCTCTTACTACATATTACACTGATATTAATATATATTTGATTTGGGCTAGAAGGAGCTACCTTTATTTACACATAATCTGTCGAGTAATCTGTGTTCAAACAAGGATTATGCAAAATTACAATATTCTTTCCACTAGTCTCATTGTTTGTTCGAAAGTGGCCCGACAAATCGTTACTTAAAACTTGTTCTAATGGTTCTTTTTAACATCAATAACATTAAATTGAAGGTATCAGAAATTTTCTGTTTAACTTTTTTGGTACGGGTCCAGGCCCATTGGAGCTTTCTGGCACTTTTTTATCTAGGTACCTACATCCGACAGAAGTTGACTAACTTTTCTGACATGTTTCATTTAACTAAGTATTCAAAGATATAAATTTTTCTTATTTTCAATTTGGCCATCTGCAATAACTATCTATCAATCATCTATCACCCAGCTTGCAGCCAAGACATCTGTTTAAAGGCGATCGATAACAAGTCCAAGTTCCATTATAATGACTGGTTGGGATTCTAGTTTATAGTCACTGTCTCCTCGCCTATAAAATAATTGTTTACGAGAATGATTGCATAGTACCTATTAGTATATTGTACAACTCACTATAGTTCCACCTGTAATAAGTGGTGAATACAGTATTTAACAGATATTAAATAGACAGGGGAAAGTATTATTATTAATTTCTGTGTCCCTGCTGCCGCTATGAAATGACAAGAACATCATCTCTGCCTTATGCAAGTCACAGGTCTAATTCAATAAGGCATACAATAGGACAGTGCATGATGTTTATTTTTTAGCCGCGTCTGCAAAGTTTAACATTGATTTTCTGGGCAATTTTATTGGAGACCTGCTAACATATACTGATTCGGCAAATATAATTTTATATATCCTGTAATAAACGAGTGCAAGAAATAAAACAGGGAAATTATGAAAAGTAAAACGGATGTACTGCTCCCAGTACGTTCCATACTTATTACGTGAAAGCTTATTTTTTATCACCTTGTGTATCAACGCAGTGTCGTAGTGTCGAGTAATAATGAATTAATGTCACCTCAGCTTTGTCAAAGTTAGTTGTTTTAATATAAATATCATATTGCAAGAAAACATTAAACATTGCTTAACATCACATGTACATGCACAATCGATAGGTATATTTGGATATTTGGTATATGGTTCTCAACTATGCGTCTAGGTTATACAACACACATTTCGTTCATTTGTTATAAGAATTGCCAACCCGAACCACGTTTTCTACTACAAACTGAAAATTTCTTCTACTAAATTGATAGCCCTGACTCAAAAGTAGCTTCATATTTTTTCTAAATATTCAAATATGTATAGAATGTGCGATAAAATATGCAGAATGATGAAACTATAGCCTATATTTGTAAATAAATAATTAAAGCACGTTTGCAACTATCCTGAGCTATGCAACATACATTTCACGTTATCTGTTATAAGGATTGCTAACCAAAACAGCACGTTATCTACAAAAAAAAACCCAAGGATTTAATGCATAATACATATAATAAATTTTTAAAATTAGCGTGCCTGTACATTGAAACTATTTTCAAAAAACTGATCTGGGGAGATGTGTGATGAGTCATAGAATACACTAAAATCAGTGCCGGTTTTAGTATAAATTGCCCCTAGGCCCAGGTCATTGCGCCCCCCGTAATATAGGAACAAGTTAAATGACTTATATTATAATCTCTATGCTTGCTATCAGTTTATGGACACTAACCACTCAGATGAAAGGGGCAAAGGCGCCCCCCGCAGAGTGGCGCCCGCCCTAAGCCCGGGCCTATGAGGCCTAGTCAGAAAACCGGCCCTGACTAAAATAGTTTTTGGAATTTTTGTCTGTTTGTTTGAACGCGCATCACGCCGAAACTACTGAACCAATTTGAATACGGTTTTCACAGGTTTTATATGAACTTGGAGTAACATTTAGTTTTTATTTTATCGAAATCGACCTACTCTAAGCCAACTTTAATTAAAAACCGTTTGGTAAAATAGAAGATACAGACAGCTGGATTTCTACAATAAGCGTATTTGCACGGCATCAACTTTCATGATTAGACTTCTGTAATATTCCAGAAAGTTTGTGAGCCTTCTGAAATAATCCAGAATAGTTGAATAGTGATTCTACCTCAAATAACGTCGTTTGCAAAGAAGTTTTTCAGGTAATTTCAAAATTCCACGCGAACGTAGTCGCAGGGACAGCTGGCAACTAGTAAACAATACAATCCTTGCGATAAACCAAGATATTTAAACCTTAGGTTATAATATATCTTTCGATTGTCTAACTCAAGATATGATCTTCATATTTTCATATTCTTTAACAGGCATCTAAGTTATGCAACACACATTTCAGGATATCTGTTATAAGGATTGCTAACTATAAACTGGAGCTCTGACTCAACTCAAGAGAATCCTCATATTTTGTCCAATTTCAAATATAATAAACTATTAAATGTTCATTCAATTCCAAATTTGATTTTGTTAAGAACTGAGCGAAACGATTTGTTTATTTACAAATATAGCGGTACACAGAAAAAACTGCTGTTGTATTTCCGATGACAGTCCTCTATGTTTCATGCCCTTTCTTTTAAATCGATATTAATTAGCATTGATCCACAGAGTAATTGATCTAAAACAGTGCATGTTATCAAAACAATGAAATATCAAAATTTCTTTTAAGCACAAATTCTTAATTGAAATCAATCATATTTAAGAAAGGATGCCAAAGTCTTATGGGACTTTGGGCCCAATACGCCCCAGTTTGTAAAGTGTACGAAGTTATTGTACTTGGTTTTGCAAACAAAAAAGTCAATAGCCGTAATCCCCAAAATTGAGCTATTTCTAAGATATCAGTTTGCGAAGCCGCTTAAAGTGCATAAATTATACGGGCCTCAGGGCGCGCGCCGTTAGGCATAATAGCACAATACTCAACTAGCGCCCCTTTTACTTCGGTGGCTTGAGAGGCAAAGAAAAACAGAAAGAACATCAGCGGCGTTGGTGCCGTGAAGCACGTGCCTAACTGTGCCTACCCATACAGCACACCAAATAACGATTACGAAGTGTTCGCATTGTGACGATGTATCTAGATGCAGACACAAGGTTACACAATTCTACGATGTAAATGTGCTACGTTTACACATTGTAGGCAAACACGTTTGCACAAAGGTTAAACGTCCGCCTCACAATGTAGCCACAGTATACCATTTACATACACACAAATAATTTGATCCACAGTGTGTTATCGGATGCACAGTGATTGACTTCCTAATGTGTCAGACGAATGACGTCTTATGCTAGACGTTAATTTTTTCAGGTTATATTTGGTAATCCCCCCACAGGTTTTTAGCAATGGGAACATATAAAACTACATACTAGTTAGTAAGTCTACTTGATAAAAATAAAGTAATTAATGCATATACGTTTTGTCCTATGAATTTATTTGTTAGCCATCCGTATATTTTATTTACATTAACTATCTAATATTGTTTACCATCACTCCAATTTCTTCTCACAAGGGTTGCCTGTAAATTATGTTTATTAAGTTATTAAATTCATTTTTACTTACCTTTGCCAATTGCGGTGGGTAGGGATCGAACCTACACGTTTCTGTTGTCCGTATTACAGTACTGACACTTCTACCAACTGAGCTATCGTGGTGATTGTTATTTCGGATGCTAAAAGCAGTATTTATGATGTGTATGAAGTCTTTATTATGTGTGAAATTGAATTTCTAGCCTTATTTAAAATATATGAAAATCTTTCAAGTTCTCTTTTTTTTTCTATTTTTTACGTATTCCCAAACCTGAATTTTTCGAGTTACTAGTATTTTTATTTATTTATAATTATTAAGAACTTATTTAATTTAATTAAACTGTCACCAGTGTCACCTGAGTTAAGAATTAAAGTTTTAAGTTGAAGTACTTATACAAACCTGGGAAACGTGTTGGAGAAAAAACGGTCAGGTATAATATATCATTTACAACATAAATAGAATATTTAATGGTCTAAAACAGACCTAAAATTGAAAAGAAGTATATTCGTACATCGGTTTTATAAGCAATTATTACCTTGAAAAAAACAACTGAAAGTTTTTTCGCAACTATTTTAACAAAAAAAAAAAAAAAAGACAGAGTGAGCACGGATCGAACCGCGTACCTCTTGCCTCGCCGCCTAATGTTTAACTCACTCAACCACTGACTTCTGTTTGAATACCTGCTTAAAGACTTTATAGTAGAACACGCAACGACTAGATTTTGCTTTTTAATGCATTTTAATCTAATTTTATTATTAAAAGAACTCGATATCTTTAAAACTGCCGAATCTTTACAAACTCTTTCGAATATAAATTGTTTTGGATATTGTTAAAAAACAAAAATGCCTGCTGTATGTGTGGCTATGACCACTCTTATAGAGGAAAGAGGACACATGAGATACACATGGCTGGTATGCTCACGCTGACGCTTTGCGCGCGCACACTGTTCCATGCTCGAATAGTCGAATGTAGACACGACAAGACACAACTAAAAAGTGTATATATAGTTATTTGTATCATGTGTATATATCGCACTTTTATGTGGTGTATGCAGTAGGCACAAGTATTATATAAAGCATCACACATACATATGACTTAAACCTTGTAGGCATCTTCTACGGACGTCAAATTGCAACATTCTAATGATCCTTCTTTACGTTATATAAAAATGTTTAGAATCTTGAGTGCATACAGTATACAATTATTAAACGTTGTATCACATAAATCTGTCAATATAAACATAAGTGTATCTCATATGTGTACGTCAGTACTAGTTTAACAATTAGATCTACCTTAACATATTTTGTTTCTCATGTATATATCTTGTAGAGACGTAATTACAATTGGACGTGCTGTTTGGGTAATGGGTAATCCGGCCCTGACTGGCCTACAAATGGAAAAAAGTCATGTTCAGTGAACTAAACCATTGTATTCCCATTTATTTCGGCTCGCTGAAATTAAATATGACCTCAGTTTTGAACTCAAATAACGTCGTTTGCAAAGAAGTTTTTCAGGTAATTTCAAAATTCCACGCGAACGTAGTCGCAGGGACAGCTGGCAACTAGTAAACAATACAATCCTTGCGATAAACCAAGATATTTAAACCTTAGGCTATAATATATCTTTCGATTGTCTAACTCAAGATATGATCTTCATATTTTCATATTCTTTAACAGGCATCTAAGCTATGCAACACACATTTCAGGATATCTGTTATAAGGATTGCTAACTATAAACTGGAGCTCTGACTCAACTCAAAAGAATCCTCATATTTTGTCCAATTTCAAATATAATAAACTATTAAATGTTCAATTCCAAATTTGATTTTGTTAAGAACTGAGCGAAACGATTTGTTTATTTACAAATATAGCGGTACACAGAAAAAACTGCTGTTGTATTTCCGATGACAGTCCTCCATGTTTCATGCCCTTTTTTTTAAATCGATATTACTTAGCATTGATCTAAAACAGTGCATGTTATCAAAACAATGAAATATCAAAATTTCTTTTAAGCACAAATTCTTAATTGAAATCAATCATATTTAAGAAAGGATGCCAAAGTCTTATGGGACTTTGGGCCCAATACGCCCCAGTTTGTAAAGTGTACGAAGTTATTGTACTTGGTTTTGCAAACAAAAAAGTCAATAGCCGTAATCCCCAAAATTGAGCTATTTCTAAGATATCAGTTTGCGAAGCCGCTTAAAGTGCATAAATTATACGGGCCTCAGGGCGCGCGCCGTTAGGCATAATAGCACAATACTCAACTAGCGCCCCTTTTACTTCGGTGGCTTGAGAGGCAAAGAAAAACAGAAAGAACATCAGCGGCGTTGGTGCCGTGAAGCACGTGCCTAACTGTGCCTAATGGGTAATCCGGCCCTGACTGGCCTACAAATGGAAAAAAGTCATGTTCAGTGAACTAAACCATTGTATTCCCATTTATTTCGGCTCGCTGAAATTAAATATGACCTCAGTTTTGAACTTACTTATCATGAATTTTTCAAGTACTTCAAAAAAGTGCTTTTTTCTTAGATGGTTACACTGTATGTGTCAAGACGTTAAATACACAGCCACACACACAAAAAAAGTGGTCTGGCCTGCAGACCAGACCGCAGTGTATCCTTATGTATTTGGACCCGCTGAAACCGAATCCTAAATCAGAATTGTCAGGTTGCTTCTTTTTTCACCCCTGCCTGCGAATCAGACCAGTATATCCTTATGTATTTGGACACGCTGAAACCGAATTCGAAGTCAGAGTTGTCAGATTCGCCCGTTTTTCACCCCCAAAAATATCCCCAAAACAAAACAAAAAATGGTCTGGCCGGCGGACCAGATTGGTGCATCGTTATGCATTTTGATCCGCTGAAACCAAATTCGAAGTCAGAATTGTCAGATTGGTTCGTTTTTCACCCCAAACCCCCAAAAAACACCCACCCCAAAAATAGTCTGTCCGGAGGACCATATCAGTAGCAGTGTATCTTTATGTATTTGGTAAGGATATACTAGTCTGGTACACTTTTTTTGTTTTGGGGGTGTTCTTTGGGGTTGGGGGGGGGGGGTGACAAACGAGTGAATCTGGCAATTCTGACTTCGGATTCGGTTTCAAGGGGTCAAAATAACAAGGACGTACTGGTATGGTCCGCAGGTCAAAGCACCTTTTTGGGGGGGTGTTTTTTTGGGTTTAGATGTGAAAAAAGAACCAATTGACCATTCTGACTTCGCATTCGGTTTCAGTGGCTCCAAATACATAAGGTTACACCGATCTAGTCCGCAGGCCAGACCACTTTTTTTGGTTTTGGGAGTATTTTTTGGGGTCAGGGGTGAAAAACGAGTAAATCTGATCATTCTGACTTCAGATTCGGTTTCAGCTGGTCCAAATACATAAGGATATGCTGGTCTGATTCGCAGGCCAGACCACTTTTTTGAGGGGGTGTTTTTCTGGGGTTAGGGGTGAAAAAAGAAGAAACCTGACAATTTTGACTTCGGATTAGGTTTCAGCGGGTCCAAACATTGATGATTAGAGAACATTGATTAATTTTTCTCTTCAGGACTGTGTTGGGGGTAGTTAGGAGGTGACATACTAAAAGTCCCCGCCCCTAGCCCTACCGCTTCCTTTTTTTCGAATCTTCGTTTATAACTCGGAAACGATGCGTCGTTCGGAAAAGGTAATCTATGCAAAATTAAATTTCTCACAAGAATGTTTATATTCATTTTCTTCCTATCTGTTATAGTTTGCGAGATATTCGCCAGCGAAAATCGATAATTAATAAAAAAAAAAACATGTACCGTTAATATTTGTATCACAGCGCTGTGGCGGATCCCCCCCTCGAACAACCGAGAAACCTATAAATCCTGACTCGCAATGGAATATGTCAATAAATTCTAGAACAGTACATGCGTTAGGAAACGCGCCAATTAATTGATTTTCTAAAATATATTAAGGTGCGCCCCCCCCCCCTCGTTGGCACAATCCTGGACAGTATATGCGTTATGAAACGTGCCAATTAATTGATTTTCTAAAATATATTAAGGTGCCCCCCCCCCCGGCATAATCCTGGATCCGCCACTGTCAAAGCGGTTTACCGTGGTCTGCTAATAAATCACAGTCACAAAACAAATCTTTACAACACTGGACGTATTTACTAACGTAATATTTTGCCGAAATCTAGACATTTCCTTAAATATACAGTGTGACTCACTTAAAATGAAGATACCCTTATAACTTTTTCATTTTGTTTCCGATTTGAATCAAATTTTACTCAAGTATAGAACAAATTAGGATCTACTTATGACCAGAAAATCATTCACCTGCTATAAAGGCAAAGCCACCTGCAGTACCAAAATATGAGGAAAAAGATTAAAAATCATATTGATGGGTCTTGACGAATTTCACGTAGCTACCACAAATTGCGGATGAGCTTATGTATGAGAAAACCCCTATCAATAACCAAAACGAATTTTGGCGTATGTACGTTTGTGGCGCCGATCGGATGCATTTTTTAGAATTTCTAACATTCAAAATGTTTTATTTTTTCAGCATATTTTGGTACCGCAGGCAGGTGCCTTGGCCTTTGTAGCAGCCGAATGTTTTTCCGGTCATAAGTAGATTCTAATTTGTTCTATACTTGAGTAAAATTTGATTCAAATCGGAAACAAAATAAACAAGTTATAAGTGAGTCACACTGTATATTTAAGGAAATGTATAGATTTCGACAAAATATTACGTTAGTAAATACGTCGAGTGTTGTAAAATAAAGATCGTTTTGTGACTGTGATTAATTAGCAGACCACGGTAAACCGCTTTGATAGAAATATTCAAGGTACATAATTGATTTTTTTTATTAATCATCGATTTTCGCTGGCGAATATCTCGTAAAGTACAACACATAAGAAGAAAATGAATATAAACATTCTTGTGGAAAACTTAATTACGTTTAATTTTGCATATATTACCTTTTCCCATACGATGTATCGTTTCCGAGTTATAAACGAAGAATCGAAAAAAGGAATCTTTCCCCGCCCCTAGCCCCCCTGAAGCGGCGGGGACTTTTAGTATTTTTACCTCCTAACTACCGACACATCCCTGAAGAGGAAAATTCTCCCCTCCTAAATGTTCTCTACAATCTACACTTTTGGGCATTCATTGATTGGACTATAAGGTAGGCGCATTGGGCCCAAAATTGGCATCCTTCTTTCTTAAAAAAAAATAATCACATTAATGCTAAAACCACTGGTAATAACGATCTGAAGTATATAGTGATTTGAGAAATATAATTAATTTTATTCCAATAAAAATAATGGGTATTCAGCAATAGTTTGTTTCTTTTTATTTAATAAAGAACATAATCGATCTAAATTAATCATTTGCTTAAATTCACGTCCCCCAAATTAAATCATGGGCCCCGGTCAACCAAATTTACTGGCGGGTCCCCGCGCCTAATAATTGATGAGCGGGGGGGAGAAAAAAAGGTTTTGTCAAGATTTCTAGAGGGCCCCGCGCTTAATGAATTGATGAGCGGGGGGGGGGGGGGGAGAAATTTGGAACAAAATTTTTTGTCAAAATCTCTGGCGGGCCCCCGTCCTTAATAATAAATGAGCGGGGGTGGGAGGTAAAAATTGTCAAGATCTCTGGTGGCCCCGCAAGGATGGGCTCAGTACCCAATAACCACCCCTCATACCAAGGGGGGGGGGACTGCTTAAATTATAATAAATAATAGGTACAATGTTTCATATTATCTTATTCTATCAATGATATTGATAATGTAAACGTTGCTCCCTTTATAAGAACTATGTATAGTATTAGCTTCGTTAATTCTTATCGTTGAAGCGAACCTTTTATAATTGCACGAATAACTCAAAACTACTGCTGATTTGACTTTTGGAATAAGACAAATTTTGTTTAAAATTTGATTCTTAATCGAATGGCATATGTTTCAAACCTTCCCTGATCGAAAAATATTTTTAAACTGTAGGGACATCTCTGGTGATAAGGTTATAATAGTAAATTGTACTTCCTGAAGTAGGCATTAACCATAGAAATCTACCGTTTACAGAATAAAAATATATTTCTTAGTTTCCGAAATATCGGCTGTGGGAATGTTAACCGAAACACACTGTATATATAAAAAAAAATAAAAAATCTAAATTTTTGTGTGGGCCATTTTGGTTCTTTACTTCATATAATTGGAAAGGAGGAAGGTCGATTTGGGCGGTTTTTGCCCCAAATTATTTTTTGATGAAAAAATCAGAAAACATTTTTTTTAATGTATCCCCCCCCCCCCGTTTTCGAGGACGGCCAATACGATGGTGATAGTCGCGCGGTCCCTACCACCCTCGAATTACTCCCTAAATGCAAAGAACCATCCCTTTTTTCAATTTTTCGTTGTCAGGCATGCGAGGACTTGTATCGGGTTTGTATTAGGGAATCTGAATATGTCCTGTAAAATTTCGCAACCAAACATCCTAACGACCCAAGTGGGTTGAAACCACCCCCCTCCCTTAATGCCGAAACATGCAAAAAACATACAAACGTGCTGAAAATTGTTTTCCACGCGTTTTCAAAGGCGGGGAACACGATGGTAACATTATTTAGCCTCCCACCCCTAACCAACTACCCCTAAATGCATAAAACCACCTTTTCTTCCCATTTTTCGTTTTCAGTCATGCGAAGACTTGTTGGATTGGGTTTTTTTTAAGAAACCCAATATGTCCTGTAAAATTTTGCCACCAGATATTCTAACGAGCCCAGGGGGTTGAAACCACCCCCTTTCTGAATCCTGAAGTGTCTCTCAAGAAGAGGAAAGTATATCTCCCCAAAAACGCTGTTAGCAAGTGATGGCATATTCAGGATTGAGGAGGGGGGCTAGGAGGCTGAGGGATCGTCCGTTTAGGGTAAAATCGACTTGTTATTGTTAATAGACATTAAAAAAAATGTTTTCTGATTTTTTTCATCTAAAAATAATTTGGGGCAAACACCACCCAAATCGACCCTCCTCCTTTCACCCCATATCACTACAGCAAATTTTAAAAAACCCATTCGCCCATTCAAAAGTTACAAGAATGTTCCTATCGGCTGCGCCACCCGGTATACTGGTATAATAAAAATTACAATAATCAAATTTCCACCTTTACAGAACAGTTACCAAAAACTTGTGAATCCCGATGTGTTACAAGTTTTAAATTGCAAATGGTGAATAACTCTATGGAAACAATAGTATGCAGCTGTAAACAAGTGTACTGATTAGTTCGAAGTGAAAATTTCTGGCTACAGGGTGTAACCAAACCCTTGGCAATGTATAATTATATTTTTCCTTTGACTTTTATTTTTTGGCTTTTATTTTTGTTCATAATAATTTAGCATTGAAATATCATAACTGTAGCTTGTGCCATTGATTTTTTTTTATGTTTGGACAGATATAACTATTAATATTTTTTTATTGATTTGTTACGAATGTTGTATTAAAGAATATCTTTTTATGTTTGTTCTGACAGAATTAAGTACTATTCTACTATTATTATTAATTTGTTAGACAGTTTGTTCAAGAATGTTTTACTATAAAGAAAACACATTTTTGTTATATAAAAATTATTTTATTTCTTTATACCCTATATACCATTTCTTCCAGGCATGCATAAATATGTACAAAAATACACAAATAACAGTTAAGTTCATCATTAAATCTTGCATTTGAAAGTTCAGTAGAAAACAATTTTTATTGATAATCTGCGACGAAGGAAATCATTAAGTTAACGTTTTTAAATAATTTCTACAGTATTTTGACGCGCTGAAGTAAATTCTGGACAAAATAAAATTTCTATCGTGTGAGTTTCCCTCTACCACCCCAGTTTATCTCCTAAAAAAGATTTAAAACTAAAATTGTGTGAATTTTTAATCATTTGTGACATAGAGAGTGATTTTAATTAAAAAACTGTATTTTCTAGTAAAAATTCAATTTTAAATCAAAATTATAGCTAGAAATAAAAAATCCTGCTCGACAGATTGATAGAAAATTTCAAAACGAATATTTAAAAAAAAGTTTTTGTAACTGAACGACCTGTAGAGTGATTGGGGTGGCACAGTAGGGTTTCGTTCCACTGTGCGACGCGACGGCGAAATTTTATTTCATAATCTTTAGCGAAATTTTTTTTTTCACCCTTTCCAGTGGCCTCTACAGGGTGATTTACCATGACATGCGGAAAATAAAATGGTGTACTAGTCTTCTATGTGGGAAAGTTCATGCAAAATTTTAGTGTGATTCTAGGTAATTTAGTAATTTTCGTTGCATTAAAACTTGCAAAGATACGCTACTGTTACTTGTCTGTGGTCAGTAACAGGGCGATGAACCTACTTGTGAAAGAACATATCGAAGATGTTTACCTTTCCTTAATTGGCATAAAAAGTTAAGCTGGTCAAAGTGCCGAGATTTTTGCTTTCGGTCGAATAATCAGGACACACCGGCAGGTACAAAGCACCGCTGAAGTTTGGTGTTTTTTTGTTATTGACGGATTTAAATAAGTAACTCTTATATCTACTTATTGTCGAGTTCACTAGCACAGAGTCAATGTCTTTTCGACTTATTTCGCTATTTTTGTAGTGTGATTTGATTAAAACCAAAAAGTCACTTCTACCCTCTCCAGCTTTGCTGTCAATAGTGTCAATCCCAAGTCTTATGAAGGAGGAAGAGAAGTGATATGGTTGTACCGCGTTACGTCAGATTGGTTAAAGACATTGGCGGCGCATTTATACAAAAAAATAAGGTAATTTCTTTGGCCATATTTTTTTAATTTTTCATTTTTTTAACTCCTTTCGGTGGGGACAACCTACCGATAAATTTTCCGCATGTCATGGTAAATCACCCTGTATAATCTACGCATTAAAATATCCGTCGTTAAGTTTGTTAAGATTTTTTAATGTTTAGCGTTAAGCTTTTCATCAGAGAATCCTGAAATCACTATGTATCAAATTTCATATAAATCTGCAAAAATACTGGAATTAAAGCAGCCATATTGGATCTTGAATTCTTAACTTTTAACATCAGATTCGTTATCAGCTACTTCTAGAACACCCAACTACCAATTTTAATGCAATTCAGATGGAATTTGAATTTTTTTACAATATAATTAAATTATGACCAGCGACTTCGCCATATTCTCGAATATTCTCTACTAAAAAAAAAATGTTTCCAATTTTTGCTCGCCTTATACTAGACTAGCTGATGCCCGCGACTTCGTCCGCATGGAACTTCGTCTGCGTGGAATTAGGAACATTGAGATACTAACCCATTGCACACTCATTGCATTGAAGGAAGCCGTTTTCCCATCGAAAAAAATAATTATTTTAATCTTCAATAGAGCACATGGGTGGGTATGTGTCAAATTCCATGCTTAAAAACATCCCTCTCCTTGTTCATCCGTTCGGGAGGGGATGAACAGAGAGAGGGATGTTTTTAAGCATCTTTTTGAAAGCCGTCGAATACGTGTCTTCTTATTTCCTAAGAAGATCTCGTCACTCTGACTTACGCGATTTCAGAGATACGGATACCTCAGCTCATGTGGAGTAATTATCGCCCTCACTGTTATGGAACATAATTAAAGATTCGTTCCAATTGTCTAACACAAAGCTGACTATTTGTTTACTAACCTTCTTGTGAGCCGTACATTAAGAATGAAAGGGAACGAAATAAACAGGCTCCGTTACCTACAATTGGGACAACAGTATGTTGTACAACTTCTCCATTAATACTTAAATTTTTTTTAGCCATTTCGTAAAAAAATAAAAATTCACAGATATCCCATTCCTTGCTACCATTGCGGACGAAGTCGCGGCCATCAGCTAGTAATAAAATATTATCTTCTGACGTGCCAAAATGACTTAATTATAGACATCATTTTCAGTGTCAAAATGATATATTTTGCCGTTTGCACCGTATGTGTTTAAACCATCTACTACCCCCGTTTTGACCCCTTCAAAAAGCGAAAACCGAAATTTCGTCTTACACATATCTAATAGATTTCAACAAAAAATATATCTGGCAAATTTCACGCATCTAGATATAACCGTTTCCGAAAAAGCCTAAAATTTCAACCACCTTTTTCCCCCTCTTGAGGGTCGAATTTCGAAAAATCCCTTCTTAGTGGATGCCTACGCCATTCGAGGAACCCCTATGCAAAATTTGAAGTTTCTATACCCAGCGGTTTGAGCTGTGCGTTGATAGATCAGTCAGTCAGTCAGGGTATTCATTTATATATATATATATATATATATATATATATATATATATATATATATATATATATATATATATATATATATATATATATATATATATATATATATATATATATATATATATATATATATATATATATATATATATATAGATGCAGCTTGATGAAATTAATAGGGGACCACGGCCGAGCCATACCTCACAATTTGAGGAGATTTCATAGAAATCGCCTAAGCGAATCTATAAGTAAATGATTGAACAGATATAAAAAACATACGGGTCGAATTGAGAACCTATTCCTTTTTAAAATTGTATGAAGTCGGTTATAAATAAAAATCGATCTGCAGTACTCCAATCAATTTGTCGATTTGTAGGCCCTGAGAAAACACTAAATGTACGGGAATTTTTTTTCTCAAGTATTGTAGGTAGGTGGTATAGAGCGCCCTCATTAATAATTCAAGTTTTCGACCCCGAGGGGGCATATTTTAGCCACCATCTTGTTATAAATGGGGGTAAAATCAGTTTCTTTGAAATAACTCGTTTCCTGTTGGTACTTATTGTGAATTTTATACAGAACAAAATTCTCGATAACTTTTGTATACAAATAATGTTTGTACGATTAACAGTTTAAAAGTTATACCGTCGCGAAGGTTCAACAATTTCTTTTATTCGACAATTACATCTATAAACCGATCATAATACGGCCCTAGCGGCCTAGCCGGCCACTAGTCTAGCCACTAACCCCCACTCGCGGTGTTAGAAACATCTGTTCTCAGGACCGGTAGGGTTAAATTTGCGTGTTAGCTAGCCCTGGGCTAACTTTAATCCCGGGGCAAAGTGAGTGTTAAACACATTTTTTGTGTGGGTTAGGAAGTTAGGAAACCCTTGAATAATCTGAGGTTGGTAACGCTTTTTGCACAGTTGCCAGACATAGGTTGATCGTGATTGGCCGAAAAATGAGTGATTTTCTGTTTGTTAGCTTTTTAAGTTTTTGTTACTAAGTTAAAAGCATTTGTTTGCTTTTGTCTAAAATTCACCTGACAGTGACAACAATGACTCACAACAATTATAATATAAACTAAAATATTTTCTGGTCGATAATTATTACAGTTTTATTTTAAGAAAATGAATGAAACCGCAACAAAGGTACGCAGAACGGCCAGAGGCCCCAATTTTTCATCATCAGAGCGGTTGCTATTAATTAAAACAGTAAATAATTATAAACACGTCGCAGAATAAAAAAAAAAACTGATGCAATATCTTGCAGGGACAAAGAAGCTGCACGATTTCTACAATACGATAAAATAGATTTTAATATTTGCTTTTTAGTTACATTAGAAATCTAAATTCGCGTTCCCAATGTTTCAAAATATCTGTTTCATCATCGCTTATTTCGTCGAAAGCTTCCATTTTTAATAATTTAACCAAAAAATACCTTTGACGTTTCACTCAGCTGTCAACACCAAACATAAAATTTTTAGGTTAACCTCGGGCTAATAGAGATAACCCTCACCTTGAAACTCGGGCTCTGACTTTAGCCTAGGGTTACTTTTAACCCGACTTGATAAACACTAGCCTGGAGTTAGTGTTTAGCCCCGGGGCAAACTAACCTAACAATGCATTGATAAATCGGCCCTCGAGTCGGCAATTTTTAAATAGGTACTCTTTGTATGTAAAAAAAAATTGGAGCAACGAAATGCTAGAAAAAAATGGCAAATGATAACAACATTCACATTACAATGTTAAAAAGAAATTTGAGGAATCCAATTTTATGTACGTGTACTACGTACGGCACGTCATGCAGTAGAAGACGCCTGCTATCGAAATGTCTTATTATCAGGGCTCGGGAAATTTATCTCGGCGCCAGAAACGGCTCTCATGTACAGTGTGTTTTGGAGTCACCCTGTAAAATCTTTATTTATTGTGTGATTTGAATCAAATTTTGCTCAAGTATAGAACAACTAGCTAATGCCCGCGACTTCGTCCGCATGGAGCTTCATCCGCGTGGAATTAGAAACATTGACATACTAACCTACTGCATATTCATTGCATTTAAGGAAACCCACTGAGCATCCATAGTGCTCGGGAAAATCCATCGCGCATCCATAGTACTCGAGGAAACCCACTCTGCATCCGTAGTACCCAAAGACACCCACTGCGTATCCATAGTGCTCGGGGAAACTCACTGCGCATCCATAGTGCTCGAGGAGGCCCACTGCGCATCCATAGTACTCGAGAACATCCACTGCGCATCCTTAGTACTTGGGGAAACTCCACTACACATCCATAGGACACGAGAAAACCCACTGCGCATCCATACTCGGGGAAACCCACTGCGCATCCAGAGTATTCGAGGAAACCCACTGCACATCCATAGTGCTCAAGAAAACCCACTGCGCATCCTCATTACTCGGGGAGGCCCACTGCGCATCGAAATTTGTCTATTTTTGTGTTAAAGAGCGAGATAAATGAAAAAATTATTATTTTAACCTACAATAGAGCACATGGGTGGGTATGTGTCAAATTTCATGCTTAAAAACATCCCTCTTTCTGTTCGCCTGTTCGGGGGTGGGGGGGGAGGAGATCTCTTTTTGAAAACCGTCGAATACGTGTGTCAGAAGAGCCCGTCGCTGCAATATCACGTTTCTGACTTACGCGATTTCAGAAACACGGGTATCTTTTGACCACCTACCACCTCCATTTTCACCCCTTTAAAAAGTGAAAATCGAAATTTCGTCTTATTCGTGTCTAATAGATTACAATAAAGAGTATTTCTGCCAAATTTTACGCTTCTAGGTCTAACCCCTCCCCGTTCACCCTTTCGGGGGGTTCTGTCTGAAAACCGTCAAATACGTGTCTTCTTATTTCCTCAGAAGTGTCCATCGCTCGAATAATCACGTTTCTGACTTACGCGATTTCAAAAATACGGGTGCTCCTTAAACCATCTTCCACCCCAGTTTTCGCCCCTTCAAAAAGTGAAAATCGAAATTTCGTCTTACACGTATTCAATAGATTTCAACAAAAAATATTTTTGTCAAATTTCACGCATCTAGATCTAACCGTTTCCGAAAAAGCCTAAAATTACAATCCCCTCTTTCACCCCCTTGGAGGTCGAATTTCAAAAAATCCCTTCTTCGTGGTTGCCTACGTCATTCGAGAAACTTTTATGCAAAATTTGAAGTTTCTAGACCCAGCAGTTTGAGCTGTGCGTTGATAGATCAGTCAGTCAGTCAGTCAGGGTATTCTTTTATATATATATATATAGGATTTAATTTTGACCAAAAAAACATTTGCCTCCTACAAATGCAAAGCCACCTGCGATAACAAAACATGCGGGAAAAATCAAAAAATCATATTAGACTTTCTTTTATCGGAAAATTTCGTTAATGAAACTTGTTCAGTATTGTCCAAAAAGCTTAAGTCCAAAATTTAATCGTATGTAATACCACTAGTGCTTGAAATTTTATCGGTAAAATTTTTTCGAAAGGGTTGTTGCCTAGTAATATAAAGAGTGCAAATTGACAGTTTATTATCTGATTAAATCCCGACCGCTTTAGCGGGAGGTATTTAATCTTTGAAATACGGGTATCTTTTAGACCATTTACTACCTCCGTTTTCACCCCTATAACAAGTGAAAATCGAAATTTCGTCTTACTCGTGTCTAATAGATTACAATAAAGAGTATTTCTGCCAAATTTTACGCTTCTAGGTCTAACCGTTTCCGAAAAGCTTAAAAACACCCCCCTTCCCGTTCATTCTTTTTGAAAACCATCGAATACGTGTCTTCTTATTTCCTCAGAAGAGTCCATCGCTCGAATAATCACGTTTCTGACTTTTCTGATTTCAAAAATACGGGTGCCCTTTAAACCATCTTGCACTCCCGTTTTCGCCCCTTCAAAAAGTGAGAATTTCGTCTTACACGTATCCAATAGATTTCAACAAAAAATATTTTTGCCAAATTT
Source organism: Rutpela maculata (assembly GCA_936432065.2). NCBI lineage: Eukaryota > Metazoa > Arthropoda > Insecta > Coleoptera > Cerambycidae > Rutpela > Rutpela maculata. Next base: position 142,439,546 of record OW386288.2, read on the forward strand.
CACGAATCTAACCGTTCGATCTAACCGTTTCCGAAAAAGCCTAAAATTACAACCCCCTCTTTCACATCCTTGGGGGTCGAATTAGTGTTTATAATAAACTGACCATATTAAATTTGAATATTATGGAATTAACCAAAAAAAGTACAAGGTAAAGTATATTGTGTCACACTTGCATAAAAATCTTTCCGCGCTGACCTAGAGCCAACCCCGATTTTGACGTCACAGAGATAAAATTCCCGAGCTCTGCTTATAATTCTTAATGAGGACTCTCTCCACCACAATACTGAATAAAACAATTTTTCCTTTTATTAGATTGTTTTTTCAAATGTGTGTATTGACTAGAGTAAAGCGTTCTTTATACAATCAATATTTTCAAAATAATAGTCATGTTTAATTACTTTATAAGCAAGCTGTGTATAAGCAATTATCGCAAATATTTTAGATGGTAAAATTTTAATAAACGTAACATTAGTCGATTCATAAATTTTGCAACTATATATAGGTGCCTACCATCAGAAATTCAATTTGGCTGAAAGTTAAAATTAAATTTAGAAGTTCAGAACAACACTTAATCTAAACTTAGGCTTTATTTATTTTGTTTAACAAAAGTACAAAGAGAAAATACTTATTTAATACAATATGTAGTCGTTTGTTTTCTGGAAACGGTTTTCATTGACAAGAAAATAAATTAATGTGGTATGGATAAGGCTGATGTTTGTTATTGTATGTATGTACAATAATTGTTTATCTACGCTCTACATCTATCGTCGTAGGCGCTTATTGGTAAGTGGTAAAAGTGGTAAGTTTAGTTGTCTACAACTGTATTGGGTACATAAAAAAGCCCCTAACCCAATCCCAATAGTTCTGTCATTTTAGTAGTGCTAAAATATCGAATAAAATATCGATACGTGGCCCCCCAACCAAAAAAAGATCGCATAAAAAAAATCATCAAAATCTGTCAAATTGAAATTAAATATAATTTTCTATAAAAACAACCTATACAAATTGTCTATATAATGAAATAAAGCGGTTCAGAATTTGGTATTCCAATAAAGATGGCAAAAATTCTCTTATCCAAAAAATGAGGTGGGTACTAAAAAATAAAACAGTATCCATTAACATCCTTTTAAAACCTTTTTAAAAGTTCAAAAAACGGTTTCAAACAGCTCAACAATACAAAACGGCACTTCTGAATTTTAAGTGTTTCCAATATAATCCCCCCAAATATTAGGATTGGGGTGATTTTACCAGCTCTTGAAAAATCCTTTACTTAATGGTTCCACGACGCGTTGCCGAATGAAATCCACGTTTTTTCCTCCTTAACCATATGTTCTTAAACATGAATCAGATTTTACCATTTCATTTGAAATTACCCACAATTCCTACCGGCGCACGTAACTACTTACGAAATTATAATGACACAGAAAATTATTCTAACTATGGAAAGATTGAAGCAACTACATATTAAAAAAATATGGTAAGTTCCAAATCCATTATTAAGCAATATTAACAGGAAAAACAAATAAACCATCAATTACAATTTTTTCTCTACAGATCTACTGTCGGTAACGGGGTTTCACAAGACCACTACTATTAAAATATGACAGCTGTCGGTAATGAAAGGAGAAGGTTTATCTATATTATTATACTCTTCGCAAATACGGAAACGTGCATTTGATCGGCACATTTCTAAAACCGGAAATATCGCTCGTAGACAAACAATCTTCACATCATTGTGTTAGTGAACGAATTCTGAACAACTTTCAAAATGTGTCGTCTGTCCGTCCGTCACGTTTCCTGTAAGCACGATAACTCAAGAAATAAAAATCCGATTGTGCTGAAATTTCGACAGTAAGTTAATGTTAGCTAGAGGAAAAACCCTGTTGTTTTTGAACAAAATCTATCGGTAAATAAAAATGTTATTAACGATTTAAATTTGAAATTTTTTTTTTTTGATTTTTATGTTTTTGTAATTGAAGAGAAATCTGGTGGAATGATATTTCATTTAAATATCTAAATATTTGTATAATTTACAAATATCCATTTCATAATGTAATATACAACCGTGAAAATATGATTTTAACTCGTGTCTTATAATGTAAAAATTTACATTTTTTTATGTGTAAGATGGTGGTGTAGTTCTTACACTTTTGACTCGGAATTCAAGGGTCCCGGGATCGAAACTCAAATGAGGTTTGGTATGTTTTTTTTATTTTTACTTTATTTTGCACAAGTTCGTACTATAAAATTAAAGATGTCTAAAATTAACATTATTTACAAAAAATTGCGAAGAGTATCCTATAGAATGTGTAAAAATTATATAAAAAGTTCAGTGAATAGGCGAAGAGTACGTTTTTAGCTTGTTTATTAAATAAATAAGATCCGTCTATACATTTTCCAATAGAATGACTGATAGAATATTATTCAACGAGCGGTAATGTAGGTAATAACTCACGCAGATGAAAGTGAGTTATTACCAGTATCGCAAGTTGAATACTATACTTTCTCTACGATTGTAACAATAAATATTAAATTGCGAAAATTTTGATTAAATTAGGTACTCAGTTTGTTTATTAATAAAATTAGTATTTAATTTTTGTTCACCCTTTTATATTTGTTGTCTTCAAAGATTTAGCCACCTTTAAGCGGAGGTAGAATGTGATTTTTAATCGAAATAGTACTTAGACTGCTTGTAGACAAAAAATCAGCTTTGTAGATTAATATTACGCGGCGGAAAATGCAAAATTTCTCCGTGAACTGCAATAGCCCGGAGCGCATATTCGGTCAAAAGTCTTGTTTTTTATGTTAGAGAAAAAATTTAAAAAGTGTCGGAAAGCTCAATCAATTATCTTTACATAAGCTGTCTACAAATTTTTCGAAAAAAACGATAATTATCGAGATATTCGAGGAAATGTAAGAAATTACACGTTTTCCTATAGAGTGTATGTAAATCTTAAAAAAATAATTTTTCTCAGAAACCTTTGTTTCGAAGGGCCAAGATTAACGGAGCGTGAAAGTAGTACATGATATTAAGTGAACATCATATATGAGATCGATTTCAGTTAATTACCAGTTAATTACGGTGGTAAAATGGAGACATTTTACCGAAAAAAAAAGTCCCAAATCCCGACCTCTCTAATTCCTTCATTTTTGTCGGAATTCAAAAAATAAAAAAAAAACAGGTTTAGCAAATTTAATTCTATGTAAGTTAACTACAGTATTCTTTTGGCGTAGGAGCCAAGATTATAAAGTTGCCAACTGTAGAAGCTCAGAATTTGCGATTTTTTGCCGTACATGGCTAACATTTCAGTAGTTATCTCCGAAACGAAAATAAAAATCAAAATTCTGATAGTAGCAAAAGATTCGTAATGGAAAATACTCGTTTGACCTTGTTTTTATTTCGAGCTAACTACTACCGTTTCGGAGATATCTGCGAAAAATAATAAAAAACATCTTACATTTCGGAGTCGAAAAAATTGCAAAAACATGCAATCTTGACACGTTCATACTTTTCGAAAAACACCATTGGGACGGCCGTACGATGTCGCGACGTAAAGAGGAAGTCTTTCAAATAAACCCGATCGTAAATTGCACGGCGAAATTCGAAAATTCGGCTCGGCACGAACGAATCAAAAGTAGCATTTTGTGACATTTCAGAAAATCTTTATAGATATTAACGCGAATAATCTGTCACTACCTTCCTGGCTCCACCTTCGTGTGTTGCGCGTTACGTCGACTGGACAGGCTAGGCATGAAGACAAAGGTGATTGGCTCTGTACCTAGTGAGTTATAATAACTCACGCATTATAACTCACGGTGTTTGTTTATGTATACTATTAACTGGTCAAAAGCAGTTCATTAATTAGTATATAACTTAATAAGAGTAGATAAAGTTATTTTCCATCTATACATCCTGAACTCTATATTTGCCTGTATGTATCTACACTCCAACAAATAAATGTTCGCACACTCTACAGAAACCGATTTTTAGAGAATCTTGTAAGGAATAAATAATCTAAATAACCTATCGAGCCATAAGTGAGCCATACAATATGTATTTCAAGGTACCAATTACTAATTTGTTTTTTCTCGTTTTAGACAAGAGAAATGCCTCCCAATTCCAGAGAACTGTTATATAGATAAAAACTATAACAACCCCTGACATGTTAGAACAATGAACTTAAATTATATTGATTTCTATGAATAAATCTCATAGTAAACAAGAGTGTTTTAAGATTATTCCTATTTAGACATCAACCGATATATAAAATTACCTTCTTCCCCCTCTCTGTCATTAGAAGCTAACATCAAAATTAAAGCAGTGCCAGCAATATCCTTTCTCCTCAGGTACAACATTACAGTAATCATTTAATAAAACAATATAGCCCAATCTATCTTTAAATACAAATTCGTATATTCAACTCAAGCTAATCGGAATCTAATATAATGCTACAAGACAGGTAGTAGCAGCTCACTTGCCCCCAGAGTAAAGATTCTTTTATCATCTAGGTAACCAAGGCAATGAAAAGTAGTGGTATGGATTCTATGAAAACTCAAAAATTTCGCAAATTCACAAAATAATTTGGATTCAAATTGAACTCCCTGGTCAGTTGTCACAGTCAAAGATACATGGAAACGGCACACAACATTTTCAAACAAAGTGCGTGCTACAGTTTCTGCTGTTATGTCACGCAGAGGATAAGCTTCTGGCCATCTGGTAAAACGCTCGATTACGGTAAGAATGCAAAAACAACCTTTGGAAGGAGGTAATGGTCCTACTAAATCTATATGTATATGATCGAATCTGATCTAAATTTTCTAGTGGGCTTCTAGTGTGACATGTGATTTTACAAGTCTGACAGTTAACACAAGTTTTAGCCCATAAATTGCAGTCGGTATTCATTTTGGGCCAGAAGTAATTATTTGTGACTAAAGTCCTAGTGGCTTTAATTTCCTGGCTGCGCGCCCGGATGAGACTGACCATGAAATATATCAAATATTGTTCTTCTGCAAATCATTGGAACATAAGTTCGTAGTTTTGGACGAGAAACATCGCACCAAATAAATTTATCCAAAGGACCCCGCAGCAAATACACATAAAAACGGTTTCATTAGTCGTTAGACTAGTATTACTATGAGAAGATGCCAGGGCGGAGCCAAAATGCGCGAATATTTTTACCAGTGGCATAGCTTTATCTGGGGTATAGGGATGTGTAATTGCAATAAAAGTTTCACGGTCAAGGAACTGTGAAAATGGAGTAGATTAAAACTTGCCAACTGTTACGAGTAACCTTTGTTCAGGAGAAGTGTAAGAATAGTAAGTTCTACTAAACTTTGCCTAATAAAGTTGTTTTATTATTATTATTACCGTCGCCGCCGCTCTACTGCAGGGCACCGCCGCCACTGGTGTTGACATTGAATGTAACGTAATTCTTTCTCATTGGCTTAGAATGATGGAGTGCACAAACTCGTTTCTGCGCATATTTTTTGCTGGCATCTTCTCATAGTAATACTACTTTACAAGTTTTTTGTTTGTTATAGTTAAGAATTTTTTAAATAAAAATATTTTCTTGTACACCCTGTAGATTCTGTAGGTATTAAAACAATATTATAAAAATTTTTATTATTCCTGATTCGACCTATAAAATATTTTTCAGAAAATATTGTAAGGCTGCAGCCATGTAAGATCTAAAACTATGGATGACTATAAATCCGAAAGCAATCCTGGAAGGCGGGTTTTGCTAATGGGCAATTTAATTAGTAGGACTAGATCTGCAATCCACAAAAATTTCAGGGAATTTCACCGAAACCGTTTTTACGTGTATTTGTTGCGGGGTCCTTTGTAATTTTAATTCTTTTTAAATTGAAAGTATTTTTAGAATTTGATGATTGGTTTGACAATAAATGTCTAAGGACAGAATCTTTCTCTTGAGCTTTGCTTAATAATTTTAAGTCAAAATTAACATTAATTAGGAGATTTTTTTAAATGATTGGTTTGAATTGGTGAAATACATTGCGCTAAGGAAGATGTGTCATATACACGTGATAAAGTGTCTGCTATGACATTATCTTTTTTGTGAATAAAGCTTTGATCAAAGGTTTATGGTCAGTAAAACAAACATTTTAAATGTTTAATAGCAGAATATAAGGATAAAAACTCTTTATCGAAAACTGAGTACTTTGTTTCAGTCAAGGTGAGTTTACATGAAAAGAAAGCTAAAGGAATGAGTACTTCTTTGTTATCTCTTTGCTTTAGATCTGCTCCCATAGAGACATTTGAACAATCAACTGTAAATGATAAGAATGTATTATCACTACAACAAGGATGAGCTAAAATATGTGCATCGCTAATAGCGCTTTTGGCTTTTAAGAAACTATCCATACAGTCAATAGGAAAATCATCTATTTTCGCAATTTTATTATGCGATAAATTAGTACAGAAGTAATGCAAAGGAACTAAGATTTCAGCGAAGTTAGGTACGAAACGATGATAAAAGTTTCCCATTATTATTCCTATGATTATTCCCATTTGAAGATTTATTACTTAATAATTAATATGGTCTATCAATAATTGATACCACCATACACGTCTTGCTTCAAATTAATCAATTTCGAATCTCTTACGGCTTCGAGATTCCTGTTGTGAGAAGCAAAGTTGTGGCACTGTATACTAGAAAATAAGATTGTGGTTAAATGTCACTGAAGTAGATGTATATTTAAATTTCCTCTAGTGAGGCATCTGCAAGCTGCAGTGGGCACATGAAATTATCAATAAATAACATGTCTCGCGATGCAGCGAAGTTAGAGAGAGCATATTATTTATGCATTGCTATACCGCGCTGTCCACATCGTGTTTGTGATAAAGGTGTAAAGTTGTAACCACAGCAATAAAATATCTGGAATTAACCGAGTGGGCCATAACCACCACAGGTATTCCTTATATTGGCCCTTAGGGAATTACCTATAGCAGACGGCTTTACAATTAAGATTCCTTCACTACTATAAATTTATCTCATCGTGTGTATCTTTCCACATATATTTCCTGGAAGGCTGTTGCAAACTGCAATTCATCTAATAGACCCATATTGATTATCTGTTTCTGGTTTCACTGACTTTACAGAAACTAACCTAAGACTGGAGTCTTGAAATTAATTGATGTTGGTAATTTCAAATCAGTGCAACGCAATAAGACAAGGGTGATGGTAGCAACTGTTTGAGATTTTACAAGATTGAGGGATAATTTTTCAAGTTCCTATTAAATTGACTAGAGATACTTGCATCAACAATTGCTTCTATGTGATTTATCTACCAACCACTGATTGAAAAACCTATTCATAGTCTCACAGATGGATCATCATAATTTAATAGCTCAGTAGTCATCAGGAACAAAAAAAGCTCAACCTGAAAAAATAACCAAAATTGCAGAAAATTTGAATAATCTCAATAATAATGTAAGTTAAAGCGTTACAAAGAAGATGGAAAATTGTTTGCAGGTATCGCTAGCTTTAAAGAGAAAAATGAAAACTTAACCAGAAGAAAATGTTCTTTTTATTTATTGGAAATTAAACAGAAGGAAACGTTGAAAATAGTAAATAGTAAACTTGGTCGTAACAAGAAGAAAAGCTATTCAATAGAGATAACACTTAATAACAAGCTAAAAACGTACTCTTCGCCGGTTTACTAAACTTTTTATATAATTGTTACACATTCTATAAGATACTCTTCGCAGTTTCTTTGTAAATAATGTTAGTTTTAAACATTTTTAACTTTATAGTACGAACTTAGTTGGTGAAAGACTCAGTGAAAAATAAAGTAAAAATAAAAAAAAACCATACCATACCCCATGTGGGTTTAGAACCTGGGACCCTTGGATTCCGAGTCAAAAGCGCAAGAACGTCCTAAAAAATGTAAAAAATGTAAATTTTTACAAAAACATAAGAATTAAAAAAAAAAATTCCCAAATTTAAATCATTAATAACATTTTTATTTACAAATCGATTTTGTTCAAAAACAATAGGGTTCTTCCCCTAGCTAACACTAACTTAGTGTCCAAATTTCAGTACAATGTGATTGTTCTTTCTTAAGTTATCGTGCTTACAAGAAATGTGACGGATGGACGAACAGACGGACGGACGGACAGACGGACATTTTGAAAGTTGTTCAGAATTCGTTCACTAACACAAATGTTTTCTCTACGAGCGATATTTACGATTTTAGAAATGTGTCGATCAAATACAATATACTTTTCGTTTTTGCGAAGAGTATAATAATGTGATAAGAGATTCTACTGAAATAGCCAATAATTTTGCAAATTATTTCAGCTCAGTATCCAAAATTAAACTAATTGAACACTTTGGAGAAAATATGTCTCTACTATGCACCACTATGGAAAACAGCCATAAACTATATTTGTGTGCTATACAGGGTGCGCCACTTAAAACTTCCCAGACTTGTAACTTTTTTATTTTTGAAGCGATGACCATGTTGGGCACATCAAAGTGTAGACATTTTTAAAGCCTTTAAATGTGTATACAGAGTGATTAATTTTTTTTTTAATTGTTAAGAAAGTAAACTTAATTCCTTTGAATATTTTTTGACCTCACCCTGTACATGAACTATGTTAAGGTTTTCTTATAAAGGGTTTAATTAGGTTCAATTTATGTTGTTAAAATAATTTTTTTTTAAAAATAAAAATTTTGCAATTTCCTATTTAGTACATTTTAATATAAGTTTGTTTTTAAAAATATTTGTTTCTTTTGTTTCTTGTTACTGTTTTGTTACGTTGAATATTGTTTGCGATATGTCTTTTACAAATAAAGCATAAAATTATTATTTACATTCTTATTAAAAAAAAAACAGTTTGGAATCGGAAAGAGTGTTTTTAATTTCTTTCTCTAAAACCAAAAAGAATTTCGAATATGACGTAATAACATACATTGAAACTAATTAAAACCTTTATAAGAAAAGATTAGTGCAGTTCATGTACAGGGTGAGGCAAAAAAATATTCAAGGAAATTAAGTTTTCTTTCTTAACAATTTTTTCATTTTTTTTTAAATCACTCTGTTTACACGTTTAAATGCCTTAAAAATATCTACAATTTGATGTGCCCAACATGGTCGTCGCTTTAAAAATAAGAAAGTTACAAGCCTGGGGAGTTTTAAGTGGCGCACCCTATATAGATGAATATGCTAAAAGTGAGATTGCAAATTTAAAAAATAAAGATTCAACTGGACTACTACAAAATTATTAAAACGCATAAGTGACACTATATGTAAGCCTATACTATATGTAATATCTTATCAATAAATCTTTGCAATCAGGAACTTTTCCAGATGTTCTAAAAATAGCATGTATCATACCTACCACTCTACAAAAAAGATGATCCACATAATATAGCCAATTATCGTCAAATCTCACTCTTGAGCATATTTTCAAAATTAATTGAGAGACTGATTCATAACAAGATAGTTTTATACGTAAACTGGTGGCCCGTCAAATTTGATGAATTTTTGATATGTTGTAGTTCAACTGATTCTGAACAATAAATTCCTTTGGAAAAACTTCAAATCATTGACAGTTTCTCCGACAGATGGCTACAAAGACTGAACCTCGATACTATGTCAACGATTTCTCAAAATGTACTGCAGGTATTGAAATGATATCTGTTTGAAATAAATAACCAGACCATTTACCATTATTTGGTCTTAGATTCTGGCCTGCGGACCAGACCAGTGTATCCTTATCTATTTGGACCCGCTGAAATCGAATCAGAATTGTCAGATTGGCCCATTTTTTACCCCTAAAAAAACGATCTGTCCGGCGGACCATACCGGTGTACCTTGATGTATTTGGACCCTCTGAAACAGAATCGAAGTCAGAATCATCAGATTCGCTCGGTTTTCACCCGTAACCCCAAAACAAAAAAAAAGTGGTCTAGCTTGCGGACCAGACCAGTATATCCTTAATGTCTTTGGACCAGCTAAAACCAAATCCGTATGATTAAGAATTTAAGTTAAATAAAAGTGTAAGTAAATAGACCGCCACGGTGTGCTACAACCAAAGATGATGCCACTTGGAATTTTTCTTTACACATTCTTGGATGTATATAGAACTAACATCTACGATATTTACAATCATTCATCGCCGATTTTTTTTTTACTTTTTTTGTTTAATGACACAGCCACACAAAAAAAGTAGTCTGGCCTGCGGACTAGACCAGTACATCTTTATGTATTTGAATCCACTGAAACTGAATATGAAGTCACAATAATTGTCAGATTGGCTCATTTTTCACCCCAAACCCCAAAAAATGTATTGGATAAGGATAAACTCTGGTATGAAAAACTGAAAAACGAGCCAATCTGACAATTCTGACTTCGTGGTTTTAGAGGGTCCAAATGCATAAGGATACAGTGGTCTTTTTGTTTTGGGGGTGTTTTTTGGGGTGAAAACTGAGCGACTCTGACAATTCTGACTTCGGATTCTGTTTCAGAGGTCCAAATACACCAATTTATACTTACAAACTGGGAATTAGGCTAATTTACACTTAGTAACTGGGAATTAAGCTAATTACATTTAGCAACTGGGAATTATATGTACAGAGTATGGTATTCTGTAAAAGGTTGTTTCGCTTGAAACATTGTGCATTTGCAGTTAAGTGATATGGTACTGAAATGTTCATGATGGATCATTCTTTGAATAATTTAATCACGTTTTAATTTGCGTTGGGCCTTCAGCATTTAGAAATACTTTTCTGTCTGACTCTAAATAACAAATACTGACCGAACTTTAAGAAGAAAGTTGAGCAGCATTAATTTATATATTTTTCCAATATTTCATTTGGCAAAATTTATAGGAAAATATTTAAGTCCACGGCCAATTTTGGATAATATATTTAATATTTTAAAGGATGATGGAGTATTTTCTGGGACTTTCCTAGATAAATCCTTAGTACAATTTTGTTTTTTCAAAATAACACAGGATTATCACCGTTCACCGTCAGTGTATTACTTTCCTCTTAATTATTATTTTTGTTTGACAAGGTTCAATTGCATATAGAATTATATGTAGATTTTGCTGGAATTCAATCCTGTTATAAAACTTATAAAAATCTACCATTTAGACAATCTTTACATGTATTATATCAAATTATATATAAAATTGAATGTTGTGTAGCTTATAATTTTATACAGCCTGTGTAAAAAGTGTAAAATAAATTCAATACATCTTGAACCAGCTACTTTTTTTTATAAAACCTTGAACAGGTCAAATTTACTAATTATTTGCACATCTTTTCATATGAAAATTATTTTTTATTGTTCACCCAAAGCCATCAGCTAACCCAACTTTTTTTTCGAATAGCAACCTACTCCTTGTGATAGATCAAAAGAGAGTTATTTTAATAGGCTTTCGAATGGAAGGGTTTTTAAAATAATTAAAAAAAAAATATTTTTTTAAAATAATTTTTGAAAAGTTTACGGTATAATATGATACAATTCGTATCTATTCTACTATTCTTTTCTTTTTTTTACTTGCCTTCTTAGATACCCCAGCAACTATTTTTTAACGAAATCTAACTTTATTCATTTACAAGTACTTTACAGGTGTTTAGGAATATTAAATGAGTTTTTAAGACAATCGCAACCAACAGCTATTCTCTGGCGTAATGCCCCACCGAGCGCAGGATTACAAATTACAAGCCGCACCACATTACGTGAAATAACTATGTATTATCACAAACATCCAAAAGATTTCTTTAATTGTAATGGACATCTACCGCTAGATGGAGCCCACCATAATTCCCTAGTTGGTAACTGTAAATTAGCATAATTCCCAGTTGCTAAGTGTAAATTAGCCTAATTCCCAGTTTGTAAGTGTAAATTAGTATAATTCCCAGTTACTAACTGTAAATTAGCATAATTCCCAGTTTCTAAGTGTAAATTAGCCTAAATCCCACTTTATAAGTGTAAATTAGCATAATTCCCAGTTGGTAACTGTAAATTAGCTTAATTCCCAGTTTCTAAGTGTAAATTAGCCTAATTCTCAGTTTGTAAGTGTAAATTAATATAATTCCCAGTTGCTATAGATAGATAGATCTTTATTGGTCATATATACATAAATTATTATGTTTTGACACGTCAAAAAATATGGCAATAAAAACCAACAAAAAGTGGTTGTCTTAAATAAGAAAAAAATACACAATGAATAAAACAAATAAATAAAAAAGTAGAGTAAATAACAATAAAGCACATAGAATAACAAACAATCATTACCACACACATATCAAGTTTATAAAATTAAACGAGAAAAATCAGTTGACAAGAATTCGTCAAAATCATAGAATGCATTTTCAAGGAGGAATCGTTTAATTACATTTTTAAAGCGAGTACAGTCAAGTGTTTGTACAGCAATCGGTAAGACGTTGAAAAATTTTACTACATAATAGCAGGTGCCATTTCTGGTTTTGGAAAGTCGGAAAAAATCCAAATATATATTGCCCCTATTACGAGTTGAGTACGTATGTACACTTTCACATATTATGTAATTATTAAGGTTATTTTTAACATGGACAAGGCACTGCAGTATATAATTACAGGGTAAAGTCAGTATCTTAAGGCTTATAAAAGCATCCCTACAGTCATCTCTATATGATAGCCCAGCAACGATTCTGACAGCCTTTACAGTGAAAAAACTGTTGTGGTATGTGCCGAGTGGCTCCATATTAAAATGGCATAAGTGAGGGAAGATTGAATTAATAATAATAATAATAATAATATTTATTTGCCAATTTTAAATGTACATTTTATATATACATACATACATACGAATAAATAAATAAAGCAATAAACAGTAAACAAATAGGGAGGTAAACCACAAAAAGAAACTTTGTCTGTGGTTATTTTTACCGTATTCCTTTGCTCCTCCATTGCCCAATAATTATTGTGTTAAAATATGCAGTAATATATATGTGTGAAGAGATTAACTATTAATTTGAAAACAAAAATGAATGAATTATATATGTTGCTTTAAGTTAAATTACAAAATATTTCATAAAGCATATCTTAATCTTAATACTTATCTGCTAACACATTTCAGTCTCATGCACACTTGTACGCACACAACCACCTAGCCATATATACAATAACTACAAATATATATTTCATGGTTATTCTAAGGGTAGATATTTTTAATATCAATGAGTTGGTGGGTATATAATCTACTTGAATTAAATAACCATTTTTTTATTTTACTTTTGAATAATTGTTTAGAATTAATGTATCTTATTTCAGTTGGAATTTTATTATACACACGTGGTCCTAGGTAAGTAAAACATCGTTGCGTTATAGTTTTAGATGCCTTTGGTATTTTAATTGAGCTTTCCATATATCTAGTTTTATAATTATGATCTATCATCTGTTTACATTTACTTCTTTTTTGTTCCAGGACTATAGTATAACAGTAGATTTGCCTGATATCTAAAACGTTAGCCAGTTTATATAAGGAATCGGTTGGGTAAGTTATTTCTTTTCTATGTATAATTTTAAGGATCCATTTTTGTACAACTTCCAACCCTTTTATGTAACAATTGTATGCTCCTCCCCAAGCTATTATTCCATAACGTAGTTGGGATTCAACAAAAGCATAATATAACATATAGATTTGCTTGATATCTAAAATGTGTCTAAAATATTTAAATTTCGAAAGTAAGCTTCTGACTTTTCTACATAATTTGTTAATATGTTTATCCCATTTTAACAAACTGTCCAAAGTTATGCCCAAATACTTAATTTCATTAACTGGCTTGATTTCAAAATTATCTTCAATTTTAAGGGAAGGGAGCGTGTCTATTTTATTGATCGAGAAAGGCATATATTTGGTCTTAGTAGTATTTATTGTTAGAATCCTTGCATCAAACCAATTTTTATTTTTTTTGAAGTCATTTTCGGCTTTTATCAACACAGCGTCTCAAGTAATATCCGTGTACAGCACAGCCGTATCATCTGCAAAGCTAATTATCTGACCCGTGAAATCCTGTTGAAATAGGTTGTTTAGGTAAATGTTGAATAGTAAAGGACCGAGTACCGTTCCTTGTGGAACTCCATATTCAACTTCTCTGGTTTTACTTAAATTATTTTGTATTATTACTTGCTGCGATCTTTCAGATAAGTAGCTTTGCATAAGCATTAGTGCTGTACCTCGAAAACCTATTTGTTCAAGAGCGTTGAGCAGTTTGGAGTGACTAACAGTATCAAAGGCTTTAGCCAGATCTACAAAGATACATATTGCCGGTTTGCTTTCTTCTAGGGCCTTATAGATTTTTGCTGTTAAAAATACAATTGCATCTTCGGTAGATCTTGCCTGCCTGAAGCCATACTGAGCAACATTTAATATTTCATACTTATCTAAATAGCTAATTACTCTTACTGATATAATTTTTTCAACAATTTTTGCTATATTAGAAAGTAATGAAATTGGTTTATAATTTGAACACTCCAATCTGTCCCCGCTCTTAAACAAGGGCTTAATTAAAGCCGTTTTAAGTGCTTTGGGGAAAACTCCAGTGATTATTATCTTGTTGATAATAAAACATAATGGTTTGGTGATATGGTCTAATATTACTTTTAATGTACTGGATTTTACTGCGTCAATACCGGGTGCTTTATGTGGCTTTAAATTTAATATAATTTCTCTAACCTCTTTTTCGGTTGTTTCTGATAAGTAAATGGAATTTGGTACTTGCCGTTCATGGCCTAGTACTTCCTCTTTTTCTTTTACATTTTGTGCCAAGTTTTTGCCTATATCTGTAAAGAAATCTATAAATAAGTTCGCGATGTCTTTTTCATTTGAAAGAATTTCGTTGTTTTTATTTTTTATTTCTTTAACTTCTTTTTTATCAGTTTGTTCCGAGCCTAAGTCTTTTACAGTGTTCCATAGTACTTTTGAGTTATTTTTATTTTTGTTTATAATATTTCTATAATAAGTACTCTTTGTTTCCTTAATTAATATATTTAATTTATTCCGATATTTTTTAAAATCCTCCAGTCTTTTTTGGTCCTCTTTTTTGTTTTGCCATTTTTTATAAAGTAAATCCCGCTGTTTTATCGAATTCATTAATCCTCTCGTTATCCATGTTTTTTTCTTATTTCCCTTATTGGTGATTTGCTTAGAACTAATGCTTATATAATTTTTTAATTTATAGATAAATAGATCTGTAGCTATTTCGACATTCCCACTGTTATAAATGTCAGCCCACTTCTCTGCTACTAAATACTCATTCAGTTTGGCATAATCAATGATATTTGTTACTGTGCTATTTTTTGTTTTGCTTTGTTTATTGTTTTTTATGTCCATTTGAAAAAGTATTGAGAAGTGGTCTGACACATGCGTTTTTAATAGTAAGGACTTGGGTTCAGTAGTTATATTTTTTATGAAAAGATGATCTATACACGATTGCGATTGTCCTTGAACCCTAGTATGCATATTTATGCAAGAAATAAAGGCTTCTTCATTTAGTATATTTAGATAAGTTTGGCTATCATCTGAGTCATTTAAAATATCTATATTCATATCTCCAACTAAAATATTTTTATAATTATTACCAGCGTGCTCTTTCAAATAATTTTTTAAATGGTTACTAAATTCTTTATTGTCCAGTGAGGGTGATCTGTATATATCCGTTATTATTAAATTAGTAACTTTGTGGTTTTTTATCGTTAATTTGATTACAGTTGATTCATATATTTTTAAGATTTCAGCACTATAGTTATATTTACTATTTATAAAGATTACTACCCCGTCATTTTTGTTAAATTGTCCATTGCTGTAAATTAAATCATATAGACCTAAATCAAAGATTTTATAAGTCTCAGTAAGTACAATACAATCTAGCTTAATATTTAATTCGTACAAGAGTGTCTGGAATGCCTCAAAATTTTTCTGGATACTCCTAATATTGTTATGTAATATCTTAAACGTATCTTTCTTATCACCCAGTATACTGTTACACATGCTAATATCTTCTACTGAAATTGTCTTTAATTCATTGTTTTTGAAATCCCTAACGAAACCATCCATTATTAATAATTTAACTATCCTATTTAAAACTAGATACCAAAATGTAAGTTTTTTTTGTGTATTTATTTATTTATTTTGTTGTTAAATTAGCCTAACAGATTATTTTTTTCTTTCAGGGTTTCTTCTTTGACGACTAGCTTTCTGGATCCCCAGCTGTGAAGTTGTTGCCACTACGTTTTTTGAAGCCTGGGAAGTTTCGGTCTTATCTTCACCGTCCACACTTAGGATGTCTTCATCTGAGTTACCGGCTTGCTCCTCGTTTGCTATCTCCAAAGCATTAACCGGTTTTGCAAATTGTTTATAGTGAAATTCAACATTATCAATAATAATTGTCTTTCCAACTATTTTAACATTTTGGTTTTTTCCCTTAGCCTCTTTGTATTTTTGCCTTAATACCTTATCTACTGCTCTATCTTCCTTGGATTTATCGTTAACAATAAATATTCCTGTGCCTTTTAATTTGTATGTGTTTTTAAAAATCTCAATTTTTTTGAAATATGTTAAAAATTCAATAATAATTGGAGTACTCAAATGTTCATTTTTAGGTATGTAGATGTTTGCAACATCGCTGCTCTGTAATGTTAATCCTAGCTTCTCATTTAGACGATTTAGTGTGTCCTCTAAAATGTTTTCACCATTTGACTTAAGTCCAAAGACTGCAATATTATTTCTCCGAATTTTCCTTTCTAGGAGTTCTACTCGTTCTGTAAGTTGTGTATTTTCTGTTTGAAGTTCTGCTACAGTTAAATTTAAGATCTGTATTTTATTGTTCAAATCTTTAAATTGATCCTCAATTTTTGAATTTAATTGATCAAATCTCTGGTCGATTTTATTATTTATTAACTGAAGTAATTGAGCATTAGTTAAGTCTTGGCCTGCCATTATACATTATAAGCAAATATTTATTATTAGTGAATACTATGCGTATTTATATTTTGAAAATTGGAATACAGAGCTACAAACTCATTGCCTGCGAGGAAGTAACTGAGGTGATTGTATATTGAATGCTGAATTGGCCTTAGCTGCTAATGAAGCGTAGGTGGGGTATCACTATCTTGTAATAAGCGAATATAGTCTTTACTCACGTGTATACTGTCTAGGTTAATTATTAGGTATATGCCAAATTTGTTATACAATATTGTTTATTGCACTATAAATCAACTTCACTACTTAATTCACTATATATATTATTGAATAGTAGTATTTTTTAATTTTTTTTTTTGGTAGTTTATTAATTAATGCTAAATAACTTGAGACCCAAACTACAACGTGATTCTTCACACAAATTTCACAATACGTTTTGAATTATTGCATGATATGCCATTAAAACCGTTGACTGTGACAAACAATTTTTTAAATTGCGCAATAAGAAAATATTGCGTGATATATTCTTGCAGATGTAGGACGTGTGTTCCTCCCATGTTAACTTACTGTCCAAGATAATGCCTAAAAATTTAACGCAATGAGAGGTCATTTGTACAGAGTGCTGTCTTAAAGAAAAAAATCATAGTCTCTGTTTTATCATCATTCAATACTAACTTATTGTTTAAAAACCAGTTGTGAACCATAGACAAACTGTTTTGAGCTTCTGATAATAAAATGTTACAATCTTTATGGGAATGAGCCAATGTTGTGTCATCAGCAAAGAGAGTGAAGTTTGTTGAGGGACTACTGTTTGGAAAATCATTAATATAAATAAGAAATAAAACCGGTCCCAAAACTGAACCCTGAGGGACACCAAATTTAATATCAGTGGTACCAGAGTTAACATTATTAAAATGAACAAATTGATGACGATCAGTCAAATGTGACATAATCAATTTTCTGCTGCTCTCAGAGAAATTGTAAAATTTTAGTTTGTTCACCAAAATATTGTGAGGCACACAGTCGAGAGTCTTACTTAGGTCTAAAAATTGCACATGCACAAATTCTTTGGCCTCGAAACCTTTATTTATTACATTTATCAACGAATTAATTGCTAACGTCGTTGACAATTTTGACCTGAAGCCATATTGACAACTATTGAAAATACTACGTGATTTGAGATTTGAGAACTACCTCAAAGATTTTGGCAAATAATGGCACGATAGAAATAGGCCTGTAGTTTGCCGGATCATCAATACAGTTTTTTTAAATAAAGGTTAACACTTTTGACAGTAATTCCCAGTTGCTAAGTGTAAATTAGCCTAATTCCCACTTTGTAAGTGTAAATTAGCATAATTCCCAGCTGGTAACTGTAAATTAGCATAATTCCCAGTTTATGAGTGTAAATTATAAAATAAAAAGCAACGTGGTCTTTCTGCGCCTTCGTAATATACATCCAAGAATGTGTAAAAAAAAATTCCGAGTGGCATCAACTTTGATTTAAATTTGGGTGTTGGGTGTAGCACACCGTGGCGGTCTATTTATTTATACTTTTATTTAATTTAGTTTCTTAACTATACAGGAAGTAGAAACTGCTTTAATGAAGTATAAACTACAAACGAATTCATTACTAAGTTGAAAGGTAGTTCCATTTGTTGAGTTAATTTGATAATAAATATAAAGAACTCATGCCGGTACTATTTTTTAGAAATTCAAGTCATTTCGTTTGGTGCTAAACTGTAAATTTCCATATAATTTTATACCGCTCACGTCTTAAAATATAGTGGACATAACAATACAATAAAATATAAACAACTCCGTTAAAGGAACATTTCAAACAACCAGGTGCTCTTGTAATGGGAAATTTCAAATAATCTTTTAGATTATGCCGCCATTAGTCTCACTATACACGTTCGCTTCAAACTAATAAAACTGCAGCTACGCCACTGCAGATGAGAAACTACTGCATGATATAATATGCCAACAGAGTTCTAGCCCCGTGAATTTGTTGGCTTTCCTAGCCAAATATAAGTAATAAGGGCACGCGCGTGCCATGTAATAAAATAGTTTAAAAGTGATATCGTAAGTTTAGGGTCCTGCTGGAAAATCACGTAAAGGAGATTTTTTCACTCGAGCTGAGTCGTTTCTTGTCAGATAAATTATAATAACAACCTACTTTAACATTAATTGCGAATACTTAAGCTAAATACTTCCTGTTTCCGAGAGGGTAGTTTGGACTTAACGCTGTGCATACAATTTGTAACATGGCAATAATGAGATTTCAAAAAAATTAAGCAACGTAATATTGGTGTAACAACATAGAATATTAACTGCATAATACGAGTACGAAAAAATTTCAGCAAAATTTCAGCAAAAAATATGAGGTAGAAATTGAAATACACCGTCCTCAAAACGCGATCTCATTGGATTGGCGATCTATTGCCTTCAGTGTAGTCTGTAATTTTTAAATAATAATGGAACAGAGTTTTCAAAAGGCTGGTACACACATCTATCGCATGTAGACGTACAAGTACTGTAAGAGTTCTTTCAAAAAGTAGGAACTTTGTCAGTGCCAAGGCAGCACGGTATTTCAAAGTATATTTATAACACAGCCACACAAAAATAAGTTCAGACCCAGAAACTAGACCTATCAATATTTATGTATTTTGACCTCCTGAATTCGATGCCGCCATCAGAATTTAATTTTATCGCTGAGTTTTTCTTTATCTTTAAATTTGCATTTTTATCGCAATAAACGACCAATCGATGTCAGATAAATAGATAGATAGATAGATAGATAGATAGTTTATTCATGTCAAAATACATAAAAATGTTTACACACGTCAAATATACAAGTAGGTACTAAAACATCTAGATAAATATGGTAGAATAATAAAAATGTATACTACAAGGACAGGGTATAAGTTGACAAATAAAATTAATACAAAACAGGTAAGTACAGAAACAATGTATGTATGTGCCTTAAAAACATGGATACATGGACATGTTTAGAGAGTAGCCCTAGTGTATATAAAATTATGTTAAATCAGATTAAAGTCGCTAGATAAGAATTCATCTGTGGTGTAGAAAGTGCCGTTAAGAAGATAATTTTTTATTTTCTTTTTAAATTAAATTTCATTTAAGGCCCTTACCTGAAGAGGTAAAGCATTAAAAAACTGTATTCCTAGATAACCAGTGCCATCTCTGGTTCTACTTAGTCGTAGGAAATTATTGTTTAGATTATCTTTAATTCTCGTGTTATAACAATGAACCTGACTTCTGGTGCTAAATGAATCCTGATTTTTTTTTTATATATAGAAGACACTGAAATACATAAGTACAGGGTACAGTCATGATTCTCATTTTTTTAAACTGTTCTTTACAGTCATCCCTAAATTTTAATCCGGATATTATCCGTATAACTCTTCTTTGGCTGAAAATACGTTTGCACAGGTTGTTGCATGCCCCCATATTAGAATCGCGTATGAAATTGTAGAGTGGATGAAACTGTGATATGCAGTAGTTAAGGTAATTTCGGATACTTTACCAACGAATATAACTAATATAAATCATATTCAGATATATGTTCTTCCATGTATTTTGACGCGCTAAATCCGCTCTTTTAATGGCCTGGCGAAGTTTAGCTGATGCTACTCCACCACTTAAAAAGGATGGCGAGACGAGATACGGTCGCCCATCTAAGTGCTGGGCTCGCCCGGCTTGCCTTAACTTTGCCGACCGAAGTCTCGCCACTGAAACCGGTACCGTACCTCGCCTCACCTCAATTTGACGTTAAAAAAGCTCTATAAGACAGATTCTGTCGAGTATTTGCCAGAAACTCACAAATTCAGCCATTTTATCGCCAAAAACGACCACGATGGGCAATTTAAATGGAAACTAATAAAGTTTTTAATCAGGCATAGGTTTTTTCATGTATTTTGACTCGCTGAATCTGAATTTTATGGTAATAATGGTCTACAAGACAAATTCTGTCGAGTATTTGCCAATAACTCACATATTCAGCCATTTTATCGCCAACAGCGATCACCAGGTAGCAGATAAAATGTAAACTAATGACAGTTGAATCCAGATATATGTTTTCCATGTATTTTAACGAGCTGAATCCGAATTAGATGTGGAAAAAGCTCTGTAACAGGTATTCATCAAAAGTTCATAAAATCAGCAATTCTTCTATAAAAAACGATCACCAGATGGCTGTAAAGTTAAATTTCGTGAAGTAAATTTTTAGGTAAAAAGCTATCATAGCGATTTTCTTCTCGCCTTTTTACTGCACCGTTAATCTCCCATTGTTCTACATTTTTTGCTATGATATCTTGCTCTTTTCTTCAAATGATCTACGTAAAGAAACTCATTTTTTCTTAGCCAATGAAGGGATATCCCTCTTCAATGACCAGCAATAGTCGGCCATCATGTGGAAGTTCCACCTCCCTTGATATGACTTCCCGGCAAATCTAGGAGATTTCAGTGAGGAGCATGGTAAGCGAGTTCACCAGGGCATAAGGTAGATGGAGGACAGATATCAAGGGAGGTAGAACGCCCACATGTCGGCCCACTATTGCTGGTCATTGAAGACCGATATCCCTTCAGTGGCTAAGAAAAAAAGAGTTTCTTTACGTAGATTATTTGAAGATGAGAGAGCAAAATATCTTACCAAAAATATATAGAACAATGGGAGATTAACGGTACAGTAAAAAGGCGAGAAGAAATTCATGATATCGCTATGATAGCTTTTTACCTGAAAATTTTATACCAATCATTATTAGCCAATCGGACACGTTTATTTTGTCATTGTTTCTATGACAACCATCAAATTTTTTGGAAATCTTACTTACCCATGAGTACCTACCTATATGATTAAGAAGTGGAAATTTCCCTGGTTTGACAGCAATGATTAGACAATGGCGTATATATTATGAAAAATATTTTTATATTTATTTTGAATTAAATTATTACAATTCTGGCTTACTATAATTCCTTACATCATTAACTAATTCCAAATGCTTTAAAAATTCCACTTGTATATCTTCTTTCCTCAGAAAATAAAGCACAGAGCCGTTTTATGACATATTCCAAGACACTTGTGATTCCATGGCTAACTATTAGCGATTTTTTTAGGGGATATTATTTGTCACTACTTTAAATCACAGCAAATATCATTTCATCTTGATTTCCCTTCACTGTAGTATAAAGATTGCATACGAAATAAATTATTATGACTAATATTAATTCGCTATATTATTTTTATGTGGCTAGAGATTTTACTAAGATCATAAAAAAATAAAAACCAAAAAAATTAATCTGACACCGGCAGCTGCCTACAAGATTTTGCAAACATTTCTAAAGTTTTTTTTTCGTCAAGTAATTTTGGTCTAAAATTTTCTTACCGAATCTCCCTCGCTCTTGAATTAATAATCCGGAAATTTTTTCTCGCTCACGAATTTTTAAAGAAAATTTCCCTCGGCTAACTCCTCTGGAAGATTTTCAAAAAATTCGGACCTCAAAAAAATTTCCGGAAATAATTCAAGCACTAGGGAGATTACAAGTGAAAATTTACTTTACGAAATTTAACTTTACAGCCGTCTGGTGATCGTTGTTGATAAAAGAATTGCTGATTTTACGAACTTTTGATGAATATCCATTATAATTCGAATCGCAGAGCTTTTTTGACATCAAATTCGGATTCAGCGCGTCAAAATACATGGAAAAACATATTATGCCTGATTAGATATTTTATTAGTTTCCAGTTCAATTGTCCATAGTGGTCGTTTTTGGCGATAAAATGGCTGAATTTGTGAGTTCTTGGCAGATACTCGTCAGAATTTGTCTTGTAGAGCTTCTTTAGCGTCAAATTGAGGTGAGGTGAGATACAGTACTGGTTTCAGTGGCGAGACCTCGATCGGCAAAGTTAACCCAAGTAGCACAAGTAGTTGTATCATCATGTTACAGTAGCTAAAATGGACTATTTGGTTAAAGTGGCGATTATTAAAACTGAATTATTACGTTCTGAAGACGTACTGGTGACGAAAATGGGGAACCATATCTTGGTCATCAAAACGCAACTGGAGCCAAATATCTATAACGCATCTGCAACTCATTTGGCTCTCTTTTTGATTTTTGTGGCTGCTTTATTACTAGTTATGAAATGGCTTTTATGGCGACTAAATCATGACTTTTAGGCCTAAAATAAAACAAGAACACTATTATGGTCATCTTTTAGCTTTAAGCAGGTGTTGTTAGATAAAATTGACGTCCATCATACTTAGAGTTTGTTCATCGTTAAAATTATATGAACATCATAATTGCATATATGGTCAATCAAGAAGGTTAAATTTTATCAACGGACGAATTTTTTCTGTAAACTTATATAAAATACTCATAAAAATAAATGGAGCTCCAGGAATCTCTAAACTTTAGGTAGGTATAATTAAATTAATTTGAAATATATACATATAAACATTTCGTAATTTCAAGAAGCACAATGGATGGTAAGTTTACTAAAACTTATTAAAATATCGAATTAGCAAAACGTTATTTCATAGATATAATTAATAAAGTATTGAAAATGGACGTAATGGCCGTCGTTCGGGTTCTTCTTGATTGATAGAAAACATGGCAGCAAGTTGTCATCATTTGGCATATGCTTTCGCTAATGATGCTAGAAATAAGCCAGAAGATGACTGTAAAAGATCTAATAAACTTTTTTCGTCAAATGGCAAGTTTAGCCGGTCATATTGACCAAACTATTACCTCAAAATTGGTTGAAGTGGTTAGCGAGTTTTCTCATCAAAATACGGCTATACTATGAAAGACATAATCTCGCTTTTTTACGTTTATTTTAACTGCCTTTGTGTGGAACTAGTATATATAACTTTAATCTATGGTGTGGAATGGGTTATTTTTTATTTTGACCTTTGTTCCTCCAACGTTTTTACATTTCCTTTCTCCAACCAAATTAAAATTTGTTACTAAAGTTTCTGAAAATGTATTGCGTGGACGAAACCATTGAGGAACGAATTTGCCTTAGTGCAGTTCCTTCAAGTTGGGTAGGTAGTAAATAGCCAACTGTATTGGTCAAATACAAAAGCATACATACATTTTTGACTAATCCGCAATCAAAACTAGACTCAAAATACTCCCAGCAACCGTGTACAATAAAAAGGAATAACAGTAAAATGTTAATGATGGCTAGAGCCATAGAAAATGTGTCAGCATTCTTGGACACTTTCACTTTAATAATCCAAATATTTATATTAATGCATAAGCTTTTGTAGAAGAAAACACCCCGTGAAAGTGTTATGCCGCTATATAAGTACCTACTCTTTGAACTTACTTTTAGGCGACATTCCTTTTACAATAATATGTGGAACTCTGCCTATATTTTATTTTACATTTCATTCTTTTTCTGCTGATATAAAACTTATTTGTCTATGTATAAAGTTTTCAACATTATCAATACTTAATGTATACAAAATTACTTCTAAAATAGTCATTTAATAAGGTTATTTGTTCAATATTGTTTCAGTCATGATTCGGTAATGACAGCTAAGAAAACCGCCAGAATAAAGCCTAACTAATACAGTCATGTTTAGGATAATTTCCTAGTAATAGTTTGGATATCAACACTATATTAATAACAAAAACAGTGTCAACACATTCTAGCCATTTTTATAGCTAGAATGGCAGTATTAAGACTTAACATTGTCGCTATTTAATTACTTGCTCATATATGACATCTTGAAAACGACTTTATAACCAAATCTGCATGGCGATATTATGGCTACTAGTAATGACCAGTATATAGGTAAAAAGAGATCATCATGACTATTTCGTTTTCAAATTTTATGCTAAACTACGACTAAAATAAGATGACCAAAATATAACTAAACAAAAGCCGTTGAAACGTTTTAGTGGTTGCATAGTATATTTGTGCTACTTGGGAAGACACGTCGGGCGAGTGCGGCACTTAGATGGGCGACCGCCATCTCGACATCCTGGTTAAGTGGTGGAGTAGCATTAGTTAAACTTCGCCAGGACGTTAAAATAAAAATAAAATAATCGGATTTAGCGCGTCAAAATATATGAACCAACATATTATATCTGAATATGATTGTTCGTTTTTTGCAAAAAAAAAATGTAATTTCAAAGAAAGGAGGTCAAAATACATAAGGATTGGTAGGTCTAGTTTCTGGGTCTGAACTTTTTTTTGTGTGGCTGTGAATATATACTGCAATAACGTAGGTGCCATTTTGGTCATTTAAACTTTGTATTAGGTATCCACAATGTGAAAGGTGCCTTTCACTGTGTTTTAGACCTGACTTTCAACATTAGTTACTTTCATGGCGTTAAAAATATCGTGTACAAATTACTGATTATATAAAACAGCACCGCTAATAGTACAACTTTGCAATCGCCTGTCTATAAGTCGAGTCCAACTATTACGTGTGTCAATTGTTTTTTATTATTTAAAAAAGGATAAAATTTTGTGAACTAAAATTTCGAGAGGTGTACTTCGTTCTTTTACAACTTTGTTTTCTGTAATTTCAAGTAATTAGGAGTGCGTTTCGGGCCGGGATTGCCCAGCCAGGCGGTTGATATTTCTTTCATGAAAAAAAAATGTCTTTTTACAAAATTTCAGCGGGTATAAAACATTTTGAATAAGTGACGCGAAGGTGGCTTTGTCCGAGGGAAATTCTTTTCCGATACGGTGAAATAGAACGGTTCATTATTATTGAGGGGAAGAAGGTGATTTAACACGTTTGAATAATTTCGACGTTTTCAAATCAAGTTTGCACAGCATCTGCGTAAACATTGATGTTGATATACAAGAAACGGAACTAAAAGGTGGAGCTAGGGTGGAGTTGTATTTCCCTTGAGGTCAGCAGTCTAAGTTCTACTCTCGATTCATGTTGCTTAACTTTTCGTAAAAATATCCAGATGCATAGTATCCAACAATTCAGCTATATTTTTACCACGTATTTAGACTATTGTCCTGTGCATAGAAAAGAAATCATAGGAGGAAAGTGCTGTGTGTTGTGTCAATGAGTAATTTTTATTGGCGATATGATGAGTAAACGAGGTGGAACCGTTTGTACTGTTTAGGGAACGAAGCAGAACGACAGGGAAATACATTACTTTATTTGGGTTTCCTGAGGTTCCCCAAAGATATTTTATTGTTGGCGTAAATTTTTATTTGCAGTTTTTCTAGTTGTGAACCTTCCTTCTTTTACGATCCAAATCGTGACAACATGCAACTTTGAGGATTTGGAAAGAAACAGTTCAGCTGAACTTTACAATAATTTTAAGTTGTATGCACTTCATTTTCAGACCAAAGTTAGTGGAGCTCATTTGCAATGGATTTATCCATAATAAGCATTATGCAAACTTAATAAGTATTTGAGATGTCTTAATTTTTTTTTTGCTTCACAATTACTTGCTCTATATAAAATAAAAAGTTCTATTCGACTAGGTAAGTTGCGAGGAATGTTAGGTTAAATTAAAAAAATACCAACAACAAAATGGCGTCAATAGAAGCTTAAGTGTTGTTTCTGGTAGTTCTCTTTTCTGTGATATAACTCCCTTATTGTCAATTTTCCATTAATTTTAAATAAAAGTATTATTTTGGATGTACTATCAGGCATAGAAATATCGGCAGAAAATTTTAGACTACCACGGATAGTTAATATAAGTGCATGTGTGTGCAGAGTAAACATATAAACTGCCCAAGGAATAACTACTTCCACATAAGGATTTTTCATCCAAGTCTCACACAACGAAAAAATTTTGTATGTGCAAAAATTGCTTATTTAGCTTTAATAATATAATATTTGAAATCGTCTACCTCAAAAAAACATAAAACGATATTCCACATCGGTGGTGGGTGAGGATGGAGATAGGGGGGTGGTAGTGGGGGTGGATGAAATGAAAAAATATTTTGAGGTTTTTGGTTCTTGTACACATACTAAATTACATTTTTTTTTCACCCCTTTTAATAATGGGGTGGGGGTGGTAATGTGGGTGGCTAATGCCAAAAAAATGTTTGAAACCTTATAGCGTCTCTTGTATATACTAAATACCAATTTTATGGACTCGTACCTGCTTGATTTATCTATTTACCCCCATTTATCCTCTAACCCTTCGACGAAATAAGATGAAAATATAATCTAGTTCATGTTAAACTACATACGTGTAACAAATTTCAAGTCAATATCTTAAACGGTCCCAGAGTAATCGTGCGCACAAAAAAAAGTTACAGACCGACAAACAGAAATGTTTTTTCTCTCAAACTTAAAATATCGACGTTTCATGACTTTCTAAGCCTATTTGAACAATACAAATTTTCAAATATTTTGTCGTTACCATACTTCCACTCAATGTGGAAGTGAAATGAATACTCCATTTGCTGCAGATAAGCTTACTTTTGCAAATTGTTTTGTATATTTGCTTGCACATTTTTATATTTGTAATTACAAGCAATTAATTTAATTATAAAATTAAACTTTATGCATGCATAATAAATATATAGAAAAATGAAAAAAAAAATCTGACAGGACTTGATATCCGATCACTATAGCCATAACAGTCTAAATATTATTTCATTTAAATTTTAAATAGCTAAAACAAAATAATCACGACTATGATTTATTAAATCTGTTTCGAATAACAAACCAAATAACGTAGGTAATTAGTGTACAATGTCAGTGCGGTATATGATTTACTAGCCATATTAAAAACGCCATCAACTATTTCGCTCGAAATATTTCACGATAATGCATTAACTGAGGACATAAAACACATTTTTCAACGTTTGTCTCTATTTTCTCCTATCGGCTTTGGAATTATGCAGCGGACTGTTTGCAAGATGCTAAAAGATATCCTCAGGATGAGTTTATTTGCCAAGAAGTTACGTCTAATGTAGAGCTGGAGTTTCTTGCGGCAGCCAGGAAAGCCATTGTGGGTGGAATAATGGAATGTTAATAGCTTCATGTTGCATAAAGCTGAGTATGATTACAATATTAGCAAGCACATGATATGTTGATTCTTTGCTAATTATTGCAGAACATGCAACAGAGTGAGGTTTCATTATGTAAATTTGAAATTTAAGAAATTGTGTATATTAGAATTAAATAGACTTTATGGGTTAGTCGGTAGGGAATTTTTGTAAATGCGTACATTTTAGGATCATAACCAACATAAAATGCTGTTTTGACAAAAATGAGTGCTAAGTTCTAAGTATCTCGCTTTCTTTGTTTGACGTTAAAGGAAGTTATTAGCAAATATGAAGAAAAGAAAATTTTTCATGAAGAAGTTAATAATTTTTCCTTAAACTCAACGGATAGCTTCCAAATACGCTAAGAAGTGGATAATGAACCATGTTAATGATGATTTCAAAACTAGGTAATAGTGCTTGATTGTAGGCAATCACAGGATTTGGCTAGTCAAAAGTACATGCTGCAGTTTAAGATTTAATAAACATATAATAATCACAATAATTGATTGATTGATTTACCAGCGTGCGGTAGGCATTTCTGCCACTCCCAGGTATACAGCTGGGCCTGCTACGTGTACGCTGGGTTGGATTTAGGTCATGCTTGTTGCCAGCAGCGAGAGCCACATGGCGCATGGTAAAGGAATGTGGGATGGGAGGTGTAGGTATTTGTGAGATACGTTACCGCATTGTGTCGTGAGGGAGCGTTTAAGCTCCCTTTTGTGTTTTTGGTTCTGGACTTCTGCCTCTTCTTGGTCTTCATGTAATATATGTTGCCGCGTTGTGTCGTGATATGGAGAGTTTATGCTTCTCTTTTTGTGTTTCTGCTTCTTAGAGTCTTCTAAAAAAATTGAACCTTATGTAGTTATAGTCAAAACTAGGACTAAAAAAATATAATAATAATAATAATAATCTTTATTGACCAATTGTGATGCATTGTATATATGGGGCAAGTCATTTAACATGAGATACAAATACAGATACAAATTCGTCAACGCTATAGAAAGCATTTTCTAGAAGAAAGTTTTTGATTGACTTTTTAAATAATCTTTGGCAACTTATTTCGTGTAAGTATTTAAGCAACATATTATACATATTGACACAGTTATATTTGAGGAATGTTTAAATGTTGAGGTTTTATGAGGAAATTACTAAGGAATTTTGTTTCGTCAGACATTTCAATGTCAAAAATTTTAGAGTTTAGTGGCAAAGATTTTCTAATATGGAAATTCATAATAACAGTTTTAATTTTAGTTTAATATTAACTTGTTCCTGTCACACCAAGCACTTAATTAATTTACAACTTGTTCTGGTCTCAACTTTATCAATGTTTTCATTTAGTGGAGTAAACGAAGATTTTCACTTCGAAAAAAATTGTAGCCAGGTAGACTTTGGTGAACAATATTCTTCAAGTATGCTAGAATAACGTAGTGAAAAGTCTACCACAGAAAAGTGTACGCGTCCTATTTTTATTTAACAATTTAAGTGCAAAAATACGGTTTTATGCGAATAACTTTTTAAATTTTATTTGTACGAAAAAATTGATAGCGCCATTCGAAAGAATGAATAATTTATTTAAAAAAATATGTATATACTTGGATAGCACATTTAAAGAGATTAGCTAAAATTGCATTCAGCCAAAAAAAATTAAAAAAATTTATTTTAGGAAATTCAGACCTTTAAACTTAGTACTTTTCCGAAAAAAGACGTTTTCCGCTGTTGACACCAAATTTCAATCGTCAATATCAAAGCTTAATATCGTGATATCGGCAATTTATAGTGGATCAATTTAAAGGTAAAGATGTGTACTAAAAGCCCCAATGATTTATTTTATGATACATACGCGTTTTTATATTAATTTTTTACGAATAAGTCGAACTTGTTTTAGAAAAGAAAAAATCGAAAATTTAACACTATTAAAAATGTAATAACTTAAAAATAATTGTGTAAATAAACACAGAGGTGCCCCACTAAAGGCCAAGGCCTGCGCGTGGGTTGAAAAACCGTATGTATCATATATTATAATTAAAATACTTCCTTTCATTGTAGTTTATAATAAAAGTATTTTTATAGTACATTATATTTATTTATATTAAACATTTTACATTTATCTACACATTTTTTATGAATTTGACATTTGACAGATTCATCATCAGCATACCCGAAAACCCGTAGAAACCCATTAATGCTTATTTTTATGGCGAATTTCGCACTCTTAATACTTTTCGGTCGGCCATTTTCTATCCGCCATTTTGAATTTTGCAAATCTGACATCGATTCGTAATCAGCATGCCCAAAAACCCCTAGTACGTGATTTTCATGATTTCTCTTCGATTAATTTTCGAGATATTTCATTTAACAACTAATTTTGCAGTTTTTTGTTATTATAAACAAATAGAGATTTAGCGTATAATACCAACCGGTAGACTTTGAACTTAAACTTATTTAGAACACATTTAAAAAGTTTTTATGAATTTTTATGCAGTTACAAATTATTCCGAAACAATGCTTCTTTGTTGACTACGTTTACTCCACTGTGTTTGCAGATGTAGTACAGCGCAGTTATACATTTTGTCCAAAGCTTTCACAAACTGTTTTATGAAACCGAGTTTGATGTGAAGAAGTAGAAGAAGAACATTTAATGAACCAATCAATGGTGTTATAATAACGTTTTGTGAGCCCGGTTCAAGAGAAGATCTGCTTTTCCATTCCTCTTCCCAGAACACAAACAGAGAGGATTAGAGAGAAAGAAGACTCCATTACATGGAACATTTGGTAGTAAAAGGTTTCGTTATCATAAAAAGGAATACAGAGAAAAATGAGATTTTCCATGATTTACTGTTTTCTATTAGATTCTTTCAAAGTAATGATACATGGAGCCCTACTTCAGCTTTGTAAGTTTGAATAAATCCAAGAACACAGGAATATCGTATTTTAGAAATATTTTATAATATACATAACGTTGCCATTTATATAGTTGAGAATTTTGAAGATTTTAAGCCATTCTTTTGAGGTTAAAAAAAAATTGTTAGAACTGCTAGAACAATTTCGATGTCATATTCGTATTCTACGGCTCAAAGTACATAGGGTTACCCTATTTTAGGTATTTTTTTAATATTCGTTAACTTACCATTCCGACAATTTTTGAGTCACTCTTTGAGGTTAGAAAAAATTATGAAGAACAACTTTTATATCATATTCGTATTGTACGGCTTAAAATACATGGGATTGTTATGTTTTGCACACAATTTTTTTTCTGCTGATATTTTTTTTTTTCGGTGGAGCTGTGTTATTGTAGAAGAACGCACTACCGGGCGTCAAAATTACGCGACACCAATTTATTTCCCAAGGGGCGCCAGTGCGTGCTACCTCGTTCTTCTACCTCCCAGGCGGGTTCGAGATAAGATGCACTTCGGTAGCCGAATAATGGACCAAGGCTGCACTACCTCAGATCTTTAACGGCGCTCTCTCTGGCCGTGAATTTCTCGATTTAGGTTTTTGTACCTTTTGAAAAGCTAAATTTTTGCATAAAAAAATCCCGATCGAAGAATTTCTCTCCGGTGGGATTAATTTTTGTCGAGTTGATCACGCTTTTCTCTGATAATAACGGACTCTACACCCGAGGATTTCTGAGAAAAACGCTTAAAAAAATCCCTATCAAACCTCCGTACAGGTCGAGTGTGGTGCAGTAACTCGACACATCCGGTTTTTGGTACGAAAGTTCCAGGGATTATAGACTAGCAACAAGTCTCAAGATCAATTAAGATGCAATAGTTCAAAGAATCCGTTTATTTAACAAATATGGTTATACAAATTCTTATTGTAAGAATCGCGCCTTCCATAATTAAGACAAACGGCTTTCAGACCATACAAGCGAGAGCGCTTACGCTAACGATCGATTAGGTAGAAAAGATTCATGCATTCCTTCTCAGAGTCAAAATGCGAGCTTTTTAGAGAAGTCTTAGACTCTTTGTAATTTTAATAACTACGGCTGACTGATTTTAACTTAAAAAAGTTTTACTAAATAAATTTAGTTTCGCTAGAGACTACTTAGCTTAAAAGTTCTTGTATCGTGGCGGTTCACATACTCAAACACATTCATGAGGACTTATGACTGCATAACTTTGTTTGGCGTTCGATTAGTCCACAACTTACTTGCCCCTATGTAGTTGTTCAATATTATCAAAATGGCAGTAACCCACTTCCGAGCGACTTTTAGGCAAAATTGAATTTTTTGTTTTTTATGCACAAGGTGCTTTCCTTTATAACTTTATTACTTGGAAAGCCCTGCTATTGGCTTTCCTACCAACGCTTTGTATGGACTACTCAACGCGCTCGACCAAATTGCGAGCCGCTGAGTGAATCCAAACTCTTTCTATGCGAGAAACCGGCCTTGTGCATATTCATTGATTTTTATCAATTTTTGCTTATTGTGCATCGTTAAAATTGTATGCTCATACTTTGGGATAGGACATTCAATGACCGTCAATGTCTTTGGTGGAGGAATAAAAATGGAAAATATTTCAATATTTTTTAAAGTACATTTTCGTAGTACCTTTTAAACTGGCTTCTGGGTACTTTTGAAAAAGTAATTTTTAAGTGAAATTTCGGCGTACTTTTGACAAATTAATTTTCAAGCCAAATTTCGACGTACTTTTGATTAAATAATCTGCAAGTCAAACCCTGGCATACTTTTGATAAATTAATCTTCAAGCCAAATTTCGACGCAGTTTTGATAAAATAATCTGAAAGTCAAATTTTGGCATACTTTTGATAAATTAATTTTCAATCCAAACTTCGACGTAGTTTTGATATAATAATTTGCAAGTCAAACTTTGGCGTACTTTTAAAATATATTATTATTTTTTTTACTTTTCTAAGTCCAACTTTGTTGCACCTCTGAAAAAGTATATTATTCTTAAATCCTTGCCATTATATACTTTCGTTCTCATATCCTGAACCAAAACATATTTTCCTAAGTGAAAATTCGGTGTTTCTCCGAATTTTCACCTAGTCATTTCTAACGCTTTATAGAACTCATAACGGTCCTTATGGACTGGTCTGTGGCTCTGTAGTCCCTCAGACTCTTAAAAATGTCCTTAAATGAAATTTTTGCCCAAGTCGAATTTTTATTCTGTGTTCGACTTAGGTCGATTCTGGAAGGTTCTGCAACATTATTATTAATGGTGATTTTAACATAAAATTTAATACTACTGATAGGAAATACTTGAAATTCCACGATTTAATAAATTCGTTTTCTTTCCAGCACACTATCTCTGAAAATACGAGACAAAAAAACTGCTTAGATAATATTCTAATAAATTTAAGTAATAAATATAAGACGGAGGTATTTGACCCAGGTTTATCGGATCATAAGGCAGTTAATATTATTTTAACAATTGAGAATAATATTCAGCCAGTAAATACTATTACATTTAGAAAAATTACTGACGAAGGTATGTTTCTATTATATAATAACTTGGAGACAGTTGATTGGAGTTGGGTGAGCACAGCAAACAATAATGTCAATCTTAATGTAAATGAAAAATTTAGACTTTTCCTGGAAATTTTAAATGAAAATATTGATAAGGCTTTTCCGCAAACTGAAATAAAAATAAACAAGAAGAGAAAAGCTAAAAAAGAATGGTTTACCTCAAATTTGCATAAAATGAGGGAAAATGTATGCTTACTTAGTGAATTATATAACAACTTCCCAGATGTGAAATTAAAAGAACACCTAAAAAAGTACAAAGCAGAATACAGACGTCAAATAAGTATTACTAAAAGTAATTACTATGATAATATATTACACAAAAATGGAAACACTCCAAAGACTTTCTGGAATATCATAAACCAAAATAGGCAACAAAATAAAAAAATCCTAAATACCGAGTTAAATGTAGAAGACATGAATAATTATTTCATAAACGTAGCTGAAAATATTACACAAAACTTACCTGTAGTAAATAGTGTTTATACAGATTTTTTTTCAAACAATGATATTGAAGCAAATGTACCAAATTTCAAATTTAATGCAGTTAGTATAAATACAGTACGTGATGTAATTAATAAAATGAAAAATAAAAGTAGTAAAGATCACTACAATATGTCAATAAATATAATAAAAAACATTAAAAACCTTATAGTTGTACACCTTACTAGTCTAATCAATCAATGCATTAGCGCAGGTGTTTATCCAGATGTCCTAAAGGTCACAAAGGTGGTACCAATATTCATAAAGGAGGTTCTTTAAATAACAATAACTTTCGACCTATCTCTCTTGTTCCTGTATTATCAAAAATTTTCGAAACATGTTTAAAAAATCAAATAACACACCATTTTGAAGATAATAATTTATATTATTGTAAACAATTTGGTTTTCGAGCAAAAATGACCACAAATGACGCAATTATTTACTTAATAGACAAAATTGTCAAAGGAAATGAGAATAGGGATTATGTCGGGGTAACCTTTTGTGACCTTCAAAAGGCTTTTGATTGTGTTTCTCATCAAATTCTAATAGACAAATTAAAACTTTATAAATTTGACATGATCAGCTGCAACTTAATAGAATCATTTCTAAAGCATAGACAGCAGTACATAAGCATAAGTAATACTAACTCGACATCCCAGTACATAAAGAGCGGAGTGCCACAGGGATCGGTCTTAGGACCAACTCTATTTTTAATTTACGTAAATGACCTAAGTAAGTCTGTACCTGATGTTGACTTGGTATTATTTGCAGACGATACCACACTCCTGGTATCAGACAATAAATTGGATGCTGTTCAGAGGCAAATAGATGAAGCTAAGTTAAATGCTTTAGAATGGTTCTCATCAAATAAATTGTCACTAAACGAGCATAAAACTACAAATATGATTTTCAGTCATAGGCCAATTGAAAATTATAATAACCCAGAAAAAGTAAAATTTCTAGGCGTTTTTCTTGACCCAAATCTCAACTGGTTCCACCATGTTGATTACACAGCAAAAAAGATATCAAAAAATATATTCTTGCTAAGAAACTTGAAAAACATTGTAACTTTTAAAATTTTATTAACGGCCTATTACTCGCTAATAGTATCCCATATGACTTATGGTCTGATAAACTGGGCCCATGCCCCGCAAGCTAACAGAATTTTCGGGTTACAAAGGAAAACTCTCAGGATAATTACAAATCGTGGATATAGAGAGGATGTAAGAGATAAATTTATTGAGTTGGGAATTTTAACATTTCCGTCATTATACATTTTTCATTGCCTGATATATATTTACAAAAACATAAACCAATATAAAAAACATGAGGATATTCACAAATACAACACGAGAACTCAACATAACTTAGTGATAGATTTTAATAGGCTTAAGTCAAGTGATTGTGGCTTTAATTGTTACGGCCCTAAATTTTTTAATAAAATTCCAAATTGGGTGAAAGCCTTACCAGAGGTGAAATATAAACAGTTAATAAAAAAAATTTTAATAAAAGAATGTTTCTATAGTATACATGAATTTTTAAATTTTAATGGCACTGAAGCCAAAATAATGGACAACAATTTTATACAAATTTTCTATAAATTTACAGTATATTTTATTGTGTATATTTGTGTATGTGTACAAATATTTTGTATGTATATTTGAAATATTTTTAATTATTTATGTTATTTTACAATTTATTTATCCTATATTATATATTTTATAAGTGACATTGCATAATATTATGACAATTTCTATATTTCTATATTTGACTTGTGTAAAACTGTATTGTTAAAGCACCAATAAATTTGATTTGATTTGATTTGATTTGATTATCAGAGAATGCGCTACAACTCGCATTTGTTGCGAATTGCCTACTTCAGACGTCTCCCTAAACTGATCCGTCATTTATTTGTTTTCTTGTATAATTAAAAATATATTGCGCACGTAAAACACGTTACAAATCGCACTCAGTTTTCGATGGTTATTGTGATCAGAAATATACCAAAGGTGTGACGCGCTTTTGTAAATCTGAAAATCATATAGCAGCAGTAGCAGATATATTATTTTCTGAAAACATACCTGCCCCCCCTTTTACAGGAAAAGTTTTTATCAACCGAAAATAACCAGAAAGTTATTTATTTTTCCATTAATGCAGAAATATTTCGGTTGGACAAGCTGAAGAAGTTGATACGCTAAAAGTCATGCATTGATTATGTCAGAAATACAAATCCCTCGTCATGTTTATATTTTGCTAAGATCAGATTCCAGTGGTCAACTATTTGTTACATTCTCTATTAAATGGAGGATATTAATTTTCATTCTATGGTGGTTCTCAAAGGGATTGTGGGCAAGACTAAAGCTATCAGATTTGTCCTTTTTTATGTTCCTTAAACCTAGTGGAATATTACGTTTGCCCTACATATTTTAAGTTAATATGTACAGTTAATTTCATGAATACTTTTCTATCCTTTCAATTGCCTAAAAATTGTTGTAATGTATGTATCGATGGACAACTGTCATATTTGTTCATGGAAATCCGTTATACTTAAGGATTACAGGTGAATCAAGTTTCATCTTGAACTGAAGTAATATTTTAAATTTTTCTCTTCAGTTTGAAAGGCTCATACATTCGTAAGTATAGATTTCCTATATTTCCTATTTATTTCACAACCTTACCCTTAATCCTAATCTTTTCAGACCTTCCTTTATCGAGAGGAAAATTTGTAAACGATGAATTATAAAATTAGCAGTCGCCATTTCTACCAAAGCAAGGGCAATGTATAATTTAAAAAAACAGTTATTTCTAAAGCCTACACTTCCCAGTAGGCTGTTTCTTTAAGTCTGTTCTGTGTAAAATATAAGTGAGAAGCTATTAAGAGGTACTTCGAGCAAATGGAACAGACATTTGTGTTTGCGTTTTGCTTCGGTGAAACTGACGGATGGTGTCATGGCACCTCGTACAAATTACATCTATTTTATATATAAATGACGTTATAAATCAGACCTAAACTTCAGGAAAATTGAAGAGTTGATATATATACCTACAAAAATGCTAAACTTACTGATACTGTGATATGATATTCAATAAACGCATAGTAATATTCTATTTAAAAATGTGGCGTATTAGGAAACTAATTTAAAAATGTACACTCTATTTAAATTTTTAAATAGGAAATTTGCCAAGACTTACCTTTTCATTTCTCAGGAACACTGCGTTAAAATATAAAAAAGTAACGTTCCATCATACAGGGTGTTTATGAAATTCATCCATGTATTCAGATCTATCATTACTCACATCTTTCGATATTCGCAAAAATATTCATTTCAAATTGCCTAAAAAATAAACGAGAAAATAAACTTCAAAATGGCATGCAAATATCGAGTATGTTCAAGATGCACGGTGGTCAAAATGGAAGAAAACGTGGCCAAAAGTCGCTAAAGTGAAATTTCGATTTAGGGATTTTTTTATGCCCTAGATACTTAGTGTGGCATGTCTACTATATGACGTGGCTGTTTGTGAGGCCCACGTGTATATATCTAACCGAAGAATCTATTGTAAAACCGAACGTCGATCATGCCGCATCTCGAGCGCACGCTTCATGAAAAATAACGTTCCCTTCAAACGTTTATTGTGTATTTTGCAGATGTCCAAATTTTATTTTGAAAAACGGATTCTGTTCTTGAGAGTAATTATATTTTTTCTGAAATCGATCGGCAATGTCTACATTTTCGGCGCGATTTCAGATCGAAAAATGCACAATTCCAGTATTTTAGTCCGTTGCGAAGAAACTATCAGAAAACAGATCGGAAAAGATGCGTTGCCAAGCAACGATCAACAAATCCGTAAGGGAATGTTACTTTCCCGGCCTAGGCCGGGAAAGTAATATTCTCCTACGGTTTTTTATGTATATTTTAGACAGTAAATAAATACACGCAGACAAACCAACTCACATTAAAATTGCATTTATTAGTAAGCAGTTAGATTGTAATGAAGAAATGTTATGCATTGATACAAATTCCTTAATTTATAATGATATTGATTGTGATTTCAGAAAAAATAGTATGTGTACTTACTTCGGTGTGAAAGCACATTCCCGGACTTCGATGATTGTTGGCCTCGGCTAGCGCCTCGGTCACAATTTGCATCGTCGTCCGGGAATGTATTGCTTTCACACCTAAATACACAATATACTATTCCCGACCTAGGCCGGGAAAGTAACATTACCGTACAGCTTTTTTATATATATTTTAGACAGTATATAAATACATGCAGACAAACCATTTCACATTAAAATTGCATTTATTAGTAAGCAGTTAGATTGTAATGAAGAAATGTTATGCATTAATACGAATTCCTCAATTTATAATAATATTGATTGTGATTTCAGAAAAAATAGTACGTGTACTTCGGTGTGAAAGCACATTCCTGTACTTTGATGATTGTTGGCCTCGGCTAGCGCCTCGGCCAACAATTTACATCGTCGTCCGGGAATGTACTGCTTTCACACCTAAATACACAATATACTATTAACTGTGTACTTCAAATTTATTAAAATTAATTTGTTAATAATAATCAAACTTAGCATGTAAAATACGGATTTTTTTCGTTCCTGACCCAAAAAAATGAAAAAAAAAAAGAAGTAATAGGTAAATTTTTTCACGGTTTCCCATCCTGAAACCAATTTCCCTGTGCTCGTTACAGACTCCTTTATAATGCCTGTAAAACTTAGCTTCCCTTAGCTTCCCGCAACTTCCACATTTTTAAAATTTGTTTCGGTCGCGACATAGCGGTCAAAATGTTCGAAAACTTGGCCAAAACTCTTAGATGTTTTTCAATTTTGCTAGAAATTATTATATAGGGGTTTTTGAGGTCGCTGATTTAGAATTTGACATTATTAAAAAAAAACGTATGCAATATGGTAGGTAGATTTTTTTTATTAAACATTTAGTTTTTACAGCTGAAGGTCACTATATAAAGAGGGATTTTCGAAGTCGCTGATTTCGAATTTGACATATATTTATGTTAATTTTTTTTTGTAAAAGTAGCGCCGTGGAACGGAGTGGAAAGGAAATATTATTTTCATACGATTCTATTGCAACTGCTACCCATCGTCGGACGAAGAATCACTTTCATCATCGCTTCTTTGCATTGTTAAATTCATTATTTCTATGAAATCAGCGACCTGGGAAACCCCTATACACAGACAAACTAATTTTTTAGTAAAAAAAGTCGGCCATATTGGATAAACCATTTTGTTTTCTTGTTAAATAATATCATATTCGAAATTAGCGACCTTGGAAACTCATATACAATGACTTTCAGCAAAAGAAACTTATTTTTTAACGGAAAAGTCCAAAGATCTGCCATTTTGTTTTTTAACAAAATTATATCAAATTCGAAATCAGTGACCTCGGAAACCCCGATACACTGACTTTCGGCTGAAAACCTAATTTTTTAATAAAAAACTAATAACTTTTGATCCACACAACTCGAACTGCAATATTTCACAATTAAATAAAAATTTTAAAATGTGAAGTTATGCACAAAAATCTAGCGTCTTTTTTACCTCAAAAAGTGTAGCTCTCATGCGATTGAGCAATAAAATGTTTAAGATTGAATTCCTTTTAATTCAAACTGTTAATTTAGAGAGCTGTGTCTTTAAAATTAAGAGTTAGACAGACCAAATGTTTTTAAAAGAATCAGAAAACATTCAGTATAAGCCACATAAAAATATTTTTCTAATTTAGAAATTATATCAACGTACACCAAATATTAAAAAAAAACAGAAAAACACCATATATACGCCATTCAAAAATATTTTTACAATCTAAAAGGATTTCTAATAAAATACCAAAAAATTGTACGATGTTCAATTAGTTATGTTCGCGCTATGGACTAATTTGCATGCATTATATTATTTTTCCCGTATCATATGAAAGCATAGGAAGTTAAATAAAGACTGATGATTAGAAAATATTATTAAGCAAATCACAATTTACACACTGTTTTATTTATTATGAAATTATCTACTTTGTGTATATTGTTTGCCCTAATCTGGGCAAGCTAACTAGTCAGGTAAATACTTTAAATCACTCATTATTATAGAACCAATCAAAATAACTACTCTTCTAGTCAATACTTATGAAGTATTGAATTACATGATAGGATTCCTACCATTTTTAAGCAAATCAATATATGGAAAATACTTAAATCATTTATTTATATTCAGTCATTCATATATTTTTATTTAATATGAAATTATCTACTTTCTGTATATTGGTACCTTAATCTGGTCACGCTAATATACTACTTAGGAAAACACTTTAAAACACTTATCATTGTAGAACAAAAAAAAAAAACAACTACTGTTCTATCTAATACTGACGAAGCATTGAATAACGTGATAGGATTCCTAGCATTTTAAGGCAAAAAAATATATTGAAAATATTTCAAATCGTTTGTTTAAATTCAGTCACTCACAACAATTATTGAAACTTACGTTCTATTTCAACTCTAGAAAAGTTGTACAAGTTTTTTCGGACTCGTTAGTTCTCATGAGTAGAGTATAGAAACATTCATTCATTATTTACAAGCCTACGATTTATTTTTACGATTAATTATTTTTTTATTTATTTGCTTCCATCGTGATGAGTGTTTTAAAGTGTTTTCCTAAGTAGTATATTCGCGTGATCAGATTAAGGTAATAATATACAGAAAGTAGATAATTTCATATTAAATAAAACATTGTGAATGGCTGAATTTAAATAAATGATTTAAGTATTTTCAATATACAGGGTGTCCCGAATTGCATAGGCCAAACTTCACTAAGCAATACAACTTTTTAAAATAAGAAAAAAAGTTCCTATAAACGTGGGTCGGGAAGTGCTTAGCTTCCGAGATACAGAGTGTTCAAGTAATTTTCCTGAAAATGTTTTTTTATGAATATTTTCGAAACGTCTCAAGATAAACAAATGATAATTTACACAGCAATTTAACTTTTTATGCTTTTTAAGACAAAATGACAACTATGTACGAAAATCATTCAGCAGCGGGTGAAACTGGGATAAGTTAGCCCCAACTTTATTGTGTGACACTTTTACATTAATTTATGAGCAGAACTTAAAAATTTGAAGTTTTCTACACAAAAAAAGTCTCTTGTGTGATGCTTAATTTATTGTTATTGTTTTTGGCCAAAATTATGTTTTTAAATCGCCCATTTCGCTGTTCTTCATTTCTTGGACATCTTTTAAGTCCAACGTTTCTAAATTCTAGGTGGGTTCGACTAAGAACATCTTTAGATGGTTTCCTTCTATTAGGAAATCTTCTGCGATATTCCTGTACTGCGGCATTCGGGTTTCCATTACAATATCCATAAATAAAATGAATATCCGCGTACTCCACATTACTATTTTTTACTTTTCAATAGAACACTTTTTCCAAAAGGAAATAACAAAACTACAGAACAATGAACTACAGAAAACACAAAAAACAACAATGTCATTATTATCATTCTGGTATTGCATGCTAGATTATTTTTCATTTGTTACAAACATTACAATCATGGCACACTCCTGCATACCAGGAATGCTGGTAATAATGGTTACTAATTAATAAAGTTCAGATAAGATTTACTCAAAAACTGATAATTTTAGAGAAAAAACACAAGAGACTTTTTTTGTGTAGAAAACTTCAAATTTTTAAGTTCTGCTCATAAATTAATGTAAAAGTGTCACACAATAAAGTTGGGGCTAAATTATACCTAGCCCCCCCCCCCCGTTTCACCCGCTCTTGAATGATTTTCGTACATAGTTGTCATTTTAACTTAAAAAGCATAAAAAGTTAAATTCCTGTGTAAATTATCATTTGTTTATCTTTAGACGTTTCGAAAATATTCATAAAAAAACATTTTCAGGAGAATTACTTGAACACCCTGTATCTCGGAAACTAAGCACTTCCCGAACCATATTTATAGGAACTTTTTTTCTTATTTTGAAAAGTTGTATTGCTTAGTGAAGTTTGGCCTATGCAATTCGGGACACGCTGTATATATAGATTTTTACTAAGAATCCGATCATGTAATTCAATACTTCGTCAGTATTAGCTATAAGAATAGTTGTTTTGATTGGTTCTCTAACAATGAGTGTTGTAAAGTATTAACCTGACTAGTATTAGCATGCCCAGATTAGGGCAACAATATAACGAAACAGGTAGTTTCAAAATAAATAAAAAAGGTGTGTATGTTGTGTTTATTTATACCTAAATAATATTTTCTAATCATGATGGAGGTAATTAAATAAAAAATAATTCATTGTAAAAATAACTCAAGAATAGTCTTGTAAATAATAATGAATGAATATTTCTATACTCTACTGATGAGAACTAACGAGTTCAAAAGAACTTGTACAACTTTTCTAGAGTTGAAAAAGAATGTACGGTTCAATAATTGTTGTAAATTACTGAATTTAAATAAATGATTTAAGCATTTTCAATATATTTTTTTGTTTTAGAATGCCAGGAATCATGTAATTCACTACTTCGTCAGTATTAGCTAGAAGAGAAGTTGTTTTGATTGGTTCTCCAATGATGAGTATTTTAAAGTGTTTTCCTAAGTAGTATATTAGCGTGACCAGATTAAGGTACCAATATACAGAAAGTAGATAATATCATATTAAATAAGAAATTGTGAATGACTGCAATTCAATACCTCGTGTGTATTAGCTAGAAGAGTAGTTGTTTTATTTGATTCTCTAATAAGGAGTGTGTTAAAGTATTTACCTGACTAGTATATTAGCGTGCCCGGATTAGGGCAACAATACATACAAAGTATGTAATTTCATAATGAATAAAAAAGTATATAAGTTGTGATTTGCTTAATACCTAAATAATATTCTCTAATCATGATGAAAGCAAATAAATAAAAAATAATTAATTGTAAAGACTGATGACTTTCCAGTA
This sequence comes from Rutpela maculata, assembly GCA_936432065.2. Lineage (NCBI taxonomy): Eukaryota > Metazoa > Arthropoda > Insecta > Coleoptera > Cerambycidae > Rutpela > Rutpela maculata. The sequence continues at coordinate 142,482,422 of OW386288.2, forward strand.
TGTAAAGAATTCAGTTTTTCAAATTAATTAAATTACAGTAAAACAGTAATAAACAAGTTCCAAACTATTTCCTATGCGGAATTATACCACCACAACTTTGTTCAGTCACAGAACAAACTTTTAGAGTTCTGTAATTTATTCCAAACTAGATGGAGTAGTCAAAACTTTCTATAATGGTAAATAAAATTTTTTGATAGTGATTACGTCGCTATGCACCAATATGCACATATTACTTCTAAATAATGATGAAAATATTCGTCCTTAAAATATTACAGTATTACAGAAAAATTAACGATAGTAAAATGTGCGAAATTTGTGGAATTTATTAAACGGCATATGTATTTAAATATAACAAACAAATATTAAGACGGGACAGTAGTTACAGAAAGTCTAACATAAAAATATACTAAGACCGTCACTTATTTAAATAAGAAGTAGTTGATCGTCAGTACCCAATACAGCAATAAAAATCAAACTGAAAAATGCCGTTTCTTATTTAGCCATTAACAATACAGAAGGCTAGTTTGAACTAACGTTTAGTAAATTAAAATCAACTGTAAATTCACAAAAATATTAAGGGAGTTCTGATAAAACAAGTGGCGATTTAGTTTCCTAACAACATACAAAGAGAATTAAAATAATTGAAAAGGCTATTTACTGTCTTCTTATTGGAGTTTTAGAAAATTCTTCAAGGTAATACTGGAATATAATATGTGTCAAAATGTAATAATTTCGAAAAGTATTACTGATTCAATTTTGAAACGTAGTGCACGAATCTGAAGTTAAAATTAAAAAATTCAAAATGACGGCTCCAATATGGCGGATGGTATTTTTTTCTAAAGCAAGTGTTTTAAACTTGCAAAAGATTTTGAGCATCTAGGTAATGCTACATATTAATGAAAAACACTTTTTGAATATTTTTCCTTACTGGCTAATTACAGTAATAAAATGGCGACGTTTTTCATTTAAAAAATGTGAAGGCGCACATTAATTCGGCTTGCTATAATTTCTTTATTTTTCATGTTATAGAAACAAAATAAAATAATTTAAAAGCTTAATTAATAATCATTAATTTTAGTTTTTATTATTTTTTAAACCAAACACGTATATAAATGTTCGGGCACCATCCTAAAACTCACATATCTCAGAATCTATTAACATATATTGAAAAAATACAAAAAATAAAATTCATACACAGTTTATAAACTTTATTGTCGGCTCCACTTTTTTGACGTTAAAACTAATATTTATTGAGATATTTGCAATACAATAAAAAAATTTACGTTTTTTAAAAAATATGTTTATAATTTAAAGTGCATGTTTTTCTAAAGTAGGTACGCAATATTATATATTAACGAAAAACAGTATTTCATATATTTTTTTAATTACTGCTTAATTACAGTAACAAAATGATGTTTTAATTAAAGAAATGTGAGGACGCACATTGTTTCAATCATAACTTCTTTGTGTTTTATGTTACAGGAACCAAAAAATAATAACAACTTCCATATTCCGAAAACTTATAATCCTACAGAAATAAAAAAAAATCATAGATTATAAGCTTTATCTTTGACTCCTAATATTTCGTCCCTAAATGCGACACTTTTCAAGTTATTCGACGATAACTTTTCGAGAGACCTATTTTGTCAAAAAAATATCACAATTTTAAAGTCGTTATAACTCACGAACTATCCATTTATATGAAAAATGTACAAAATCTTATTTTCTCGAAATATGATTTTCATTTAGCATCAATAGTTACTATCTTTTGGGTGTCATCCTCTAAATAGAAGCATCTTCTCCCCGTAAAATGGCAAGCCCGTGCATAATATGGAAACATTTATCTCATTCACTTACCACTAAGTTAAAGAAAACAAAATTTACCTCAATAACACTATTTCTAAATTAAAATCTCTAGTTACTGTACTATACTAATAGCTTGCAAATTACAAATTTTACTTTGCTCTGATAGCTTTTTATATACGAATATATTCAGCAAATGTATAGACTAAATATTTATTTATTATAATATTATGCATGTTTAATCTGCACGTTGCATTACGACGTCCTTTTCAAGTTACAGATGATAATAATAATAAAAATTTTTATTTCCTGTGTAAAGAAAGAGATAATACAAGACGAAGTTTAGCAAAGCTTGACCTAAACTTAAACATATAAATATTATTTTAAAGCCTACCTACATGTATACCTAAATAATTTGCGTGACTATATAACAGGGATAATGACAACCCAATTTAATATAACTGAGTATTTATATCAGACAACAAGGAATTTTAAATTAAATTTACTCATAGAAGAGATCCATTTAAAAATTAATAATTAAAATCTAAGTCCTCCGCTGTAAATGAAATTGAATAATCAAACTAATCGTTTATTTTATTGTGTGAAAATGTAACACCTTATGTAGTGCATTATAATACTTTATATTGCATAAACGTCGTATACGATATTATATGTGTTAAGTGTTTGTCGTTTTATGTTTTATTAAGTTGTTTGTTTTATTTTCATTTTTTCTATTGTAATTCTTTTTATATGCGTTTTCTCACCGGCCACCTGTGCAATATGTATCTAACAGGACCAATAAATTGTTATTATTATTACCGTTCTATTCTCCAATTACATCATATTCGAAAGCGTGAATGTGGACTTTTTTAATTATCTCACGAGAACAGCATGAAAATACTTTGAATCACATCTTAAGGCATGATTCAGTTAAAAAAATTGTCAATAACACAACTACAAAATTAAGAACAAAATTCCGAAATTCTGGCATCGTTTATAATATTCTACCTACGTATAAGACTTGGAACGACATGGAAAACTGTATGATGCGATTAATTCTTGGATAGGAAAATCTTCGGACGTTGTGGCGGCGTCCCCTTTGGCGCCAGAGAGGACGTAGCATGGCGCCGTAAAGACCGACTACAAAACAGATCAATTGTTGCAGTAAAAAGAACTGGGTTTCAGGGACGCTGCGACCTGGTCTCTATTTCATGATATATAGACGAAGATGAGATAGGGAACAACAACAGAAATAGGTTAAAGGCTTTTGTTCAGTTTCCAAATTTTTAATAATAGATGAATAAAACGGATATTGTTTTTAGGCTTATCTTTATCTAAATCATTTTATTTATAAATCTGTTGTTGAAAAATGTATATTGGATATGTAATAAATTAAGCCAAAAATTGGAACTTTCTAAATATTGCTGATTCCCGAATTAGTTATTTATAGGATACATCGTTTTTTAGAGCAATCAATAGGGTTGTCTGTTATTTTGCGATATTCCATTATAACAAATAACGAACACAAAGGACAAGGGTAGATAGGGGCCTTTTTTCGCCCATTGGCCATATCATATTGTAATGTGTTACAACGCCTAGAATGATGTATTTGTACCTACTCGAAAAAGAACCTACCAGAAGATTCCAAAGTGACATCTGGAATTCTCTAGAGAATGGTGGCGTCATCACAGAACAATCGAGATCTGTCATTTTTAGGTATAAAAGACCGATCGCATTCTCGGCGAGGAGTTCAGAAAGTTCAGAAAGTATAGAAAGTGAGGTTAAGAGTTCAAAGATAAACAAAGTGATAAACATTGTGATTTTAGTCAGTAAAGTGTATTTAAATTTATAATAGTATTGTGAAGTATCCAGTAAATATTTAATAAAGTGTGTTAGTGGACATCTCTTGTTATAATTTTTGGAACCCACGGAATTTGCAAGGGGTAGTTTCCTAAGGGTGGAAACACGTTACAATTGGTGTCAGAAGCGGAATTTTATGACAAGAGGAGCTCTGAAGTTGTGCTGGAGTGTTCGAGAAGGATTCTCGAGGGTTAGTGCTAACACAGGACTAATTTACTGGACATTGTTCGAGGGTTGTTTTCGAACAGGAAAATAGTGTTTAAGTGCATTTTTGAGACATTGTAGAACATTTTATTAGGACATTAGTGTGATAATTAAATCCTTTGAACTCAGAAGTGATAGAGACACTGAAAAAGACTCATTTAGTGCGTGAAAATTTCTAGAACTTTTCTATTTGGACATTAGTGGAGATTATTAAATTCTCTGAACTGGATAGTGACAAAAGACTCTTGATAAGACTTTTTCGTGCTATTTCGAGATTTGTCTGAAAAGTTCCATTACCGATATTGACGTGACAGTTAAATTTATTTTATTTTAATTTCGTCGTATGCCCGTAACAACAAGAAGTATGGCATCCGATAAACAAATACAGGACTTATTCGAACAATTCCAAAAAATGATGGCGCAGCAACGGCAGGAAGATAAAGTAGAACAGGAGAAAAAACGTCAAGAGGAAGAAAGAAGACGTCAAGAAGAAAGGGACGAATTAAAGAAAATGATGGAAGATCAGGAAATAAGACGTCAGAAAGAAAAAGAGGATGAAGAAATAAGACGTCAGAAAGAAAAAGAGGATGAAGAAAGAAGACGTCAGAAAGAAAAAGAGGATGAAGAAAGAAGACGTCAGAAAGAGAAAGAGGATGAAGAAACAAGACGTCAGAAAGAAAAAGGGGATGAAGAAACAAGACGTCAGAAAGAAAAAGAGGATGAAGAAAGAAGACGTCAAGAAGAGAAAGACGAATTGAGACAAATTATGGAAGACCTGAAGATACGACAGCAAGAGGAGAAAGAAGAGCAAGAAAGACAACGTCAAGGGGAAAAAGACGCACTCAGAAAAATAATGGAAGACTTGGAAGAAAGACGCCAGGAGGAATTAAGGAAAATCCTGAGCGATCAAATAAAAATACAACAGGACGCAATCATTTCTGTCAAAAGTGAAGTCAAAGAAGAGATAAGCAAGGTAGAAGAAAAAGTAGATAAGGTCAAAGATAAAGTAGGTGAAGTCAAGACCGAAGTCGGTCAAGTAAAAGGAAAAGTAAATCAGTTTGAAGAAAAGATGAGTGAGTTCGAAGAAGAAGTCAAGGGAGAAATAGACCGGCTTAAACGACAGTTGAGAGATAGAGGAAGCCAGCAGGTGGTATCATCAGGGCAGCGACTAAAACCTCCTTCTTTTGACGGCCAAAGTTCCTGGACGACGTACAAGAGGCAGTTTGAGGCAGCAGCGTGTGCGAACAATTGGGATAATGAGGAAAAGGCCATGGCATTAGTTCTAGCATTAAGGGGCCAAGCTTCAGAGTTGCTCCAAACCATCCCAGTTGAGAAACAAAGGGACTTTAAAGTCTTGGAGGCTGCATTAGACTTGAGGTATGGCGATCAACACCTTGCCCAATTATACCAGACTCAGCTGAAATCCCGGATGCAAAAAGCTGGGGAAAGTTTACAAGAATTTGAAGCTGCGATAGAGAGACTGGCACACCTGGCGTATCCGAGTGCACCTAAAGAATTCCAGGAACAATTAGCCGTGGGGGCCTTTTTAGATGGCATAAGGGACGAAGAGGTCAGGCGAGTTCTGAGGCTGACAAGACACCAAAGTAGTAGCGAAGCTTTGGTGCGTGCACTTGAAGTAGAAGCCGCCTACAGAGATACTCCAAGGTCGAGAGTGAGAGCTGTGACTCTCGAAGAATCGCAACCAGAAATGAATCAGAACCCTATGTTGACTGAGATGCAGAAAATATTCACCAAATTATGCGATAAATTGGATGGCCTCGGAAAGCAAGAAAAACAACAAAATAGAGGAAAGCCGAGCGGAGGTATTAAATGTTTCAACTGCGGCAAGGTTGGACATATGAAACGGGACTGTCGACAGCAGAACTCGGAGAGTCGAGTAAATGCTGTGAATGTTGAAGAGAAGCAGGAAAACTACACCAGGGGGGCTGTGCTGGCTAAGGAATGCAGTGCCCCCAGAGAAATTAAGATTTCCCAGCTTCGAAGAATCGCAAGCAGACTGTTGTTGCATGGATATGTGAACGGAAGAAAATGTTTGTTTACCATCGACACAGGTACTACGTCATCAATAGTACGTCCAGGATTTATATCGGGCATAAAGATTACCAAGAGGCAAAATGAAGAAGTGATCGTCCGGACAGCTACGGGGGACAGGGCTACGGTTCATGGAGAAGTAGACCTGGGTTTGCAGATTGGGCATTTGAGGTTCGACCACAGGGTCATCGTGGCTGACATTACGGATGACTTCATTTTGGGACTGGACATTATGGAACAGTATGGATTTATTGTTGACGTAGGAAAGCGAATGTTAAGGATTGGGAACGAACAATTTATTTTGTCAAAAGTGAACGACCAATGTGAGAAAACCAGGCTGTTGACAACGCAGGCAGTCAAAACTCCTGCATTATCCAGAAAACCAGACAAGGAAGATTGCAAGCGCTACCCTCAGGTGGGAAAATTGCCGAACATGGTTGAAGTCAACATTGTCAAGGTCGATCTTCCAGACAGTTGGACAAAGAAAACTCTGAGGCAAGAGCAATTGCGCGATGTAGAAATCGGACCCATGTTGAGAGCAAAAGAAGAGGGAACGCGTCCAGCATGGAAGGATGTTTCCAACAAAGAAGTGGGACTGAAGGCTTTATGGTCACAATGGGATTCACTTATGGTCGTAGATGGGCTTTTGAGGAGAGCATGGGAAAGCCCAGATGGGAAGCAGGTTGCCATGCGTCTAGTGATTCCCAGGTGTCGTGTACCAGAAGTACTCCAGGAAGCACATAATGAAACATCCAGCAGACACTTCGGCATAAACAAGACATTGAGTAGAGCACGGGAACAGTTCTATTGGGTTAATAGTCGCCAGGATGTGGAGGCCTGGTGTCGCAAGTGTAAAAATTGTGCTGCCCGTGGAGAACCATTTTCGATGAGCAACTACAGAAATGGAAGCCGAGAACAGCCAAAGAATGATCGAGAGCAGATGAACAGAACTAGTAACCGCTTGAAGGCTCGTTATGATCAGAATGCCAGTACAGGGGGATTCAAGGTGGGGGATCTGGTTTGGCTGTACAACCCACAGCGGAAGGAATGGAGATCCCCGAAACTTCAACCTCCTTGGGATGGACCGTATACTGTTATTACCCGAATTAATGATGTCGTCTATCGTATTCAACGAAACAAAAAGTCCAAGATGAAGATCGTACACTTGGATAGACTGGCGAAGTACGTGAAAGAGGCTGAACTGCCTGACCGGGACGTTCAGGCTTAAGGAGGGGGCAGTGTAATGTGTTACAACGCCTAGAATGATGTATTTGTACCTACTCGAAAAAGAACCTACCAGAAGATTCCAAAGTGACATCTGGAATTCTCTAGAGAATGGTGGCGTCATCATAGAACAATCGAGATCTGTCATTTTTAGGTATAAAAGACCGATCGCATTCTCGGCGAGGAGTTCAGAAAGTTCAGAAAGTATAGAAAGTGAGGTTAAGAGTTCAAAGATAAACAAAGTGATAAACATTGTGATTTTAGTCAGTAAAGTGTATTTAAATTAATAATAGTATTGTGAAGTATCCAGTAAATATTTAATAAAGTGTGTTAGTGGACATCTCTTGTTATAATTTTTGGAACCCACGGAATTTGCAAGGGGTAGTTTCCTAAGGGTGGAAACACGTTACAATATGTATGTATATTTTCCGAGTAGTATATGTCTTGACAAGTAATAAAAAACAGTTCTGTGAAAAATGTCATATTATTCAACTAACGTTAATAATGACTATTACTCATTGGGATGACGTTAATAATTCTTCGAGTGAGTAATAGCTATTACACGCGGGTAGAATACGACTACTTAACAAGAAGTTGCGCTTTAAGGTTACTTTGCCGGAAATAATAATTGTGACAACAGGGCGAGATTTTTACGGAAAAAATGCGAAGACGCACATTATATCGGTCATAATTTCTGTATTTTTAAGCAGAAGAAAAAATAAAAAAGGCATTTTTACCTTAATCGATAATAATCTTTAATTTCTTAACATTTTTGGCACAAATATTATAGTTTCTGAAATATTTAACTTTTAAAGAGGTATTTTGACTTAAAAACGTTTGACTTCATTTTTAAACCTCTATATCCGAAAAAAAAACAAAAAGTTACGGAGATTTTAAAAACTGAAAATTATTCCCTGGTTTATGATCTTTTCCTTGGAGATTTTTAGCTAGGAGTGATACTTTTCGATTTATTCGACAAAAACCGTCTTGAGGCGCCCGTTTTCGCAATGTGCAAAGAAGGCGAAACACGAAATTTTTAAACGTTAAGATCTTTTATTATACGAGTTGAAGGGCCATACTATGTCATTATGGAAAGGGGAAGAAATTCTCTGATGCACATATCCATGCTCCGTGCACAATAAAAGTTCGGAAAAACGTAAAAAATTACAAAAAACTGGAAACATGCTTACTTTGAAATGCTGTTATTACTAATTGTTGTTTTTCAAATGTAAAACGTTAGAAACATGAAGATCATATCTTCAACTATAAATAAATAACGTTTAATGATTTAAGAAGAACTTCTTATTTTTATGAAATTACCTGGCGAAAATATATGGCTTATCTACCCTTGTTTGTTAAATATCACTATATAATATATGATATTGTTTATAATTCATTATTTGTGTCAGATTCTTCATGTTTTACTCTTTACTGGATATTTTGCCACCTCTGTAAAAATATTTAACACTTTAATGCATCAAATGCATCAGATAGAGGTTGATCTTAATACTTTTGATTACTACAAAATGTCTCACAACTAAGATATATATAATCTAAAACAAAATTGTTAAATTATTATTCTATAATTAAAAATTAAATTAATAACACAGGACCACAAAATATTTTTGCAAGGTGCGCCGGACCAGACCCAGTGTGGCATATGCTTTTTTTGGGGTCGTTGAAACCGTTGCCACATCACGCCAGGACTTTTTTTTTACATTAAGAACAATTTTCTTAACCGATTTCATAATTATGAGATAATTCTAAGATTTGGCGGAATCGCCGGTTCTATCAGTTAATTCACAAATCGTATTATTTTTGTAGTAACATGCACATAGTGCCCAATATAAAGAGAATTTCACAATAATTTTCTTTACTATATAGAAGTTAAGTAAATAAAAGGAACACTAGAAGGGTGAAAAAAAAAAAAAAATCGAACCGCCTCATAGTGGTCAAAATGCCCTAAATCGAAATTTTGATTTAGCGACTTTTTATGCCCTAGATACTTAGTGTGGTATGTCTACTATATGACGTGGCTATTTATAAGGCCCACGTGTATATATCTAACCCAAGAATCCATTGTAAAACCGAGCGTCTATCGTGTCTCATGTCGAGTTCACGCTTCCTGAAAAATAACGCTTCCTTCAAATGTTTATTGTGTGTTTTGTAGTTGTCCGAATTTGATTTTGAAAAACGGATTCCGTTCTCGAAAGTAACAATATTTTAACTATGTACTTCAAATTTATTAAAATTAATTTATTAATAATCAAATTTAGCATGTAAAATATGATTTTTTTTTCGTTTCTGCTCCAAGAAATAATAATAATAATAATAATAATATTTATTTACAGAATATACATGATACAGGTAAAATACATGGCAATAATTTTTAAACTGTAACGTAAATAAATATAAGGGAAGAATCCATTTAGGCCCAGTCAAGGGTCTGTCTATGGATGTGGGCATGAGACTCATACCTTGACTCTTTAGAAACAGGTTAATTATCATGTATATGCAATTAATTCTACAGCACTCAGACTGAGTAATGGGGTGTCATACATATACATAACATTATTTCACATATATGATAATAAGTAATAATATTACAGCTGAAAAAATGACCGAAAAAAACTATGTAAAAAAACTATAAAAAAAGCTATGTAAACTATGTAAATGCTATGTGAAAAGCTATGTAATCAGCATCACTATACACATGAGATAATGTCTTAAAATTAAAGGGAAAATATGCTTCATATACCTGCATTTCTGTTAGACAAATGACGTATGCAAAATAGTCATAGACTTGTGCGCATGTTTCAGATGTCAGAGGTTGCAAATATATGAAAAAATACATGGAAAATCGAGTAGTATATGTGTATAATTTAAAACAGAATAAGGATATATATATATATATATATATATATATATATATATATATACATATATATAATATTATGAAATAGTTGACATTGGCAATGAATGATTATATTTTAATTAAAATAAACATAATTAATAAAATAATGATAATAAATAAAATACAGTGGCGTAAGATCATAACAGACAACATAACTGAATGTTACAGGGGGTAAGTATTTTTCTGGTCTATTAATTGATGAATTTGTAATCTTGGTGTGTTGTTTATCCATCTTTTTATTTGCTTCTTATATATGTTTTCAGAGTTTAACAATTTAAGTTCATGAGGAAGAGCATTGTAAATTTTCGGCCCCAGGTAAGTAAAACAACGTTGAGCCATTGTTTTCTCCATTTTAGGAACAAGACAGGAGTTATTTGTTCTATGACGAGTATTGTAGTTATGTTCAATATTTACTAGTTCTTGCTTTTCTTATGTTGTCTTATTAAAATTGCAAAACAATATAGTTGACGCATATCGAAAAGTTTCGTGTCTGCAAATAAAGTATGGGAAGGGTATGTCCAGTGTTTTTTGTAAATTATTTTTAAAATTTGTTTTTGTATTGTTTGCAGACTTTTTAGGTGGGTATTTGTGGCCCCTCCCCAAGCAATAAGTCCATAGTTTAGGTGGGATTCTACAACAGCATGATACAGAGTCTTCATCTGTTCCTCTTGCAGTAGCTGGGATAACTGCTTAAATTTGTAGAGCATCGTTCTTAATTTTTTTACTACATAATTTATATGAATGTTCCATCTTAGATTACTGTCTATGTATATGCCCAGGTACTTAACATTAAGAGTAGAGGAAATTTATACGTCCACATCATTGACTTTGAGAAATATTTTGTCATAGGCTGGTAAATGCTTGCTGTAGGATGAGAAAGGAACGTAACAAGTCTTGCTGTAGTTAACTGTCAACAGATGATCATTGAACCACGAAAAAATTTTTGGTAGATCATTTTCTATTGTTCGTCTTAAGACGTTCCAGTTCAAGGCTCTATAAAATATTGCGGTGTCATCAGCAAAACTTGTTATATCACCCTCCACCTTAATATTAAATAGATCATTTAGGTATATATTAAAAAGTATAGGTCCCAGTACGGTGCCTTGTGGAACTCCATATTTAACTATTTGCGTGCTGATGAGTATACCGTTGATATTGGTACATTGCTGTTCTGTTAGGTAACTTCGCATTAGTTCATATGGTGTTCCTCTGAAACCTATACTTTCAGGTGTTTCCAGAAGTTTAGTGCGACTAACTGTGTCAAAGGCCTTTGAGAGATCGACAAATATACATATAGAAGGTTCTTTTTTATCTATGGATTTATTTATTTTTAATACCCACTGAATCATTGCATCTTGTGTCGATTTTTTTTCCCTGAAACCAAATTGTTTATCAGACAAAATATTGTATTTTTTTAAATAAGTTTCAATTCTGACTTTTAATATTTTTTCAAAAATTTTTGCCAAGTTTGAGATCAAAGAAATAGGCTTATAGTTACCCACGTCTAACTTATTTCCTTTTTTATAAAGCGGTTTAATTACCGCCTCCTTAAAAATAGCGGGACATTTTCCAGTTGAAAATGATCTGTTAATAAGATAGGCTAGCGGTTCGGCTATTTCACTGACAATCCACTTTAGCGTTTCAGATCTTATACTATACAAACCAGGAGATTTTTTATTTTTTAGGCTTTGTATAATTTCTATAAAGTCACTTTCATCTGTTTCAGAGACAAAAAACGAATTTGGTTGGTGAGAGTTTGGTCTTGTTTTTAAGTTTTTGTTAGTTTTTATTTTTTCAGCTAGTTTTTTACCTATGCCTGTAAAATAATTGCAAAAGGTATTTGCAATCTCTTTTTTGTCCTTTATCAAAACATCATTTACTTGTATTTCGTTGATATCATTATGTTGCGTGTTTTCACAAGACATATCCTTTATACATTTCCATAGATTGGCTGAATTGTTTTTGTTTGAGTCGATGACTTTTTGATAGAAATTTATTTTAGCTTTTTTAATTAGCTTAGCCAACTTATTCCTGAATTTTTTAAACTCGTTTATGTTTTCTATGGAAGGATTGGCTTTCATTTTTTTGTAAAGGTCATTTTTTTTATTTACTGACGTTATTAAACCTTTGGTAATCCAGGATTTTCTTTTTCGTTCCTTATTTTTAATTTTTATAATTTTTGTTGACTCATTAATGTACTCTTTTAATTTATTGACGAATAGTTCTGTGGCTTCATTTAAATTTTCTGATGTGTAGACATCAGACCAGTTTTCTTCTTTTACTTTATTTTTTAAAAGAGTTTTTTCCAAGAATGAATTACTTTTCTCCTTTATAATAGCGCATTGTTTTTTTTCAGTTTCTACTATCTGGACTATTTCAGAAAAATGATCGGTGACATATGTTTTTAGTATAATTGGAATGTAGAAGAATTTATTAGATTGTAATTTGTTTTTTATAAATATATGATCTATGCAGCTTTGTGAATTTCCTTGAATTCTTGTGTAGTGGTTTATTGTTGATAAGTAACCTTCTTGCCCTAAATTGTTTAAATACTCGTTTGAGATTTCGTCATTTCCTAAAATATTAATATTAATGTCACCCACCAATACGTGGATCTCCAGATTTTTATTTATGTCATTTAGATATGTTAAAAGATCTGTATTGAAAGTTTTTGCACATGTGGAGGGTGGTATGTAGATTGCAGTCATTAGAAACGTTTTGTTATTTATATTGGAATAAATTTCTATGGCCCTTATGTTTCCGATATTTACAATTTTAGAATTAAACTCGATGTTATTTTTAACATAGACAACAATACCGTCATTTTGATTAATATCCCCCTCATTGTACACTAATGTATACTCATTTAAGTGAAGAAAAGTTTTGTCATTTAATTGCCAAGTTTCTGAAAAGACTAGAAAGTCAAATTTGACTTGTATTTGTTCCATTAGTAATTTAAATTCATCTAAATTTTTTTGTAGACTTCTAATATTATTGTAAAATATTTTAAAGTTAATATTATCATTATCAAAGTAATTTGTACATTCTGTTATGTCCTCTGTTATGTTAGTGTTTATGGTTCTTATTTGAAAATTTCTAATATATTCATCCATTTATTAATATATTCACTTTTTACTAATTATATATTATTATATGTATTTTCATTAAAACCTATTAAGAGCATATATATTATATATCTGATTTCTAGGACTATGGAAATAATAATAATTGCTAAATCTGCGAGTGAACTAATTATAAGTACCTACTTTAAGTTCTATTTTATATTTGTCTTTTTTTTACTGGTATAAAAAGTGTTACCTTAAGTTACTGTAATTTTTTGCGATTTAATCAACTAAGAGGGGTTGTTTTTACTTTTTTGCGCCTTGTCTTGTCCTGGATTGTTTCAGGACAAGAAATGGAAACAAAAAAGCAATAAGTTAATTTTCCCACGGTTTCCCACCCAGAAACCAATTTCCCCGTGCTCGTTACAGACTTCTTTATAATACCTGTAAAAATCAGCCTCCCGCAGCTTCCCCATTTTTTTAAAATTTAATTATTTCGGTCGCGATGCGGTGGTCAAAATGTCCGAAAAACTTTTAGATGTTTTTCAATTTTGCTGGAAATTAGCATATAGAGGTTTTCGAGGTCGCTGATTTCAAATTTGATAATATTTAAAAAAAAAACGGCGGATCCAATATGGCCGACTTTTTTTTAAAATGAGTTTATTGGGCCGAAAGTCATGTTTTTCAATTTTGCTGGAAATTAGCAAATAGGGGTTTCCGAGGTCGCTGATTTAGAATTTGATATAAAATAAACAATACAAAATGGTGAATCTAATATGGCCGACTTTTTTTAATAAAAAAATCGTTTTTTCAGCCGAAAGTCAGTGTATAGGAGTGTTTGAGGTCGCTGATTTCGAATTTGATGTTATTAGAAAAAACAAAAACAAAATGGCAGATCAAATATCGCCGACTTTTTTTATTAAAAATTTAGTTTTTCTGCTGAAAGTCAGTGTATCTGGAGGAGTTTCGAATTTGATATACACTTATGTTGAAAACAAAGAAATAATTATTTTTTTGTAAAAAATGGAGCAGTGGGACGGAATGGAAAGGTGATGAATATATAACGAAAACTATTATTTTCATATAATTTTATTGCAACTGCTACTCGTCGTCGGACGAAAAATCACTTTCATCATCGCTACTTTGCATTGTTGAATTTGAATTTCAAAAGAAGTTACAAATATTTAGATAAACACATAATGCAATTATAAATACAATATGTATTTCAAATATATTAAACACATTTACTGTACAAAATATTTTTATTCATGTATTATTATTATCTTTGCATTCTGTCGCAATTTTTAAGGAAATGATTATGAAGTCTTTATTCTTTATGTTACAGGGAAGCTGTTTTCGTATACTGCTTGCTTAGGGCAGTGATTATTCCTGACGGGAACTTTTCTACTTAGTAAATTACTGTGAACAACAATAATTTACCATAGTTTTTTTTTTAGGACTTTGAGCCTTGGGCCCGATGACACGCCCCTCTCGAGATCTGTAGTGTGTGGAGTGTCTAATGTTTTTGGTGTTCTTTATTAATTTTTTCTCAAAACGTTATAAGGTAGACAAGTTACATTTGGCACTTGAAAGCGCCATCTTTTACATAAAATTAATTATTTCTATGTTTTTAATATAAATGTATACCAAATTCAAAATCGGCTAACTCGAAACCCCTACACACTGACTTTCAGCATAAAAAACTAAAATAATAAAAAAGTTGGCCATATTTGATCGCCATTTTGTTTCTTGCGACCACGAAAACCACTATACACTGCCTTTCAGTTGAAAAAACTAATTTTTTTAATAAAGATGTCGGCCATATTGGATCCGCCATTCCGTTTCTTTTTTAAATAGTATCAAACTCGAAATCAGCGACGTAGGAAACCCTTATAAACTGACTTTCAGCTGAAAAACTAATTTTTCAACAAAAAAGTCCACCATTTTGTTTTCTTAAAAAACAATATCAAATTCGAAACAGCGGTCCTGAAAACTCGTGTAACTAATTTCCAGCAAAATTGAAATACATCTGAGAGTCACGTTTTTTAAATAAAGATGTCGGCCATATTGAATCCGCAATTCTGTTTCTTTTTTAAATAGTATCAAACTCGAAATCAGCTACGTAGGAAACCCTTGTAAACTGACTTTCAGCTGAAAAACTAATTTCTCAACAAAAAAGTCCACCATTTTGTTTTCTTAAAAAACAATATCAAATTCGAAATCAGCGGTCCTGAAAACTCGTGTATACTAATTTCCAGCAAAATTGAAATACATCTAAGAGTCACGTTCTCGGGCATTTTGACCACTATGTGCCTGCGCATTGGCGAAACACGAAATTTTTAAACGTTAAGATCTTTTTTAATATACGAGTTGAAGGGCCATGCTATGCCATTAAGGAAAGGTGAATAATTTCTCTGATGCACATCGTGCACAATAAAAGTTCGGAAAAACGTAAAAAATTACAAAAATCTGCAAACATGCTTACTTTGAAATGCTGTTATTACTAATTGTTGTTTTTCAAATGTAAAACGTATAGAAACATGAAGATCAATGTTCAACTATAAATAAATAACGTTTAATGATTTAAGGAGGACTTCTTATTAATTTTTTCTCAAAACATTATAAGGTAGACAAGTTACATTTGAGGCTACCAGCGCGAAAACGGCCTAACCCTAAAAAACGGCCCAACCCACAGAATTGTGGGTTAGGCCCGATTACGCGCATGACATGTTGCCCTAATTATTTAAAGTAAAGTGAAACTAGTGGCACTATCTTTTTAATAGTTGGCAAAGGTCGCTTAGGCCGTTTCACATTATAAATGTATATACTTAGGCAGCAAGTTGAGCCAATAAACTCAAACGTCATAAAATGTGGCTTAGGCCGTTTTCGCGCTGGTAGCCTCATTTGGCACTTGAAAGCGCCATCTTTTACATAAAATTAATTATTTCTATGTTTTTAATATAAATGTATACCAAATTCAAAATCGGCTAACTTGAAAACCCCTACACACTGACTTTCAGCTTAAAAAACTAAAATAATAAAAAAGTTGGCCATATTTGATCGCCATTTGGTTTCTTGCGACAACGAAAACCACTATACACTGACTTTCAGCTGAAAAAACTAATTTTTTAATAAAGATGTCGGCCATATTCCGTTTCTTTTTTAAATAGTATCAAACTCGAAATCAGCGACGTAGGAAACCCTTATAAACTGACTTTTAGCTGAAAAACAAAAAAGACCACCATTTTGTTTTCTTAAAAAACAATATCAAATTCGAAATCAGCGGTCCTGAAAACTGGTGTAACTAATTTCCAGCAAAATTGAAATACATCTGAGAGTCACGTTTTTTAAATAAAGATGTCGGCGATATTGGATCCGCCATTCTGTTTCTTTTTTAAATAGTATCAAACTCAAAATCAGCGACGTAGGAAACCCTTATGAACTGATTTTCAGCTGAAACACTAATTTTTCAACAAAAAAAGTCCACCATTTTGTTTTCTTAAAAAACAATATCAAACTCGAAATCAGCGGTCCTGAAAACTCGTCTATACTAATTTCCAGCAAAATTGGAATACATCTAAGAGTCACGTTCTCGGGCATTTTGACCACTGTGCGCCTGCGCCTCCAAAAAATTTTCAAAAAAATCTCTAAAAACTAAGAAAAAAGATTTCACTCAGTTTAACAAATATCTGTTTACCTATTAGTGGAAAGTAGCAAGGAACTGTACCTTAGTACCTAATATTAATTTGAAACCGGTCCAAAAATATCTAATTTCAAAACTTGTTGTTTATAGTTCCTAGGTGCATAGGTCCATAGGTACCCAAAAAATAGGTCATTCACCGCAAACATATTTTTGCGAGGTGTGTCGGACCAGACACAATGTAACACATGTTTTTGGGGTCACTGAAACCGAATCTGAAACTTATTTTGCCCCATCACGTCAGAATTTTTTCTAAATTAAGGGGAAACTTAAATCTGTAGATGAAAACCGCAGCCAGGCCAAAGGCCTGTTTTTATCGAGTGAGCCGTAAGCCCACATGAAAAAAACCCACTAACTCAACATCCTGTTTTCAACCGGACAAGCTATGAATGAACTCCATAATAACTAAAATAACTCGCAGGCAGGTCGAGGTCCTGTTGAATGAGGTGAACCCACCTTCATAAAAATCCATAACTCAACATCTTCGAACCTCAGACAGGTCAACAGACAGGTTCGCAACCATTGTAGCCATGAATTAACCCCCGACAACTCGAATAACCAGACAGCCTTAAGCCGCAGACAGGCCAATGGTCTGTTCTTATCGAACAGAGTGAGTTCACCTTCATAAAAACCCAATAAGTTGACATCCCTGAACCACAGACAAACCTAGGGCCTGTTTTTCCGAAAAAGCTATGAACCAGCACTCCTACATACAGTATAGTGCAGCGGCGTGCGCCATCAAAGATGCATATTTAGCGAACAACCTATCAATGGAGTAGAACAAAGCAAACTATATATCAAAATGATGGTAATAACTTATTACATCAGAAAATGCATGTTATCCAATCTATAAGTTGGCATGAGGGGTAGTTACAGCCCAGAAAGTATTTTTTTTTTAAATATGCATGGCAGAGGATATTTTTTTATGTCAAAATGTTCACAATTATTTGCTGAATTCGTCCATACATACCAACTATATAAAAATCGCAAAACTAATCATTCACGGTAAATCAAAGAGGGGGTAACAGTGAGTGTGCTGCGGTAAGTCCAAACTTTTGATTTCAGGCTTACCAAAATTCTGATACATACATAGAAAACTTTGTTATTCTCTTAGCTTTAATTTAAGTACAAATTCATGGAGCTACGTATTTTATTTCGTGATAATCTAATGTATAAAAATCTCGTGTCATAGTGTTTGTTATCGAACTCCTTCGAAACGGCTTGACCGATTTTTATGAAATTTTTGGTGTATATTTGGTAGGTCTGAGAATAGGTCGTAGGCTATTTTTTATACCCCTAGGTGATAAGGGTGGCCCTATCCAGAAATTTTCTTTTTATTTTTTGGACAAAAATTTATAATTTATATGGCAAAACAACGTTTGCTGAGTCAGCTAGTAATAATATAAATTGTAACGCAATATCACGGATTTCTGCGTACCAAAACTAAGTCGGTGTTATGAATGCGTGGTTGTGCGTGCTCGAAATAGACCTTATTGCCGATTTGCATAAGGGCATGAAAGGGAAAATTTGCTGCTAACTCATGTTATAGGGTTTTGAGCTGTAATAATGAACAATTAAAATTAAGTATGTAAAGTAAAATGTTTACCTCATGATTTTTAAGCATATAAACACTTTTAATAATAAATTGACAGTTACAAAATAAACAAAAAGTTCCTGTTAAAAATACAAGTAATAGGTATATGAAATAAAACTTAAAAGCGAGTTTACATTTTTAGAATTATTATTTCGTATATAATAGTGTGTAATGAAAATTCTCGAATAGTAAAAGCATCAAACAGCAAAAGTTGTGTAGACAGCTATTATTGGCTCTATTTTATCCATTCAATATGGAAATGTTTATTTTTAATATTTTAATGTGAAATAATGTCAAACAGTCAGACGACAAGGAAAGCCATCACTAAATCTCTTGCAATATACACATACATAATAAAAGAACAGAAGATGTCAACAAATATTAGGCTGCAAGCATGAACGTCCACAAAAATATTTTCACGGGGAGCAAATATACATTCACCTACGACATTAGAGTAAAATATATACCTATGAGCTGAAAAATTTAACAGTATGGCAAATTTAACAGTATTGGAACGGAATAACTAGATCTGTTCTGTGTAACCATGTCTACACATGTAACATAGAGTTTAAAATTCAACTTCGCTGCTAGATGCGTGTAAAACCTCTAATTTCATATTCTTCCAAAATAAGGCACATTTGCATATTATATTAATACATTTTAATTCAGCCTTAAAACACTCACATTTTAAACTATCACATCATGCATCCTTGTCCTTATAACTTATACGTACTTCCTTATGCGTTGTTTCCAAAACATACATCACTGGTAAAATATAATTTCCATCAAAGGACCATCTCATTCCAACAGGATTTGCACTATACGATGAGCCATGACTATTACACCAAATTTTTACTTGTAATAAGAAACGTTTTACGTGATATATGAGAGAATACTCAATTAGTGGAAAATTAGCAATAGTCTTGTTCGAATTTTGAAGAAGATCATATCTTAAACCATCTACATCTTTAGTTTTTGATTTGTATAGCAACGGAACATATCTACGAGCAATTTTTACGGCATCGTCTATAAAGGCTGCCGCAAATTTATTTTATTTTAAAAAGGTATATGCAATTTTTTTTTTCCAATCCCGCATAAAGCACTAGTCGTGTTGCATTTAGTTATGGCGAGCAGTGACAAGCCAATACCAATCTGTACATTGTTACGAATTGGTATATATTTTACTCTAATGTCGTAGGTGACTATATATTTAGAAAAGAATAGAATAAAGTTTATTTAGCATAAGCTATTTTCAAAAATAACATATATTTGTACATAGTCAGTCATTATTTGCTCTGTCGTCTATATATAATTTGGACAATTTAGTAACATTTTAGTAAACAGTTTTAATTGACTAAAAGATTTGATTTCCGTGGGCAAAGCATTGAATACGCATAGGTCATCGTTAACAGTTGACTTTTTTAAGAATGATATTTTTGTATTCATGTTGAAGTTTTCAGCAGACCTTACCAAATAATTGTTTCGATCTTTTAGCTAAGAATGGTTCAAGGTAGGTAGGTATTAGATTTTATATATTAAAGTCAAATTTGCTGTTTCAATAGTTTGTTCCCCTGAAATCCAACCCAATTGGTATTGGTTTTTGCCAATTTATTTTTGTCGCTTTTTTTTTTGTTCTGCATCCGAGCGAAATGTAAAATTTTCAGGATATTTCTATAAACTTTCACGAACTCTTTAAAAAAAATTATTCGTTTTGCAAATTTTTGGACATTTCGCTATAAAATTTTCTCTGTCGCCTGGGTTACAGTCAGGTAGTTTTCCGATTATCTAGTCGTTCGAGCAGAAATGATGCGTATCATTTGTATCTTAAGCTGCACAGTGTTATTCCTCTGTAATTATGTATACACTGGTGAGTTGATTTTATGGACGACTATGGTATCATCCTGTTCCATTTCGTAGGTAGGTTTCCAACTTTTGCTCCTTTAGTCTTTCTGGTCAATAGTGTATTAATTTGTTATTTATTTTGTCTATTCCAGGTGCATTATTTCATTCAGCACTAGCCCTTACTTCCAGCAGTTGGTGGTTTGTCCAAGGATCGGTGGCTCGTTTCTTGTATTAATTATGTTCGTTTCTTCTTTGCGTTTCCTTCTTCCTTCAATTTCTTGATCCAATGTTGCACCAGTTTGTATCTTCTGATGTGCTCATTGTGTTTTAAGATCTCTGAAGTTATGGTTCAGTTTGTCTGCTGGAAGGGTTTCTGTTTTCAAAAACACCCTTAATTTTTTCTCCTCATGGCCTCTTCGCCTGTCTTTTTTTTCGATGCTTCTTTTAGTCTTTCGTTTATGTTCCGCGAACAATGTTGTTTGCCTGTGGCCTTCATATTTTTCAACAGTACATATTTTGTGTTTTCATTTTCATTCGACTCATATGTGATCTCCTGTTTTAACGTTCTGCAAACCGAATTTTTTATATTTGAACTGATTCATGTTGTCAAATTCTCCTTCCATCAGTTGCTTTTCATTCCCTTCCATTACTTCTTTTGTAAGTTTACCTATGATGGCGTGTGCTAAATTTACTCTTTCATATAAAAGTTTTTTTAGTTACCTCATTAATAAGGTGAAGGTAAAAATGTGAAACTTCACAAGGGACTGCATATACAAAATCAACAATGTCCTCTATGGAAGCCTATTAATTTTGTCGCCTAATTGTATTTAGTTCATTAGGAAAGAAAATGTAGTTCATTATGTTTGAAATTAAAATATCCCAACACTATTTAATGTTTTACCTTTGATTAACAAATTTCATTAAAATTCATAGGCGTCTCTCGTAACACAAAGCACTTCATTACATATCCGTTCCATGCATCCATTGCAAATATTAGTGATTCATGTTGGGTACATAATTATCATATGTTCATACTTTTGACATATTGCAAGTCACGTGTATGCATGTAGTTTCTGTGATATTAGCTGAGATTTCATATAAAGCTCACCAATATAGTTACGCACCTTCTGTTAGTGTTTGCTGTGGCGATAAATATATGTCAGCTTTATTTCAAATTAACACCAATGATTATTATTTAGTAAATTTAAAAATTTCAAATAAATAATACACAAAAAATGCGCGAAATATCGACTGCCTAGCGTCGAAAAGACGACGTTGCACAGTCTATCAATCTTCGAATCAAGTATACAGCGACGAGTGCCAGTAAACCAACTACAATTATTCTGCACATCCTGTAAGTTGTAACTGTAGATTACAGAGTCGTGTATCCTAAGTAACAATAGTAATAATTATAATAACAATAATAATAATAATAGGCATTATAAGTAAAACATATAACAGACATACGTCTTACTGTATACAATTTGTAACAATTATTGAAGAAAGAAATAAAAACATATTTTTATTATTATTTTTTTTTCCGCGTACGCGATGCTGGATAGTTCTCCAGTGTCTCCGACATTCTCACGGGAGAAGCGCCAGTGAATTATCCACGGCCACTTCCCACATCTCGCAGGTCAGTGACTGTAGATTCCAAACTCGTATGTCCTAGTGCTCTCAGTAGGTGAAGGAACCCCAGGCTGCCTTCTGCATTTGGCCTGAAAACCATTCGGCTGATTTTTGGAAAGCTAGTATGTCCTTTAATTCGCACAAAAAAAAAAGTTCAGACCAGCGAACCAGACCCATGTATCCTTATGTATTTTCGGCCACTAAATCCGAATCCGAGGTCAAAAAAATTCGTACACCCCCAAAATCTTTAGCTAGAGCCAAAAAACACCCCTGGACTGGGGTAAAAAGAATATTAAGCTACGAGAATAGTTGTTACATCCTAATCGATCGAATTATACAAATTAAGGTTAAACAGCAGCGTACATACAATAGATATGAAACACACCCCCAGTGAGGGACGAAAACTAGCCCCCATATATAAAATTCGATCCAAAACAGTAATGACTGCTGAAAAAGCTCAAAATGTCTAAGTTTTGTTAAAGTGATAAAAAACTGCATCAAGTCCGACGTAATCTTCATAAACTGCCCTTATAGGTTTGAGAACAACCACCCTTAAATTTAAAGGACAGAAAACAGGAGAAAACGTAAAATCCAACAGGATTTCTATTTTGCCTAGTACTCTAAAATAAAACTAGAAATTTCCGTACCATCAACGTCCTACAGTATCAACCCTCAGATGGTGTGAAAACTACCCCCTATGTAAGATTTATCCATAAAAAGTTACAGTGACTTCTATAAAAATTCGAAACACCTGCGTTGTGTGGAAGTGAGACTATGTTCGACGCTGTGCTTGAAAACCACCCCCACGGGGTTGCGAGATGCCATCCCTATATCCGTAGGATGCTGGAAAAACAGAGAGAAACTAACTGGATTTACATTTTTATGGATGCTATGATTAGCAAAAATCGTGATGCACACTTCCAGCGTCCTACGGATATGGGGGTAGCATCTCGCAACCCCATGGCGGTGGTTTTCAAGCACAGCGTCGAACATTGTCTAGTTTCTTCTCACTCCCACGCAACGCAGGTGTTTCGAATTTTTATAGAAGTCACTTTTTATAGATAAATCTTACGTAGGGGGTAGTTTTCACACCATCTGAGGGTTGATACTGTCGGACGTTGATGGTATGTAAGTTTCTCGTTCTATTTTAGAGTACTACGCAAAATAGAAATCCTGTTGGATTGTACGTTTTCTCTTGTTTTGTGTCCTTTAAACTTAAGGGTGGTTGTTCTCAACCCTACAGGGGCAGTTTATGAAGATTACTTTATTTCTTATCACTTTAACAAAACTTAGACATTTCGAGCTTTTTCAGCAGTCATTACTGTTTTGTATCGATTTTTTAATAAATGGGAGCTAGTTTTCGCCCCTCACTGTGTGTTTCATATCTATTGTATGTACGCTGCTTTTTAACCTTAATTTGTATAATTTGATCGATTAGGATGTGACAACTATTCTCGTAGCTTAATATTCTTTTTACCCCAGTCCAGAGGTGTTTTTTGGCTCTAGCTAAAGATTTTTGGGGGTGTACGAATTTTTTTGACCTCGGATTCGGATTCAGCGACCGAAAATACATAGGGATACATGGGTCTGGCTCGCTGGTCTGAACTTTTTTTTTGTGGGGCTGTGTTATCAGGACGACCATCTTGACCCAGTAGTCTGGGTATAGCGCTCGGAGCTCATACCGAAGATCTCGACATTTAGTCCGTTTCCCCCCCCCCCCCTCCTTCAAGATGATGTTTGTCTCGGCAACAAATTTTTGGAATACTATTCAAAATTTTCATAATAATCATGTGTGGCGAACGAAAGCCCCCATGTCATAACCGAAACCCATTTCCAAGACCAATATTTGGTTAATGCATGGGAGGAATTATTGGTAAATCTTATAAGCCCTTTTCCTCTGTCAAGATGCCTTGATGGACAATCTTACCTGCATTTTCTCCAAGAAGAACTACCTGTGTTGCTTGCAGATGTACCAATTGTGTGAAGGGATCAAATGTGGTACATGGAGCTCCTATTCATTTCAGTGTAATTGTTCGCGACAATTTACATGTGATTTATCGTAATCATTGGCGAAGGACCTTAGCAATAGGGTCATTTAGTGATATGGCAGTTTCCTAATTTTTCTTCCTCATTTTAAAGTATTACAAACCAATAGCCTCAGAAAAAAATTTCAGCTCAATTGAATCAATAGCCACAGAGATATTCGCATTTGAATAGAAACATGCTCGGCCGGCCAACAGTCCGTAGAGTGACGTCACTTGGCGTACGCCGATACCTATATTAGAGCAGCGATTTCGTAAGTCTATCGTGTCGTTTTCTTTTTTGGCGTAGAACCAGGTCAAACATGTTAGGTTCCTTTAAGTATGTCACCGGGCATATGAAATCATATTTTACGACATTTTTTTGTGGTCTCGAACTTTTTAAATCAATAAAAAGTGAAACAAATGTATTTTTAAATAAAATTGTTTTTCTTTTGTTTCCACCGCCATATCTTTAAAACTATTAAAGGTACCGAAATTTGTTTTGCGTCAAATTAAAGCACACACTGTAGCGCTTTTACCAATATAAACGGTTTGGGCACAATTCGCACTTTCATTTCTCTAAAAATCAGATAAACTAAAAATATATGTTTTATGTATTGAAATCTTGACCAATTGATAAACTTTTTTATTTTTGAAAATATTTACATACATGCAGCGAAGAAAATAAAGCCTAATAATCACAAAAGTTTTTGAAACAATATATTTTTTCCTAAAGTGTACCGTTTGGCAACAGCGATTTTTTTTATCAGCGCTAAATGCGACACTGGGACGCAATTAATACACCTCGCATGCAGGGTTGGTCAGATTAGTCGCGTAGAAGTGGCAGTTGTCGAAAATCATTAAGTATTCATTGTTCGGATAAAAATTGTGACAATCGAAAATGTGCTTGTTTTAAGGAAGGCCTAAAATGTTGCAACGAGTGCAAATGTCGTTCCTGTAACAACATTATTAAAGATTTCGAGGCAGATATGAACGAATTAGAATGTTATTAATGTGGAGCCTACATAAACTACATACTACATATTTATCTATAGAAATAGAAAATTTATTTCAACAATAAAACTCATTTTATGCGTACGTTTTTACTTTCATTCATTTAAAAATGTCTAATAAACTTACTAATTAAGTGGGTAGTTGGTAACACTGATTGATATTTATAGATTAGGTATATATCTACCTACCTGTCTTTTTATTATTAAAAGGAGACTATTTTATATTTATTGTACAATTTCTTAATATTAACAACATATGATCAATACCACTGTACAATATATGAAATATTGAACAATAATATTGATCCCCTAGATGCTTTTGATCACTACTGGTTTTGTATCTATTGATATAAGTTAAACTAGTACCTACATCCCGACCGGGACCGTCAGATCGTTGCAGTCGGCAGGCTTGCTACAGCCGAGCGCGCAAGAATATGACTTTGGCCCGTTAAAAAAAATCGCTGACTCAATACTATGAACGGGAAGTGAAAAATTTTTATCCTAAAAACTTTTTTCAACTATTGGCTTCAATTTGTTTGCAGCATGGATATACAAATTTTCATAAACAAATTTTTTTCTCGATTGTCTAAAATTACGTTACTGAAAATAACAAGTTTGAGTTTCCTATTATTTTTACAACTTAAAAAAGACGTGGGGCGTTGTTCGAAGCGCTATTGTGTCTACTTTAATCTAAAAAAAAAAATAGCTTGATAGCACAAGTATTTTCAGAGATATAGCGGTGGAGACGTTAAAAAACATATTTCATTAAAAATCTATTCTTTTGAGTTTTTCCGAAATAAAAAATGTCTTAAAAAATGATTTCGTGTACACGATTGTCTTACTAAAGAATCTCACTAAGTCTGGTTTGGTTCTACGCCGGTTTTTTTTTCTCGAAAACTAAGCGACTTTATTTCCAGATTTTAATAATACTAACTTGCAATCTCATCCGTGTTCACTGGGCGGTTCAGCCATCTGACGTCACAACTCGACTACATGGTAATCCCGAGCGTTTTTAAGCGCGCCGACTTTAATAATTTTTTTATACATGAAGGCGGCGTCAGTAAATTCTAATTTTTCGCATACTTACTATACTCACCAAGCTCTTTCAGAATATGTAATAATAAAAAATTGTTAAATGAGCCTATGGTCAGTAAGATCCCTGATCTCAATATTTCCATTCATTAATTTGGGTTTCTTTAACCTGTCCGCTTATAATTTTATGAGCTGCATCTTAGAAAACAGCCGTAGGGTTTAATTTGCATAAGAAAAAAGCGGAATCTCTTGTCTTATTTAAGTGATTTAAGGTAAGATTAAATTCTGAAAATTTTTTAATAAATCACATTGTATTACTCTTAATATAAAAATAATATGTAGGAAATATTTAACGTATGCAATTTAAATTCCACTCTAATCCTCTAATAAGTTGTTTTATTCCATTTCAAAGCACATAAACGGCACATTTAGTTATACGCTTATATTTCATGTATAATTTTATATTAAATTACATTACACCCGGGTGCTTTGTGTAATAACAGCACTAATTAACATAAAATGAAAAATTTTCATTCCGTTGTAATGTCAATACAGATGCGTTGTTTAATTACGCCACATTTACATATCACATGTAAAACATTCCCATTTACGGTTCATGTAAATACTTCGTTACATACTCTCCTCAAACTATTTAGATCCTCTGGCATTCAATTAAGGTAAATTATTCCATGTGTCCACATATTTTTATTCATTGGCTGCAAATTTCATGAATTTTAATTTTCCCATGATAAAATTGTTTATTGGATATATATCATTCGTCGCAATAGAATATGATCATATTTGCATTGGGTTACATAAATAAACAGTGCCATATTGGATTTATTTATATGGCCCGTGTGCCGATAAACATATTTCAAATAAATTCTATGAAATGGCGAAGGCGCGCCGTTAAATAATAATGACTTAAAAGTTTTATGCAAGCGCATTTTTCAATAAAAATTACTTTTATTTCTTTTTAGTAGCAATATAACACACATCTGATATCATGATCCAAGTCAGAGACCGATAATACCGCCGGATACGGAGTTTTGAACTAATTCATCAAAAAGCATAGAGAGAGAGAGAGAAAGAGAGAGAGTGATAGAGAGAGAGAGAGAGAGAGAGAGAGAGAGAGAGAGAGAGAGAGCTAAATAAAAATAAAGGCGCGTAAAAAGAAATAATACATGTTTCTCAAAAACTAATAATTTTCATTAAAATAATTGAAAATAAGAAAAGTTTAAAAATGAAATTCTATATAACTTGAAGTAAAAATACTGCAGATCCATGAATGGGCGAAAAATTTTACGAAATATTAGGGAGGCCCACCTCACTAAACATCTTGCAGTACTTTACTGAACTTCAATTTAGTATCAATTGAGACTTGTGATGTGGATAAATTGGAACAATGTAAGTTAAACAGTTTCCAAAATATTACTTCTCTTAGAAAGTTTAGCGAAGGCTGCGAGGCAGAGGGATATTTCTACTCAGCAGGGTAACTTGATATAGTTTTCTCCCTGGGATTTTATACTACATGTGTTTTCTTCTCTAAAAATAATTTCGGCGGAATATACAAATAATACAATTATTCAATCTAAATGTTGGCTTAAAAAGAGTACTAAAAACTAATAATAATACCAACAGCAGGATTAAACGAGTTACTCATTCTCTGTTTTTAGAACCGGTACTTGAACAAGAAACCACCAATTACATTAACAGTCTAGGTAATAATGTCTCTCCAGGAATAGATGGCATACTATCATTAACCAAAAAAATAATAGTATCATATATAGTGAAACCACTAACTCACTTAATAAATATGTCAATGTCAATGATGTTGGGAATATTTCCTCAAATATTAAAGAGTGGTAGTGCTAAAACCATTATATAAAGGTGGCGATCGTAATCAGATGGCAAACTATCTCATATCAAATATAGCAAAAATTTTTGAGAAAGTCAAATAAATGCACCCAGAATGCAATTACGGCACTGACAACAAAAATATATAATGATGTAAATAAAAGTATACCGACAGCTGCTCTCTTTCTAGATCTAGCCAAGGCATTTGATACTATCAGCCATGTAAAGCTTCCGGAAAAATTAAAAATGTCCGGGGTCCGGGGTTGTTCCTATAACTTGATAAAAACTTATCTCAGCAACAGACAACAATATTTTGTAACAAATAATGAAAGAAGCAGTGAATCAATAATAACGTGTTGTGTATCACAACGTACAGTTCTTGGCCCTGTACTTTTCATAATTTATGTTAATGATCTGTTTATAAATACTGATACGGATAGTGTGAGTATCTCTGCTTATACGATGATAAAGTTATTCACGTTAGCAGTGATTCTTGGAAGGATTTTCGCTCAAAATTTGAACACATACATAAGTTATAATAATATGGTTGAATAGTTGGTTGAATAGTGGTTTGCTAAAGCTGAATATATCAAAATCAAAATTTTATGTTTTTCACTTCGTGACAAAATCAATTTAATTTAATTTTACACCAGGATATATGCAATCGAAATGTATGTAATTGTCCCTCGTTTATTGAACAAACTAATAACATCAAATACCTCGGTGTAATCATTGAACAGTCTCTTAAATGGCATGAACACACTATGATGAACATATGATCATATTTGTATTGGCATTCATAAATAAACAGTGCCAATTAAACATATTTCAAATTCATTCTATAAAATGGCGAAGGTGCCGCCACTAAATATTTGCTTGAAAATTTTTGTGTTGCGACTTTATTAACTTCACGTACAGTGCAGTAATTAAAGATTTCAATTTAGAAATATTGTCGTATGAATTGCATTTAGTTGATTTCATAATTTACCAAAAGAAAAGTTTCTATTTAATTTATAGGGTGTTGCTGCCACCCGTTTTCATGGTAATATACGGAACAAAAAATATTCATTAACGTTGAAAGGGAATCAAACTTTGAGAAAAAAGGTTACATGCAATTTTTCATGTAAATTGATAGTATTTAAGTCAAAACGAGTTGAAAATTACAATTGTAGCTTGAGAAAACGGTTAGGTATCTCAAAACGGCATTCGTAAAATAACTCGAAAATAATCTCATTTTGCAACAAAGTTCTAGACCAATAAGAACGTTTATGTTTTCTTATTGGTCAGTTTATAAACTGAGGATGCATTTGATTTTAAAAAAGAGAAGGTTAAGATTATATAAGAGAATTTATGGAAGAAGATATGGCGTCCGAACTTTTATATGATGAAATATTTAGTTTAAATGTTAAATATCTTAGAGACTATGTAGTCCACGCCAAAGTTGCAAAACCCCAAAAAGTGCAAGGGTAGCGACCAAACATAGCTACCCCGCTTTTTTCGAGGGCTGCCACTACGATGGTGATAGTCGCGCGGTCTCTACCCCCCTCGAACTAGCCCTATACGCAAAAACCACCCCCGTTTCCCATTTTTCGTTATCAGGCATGCGAGGACTTGTTGGATCGGTTTTTTTTTTGAGGAAACTCAATGTCCTGTAAAGCTTTGCAACGAGACATCCTAACGACCGACGGGGGTTGAAACCACCCCCTCCCTCAATACCGAAACATGCAAAAAGCATCCAAACGTGCTGAAAATTGTCTTATACACGTTTTCAAGGACGGGGAACACAATGCTGATATTATTTAGCCTCCCATCCCTAAATGCATAAAACGATCCCTTTCTCCTATTTCCCGTTATCACGTATACGGGTTTTTCTCAATATGTCCTATAAAATTTAGCACCCAGACCCCCGGAGGTTGAAACCACCCCCTCCCTCAATCCCCCTATTCAAGAAGTCCTCGCATGTCTGATAACGAAAATGGGAAAAAAGGGTGGTTTTAAGCATTTAGGTTGGTTAGGGGTGGGAGGCCAAATAATATCAGCATCGTGTTTTCCGCCCTTGAAAACGGGTTTCAACCTCCGGGGGTCGTTAGGATGTCTGGTTGCGAAATTTTACAGGACATATTGAGTCTCCTCAAAAAAATCCCGATCCAAGTCCTCGCATGCCTGGCAACGAAAAATGGAAGAAAGGAGTAGTTTCTTGGGTTTAGGGGTAGTTCGAGGGGGGTAGAGATCGCGCGATTACCACCATCGTGTTGGCCGCCCTCGAAAACGGAGGGGTAGCCATGTTTGGTCGCTACCCTTTGCGACTTTGGTATGCACTAATGGTATTGATATAAAAAATGATGACAACTGTAATAAAATGTTAATAAAAACTTATATCATATACTTTTTTATTTCTGTAAGTCGAAGTATTTAGTTTGAATATTAAATGTTTCACAAATCGTGACACTTATGTCAAAAATACTAAAAACCAAAATTAAAGATTGTTGATTAAGCTTTTAAAATATTTTTATTGTCTCTATAGCATAAGAAACAAATAAGTTATGGCCGAATCAATGTACATCTTCTCATGATGTTCCTGCAATTAGCCAGCAAATAAAAAAGAAATTTTAAATACTGTTTTTTATTAATATATAGCATTACCTGGATGTCGAATTTTTGTGTTGGTTTAAAGCACTTGTTTAAAAAAAAAATTCCATCTGTTATATTGGAGCTTTTGCAATTTTCTAATTTTGACTTAAAATTTATATTCAGCTACACCAGAAATATTAATGAGCCGGGATGAAAAATTAAATCTGCAAACTTATTAAATATTAATTTTTCCAATTTAAGGAAAGTTTACAGCCCCTGTAAAGTAAGAGTAAATGTCTGAAATATATAGAAACTGAAGAATAATCATCAACAACCTTTTACTACAAAAATTATTTCTAAGTTTTGCATATTTTTTAACTCCACATACTGTATTAGTGAGGCTCCAGCATGTGTTCATACAGAAGATGTAAATATAATTGCAAGCCGACTTCTGTGCTTCCACACTAAACGTTCTTTGTTAACGTTACCTTACTCGATTTATATATTATTTGGCATTAATTACTAAAACAACGATAAAAATTAATCAAACCATGCGGCTATTTTATTCGCTTCAATGTACTTAATTAGTCTCTGCACGTGTTGAAGTTCAAAACGGCTAACGAGTATGCTGACTGTATTGTTATACGGGTAAGCTAAGCGATACACTGACCTGATTTAGTTGCTGGCCATACATCCCATCTAAAATAAAACAAAAAAAAAATAATAAGAATGCGACTTTATTTCAGGCAGAGTGTAGCTCTAGCTGCTCTGCTCAACAAGAATCATACAAGATTTTACAAATAACATTCAATGGGACAGGAAACTTTAGACATATTTTAAGAAAAAATAACAACATTGTAGTAGTATAATTACTACCAAGTACCGAAAACGAGTTCGTCAATGCTACTACTTTATATCAAAACACCTCATATTTTATATATAATAAACAATCCTCCTCTTAAATTTTCGAAACTGCTGTGAATTCTCGTATATTTGCCACCTTTGCAAATTTAGGAATGGAATACTTAGAATATAACGTATTAAAATCACTAGTATAAACCAAAATTTTGGAAGCGATGACTGTATTGTTTATTTACCAAAAATTAAAATGATATACACAGTTAATGGTTTTAATAATTGACCACCGAAATAGAGAAAGAAAATAGCATAAACCCTTTAGACATAACTATTAAAGAATAATTTAGAGTTCTTCACTCTTAAATTTACATTGTGTAAATTCTGCCTGAGAATTACTTTCTCAGGGTAAGGTGGGGATGAGGTCAATAAGAGATTATGGACAAAAATTGACAAGTGATGCAAGTTGTGAATTTTAAGCCAACCTAGCTGTTGTGTTTTCGATAGGCTCTATCGTACTGTCTAATTTATATCTATAAAAGAATACCCTAACTGACTGACTGATCTATCAACACACAGCTCAAATGTGGAAGAAATATTTTTGTTGAAATCTATTAGATACGTGTAAGACGAAATTTCGATTTTCACTTTTTGAAGGGGCGAAAACGGGGGTGGTTGATGGTCTAAAGGGTAGCCGTATCTCTGAAATCGCGTAAGTCAGAAATGTGATATTTCAGCGATGGGCTCTTCTGAGGAAATAAAGAGACACGTATTCCACGGTGTTCAAGAACGGGTGATCAGGGAGAGGGATGATTTTAAGGATAGGATTTTGTAGAATGAGAGGGAAATATGCGTTTATTTTCGATTTATTATAAATATTTAAAAAATCATAAATGGTATAATCTTTAAAATAGTTTCAGGTATTTCTCATTGCTCTAAGAAATACAACCATGTACAGTTTTTATCATAAATTTTGTATATAGTTATATGCCATACTTTAATAATGAAATTAGGAATGATTTTTGTTGAAAAACTACGATATTCAAGTACAACAGAAAGTTACAATAAAAAAAATACATAGTTGTATTCATTAGAACAATAGCAAGTATCTAAAACAGTTTCAAATATTGTACTATGTTTGGTTTTTAAAATACTTATAATAAATTGAAAATAAACGCATATTTCCCTCTCACTCTGCAAAATCCTATCCTTGCATGAAATTTGACACATACCCGCCCATGTGCTCTATTATCGATTAAAATAATTATTACAAATAGAATAATTGCGATGCGCAGTCGGTTCCCCGAGTACTATGGATGCGCAGTGGGTTTCCTTGAGTACAGTGGATGCGCAGTGGGTTTCCTCGAGTATAATGAATGCGCAGGTTCAGTCGGATGCAATGGATGGTCAGTGGGTTTCCTCGAGTGCACTTCTTGAGTGCTATAGGAGTATGTAGTATTTATTTATAGGCATTAGTTAGTATGTCAATGTTCTTAATTCCAGGCGGATGAAGTCTTCCACGCGAACGAAGTCGCGGGCTTTATATACCAATCTATAACAACAATTTTATATCCTCTAGAGCCGATACTGTGTTGACTTAACGAAAAAAAAAAAAAATAATAATAATGAACAATAAAATCATAATAAAGTAATACTGATTCACAAATTTTTTGCAGTATGTATTTGATTGCTCTAACGTAAAATATTTTCTTTATGGTCCATGTACTTCGGTACGTACTATCGTCAAATTATTTAGATAGCATTCAATTAAGGTAAATTATTCCGCTGTATGTCCATACATTTTTCTACATTGGCCCCAAATGTCATGAATTTTAATTTTCCCATAAAAAAATAGTTTATTGGATATATCGTTCGTCACAGTAGAATATGGTCGTATGTGTATTAGTTTTCATAAATAAACATTGCCAGATTGGAGCAGTATTTATATAAAGGGTGTCCAAAAAAGAAGTGATCTAACGGATATGTTATATTCCTTAGCCCAAAATATTACCTTTGTCCAAAAGTTGATAATAACAAACATACAGGGTCTCAAAGTTTAAAAGGGCATAGCCGGGTAAGCATGGTGTAACTGCCCCCAAGCGTCTGGCGCTTATATTTGTGCAGTAGGAAGCAATCTTGGAAAGTAGCAACTTCACAAAATATTAGCCCGAAAAAGGGACCGGTTTGGGGTGAGTAAGGGAGGGTTGATTTTAGCAAAACTATTTTTTTTCTAAGAAACGGCGCATTGAATCGTTTTGTAAAAAATATATGTTAAAGACCTACTGAGAAAGTACTAAATAAAAAATCAGGCTCAAATTCCGAAAACAGATACAGTAAAAAAACATATATATTATATTCAAATTTTTTTTAGGGTAACTTATCCCTGGGGTACCAGCCTGAATTTTTTTCTGTAGCATGTCTAGGGACTCACTTATGTTATATTTTTTTCTCAGTCTTGTCCGAAGATTACGCCATACTTAAAAAAAATGCCGAAGTGTGCAGTGCCGTATGCATATTTTGTGGACTATTTCATTCCTACAAATTTCGTCCAATTAAAATCGATCATTTTAATCAAAATATAGTTTCGCATCGACAAAATTTAACATCTAAAATTTTGCCAAGGTTGCTCAACCAATGAAAAGCCAGAATGAAGCAACCAACCTGTTTTTCAGCGGCAAATTTTCCTTTGTTTGTTGAAAACATAGTAACCGATTCAACACGTCGGCGTCATTACAATAATTTTTACAAACGTCAGTTCACGTCAGTTGACAAAAATAACTGGCCTGACGGCTCGGTATTTTTATCTGTCAATGTCAATCGCGAAATTGCCAAGCAACAAACTCTCTTAATAATCACTACATTTTGCCGACAAAAGTATATATCACTTATGATATTATATATGACAATTAACCCCTTGCAAGTAAAAAAGGCCAAACTGCAAAGTAAATATGGATACCTGAGTAGTGTATACATATTAGTGATTAGTGATTATGGAGATTGTGAACGTTGAAAGAGAAACCATTATAAAGCTGCAACGCTGACAGTTAATTAGGTGATCAATAGAGTTGAACTCTCTTGCGCCGCAAAAATCAGTTTATAGCCGTAATGTTAAATATCATTAAGGGTAAAAACTAAAGTCAGCGGTACTATGGAGTACCTTGTCAAAGCCTGTCATTATTCACATATTACCGTCGGCGGAGATAAGAGCTTAGATTTAACAGTCACGTGTTATTAGCAATTTGCAGCACTAAATCGTAGCATTACTAACCTGAGAAGGATATAGATGTTACTCTTCCTCACTGTCATCTGCAATCACTGCACTCATGCTATCTTTTTGGAACAATAGGGAGAGAATTTCTGCCGGTTTAGGTATGCTTGCTAGATATCGTCCGTACGAAAGATAATACACGACAGCAGCTAAATGGGAACAACATCCAACAATTCGATACCCATTGACACATTCACAGAAATGTCTTCTAATGCCGGAACATCCGACACTGCGGGGAATATAGTCGATGAAACATCGGTAAACCTTCGTTTTGATGTGACGTGAACAAACTTGTATTTTGAGTACATTGGACTGGTCCTTAACGAACTGGAGATTAAGTGTTCCATTTATGAGTTCGAGGTACGAAATCGTTTGTTTATATTGATACGATCCGGTAAAAAACAATTTTAAATCCGTCATTTCTGGAAATTCCAGTACATCTTTGCTGGAAATATCTACAAAGGGTAGTTTTGCAATTTCTTTGAATGTGCCAATGGGAATCGAGCTGTTGGATGTTGTTCCCATGTAGCTGCTGTTCCCATATAGCTGCTGTCGTGCATTATCTTTCGCAAGGACGATATCTATCAAGCATACCTAAACCGGCAGAAGTTCCTTCTCTATTGTTTCAGAAGGATAGCATGAGTGCAGTGATTGCAGATGACAGTGAGGAAGATTAACATCCATATCCATCACAGGTTAGTAATGCTACGATTTAGTGCTGCAAATTGTTAACAACACATGACTGTTAAGACCAAGCTCTTATCCCCCCGACGGTAATATTGATAGTACCGCTGACTTTAGTTTTTACCCTTAATGATATTTAACATTTCGGCTATAAACTGATTTTTGCGGCGCAGGAGAGTTAAACTTTATTGATCACCTAATTAACTGTCAGCGTTGCAGCTTTATGTTGGTTTCTCTTACAACGTTCACCATCTCCATAATCACTAATCACTAATATGTATACACTACTCAGGTATCCATATTTACTTTGCAGTTTGGCCTTTTTTACTTGCAAGGGGTTAATTGTCCACAAAATATGTATACGGCACTGCACACTTCGGCATTTTTTTTAAATATGGCGTAATCTTCGGAGACCAAG
Source organism: Rutpela maculata (assembly GCA_936432065.2). Taxonomy (NCBI): domain Eukaryota; kingdom Metazoa; phylum Arthropoda; class Insecta; order Coleoptera; family Cerambycidae; genus Rutpela; species Rutpela maculata. Next base: position 142,518,025 of record OW386288.2, read on the forward strand.
CTCTTATCCCCGCCGACGGTAATATCGATAGTACCGCTGACTTTAGTTTTTACCCTTAATGATATTTAACATTCCGGCTATAAACTGATTTTTGCGGCGCAAGAAAGTTAAACTTTATTGATCACCTAATTAAATGTCAGCGTTGCAGCTTTATGTTGGTTTTTCTTACAACGTTCACCATCTCCATAATCACTAATCACTAGTATATATGCACTACTCAGGTATACATATTTATTTTGCATTTTGGCTTTCTTCACTTGCAAGGGGTTAATTGTCCACAAAATATGCATACGACTCTGCACACTTCGGCATTTTTTTTTAAGTATGGCGTAATCTTCGGACAAGATCGGGAAAAAATATAACATAAGTGAGTTCCCAGACATGCCCTCAGAAAATTCAGGCTGGTACCCCAGGGATAAGTTACCCTAAACAAAAATTGAAAATAATATATATGTTTTTTTTACTGTATCTGTTTTCGGAATTTGAGCGTGATTTTTTATTTAGTACTTTCTCAGTAGGTCTTTAACATATATTTTTTACAAAACGATTGAATGCGCCGTTTCTTAGAAAAAAAATAGTTTTGCTAAAACCAACCCTCACTTACTCACCTCAAACCGGTTCCTTTTTCGGGCTAATATTTTGTGAAATTGCTACTTTCCGAGAGTGCTTCCTACTGCACAAATATAAACGCCAGACACTTGGGGGCAGTTACACCATGCTTACCCGGCTATGCCCTTTACTTTACATTTTTATAAAAACTTTTTAAAAAATTCAAATATTTTCATCATTTTATAAAAAAGCTGTTGCTTGAAGTGCTACTTGGAGTGTGAACCTCTTTACCGTTGCCACAGGAACTTAAAAGTACTATAGGTGGCGCCCTCCACAAGAATCATAAAAAAAATGTGATCAGATTTGAAATTCTAGCGCGTCAAAATTGTGTGAAAATTTTTGAATTTTCTAAAAAGTTATTTATAAAAATATAACATAAATTTTAAACCTTGACATCCTGTATCTCCGTTATTAATGACTTTTGAGCAAAGATAAGTATTGCTAAATCGAAATATTTTGGGCTAAGGACTATGCCGTTAACGTTTGATCACTTCTTTTTTGATACCCTGTATATACCCTGTGTACTGATAAACATGTTTAAAATTAATTCTATGAAATGGCCATTTATAATATTTACTAAAATTTTTGTGGTGTGACTTTACTAGATTGTAGATTGTAGTTGAGGGGTAGCTTGGCCCTGAGTTGGCCTTTCTTCATCTCGATCGAAGATCATTTGTGAATTACTCTACAAATTGTTTTTGCCCAGACTTTTTACACAGCTTGTGGTTTTCCTGGGAGCTAATTTTCCTATGTCTTCAGGCGTTAATTTCGCCTATTCTAGATACTTTATCCTAATTCGGATTAGTACCTTGCATTCACAAAGTACATGTTCCGCAGTCTCAGTTGCAGATTCACAGTATCTGCATTTGTCATCTTCTGTCATGACCATGTTATTGAGATGATATCTCAAGGGCAATTGCCAATTAGAAGGCCAGTGATCAGCCTTAGGTCTGATTTTTCGAGTTCGAAAAGAATTGACGATTTGCATGAAAGAAAGTTTGGTAAAAAGTGTCTAGATTGGTATCACTGTAATTCACTGTACATGTTGACCACCTCGTCTAATTTCCAAACACTGCAGCAATTAAATACCTATAATATAATAATCATAACATTGTTTTCATTATCTTTAATGTTAAATCTACTTCCATTGAATATAAATCATCTTTATTAGGTTGTTTCGTAGTCTACAATATTTAAAAATTGTCGAATTATGCAATTTCTCAAACACTGTTTCCAACTCTCAGTTTAAAAGAGTTGGCAGCAGTGATTGACAAATTGCATAATTGACATTTTTTAAATATTGTAGACTACGAAACAACCTAATAAAGATGATTTATATTCAATGGAAGTAGGTTTAACATTAAAGATAATGAAAACAATGTTATGAATAATTATACTATAGGTATTTAATTGTTGCAAAGTTTGGAAATTGGATGAGTTGGTCAACATGTGCAATGAATTACAGTGATACCAATTTAGACACTTTTTACTAAACTTTCTTTCGTGGAAATCGTCAATTGAAGCATTCTTTGTCGAATAGGTTATAAACCTTTTCGCTTGTCCATGGTCTGGAATATTCCTCCAGTAGGACTTCTTTTGTTCCTTTTCCCATTGTGTTCCCTAGATAAGCCACAGAACGGTTCGGGTCCGAAAAATAGTTCAGTCCTTTTCTTGCGAGGCTGTCAGCTAATTCATTACCTTCTATTCCCTCATGCCCTGGCACCTACATCAAGATAACCTTGTTGTTTTTTACAGTTGTTTCACTGATTGTCTGCATTCCCAGGCAATTTTAGACTCGAAGGACCTGAGAGCTTTTAGTGCTGCCTGGCTATCTGAATGTATGCATCTTTGCCCTTCGAGTGCCTCTGTTAAGGCATTCCTGGGCACACAGATCTACAGCATATTGACTTGACTAACTCGATGTAAGATTTCAGCATATGTACATGTGCTCATATAGTTCATGTAGATATGTTGGGTCTGAATTCCAGTAAATAACTTTTTAAAAAGAATTTATTAAGTTTTAATTGCAATTGCTATAATTATTCTAGATTCACAACTGTTTCACTTAATACTACGAAGTTTCAATATGGAACACAAACTTGTAAAATAAAGAAATTAATTGGAAATAAAGTTGAAATTATTAACTGAGTCTTAGCTTATTTGAATATAAATAGCGAGTATAACAATCTGATGCCAACTGACGGCTTATGGTCGTTCAGTTGTATTTATAATATTTGTTATTTAGACCGAATCGGCAATCATTCAGCATGTGTTGCGATTCAGAGAGTAAGTCAAGACTGTAAGTGATTTTGAAAGATCTAAGTATCAAATTACTGACATGAATAAAAGATATGGAACAAAGTTATGAATTTTTCAGTGGTGATAGTGGATTATTTATGCGAACCGACTGATAAGGAACTTACATGATATCATTATATAACATTCTTAAATCTAATAACAGATGTAATTGGTAGTCAACTCCTGTACTGTTGTAATCAACAGATCAAACGCGTGCATTGCTAATGTTGCCTTACCCGGTTTGGCGTTAATTACTAAAATAACGATAAATAAATTAATCAAGTTATGCGGTTATTTTATTCGCTTTAACATACCTATTCTATTAGTTTCTGCACGTGTTGAAGTTCAAAGCGGCTAACGAGTCTGCTATGTGTTTTATATTGTTAAGCGATTCACTGACCTGATTCAGTTACTGGCCATGCATCACATCAAAAATAAAATAAAAATATAATAATAATGTGACTTTATTTCAGGCGGAGTCTAGCTATTCTACCTGTTGAAAAATTATACAAGATTTTAAAAATAACATTAATTGTTACAGTTTAAGATACATTTTAGGGAAAAAGGCCTAATGTACCAACATGATACTATAATTAGTACCAAGCACTGAAAGCCAATTCGTTAATGTTACTACTTTATGTCTAAACAATACACATTTTGTGTGTAATTAATTTTTATCTCAAATTATCGAGACTGATGAAGACAACCCACAGAAGAGACATGACGATCACCCAACCACCCACTCACTACCCTGCGGGTACTGGACAAAACACCGTCCAGTACCTGTAGTTACCTACTTAACCGATGTTAATTGGCATCCTGCGCACCGGCAGTCAATCCCTGCCAAAAATACTCCAAAATTTCTGAAAATACAGATGACTACCTCTGGGAGTGACAAACTGGCGAAGAAAGAACACCAGAAAATAAAGGTCTTAGTCAGCAAGGTCCAACAAGCCAGGATCCAGGGAGGTGGGCCGAAATCATCCACACCGTTCGCACTTGTGGTGAGGTTGATGTAAAGTAAGCTTGCCCGCCCTGCACGAGGCCGGTCCAGGTCTACAGCGATATGCTAGGGTAAAGGAAAATAGTCCTGCCCAACTTTAGACATCCGAAATCGTCCTCAAAGCCAATGTATAATGGCGCGCCCTAACATTGAAAATTTAGTAATAGAAAGCTTAGAATTCAGCGTATTAAAATCGCTGAATTATAAACCAAATTTTTACAAGAGATATGAAGATAACTGTATTATTTGTTTACCAAAAAATAAAATAGAATGCTTAACTTTTGAGCCATGATTGCAGTTTGCTACCGAAATAGAAAGAGAAAATTGCATCAACTTTAGCAAATATAGCTATTAAATACAATGAATCTGGTACTAATGGCACTAACTGGTACATAGAAGAAGTTTGGCCACAAAGATATCTAAATTTTCTCACACATATACACCTAACAGTCACAAAAAAAGTATAGTCAATAGCCTTTTGCCATAGTGCTTTTCAAATTTAACACCCAAAACATAGACCAAATAATTTGAATGAAATTAAAACAGTGCTTGAATGAAATTCCTACCCGAAACATTTTTATGAACCTATAATAAAAAAGAAAATACACAAAATACACAATAATACAAGGAATCGAACAAATCAAAATAATAACACAAATATATATCTATGCAGGCGTGTGCTGGACTACCGGGATACCGGGAGTTTCCCAGTGGGCCCTCGATAAAGGTCCGTTCATGAGGGCCTTCCCTGTTGAATAATTTTTATTTTGTAGAGTAGGAGTTTTTTTTGAGATTTTCTCTCCCCGCTCATCAATTTTTCAAGTGATAGGAATTTTTTTTTGAGATATTCCCCCCCACCCCTCTCATCAGTTTCATTGTTGAGATAAAAAATTTCTGATTTCTGCCTGGGACCCTTGCTAAAGTATTTCCCCGGGGCTCAAAATCGTCCCAGCACGCGTCTGTATCTATGCCCTACATACCAAAAGTATTTGAAAATATTTGAAACATATTTAAAAAACATAATATAACAGCACCACATAAACCGTATATTATTATATAGCACGGCACACATTTTTTTTTCCACAAAACTCAAACCTAAACTGCAAAAAAAATGAAACAAACACCATATACTAAATAGGCTGCAATAACTGTAATAACACATATATTAGTCAAACAAAACAATATCCACATAATTATATTCGCGCTTCGCCCTCTATGATCATCACTATGTAGTACGTCTACTTTCTGCTAAGATGTCACAAATTTAAAGATTTCAAATTTATCCACATCTACCGCGTCGTTCCCCCACTCCGGTGGGTATTCATTCTGTTTATTTTGTGCTAAGAGTGAGTGTCACAAAACTATCAGTGTTACTAAATAGAAGTATTTTCGGAAATGATGAAGAGAAAACGTCGTTCCGACAGCACGTCATCTATAGATTCCCTATCCAGTGCATCGACGGATGATAAGCGGGACGCCTTCTACAACGCATCAAGAAATTAGAAGGCGACAGTCGTCATTCCCAGAAAAAACGCAACGTTTCACCAAAGTTGCCTCCATCCAGACGCAGAATAATTTCATCCTCTGAGGATTCTGACGAGTCCGAGAAGGATATTCCAGGTTAGCGCTTTATTATCTTAAACGAGTTTTAAGGCAATATAAAATTGGATGTTGGAATTAAACTAATGGCACTACCATAAAATAAAGTTATGGTACGACTACAGAAAGGTGTGTCGATATGCCGATAATGCAGATTGGATATTGGAATTAAACTAATGGCACTACCATAAAATAAAGTTATGGTACGACCACAGAAAGGTGTATCGATATGCCGATAATGCAGATAACCCTTATAGTTCACTCGAGATGTAAAGATAGCGTTCGATAGATGACGTAATTTATTATTATCGACTACTATAAATTCTCAGATTACAGATTCCTTTACTCGGCATTATTACGATATGCTATATAAGGTACGCTTACAGATCTCTATATCGACCACTCTAGAAGCAAGAGAGCGATCGATAGATGGAAAAAATCGCTATTATCGACAGCCATAAATCGCCTGGACTACAGATTCCTGTACCCGCTACTATAATGGCCATATTTACAAATCTCTATATCGGTCGCTGTACCGATCGTGCCGTAGAAAAAATTAAAAGCAATAGATGTCGCCCACATTCAGTGTCATATATTCAATGAAATATATCTCGTCTGATGGATTTCTTATTTCTTGCTGACGGAGACAACAAAGTTTGGGCGGAAATATTCTTACTATCTTAGGAGGGAAAAGACGGTAGAACCTATTCATCACGATATTGCGTCGCGATGGGAGGTTATCCTCAAAAAGGATTGGATTTGGAAGTTGAAAAGTCACTAATAGAAAAATACTCTCCGGCGAGTAACTGTTCAATATTATGGCCACAAAAATTGAACACGGAAGTAAAGGCCTCTGTTTCTGAACTGGCATTAAAAAGAGATACTCGATTGAAAAATTCACAAAGTCAAATTTCAGCAGGTCTGTCAGCTTTGGGAGAGTTGCTAAGCCTGCTACTTGAACAGGAACCTACTCTAGATATTCATCATGTGATTGAATTAGCTAGTGCTGCAGGTAGACTATTTGCAGATGTACACCACACCTAGTCAGCATCTAGAAGCATATTAATTAGTTCTTCTTTGAATAAGAAATATAAGGAGACCCTAGCCGAAGCTTCTATTACTGGTTGGTTGTTTGGTGACAGTGGACAGTCAGGCGGACAAGCTATGCTCCTACAGAAGAGAGGAGCCGACGGCGAATCCTCATGGAGGAAAAAGTGCTATTAAATATTAACGTAAGTAGATATGCGGGTCGACATAAGAATTTTGTACAATCCTGGCAAGGCATAACGCAGATACTTACTTGGATTCAGGGATACCGCATACCATTTTCTCGTAAACCTATTCAACTGTCGGAACCTCTAATAATAAGATGGTCAGAAGCTGAATCGGGAAATATAAGGGATGCGATATAACACTTAGAGATGGTTGGAGCCGTATCTCGATGCTCACCATGTGTTGGTCAATATATTTCGAATATTTTCCTGGTTCCGAAATCAGACGGAACAAATAGGCTAGTAATTAATTTTTAAAAATTTAAATACAATCTTAGTTCCGCAACATTTCAAACTAGATTAAACTCCTTCCCATAGATTGCTATATGGGATTGCTCGACCTAAAAGAGGCCTATTTAATTTCGATTGCGAACTCGCATAAAAAGTACTTGAGATTTAAATTTGGTAATTTTCTATACGAGTACAACTGCCTTCCTTTCGGGTTATGCACTGCACCTTTTGTATTTACAAAACTCATGAAACCGATTCTCTCATATCTTAGAACCACAGGCTTCCTCTGAGCAGTCTATCCAGACGATTTCCTATTGATATCAAAGTTGCGAGCACAATATATTGGTGACGTCAAAAATATTAGAAACATTGGGATTTATTATCAATTACAAAAAAAGCCAAACGATCTTACGGTTTGAATTTAACACAAAAACATTGAAATTAGGTTTACCTCAAAAAAACAAGAAAAAATTCGAGTAATTTTAAAATGAAAAATAGTAGTTGTAAGATCAGGGAATTAGCACAGCTTCTGGGTCTCTTAACATCTGCTTGTCCTGCACTGCTATACGGCTGGGCGCATACAAAGATATTAGAGAGAGCAAAGTAGTTAGCACTACGAGATAATCCAAATAGCTACGGCCGAATGATGAATCTAACCGCAGAACTTGCGGAAGATTTTTCTTGGTGGTATGAAAACATTAAGGTTGCAAAGACACACATTACATGTAAAAATTACAAACTAACCATCTACAGTGATTCTTCAAAAATAAGGTGGGGGATAGTATGTGGTGACGACACGGCTCATGGATTCTGGAATATAAAGGAGCAACGTTCCCTTATAAATATTCTAGAACTTACAGCCGCATTCTTTGGCTTAAAATGTTTTGCTAAAAATTTACGTGATTGTCATATCTTCCTTAAGATAGACAATACTACCGCTATCTCGTACATAAACCGTATGGGCGGAGTCCGATATAAAAAATTAAGCGAATTAACAAGGGAAATTTGGGCGTGGTGCGAGTCCCGAAACCTTTGATCTTCGCATCATATGTTGAGTCTTCGGTTAATTTTGAAGCAGACAGGAAATTACGGAGATTAAAACCGGAAACTGAATGGCAATTGTCGAATTTTGCATTTTTTTTTAATGCCTTATTTTGATTAAGATTGTAAATATTTTTTGGCCATCCTCATATTGATCTGTTTGCAGATCGAACTAATACAAAATGTGATTTATTTGTTTCGTGGTGAAGAGATCCAGAGGCCATTCAATCGACGTATTTACTATTTCATGGAAATATTATTGTTTCTACGCATTCCCGCCTTTTGCAGTAATACCGCAGGTGCTTCAAAAGATAATTACGGATGAGGCCGAAGGAATAGTAGTATTCCCATACTGGCCGTCACAACCGTGGTTTCCCGTTTTCACTTCTCTGCTCATCGGAGACCCAATTTATTTCGAGCCAAATATTAATTTATTATTGTCCTCCGACAGAGTCCACCACCCCTTATGGAGGAGTCTTACCCTGGTGGCAGGGCGCGTATCAAAAAAGCATTCCAGCCAAAAGGCCTCTCCAATGCGTCAGTGGACATTATGGTTTCATCCGTCTCTCTGAACACCCTCAAGCAATATAACTCCGAACTAAAGAAATGGTGGACATACTGCCAGGCGAGGAATTTGGATGTCTACCGTTATGACGTACCCACTATACTGCATTTTTTCTCTGCCCATCTTGACGGAGGCGCATCTTATGGTACATTAAATAGTGCTAGATCTGCTCTGGCTCTGATAATTTCACCAGATTTTGGTTCTAATCCCACCGTAAAACGGTTCTTTAAGGGCATATTACAGAGATAAAACCGCTAACACCAAAATACAAATGCACTTGGGACCCGAGTATTGTTTTAAAATATTTATCAACATTAAATAACGAAACAATCAATATTGCATGCCTAGGAAAAAAGTTGGCGATGCTAATAGCTTTAGCAACCGCACATCGGGTTCAAACTCTTTCATTAATAGATGTAAGAAATTTACTAGATGTGGAGGGCGGCATCGACATCAAGATACCTGACAGAATAAAAACATCTGGGAAAAACGTAAACCAACCAATTCTGTTTCTTCCTTATTTTTCTGAAAAACCCGAATTATGTGTAGCTAGTGCACTAAATAAATATATTGCTCGAACATTTAACCTTAGGCCGCCTGATTGTAACAAATTGTTTATCACACACAAGAAACCATATCGTCCTGCATCAAACAATTAGTAAATGGTTAAAATGTGTCTTAGGGAAGAGTGGGTTAGACCCAAGTATATTTACAGCTCACTCAACTAGACATGCGAGCACTTCGGCAGCCAAACGTTTGGGAGTGAGCCTAGATGTTATCCGGAATACGGCGGGGGTGGTCCGGTAACTCAAAGGTACTTGCCAGGTTTTATAATAGACCACTTATTCAAAGAGAATCGTTTGCCCAGGCGATCCTAACCTCATAGTTCAGATTTTGTTTTTATATCCATTAGGATTTAGTTACTTTCCGGTATTCACATAACTTTATATGCAAATGTTATGTTACGTTGTATGATTTTTGTTTTATTTTATTATAGTGTAAACCACAAGAAATAAATAAATACATTTTTTGTCGCTGTGACTTTAAACATCTACATAGTGATGATCATAGATGGCGAAGCGCGAATATAATCAAAAGATCAAACGAACTTACCTAAGTGAAGTTCGATCTTAATTATATGAAGCGCTTCGCCCGAGATGATCAGTCCCTCCCAACCCTGTCCTTTCATGGCTCCCTGATCATCTTTATCACGACAAAAAGAAAAGTTCTTTAAGATGAATGAATACCCACCGGAGTGGGGGAACGACGCGGTAGATGTGGATAAATTCGAAATCTTTAAATTTGTGACATCTTAGCAGAAAGTAGACGTACTACATAGTGATGATTATCTCGGGCGAAGCACTTCATATACTTGATCGAACTTCACTTAGGTAAGTTCGTTTGATCTTTTAATAATTTGTTAATTTAAGAAAAAAGAAAAACCACCAAAAATTGCCTTTTTTTAACACTATAAGAAATGCATCAATTTTAACAAAAGTTGGTGAAATTATGCCCTATATAGTTCAATATATATATTTTTTGCAATATGTAAATGATTGTACTAAGGCAAAACATTTCCAGATTAGGGCAACAATATACAGAAAGTAGGTATTTTCATAATAAATAAAAAAGTGTGTAAGTTGTGATTTGCATAATACCTAAATAATATTCTCTATTTCCATTATGGTTCACGTAAATACTTCGTTACATACGCGTATTAAATTATTTAAGTGACATTCAATGTTATACTCTTCGCAGTTACGCAAACGAAGAGTATCTTGCATTTGATCGGCGCATTTCTAAAACCGGAAATATCGCTCGCAGACAAAAAAATTTCATATCATTGTGTTAGTGAACGAATTCTGAACAACTTACAAAATGTCCATCCGTCCGTCCGTCACGTTTCTTGTAAGCACGATAACTCAAGAAAGAAAAATCCGATTGTACTAAAATTTGGACAGTAAGTTAATGTTAGCTAGGGGAAGAACCCTGTTGCTTTTGAACAAAATCGATCAGTAAATAAAAATGTTATTAATGATTTAAATTTGAGAATTTTCTTTTGATTTTATTTTTTTGTAAAAATTTATATTTTTTACATTTTTTACGTGTTAGGTAGTTCTTACGCTTTCGACTCGGAATCCAAGGGTCCCACATGTGGGGTATGGTATAGTTTTTTTCATTTTTACTTTACCAACTAAGTTCGTACTATAAAATTAAAAATGTCTAAAACTGACATTATTTACAAAAAACTGTGAAGAGTACGATTTTAGCTTGTTTCACCATATGTCCACACATTTCTCTTTATTAGCTGCAAATCTCACGAATTTTAATTCTCCCATTATAAAATTGTTTATTGGATATATATCATACCATTGCAATAGAATATGGTCGTATATGTAATGGATTTTATAAATAAATAGTGTCAGATTGGACAATATTTATTTATATGCCCCGTGTACCGATAAACATACTTCAAATAAATTACACAACCCCACAAAAAAAAAAGTTCAAAGCAGCGAACCAGACCCATGTATCCTTATGTATTTTCGGTCTCAGAATCCGAATCCAGGGTCAAAGAAAATCGTACACCCCCAAAATTATTAGCTACAGCCAAAAAACACCCCTGAAATGGGATAAAAAGAATATTAAGCTACTACAATAGTTGTTACTTCTTAATCAATCGAATTATACAAATTAAGGTTAAACAACAGCGTACATACAATAGATATGAAACACACCCTCAGGGAGGGGCGAAAACTAGCCCCCATACATAAAATAATCGATCCAAAACAGCAATGACTGCGGAAAAGCTCGAAATGTCTAAGTTTTGTTAATGTGTTAAGAAGCTACATCAGGTCCGACGTAATCTTCATAAACTGCCCCTATAGGGTTGAGAACAACCACCTTTAAGTTTAAAGGACACGAGTAAAACAAGCAAAAACGTAAAATCCAACAGGATTTCTATTTTCAGAAACTTACGTACCATCAACATCCTATACTGTCAACCCTCAGAGGGTGTGAAAACTACCCCCTATGTAAGATTTAACTATAAAAAGTTATAGTGACTTCTATAAAAATTCGAAACACATGCGTTGTGTGGAAGAGAGAAGAAACTAGACTATGTTCGACGATGTGCTTGAAAACCACCCCCACGGGGTTGCGAGATACTACCCCTGTATCTGTAGGATGCTGGAAAAACAGAGAGAAACTAACCGGATTTACATTTTTATGGATGCTATGATTGGCAAAAATCGCGTTGCACACTTACAGTTTGAAACTCATGTCCTATAAATGTTATTAAGTAACACCCTCAGAAAGGATGTAAACTACCGTAATTCAAGATGTAACGAAAAAGCTATACTGTTGCTTATTCGTTTCATTTCCGTAGTTTTCTTTTATAGGGGTGGCGTCTCTCAATCCCGTGGGGGTGGTTTTCAAGCACAGTGTCGAACATAGTTTCTTCTCTCTTCCAAGTCACTGTCACTTTTTATAGTCAAACCTTACAGGTAGTTTTCACACCCTCTGAGGGTTGACACTGTAGAATGTTGATGGTACGTAAGTTTCTAATTCTATTTTAGAGTACTACGCAATTTCAGCCATTCATAGCATCCATGAAAATAGAAATCCGGTTGCATTTTACGTTTTTTCTTGTTTTTCTCGTGTCCTTTAAACTTGAGGGTGGTTGTTCTCAATTCTATAGGGCCAGTTTATGAAGATTACGTCGGACCTGATGCAGTTTCTTATCACTTTAACAAAACTTAGACATTTTGAGCTTTTTCAGCAGTTATTGCTGTTTTGGATCGATTTTTTTATATATGGGGGCTAGTATTCGCCCCTCCCTGGGGGTGAGTTTCATATCTATTGTATGTACGCTGCTGTTTAACCTTGATCTGTATAATTCGATTGATTAAGATGTAACAACTATTCTCGTAGCTTAATATTCTTTTTACTCCATTTCAGGGGTGTTTTTTGGCTCTAGCTAATGATTTTGGGGGTGTACGATTTTTTTTGTCCCCGGATTCGGATTCAGCGACCGAAAATACATAGGAATACATGGGTCTGGTTCGCTGCTTTGAACTTTTTTTTTGTGGGTCTGTGTTATATGAAATGGTGAAGGCGCCGCACAAAATAATAATTACTTCAAATCATTCCTGTGAATGTACTAGCTTGAAGTAATAGACTAAGAGACGACCATGTTGATCTTAATTAATATGACTTAGTGTAAGGTAATTTTTTTGTCTAAAAACGTTCAATTAGTGTTACTATTCACGAAAGGGTATTTCTGCCCCGCTTTGCCGCTCTGAAAGACGTTCGCGAGGTGAGCGGTAAAACAGGAAAATATTGATGCTTGATGACGTGATAAAATGCAAGCTTCAAATTTTCTGTGCAGCATATTATTATAGCACAAGTAACGCCAAAGAAATGGCAATGAAAGTGGAATATAAAACGTCGGTAGAAAGAGTGAAAGCTGCTGAAAATTGACGTCTCATGCTGTATAGCTGAAATTTGATTTAAATATTTAGAAAACGAAATCCAAAATGGCAGTCATTTATTTATATAGTACCTAATTCGTCGCAAGGTAGTCATTTCCAACATTCATTTTAAATAACAATTTTTAAAAATTAGAAATTTATAACTGCATGTTATTAATATGTTACATACATATTAATAATATGCACAGGAATGAGAATTTTGCAATTTAAACTTACCATTGTTATAAAATTAATGTAGTGAAATAATTAAAATAATTATGCAATTACTTAATAATACATGTCATTATAAATATTATCAGACAGTATTGAATATTGATTCAAAAAATGTTTTGATTTTAACATTGAAAACAGTGGAGTCAAAATAAATTTTGGTTGGAATTTTGTGGCTTCAGCAATTTCATTGTTTTAATTTGTTGTAGGTATAATAACAAGTGCTGTGAGCAATTTTATATTAAATCGGTCCATTAATTTCTGTAAAATATTAAGTAACTATTTATTTTTCAACACTAAAATTTTCTCTGGTATTTCCTTATTATCTCTGGTCCTCGTAATCGTATCGCAAAAAAAATAGCGAATTGCTCGCTATAGAATTTTCAGTAGGACTAAGCCTATGAAGAAACTTTCTAATAATTTGTTAATTTTAAAAAAATAAAAACTATCAAAAATTGTTTAACAGTTTAAGAAATATAATGTAATAATGCATCAAATTTAACGAAAGTTGGCGGAACTTATGCCCTATATTAAATTAAACCTTTGTGTCAAATTTTAACGAAAAATATTTATTCAAGCGGCTAAAAACCAATAATTAATTCGAAATTTCCATCGCTTATTGTTTAAGTGCATCGACACGTAACAGGACAATTCTCTTTTCGAAATGTAGGTTTTGACATGTATTTTGCAATGGTATTAAGAAAAAAAAAATTCTCAATTTAAACGGTTTTTTTTGAAATTTGCTTATAATTTTCAAAATTATAGTTGTAAATAAATTCAAATAACTCCGTGAATTTTTATCAAATCAAAAGCGGCAAACGAATTATGAAAATAGATGAAATATCTAACATTTTTCTAAAAAAATTAAATTAATCTACTTGCACGAATAAGCAAATCTGAAAAATTCAAATTTCTCATGTGTGGACAATATTACCACGAATTTATTAAAAAAACGTATAATTCCCATTTTGAAACCATTAACAGAACTATTACACTGCTCTTTAAGTGAAGGAATCTGAAAATTGCCAAGATAGTAAGTCAGGTTGTAATTCAAAGGTGGAGAATTACACAGCCTCACAAAAAAAAAAAAGTTCAAAGCAGCGAACCAGACCCATGTATTCCTGTGCATTTTCGGTCGCTGAATCCGAATCCGTGGTCAAAAAAAATCGTACACCCCCAAAATCATTAGATAAAGCCAAAAAAACACCGCTGAAATAGGATAAAAAGAAGATTAAGTTACGAGAATAGTTGTTACTTCTTAATCAATCAAATTATACAAATTAAGGTTCAACAGCAGCGTGCATACAATAGATGTGAAACACACCCCCCAGGGAGGGACGAAAACTAGCCCCCATATATAAAAAAATCGATCCAAAACGGCAATGACTGCTGAAAAAGCTCGAAATGTCTAAGTTTTGTTAAAGTGTTAAGAAACTATATCAGGTCCGACGTAATCTTCATAAACTGCCCCTATAGGGTTGAGAACAACCACCAAGTTCAAAGGACACGAGAAAAACAAGAAAAAACGTAAAATCCAACAGGATTTCAATTTTCATGGATGCTATGATTGGCTGAAATTGCGTAGTACTCTAAAATAGAACCAGAAACTTACGTACCATCAACATCCTACACTGTCAACCCTCAGAGGGTGTGAAAACTGTCCCCTATGTAAGATTTAACTATAAAAAGTTACAGTGACTTCTATAAAAATTCAAAACACCTGCGTTGTGTGGAAGAGAGAAGAAACTAGACTATGTTCGACGATGTGCTTGAAAACCACCCCCACGGGGTTGCGAGATACTACCCCTATATCTGTAGGATGCTGGAAAAACAGAGAGAAACTAACCGGATTTACATTTTTATGGTTGCTATAATTGGCAAAAATCGTGTTGCACACTTTGAGTTTGAAACTCATGTCCTATAAATGTTATTAAGTGACACCCCCAGAAAGGATGTAAACTACCGTAATTCAAGATGTAACGAAGAAGCTATACTGTTGTTTATTCGTTTCATTTCCATAGTTTTTTTTTCTCTCAACCCCATGGAAGTGGTTTTCAGGCACAGCGTCGAACATAGTCTACTTTCTTCTCTCTTCCAGACAACGAAAGTGTTTCGAATTTTTATAGAAGTCACTGTAACTTTTTATAATCAAACCTTACATAGGGGGTAGTTTTCACACCCTCTGAGGGTTGACACTGTAGAATGTTGATGGTACGTAAGTTTCTAGTTCTATTTTAGAGTACTAGCAATTTCAGCCAATCATAGCATCCATGAAAATAGAAATCCTGTTGCATTTTACGTTTCTTCTTGTTTTTATCGTGTCCTTTAAACTTGAGGGTGGTTGTTCTCAACTATATAGGGGCAGTTTATGAAGATTACGTCGGACCTGATGCAGTTTCTTATCACTTTAACAAAACTTAGACATTTTGAGCTTTTTCACCAGTCATTGCTTGGATCGATTTTTTTATATATGGGGGCTAGTTTTCGCCCTTCCCTGGGGGTGTGTTTCATATCTTTGTGTGTAGTACGCTACTGTGTAACCTTAATTTGTATAATTTGATTGATTAAGATGTAACAACTATTCTCGTAGCTTAATATTCTTTTTATCCCATTTCAGGGGTGTTTTTTGGCTCTAGCTAATGATTTTAAGATTTTTTTGACCCCGGATTCGGATTCAACGACCGAAAATACATAGGAATACATGGGCCTGGTTCGCTGCTTTGAACTATTTTGTTTTTTTTGTGGTGCTGTGTTATTTAATGACTTGCACCATTTTATTTTAAATCAACAATAAGCACTTACAATTTGTTATGCTGATCCTTAACTAGAACTGTGTCAGCCAAAGTAGTCTGGACCTTTTGTGTTCCCAGTACGATCCTGATTAATTCAAGCCCTTTTAGCAGAAATTGAGTTTATTAAAACTGCATTTCATTCTCACATTTGGCGCTGTCTCGTAACAATAACTTTCAAGAATAATTTTTATTTGTGACGCTGGTTATGAAGTAATATCTGTTGAGTTCCTTGCTATTCTCGCTTATATACCGTAAAATTTTTATTGGTTTTAAAAAACAAATAAACGCGAAATGCCCGAGGAGATTAAATATATCCACAAGAAAGGTTTGTTGAAATTGATCGAAGTGTGTGGGTTCTCATAAAATTTAATGAGGGGCGCCAGATAGTAAATTTTTAACAAGTAAGGATTTACTGACACGGTTTTCTACTAAGTGCAGCCTCGAGCTCATTCCGATTATTTCATAGAAACCAATATTTATTTCAAGTTGAATTAATAGTAAGGAGGGGACAGAAAAAACAGGCATTTTTGTAAACATTTTAGTGGAGTCAAATATATTTCGAATGGAATTGTTTGCTGTAGCGATTTTATGATTTTAATTTGTTTTAGTATAAGTGCAATGAGTAGTTTTAGATTAATTAAATTTGTCTACACCTTCATATAAAATTTAAACAATTTATGAAGAAAAACTAACATTTTCTGCTATTTCTCTTATTATCTCGGGTTCTAGTGGTCGGATTGCAAAAACTATAGTAAATATTGGAATCTTCGGCTGATTTATTGAACTTTTTATATAATTGTTACGCATTCTATAGGATACTCTTCGCAGTTATTTGTAAATAATGTTATTGTAAACATTTTTCATTTTATGATGTCAATTTGTTAGTAAAAAAAGCTGGTTAGTATAAAATATAGCAAAAAAGTAACCTACATTTGTGTTTCGTACCCGCAACTCCTTGATTGAGAGTCAAATCAAATCAAAATCAAAATCTAATTTATTTAAAATTAAATTCAACTGTTGCCCTCCCCAGCCACTTGTTTCAGAGTCAGTCATACATCCACGGCATCAGTCATCGTAGCGGAAATTGAAAAATTGGACGGAATGAGGCCAGGTAAAGCTAAAAAGAACTGAAAAATATCTCCTGGTCACAGGGTGCAACATAAATATTAATTGCAATTAAATACGTAAAAAGATAACTTAAGATAATTGAAATAAAAAGGCAAAAGGCGCGTGTATAAATAAATATCAGAGATAAATATGATGACCACGCGGAAAAATTACTGAGCAAAAAAACCCGCTTCAAGAAATTGCAAGAACGAGCAGCTCTTCCAGACCGCGCAATGAATTATGATTAAATATTCCAAAGGATCTTGATATGTACAAAAAATATAATGAAATTAAGAAAAATTTAGAAAGCGAACGAAAATCAACAAACAGAAGTAAAGAAAAGGATAGAAAACAGTTATAGATCGCAAATTGTGTGTGACAGATTTTATAGTAGAGAAGAAAGGGGATGTGGCTAAATAGGTTACCGAAAGATGGGCAACGCCTGATATGGTAATTTGTATTTTATATTGAAAGGTGCATTATCCTCTATAATTTTAGTGATTTTTTTTGTAAGCGGGCTATCACCAAGTTTAAACTGGCACAATTTTTGAGACGTAACTTTGATGTACGCCGCTAGTGGCATTATACCATGACAACGTTTACAGAGGTCTCCTAAGGAGGTTTATCGTGAAGAATTTGGGGTGAGGCGCATAAACTTATGTTCCAGGTACTTTGTTTTTTTTTATTCTTGCGATCGACGTGCTGCACCATACATGTACCGAGTATGTAGGGGCCGCTCCCACAGTAATGGTAAAAATTATATTCCTGTCTGCTGAGTCTGCTACCTCCTGCTAAGAGCGGGTACAGTCCCATGGAATAGACTGTCTGTACAGTTTTGTTTATATGTCGGTTAAACGTCAGTCGTTTGTCTAAGAGTAATTTAGTTTCCCCTTAGCAAAATTGGCTTTAAGATTTTATTTTCTGTAAATCTGCACGTGAAGATTATAGATTCCGATTCATCCGCGTTTACGCGAAATTTTCACTACTAATACTCAATGGCACGAATCATGTGGGTTTGAGAAGCATGTATGCCGCTTGTGCACATATATGGCTGTCATCGGCAAGTTAGTAATCGGGAAAGGAGGAAAGTCGGATACGCGCAAATTGTACAGTTTAGGGCCAACAACCGACCCATGCGGGATATATTTCGAGCATATTTGTAAAATGTATTTTTTTGGTATGCATTTCTTTTATCGAAAGGGGCACCTAAAAAAATATAAAATATTGGAACTGAAAGGGAATCAGACGTTGAAAAGAAAAGGCTTTTTGCAACATTTCATATAAACTGATAGTCCTTAAATTATAATAAATTGAGATTATAGCTTGAAAAAGAGGTATTTCAAAATGGTTTTCGTCAAATAATTCCAAAAACTTTACATTTAGCGAAATAATTCGAGAACAAATAAGAAAGCTACTAAACTGAGCGTAAATTTCATTCCTGATTTCTGTAGAGTTAATGGTTTTGGAGATCTGGAAGTATAAAGATGGCGTCCGAACGAGACTAAGTATTTAGTTTAAATGTTAAATATCTCAGAAACTTTGGCACACAACAAACATGTCAACAACCAAAATAAAAGAATATTGTTATTGTTAATCAAGGTTTCCAATTATTTTTTAACTGTTTCTATAGCGTAGAACACAAATGGCTTTTGCCAAAAAGAATGTGTTGTCACTAATTAAAAAAATATAATTCTAAAATACTGTTTTTCGTTAATCTAGGGGCTCATATTTTTTTCGTCCGTATAAAGCACTTGCTTTAGAAGAAAATGCATTTTAAAGTGTAAAAAAACGTAAAATTTTTGTATCTTTGCAAATATCTCAATAAATATTATTTCTAACGTGAAATGGTGATAAAAAATAAAGCTTATAAACTGAGCATGAATTTGTTTTTGTAGGAATAACAGTTTCGGAGAAATTTAAGTTTAGAGATGGCATCCTAACGTATATAGATAGGATGGAGTATTTAGTTTGTCGAATATCTTAGAAAGTATGCCACTTGCATCTAAAATTCATAATTAGTCAAATTTTAAAATGATTTTTGTTTCTGTGTCATAAAAGACAAAGAAGTTATGGCTGAAACAATGTGCCTTCTTACATTTTTGAAACAAAATGTCGTCATTTGTTACTGTAATTGTCCAGTAATTAAAAAAAAAATCTCAATCTTTTCGTTCATTATTAGCATCACCTAATGCTCAATATTTTTGTTCGATTAAAATACTTAATTTCGAAAAAAATTCCAGCCGCCGTTTTGTTTTTTTTTTAAATTCTGACTTCACATTAGTAATCAGTGATCCCAAAAACATAAATATTCTATTTTTCAAAAATAAATCAGCAATAGTTTTCCAAATATTAAATACCCAAATTTAGGGGTGGTTTTCACCTTCTGGGGGTAAAATCAAGTGCCGAAACTATATAGAAACTGAAGATGATTCCTCTTTCTACAATAATTATCCATGAAAAAAATGTATCATTATTCATAAATTTTATAGATTTTTTTACCTCTAGTTGCAGTACTAAATAACGTCAGTAGAGTTCCTTTTACTATATTTTCTTTTTGCATTTTAAATAATCTACTTTAATTTTTCTTGTTCATTAGTGCACATATTTGTTAAGTTTTACATTTTATAAATACATACTTTTCTAGTATGCATATATGTCATCTAAAACGTTTTCGTTTTCCTCACTGCAATAGGTTATAAAATTATTTTGTTGTTGTTTAAATAACATTTCTATCTGACAGTCTGCTTAAATCTCGAGCTTTAGCGCTAGAATTTTAATCTTTGGTAATAAACTGTCCAATTTACAGTTGTATCATATTTGACAACGCAACTTGGGAAAAAAGTATAGATAAAATTTAAAAGTGTGGAAAATACTTCACGAATACATAACACATTTTTGACATTAAATTTTCTTCTAATAGACAAAAATACCATGTATAATGAGAGTTGATTAAGAGTGAAAATTAATTACCTAATTTATTTATACGAAGAATACGGACCTTAATAATTAACTAGTGGAAGCGTTGTACTGAGTTGTTTATATAATTGTTGCCATACATCCATGGAGCGAATCGTCATGGTAATTGATGGGCTGGACGGAGCAAGGCCGGACGGAGCAAGGCCGGACGGAGCAAGGCTGGACGGAGCAAGGCTGGACTGAATTAAAAATAAAATGAAAAGATAAACACAATCTCCTTTCTCAGGATAGGTCAATTAAAAAGTGTATAAGGTAAAATATGTAAAAAATAAACTTAAAATAATTGACATATACAATGCAAAAGACGCTGGTGTAAATAAAATAACAGATATATATAGCTGGTCTTCACGGGAAAATTACTAACCAAAAAAACCCGTTCTAAGCAATGCAGTAAAAGCGAACGGCTAGGCAAGACAGCGCAATTTATGGTTTCAAATTTTTCGTTTTCTAAAGATTTTGATATTCAAAAATAAATTGTTATTGAGATAATTGCAAGGCAAAGTTTTAGCCATTGGACCATCACACATTACTACAAATATTGTCCGTAATGTATATCATTCGAGAATTATATTTCAACGTATAAGATATATTATTACGAAATATGTATATTAGTAAAATGTATAAACAAGAAAAAATTATAGAGAATAACATTTCGCAAGATTTTTATTTAAGTACAAGTGACAAGAATTAAGAAATTTTCTTTTTTAATTTAAATGATTAATAACTTTTTTATTTGTTTATTGGTTCTTTTCAAAAACAGTAGGGTTCTTCCTCTAGCTAACGCCAACATACGTTCTAAATTTCAATACAATCGGACTTTTCTTTCTTAAGTTATCGTGCTTGCAAGAAACGTGACGGACGGACGGACGGACAGACGGACATTTTGAAAGTTGTTCAACATTCGTTCACTAACATAATGATATGAAATTTTTTTCTCTACGAGCGATATTTACTGTTTTAGAAGTGTGTTATTATTCTCATCGTTTTTGTGAAGAGTACAATAACACAAATAAATTGACAGCGATTGTGTTTTGCTCGTCTGTTTATTTTGATCACATATGTAAGGCATACTCATAATATGTTGATAAATCGCAGTTTCCAGCCAAAATTCAACTTAATTATTCCTTTTATTTTGATATTTTTAAATGATTGTAGAAAAAATTATGTGTGTAATTCGAGCGCAAAGTGTCATTGTCACTTTCAAGTGTTATCTCCATAATCACGCGAAAAATGGATGAACATTTATATGTCCCAGATATTTTCTCACTAGTGGCTTTTGGAATATTCTCTCACTAGTGTATAATACATCACATTCTATAGGTAAAATCAGCATAGTAATAGCCATATTCTAAATGCCTGTGTCGGATAAACTAGTTTTCATCCTCGACTAAACAAAGGGAACCTATATACATTATACTTGAAACATATAGTTGATGACAAACAAACAAACAAACATTATAGTTAAATAACCCCTTCCGCTCTTCTGGCAAATTTGGCTTAGCTATTAGACAACTGGACTTCCTGCTATAAGTCATTAAAACTTAGTCACGACCATTTAAACGCTACGAAGCCAGTGAATATGTGAATGGTGGTCAACGCATTTAAACTGTTGTTTCTCGAGGAAACCTCATAATTACGATGACTGCGATAACTGCTAATCGTTTAGTTATTGAGGTTTAGAAGATGAAGTATTCACATAGCTATCACGACAGTAAATGCAATTCTTTAGTTATGAGCTACTTAGGTTGATATTCGCAACCGGCTGCAGGAACTATTGCAGTAATCTCATAAGCCTGCGTTAATTTTTATTTAACGAAATTAAAAACCTCCGAAAATATATGCTTAATAAACAAAATTAAAAAATTATAAAATAATATTATCTCTCTAGATAATTGTAATGGTGCTAATGTATTGATTAGTATAAGTGGAACCAGGATATACACACATGGAGAAAGTGACATTAAGATGTGTCTTTCAATATTACACTTGTTAATAGGGTATTCTCACAAAGGGTGATACAGTTTTAGATACTTAGAAGTGGCGGTGCCGTGTTTAAGAAAATTATTTCGTAATTCGACAATTCTCCTATATCCCTGAACCGATTAAAAAAATTTTTCGATAGGCTTTTAGAGAAAACTTGATAGAATGATACCAGACTATTTTTATTTCAAACGGTTTTTGATAAATGGTTATTTCAAATAATTTTTGCGTAAATTAAGGTGCTCTTTATTTTGGCATTAAAATCTGGTATGGTCTTTTGTTTTACATCTTTTTCAATGTATTTAAATGGAGTGCCTATAATTTTTTTACATGGATGAATAACGCATACAATTTCTCACAATTTCTCATTTTGATATTAAACACTTTCTTTTAATAATTATTATGAACGGTTGTTGGGAAATATTTTTTTCACGATATTGAAACTAACCCAACCATTGCTCAAAATTTCCACCGTTTTGATTCACGCAACACTGAAGTCTCTTGATAAATGAACGCATTACATTGTATTACATATCAATATTTATACGATTGGAACACTGACGAATCCATCATATCTTCTCGAGTCGTTATAAACGTCTGACTTCACAAATCCCGAAAAAAAAATCCATTGAAGTCAGGTCGGGTGACCTAGGTGGCCATGCAATGGAACCTAATATAATTTAATAAAACAATAAATTAGATATAATTTAACAGTTTATTAAAATAGCAGACCTTCTCGTCCTATCCACCTTTCAGGAAACTGATTACTAATGACCTAACGAACGTTTTCACCAAAATGTGGTGGTGCATCATCAAGTTGAAACCACATATTATTTGTAATATAATCAGGAATATGCTCGACTATCTGTGGAAACGTATTTTGTATAAAATCCAATGTACATCCAAGACATCCGGATATTACGTCAATTAATGTCTTGCGTGGAGTTATGGCAGCCTCGACATCAGTTACCACCAGCGATGAGTGCTCTTAAACAACACTGCTTAAAAGTACATTATAAAACTAATGTGTGGTTGAATGCCATGGTTCCTTGTCCGTAGTCACCTCTAACTGAAGATTTTGGTTCGTATTTGGACGAAAAAGGAGATGTTTTACCTATTATGATGACACTGATTTCATTACCAGAAAACTTAGGGTTTTAACTTCTTGTGGTTGCAAAAATGCAAAATATTTTTTCACTCGTAATTCAACTAAACTAAACGTATGTCGTCATTGCAGATCGTGCATGTAAGGTGTACACATGCAAGAAAAATGGGTTGGGTTGCATAGGTGCTTGTAGGGCTCAGAAATCATGCAGGAATACACGACAACAGCAGCCACAGTTCTACCCATTTCAGAAAATGATTAAGATAGTTCTGATAATGACGAATAAACTTTAGTTTAATTTTAATTTAGGTAATTATTTTGTTATGTTATGTGTCGTACTAGTAGGTATACATTAACAAATTTCATTTCCACCTGAATTTTAATAATCCGTATCTAAATCCTTGGTAAAATTAGGAAATAAGTACAGTAATTAATTTATCATAGGTCATTTAGGCCCATTTTTCTCATGTCATGTATACTAAAAACCCTGGAAAGGATTATTAAATGCCATCTCGAATGGTGGCTTGAGAAATATAAATTATTTCCAGAATGTCAGTATGGTTTCCGAAGAGGAAAAGGGACAACCGAGTGCACAACTCATACAATAAAATTTTTCAAGCAACGACTATTTGATGGCCCTTTATCTAGATATCCTAGCTCCTTATGGTCATGTAAACCTTCACATACTCTATGAAAAGCTATTAACTTTAAAGATCCCGTTAAACATTGCAACAAATATTACAAATTTGTTCTTCAGTCGGAATGTGTTTGTTAGAGCCAATAATGGAATATTGTTAGGTCCTAGAAAAGTAGATATTGGAATGGCCCCCTACTATTTAATATATAGACCCAAGATTTTCATAAGATTATGGATAACCGAATTAATGTTTTGCAATATGCTGACGATTCTTGTATTTATGGAACCAATAAGAGTTATGGGCAAGGTATCGTAGATCTAAGTTATGCAATGTATTGCTCTAAAAATTTCTTCTTTAATCTAGGTTTTGATATATCTCCTAATAAATCAGCTGTCGTAATATACACCAGACATCGGCTGCCCAATATACCTAAATTGTGCTTGGCAAATGACACAATACCGGTGTTAACACATTACAAATATTTGGGAGGTTATTTTAGACACCAAATTAAACTGGAATGCGCATATATCCGAATGCCTAATCGAAGCAGAAAAAAGTCTTAATATTTTAAAAATAACTTGTAAACGTGCTTGAGGCGCAAATCCCAAAATTGCGCTTCTTTTCTACATATCGTATTTTAGATCTATATTGGACTATGGCAGTACATTCCATGATTTCGCTTCACATTCCCGACTCGTTAAACTGCACAAGCTACAAGTATAATACATTAAGATTGATATTAGGAGCATTTAAATCTACTCCAACCTGTGCCCTATTGGTGGAATGCAATGAGGCCCCACTTCATCTTAGAGGAAGATATTTGGCCCACAAGTTTGTATTAAAAAATTTAAATATTTCCAACAACAGTTGTAATCATTGTATCCATGTACAATCCCTCCCCAAACATTTAAACTCCAGTTGTGTCGGTAATGATTTTTTTATACAACATGAGGATTTTCTCTGTCATAATAATGGAAATTGTGCCTATTTACAGATCAATTGCGATGAAACGTTGATTCATCCGTGAACAATACTTTGAAGAACTCTTCATTGTCTCCAATTTGGTTTTGGTCCCACTGGCAAACATTTCATCTACGATTTAAATCCACAGCCACCTGTTCTCGATAGGGATAAAATTTACTAAACACTGGATTTACTGACCTCTAAATTCCTACTTAATTCCCGAGCACTTGCCATTGGATTTTCAATTACCACTAAAGTTGTAGCCAGGACGTTCTCTTCACTTAATACATTTCGTCGTCTCGTTCTCTTATGATATGCAACACTTCCAGTACGTTCAATACGTTCTTTCAAATTTTTTAAAGACCTCACATCACGACACCTAAAAATAAAGCATATTATATTAAAATGTGAGGAATTGTATGCTTTATTCATCCATGTAAAAACACTGTAGGCATTCCATTAGAAAAAAAATGAGAAAAATAATAATTAAATATCAAGAAATGTAAACTAATATTTTGGACAGCCGGTATAATAATAATTTATTTAAAAAATGTTTTCAGTAAATATATCATTTTAAAATATCACCCCACATTTTTAGAAAAAACAATTAATAAATCGCGGAGATATCGCATATAGATATAGCAAATATATGTAAATTGCCAAAAAAAAAACAGGAAAAAAATCATAACTTGGCAACGCTGCACCCGACTTGCAAAATATATAAGGGTGTTGTACAGGACCTTTGGAGGCTTAATTGGCGCCAAAAAATACATTAAAAAAAAACACTAACTGGACACCCTGTATATTATGTATCTAAATACCTGAGTAAATAATAATATTTATTATTAGTATAATTTTATAACTGGAGACGTTTAATAATTTCAGACTTAAGAATCTAAGTACTAATGGTGCTAATTTTAGTGTTATTACATTAAGCGCAAGGCAATAAGTAAAATACCCAACTTTATTAAATAGTTCAATCAAACATGAGTGAAAAATAGCCTATGAATTTATAATGCTTCTAATTTCGATTTAATTTGTCCCATATAATGCAAAAGGCTTGTAGACCCCCTACCCGCCCATGGTACATCTCATTAAACTCTAAACATAGTCCGTGTAGCGCTGCTATTAGTCAGTCACTATGTTGTAAACTACAAGATTAATCTGGCGCTGACCTTATCGAAAACATTTCATTATCCACAAAGAAAAACAACACATTTTTTTTTACGAATTTATTGTTTCCTAAACATTTCTGTGCCGTCTGGTTAAATTTTGTCAACTTTGCCATTACTCTCTGTACAATTTAACAAAAACGACTTGATAATTGTGTTAAATCAGTGGACTCAATCTTACATACACATGGGAAACAAAAACATTTGTAATATTTATGAAATGTTACGAATTTTGATTGAACAGTGCATTTTGACAATGATAATTTATGGTATTACATATCTCAGACAAATATGGCAAATCAAGGAAGTGAAATGGAAAAGAAAAATCATTAGTTCCCCATTCTAGCTAAATGGAAGACTATATATTATACTCTGGCACAAGAAAATTACTCGTTTAAGCAGACCACTTCAGATATCTTGTATTTCCGTTATCATTTAAATTATGCAGAACATTTCATTTTTCAGATTGAGAAAAAAATGTTTGTATATTTGAGTTTTGATTTTCAGTATTATGTGGTGTTTATGGGTGCTTCATGCACAACCAATTAAAATATGATAGGCATTAAAATTTAAAACCAAATAAACGAAGATGATAATTACAAAAAATGGGCAATATTCATACATTTGTGTCATATACAGGGTGCGCCACTTAAACTCCCCAGACTTGTAACTTTTTTATTTTTGAAGCGATGACCATGTTGGGCACATCAAATTATAGGCATTTTTAAACTTGCATACAGAGCGATACAGAGTGATTTAAAAAAAAAAATTTTGAAAAAATCGTTAAGAAAGGAAACTTAATTTCTTTGAATATTTTTTTTACCTCACCCTGTACATGAACTGTTTTAATGTTTTCTTATAAAGATTTTAATTAGCTTCAATTTATGTTATTGAAATAAAAAATTTAAAAAACTAAAAATTTTGCAATTTTCTATTTAGAACATTTTAATATAAGTTTGTTTTTAAAAATATTCATTTCTTTTGTTTCATGTTACTGTTTTGTTACGTTGAATATTGTTTGTGATATGTTTTTTACAAATAAAGCATAAAATTATTATTTACAGTCTTTTCAAAGTTGTAAAAAAAAAATCAGTTTGGAATCGGAAAGAGTGTTTTTAATTTATTTCTCTAAAACCAAAAAAAATTTCGAATATGACGTAATAACATAAATTAAAGCTAATTAAAACCTTTATAAGAAAACATTAACGCAGTTCATGTACAGGGTGAGGTAAAAAAATATTCAAGGAAATTGAATTTTCTTTCTTAACAATTAAAAAAATTTTTTTTTTAATCACTCTGTACACATTTTAAATGCCTTAAAAATATCTACAATTTGATGTACCCAACATGGTCGTCGATTAAAAAATAAGAAAGTTACAAGCCAGGGGAGTTTTAAGTGGCGTACCCTGTATACCTAGTTAATACGAGCATAGTTAGAAGGAAGAAAAATAATAAAATTATCATCTTTTTCCTCCTTTCACAACGTCTTGATGGACAATTTGTAACACAACTATTTTAGTTAAGCTCCTAACGTGTTTGGTTGTTTATTATTTACTCGGTCGGCAATCGTATAACAAGACGAACAGACATATAATTTTTATTCCATAAATTATTCAATAATATACTGATGAGAATTGAGTTCAACATTATGTTTTTATGCAAAATGGAGCTCCCCGCGTCGATCAAGATGTGCCATTAATTGTTTAAGAAAAACTCTAGAGAAATTTTTGCCCCAAACATCTAAACTCAGACTAGAATTATATAGATTACAGTTTTTGAGACAATTTAGATGAAATATTCGTCTTTTTAGGATTAATTGTTGTTCTTTTTACTATCGACTCATCAATAAAACTAAAATTAAATTATATTTATCTACGATCGTATAAAAACTAACAGTTTTTTACATCAAAAAGTGGCCTTTTATAAAAAACTGTGCAATAAAAATTGTTATTGCACGCTTTTATTGCACGATTTCTAAAAAATTTATCAGTAAGGACAACAGTATTTTATTCATTATTAATTTTTAGCACAATTTTCAATATGAATTCTTAAGGCAACTCGTTACTCCTCGATGTAGTAGGCAGTATATAATTAGCGTCAATGGCATTGTTTGAGCTTACTTCCTCAGATGGTTCTTTTTGCAAAATTTGATGTGATATCTTAATTTTGTTTTTAATCGATTCTTCAACGTAAGATTCTGCCACCGTCGATGACTTCCAGCCACCATGCCTCTTCAGCTGTAAAACATCCCCTCCTGCATCTGCAAGCATGGTGGCAGATGACCTTCTGAAACTATGACCAGTATACTCATGTGCATTGGGCAACCCAGGATATTTCGCAATTTCGCTTGGTATTTTCCCAAAGGTATTAATGCCTAACGGCTGAAGAGAACACTTTCCATTACGGTAGTTCACAAACAGTTTGTCATGTTTTGTTGCTGGAGTGGAATATTTTCTATAAATTTCAACCATATTTTTCAAGTCTCTCGTTTCACGGTCAATAATAAAAGTTCGAGGTTTACTTGTTTTTGTGTTGAAATTCTCACTAACAACATATTACCAATATCTTGCTCATCACCAACGCTCATTTTATAAATTCGTCTCTTCTGCATGTACCCGCAATGCCAAAAATTGCTACAACCTTCATCATTAGATATCTATCATTAGGTGCTTCGTTTATAAATGTGTATATTTCATCTTTGCTAAACTCTTTATTGGAACGGTATCCTACAGACTGCCGCTTCATATAAGCGGTTAACTTAGAAAACTGTTTAAGATCGATGTCCTTTTCAGCTATCAGTAAAGCTTTCACCATTGAATATTCCGACCAAAGACTTGAAGGTTTAATATGCTTTCTGTATAATACGCAAGGAACACATTTTCAATAAGATTCTTCACTATCTTCAAAACACACCAATCGTTGAATCGTTTATACACCAACTTATATTGTTTTCGTGACTTCTCAGGTATTAAAGTTGACGTTGCAGCTTGTGCCATCTCCATAACTTCTGGGGGAGTATCTTGAAACTCTTCTACATTACTATAATCACCATTAAACATTATTAATTTGATATTTTAATTCAAACATTCAAGAACAACAATGGCGACTTCAACTACGACAGTTTATTTATAATATCGTTTCCTTAGTTATAGTCCAAGATCCCAGAGCTGCCAGACCTACGTCATTTTAGCAAAGCTAATATTTTGACAACGAATAGTGTAATATCTAGTTAAGAACGTATGCGTATTTGCTAGCTCGAAAGCGGGGCGCTTTTGCAGAAAACAGGTACAAAAGTTTTCTCTCCTACGTTAAAGTATGATAGCTGATTTATTTTACAAGTGACGGGCTAACGACATGGTGTAAGCGTCAACCTCCAAAGGTACGAGGTTCGATCCCTGAGCGTTCTCAGCTTTTTTTTTTAACAAATATTAACTTAAGGTGGCGATTACCAAGAAAGAGACAACCGATAGGGAAATATTTATTATTTTTGGCCATAACTTTTTTCTTAGTACGAATATTTGAAAAAAAAAACTGAGAACGCTCAGGGATCGAACCTCGGACCTTAAGATTCAAATCAAATCAAAGATATTCGGCTGTAACGACAGATGCAATTGGGCGTTGGGCTCATGTTTAACATATATAAAAAACTTAAACCTAACAATTTCGTTGAACAATAATCCGGGAAGATATTAAAATACTTAGAAATAGCTAAAACTACGAAGAAACAATTGCATTTTTAACACACGCGCACTGTCGCACGCGCGCATTAAATTTATGAACAAAATCTTGTTGTTCATACGGGAAAACTTAATGAAAAAACCCGTTCGAGAGTCACGGATTTATCCAGTGGTCTACCTGCCTCTGGAAGGATGGGGTGAGGGGAGATTATGATTTTAAAAGTTGGGGTTTACTAGCAGTTATTGGTCTAAAGCGAATTTGGAAGAAGAACAAAAAGGGACAAAAGAACAAAAATTGACAAAAATAATAAAAATGCAACTAATGGGGGAATAGAGGGGATACAAGTAAAAGGTGGTGAAAATAAAAGATGGTGACAGTAAATTGTGGTATAGGAAAGATGTGGCTAGGGAGGTT
The DNA here is from genome assembly GCA_936432065.2 of Rutpela maculata. Classification (NCBI taxonomy): domain Eukaryota; kingdom Metazoa; phylum Arthropoda; class Insecta; order Coleoptera; family Cerambycidae; genus Rutpela; species Rutpela maculata. Next base: position 142,548,170 of record OW386288.2, read on the forward strand.
GCCGAAAGATAGGCAACGCCTGGTATGGTAATGGGTGTTTCAGGTTGAAATGTATGGCATTATGCTGTCTGATTCGTGGTTAGCGGACTTTCGCCCAGTTTGAATTGGTAGAATTTTTGGGAAGTTTCCCGGACGAAGTCCGCTAGTGGGGTTATGTCGTGGCAACGTGCATAGAGATCTCTGAGGGAGGTGTACCTACCGGAGTCTGAAATGAGGCGCATATATTTATGTTCTAAAACTCTAAGTTTCCGCATTGTCGTGGCCGGGATGCTGCACCACACCGGCGCCGCGTATGTGATGGCCGGTCTGATCACCATCGTATACAATAATTTTTTATTAGTCCTGTTGAGTCCGCTATCCCTTGCCAGGAGCGGATACAGACTCCTGGACATGGAGTAGACCTTACGTACAGTCTCGTTTATATGCGTGTTGAATGTCAGTCTCCTGTCCAAGTTGACCCCCAGATACTTCACGCACCGTTTGATTGAAATTTCTCTACCCCCGATCGAAAGTGGCGTTAAAATCCGATTTTCGGTAAATCGGCGCGTGAAGAGTATGGACTCCGACTTCTCGGCGTTGATCCGAATCTTCCACTTGTCGTAATACGCCTTAAGATTCGGAGATTGATGCTTACACCATGTCGTTAGCGTGTCACTTCAAAAATAAATCAGCTATCATATTTTAACGTAGGTGAGAAAATTTGTATGTACCCTTTGTACCTGTTTTCTGCAAAAGCGTCCCACTTTGAGGCTAGCAAATACGCATACGTTCTTAACTAGAAATTACACTATTCATTGTCAAAATATTAGCTTTGCTAAAATGACGTAGGTCTGGCAGCTCTGGGATCTCACACTATTACTATCATCACAGATTTTCAATCACGAGCATGAAGTAACATAATTAGAATGGCGTCTTCAACTACAACTCGAATAATACTAACCGTCAAAGTGACACTCACAAAAGGTTGATACAGTTTTACAAATATTCATGAAAAATTGACCATTTCTTACAATAATTGGCACGATCGAAGATAAAACGTATATAACTTAATATCCATGACAGGATGTTTCCCCTCAAACCAATATGATACATTTTTGTTTTAATATGTTCTTGTCAGCGGTATCAAATGCCTTCGATAGGTTGAATAGTAACGCCACGACGTACTGACTCTTGTCTGTAGCGTAGATATATTTTAACAAATGAGACGAGACCGTTTCTGTGGATTTATTTGATCTAAAACCGCGTTGGGAAACGGTGAGTATATTTTTTTTAATGAAAGACACTAACCTGTTATAAATAATCTTTTCAAATATTTTAGAAAAGATACTTAACACAGAGATTTGCCTATAATTTTCAATTTCTATAGTAGGCCCTTTTTTATAAACTGGTATTGCCTAAAATTGAAACTGCGCGTCAAAGCAGAAAAGTTTACTTATTCAACGGTAATTATCTTGCATTTTCTAGATTATTCTTTGAGAAGTAGAAACCCTTTTACTTTTCCATTCTATTGAGGTATTTCCGCTTAAGGTATTTTCTAACATATTTACCAGAAATACCCTACCACACAGGAATTAAAACAGGAAGAAAATAATGTCGCTTTGGTTGACTCACTGTGTTTTATTTTTGATGGCTTGTAAGGCTCTCTTTTATTAATTAATTTTAAATATAAATAATAAATGAACTTATGAGGCAATATAATACTTAACCCCCGTGTAGGGTATTAAAGAGTTAAAAATTACAGAGTGAGATAAAACGGTGTTTACATTTTTCCGTTACACGCTTGAAGGGTTAAAAATAATGGTTTTCAGTCAAAATACATGAAATAAATTAAATGTCCTTTGTTGAATTTACAAAGCTATCCTTAATAAGGGTATGCGAGGATTATCAAAGTATTTATGTTCATTACATATAAAATACTCGCAAATTTGCCCTTAGGACAATTTATTGCAATAAGAGATTATTGGATTTTCTCTACTGCCTTTAATGTTATCTATGCTTTCTCATGTACCTAGTTTATTGTCTAATATGAAGCCGAATTCCCAAGAAACTATTTATGTATGAGTATGTGGTATGCAAAATACCAAAATCTTATTTCTCGGTGATATACTGGGCGTCCTAAAATAAATGAAATTCTTCTATATTTTTTGTTTCATAATTTTAATCCATTTCAATTTTCAAAATCCGAACAATGTAAAAAACTCTTCAATAAATGTAAGTTTCATATCTAATTATGTATCAAACAACAATTTGAAACACAGGTGAAGAATTAAAAAACAATATTCCTTTGACTACATCATATTGCGTCCTCGTTTACCACACGAAGCAGCGCGCACAGTCCTTCTCTCTTGCTCATGCTTACCCAGAGCGATACTAGTTAATTCAAATACTGGCAACCATACCATACTAGTAGAAAATTTTTTAAATTGAAAATTCGGCATTCAGCACACAAAAATACTTAAAGCATGATAGGTTTAGTCCTTGGAGCAGAATTTTTTTTATAGACCTGTGTAATTAACAAAAATATACCTGTTTATGAACACGAACCTTTGATATTTACACCTAGCAACTTGGAGGTTGCGGCTGAATGAGAGCTGGCCATAGTGTTGTGGCTCAGAGCAAATACTAGGCAGGATTGTGACCTGCTGGATTAAAGCGCCAAATTTTGCAGAGTTCTTATCAGTGGCGCAGCCAGAAAATTCATCTTGGGGGGGGGGGAGCAATAAAACCTAACTCCCCAGAGGATGAGGAAATTTTTCCAGAAAATGGTTGAAAACGGATGTGTATGTAGATTCCTCTATTAGATAATATTGGCATTAATTACAAAATATTTATTTCAAGGTAATTTAGATACTGCTTTGTACTGCTTCTTTATTTTTTGTCTCATGGAAGACGGCTTGGGGGGGGGGGCGGGCCCCATGGCTGCGCCCATGGTTCTTATATACCCTCAGTACTATCAATTCAGGGGGGTGCCCGATTTCAGTGTCGGCCATCTTGAAATACGACGCTATCTTTGTTTTCTTTTGACCGTAACTAAATTTTCGACTTTTATTTGGTTTTTACTAAATATCCTCCCAACTTCTGGGTTTGTCACAATTTTTTGATAAGCGGAAAAAGTCAGCATGGGAGACATCGAAAGCATACCCTCCAGGCACTGAAGGTTTTATCTTCTCTGCAAACATCCATTCCAGCCAGTAGATGCTAAAACAAAGACATTTGAACTTATAGAACAATTCACTTGTATTCGGTACGATGGCACAACAGAACTTGACAGCATCAACAAGCTCAGAGAGGATCTCTTCACACAAGGAAAAAAAGTAAAAATGATGCAAAGTCTACCGCCCACACAGGATGCCCTCATTCAACACATTAATCGCTGCATCTATAAATCTATCATCTGGTTAACCAGTCTGAAATCACTCCAAAATTAACCTACTCCGGCTAACTTTGGATAGAAAAGAAACGAAGAGACATGACAATCAATTTGAACCAAGAAAAAGCTGTAAGGAATTAATCAAGTGCGGATGTAAGGCTGAACTCCTATTAGTCTGGGGTCCAACAGTAGGAAATCGCTCTAAATTCCAAGTAACCTGTTCCGACATGACGTGCATTTTTCAACTTCAGATAGGGCAATATAGGACACCAGAAATGACTTGTCGGATTCTTATCAGCTCTTGCATAACTTCTTAAATGATAAGAAAAGAGACGAAATGATAATTCCTAAAAAAATGTTTTTTAATACATAACACGTCCTGTAAAAGAAACTATGAGTGCTATCCATCTAATTTTTTTATAGTGTACACTAAAGACATAAGCGCTTAGATGAGGCTCGATGGCATTGTTTAAATATGTTTAGTTTTTTGGGAAAAAAATATGAAATCTGTAACTATAAAATATTGTAGTAAGAATTTCGACATACGAGCAAGTACTTCAATTTTAAATTTTTTGTGTACAAAAAACATACCCAGTATATTGAAAATGTTTTTAAGACAAGAACTAAGTTGATATTTCATATAGTATTCGAGTTGTGAATTTTTAAAATGGGTGCATGATGCGGCGCATGTAATAAAGGCGACAGCTCTCCCAAAATTCATAAAGCACATGAAAACAGTTTACAGTGGAATTAGCTGGTATGTTTATGTTTACTAGACGTATGTACTTATGTATATAGTGTGAAGTTATTTGTCTTAACATTTTAACATTATAAAAACGATTTGTGTTTGATTGTTTAAATCGATTGATTATTGCTTGCGGTTCATATTTATTATTTATTCACTAGCTATGCCCGCGGTTACGTTCATGTGGAATTTTGAAATTGACTAAAAAGCTTCTTTATAAACGACGTTTGAGGTAGAATCACCATTCTGGAATATTTCAGAAAGCTCACAAATTTTCTGGAATATTCCAGAGTACTCTCGAATATTACAGAAGTTTAATCTTAAAAGTTTATGCCGTGCAAATACGCTTATTGTAGAGATCAAGCAGTATCTTCTGTTCTACTAGACCGATTTTCATAAAACTTGGCTTAGTCTAGGCCGATTTCGATGAAATAAGAACTAAATGTTACTCCAAGCTTAGATGAACCTCATTGGTTAAGTAGTTTCTGCGTGATGCGCGTTCAAACAGACAAGCAGACAAACAGAGAAAAATTCCAAAATCTGTCTTAATGTATTCCATTACTCATCTTACACCCCCCCCCCCCACATCAGTTTTTTGCAAATATTTTCAATGTACATACACGTCAACTTTACAAATGTATTATATGTATACGTTTGAAAATTATTAAAAGGTAAAATAATTTAATAAAAGTTATTTACGCTCCCTACAGTGTTGTGAACCATCATTCAAATTACCTCTTGCACAAAATTTTGGATGCAGAATTGGAAATCAGGAGCTGGTACCGATAATGTCGACAAAAAAAGTTTATCTGAACTTAAATTAAAAAGTGCCACTGTAAAATATAATGCGACACAAAATGTTCTTGTGAGTGGTATTCAATTGCGTGCTCGTGTGCTGCTTTTCCTGAAAATTGTTTTAAGGGCAATATGCATCATTTTATAATGATAGTGATTCTGGCTAACATGTAAAAATAGTTATACACAAAAATTACGTAATATACAACATTAAAGTTTTATTTAAAATATCTTCCTTTTCTGCTTTCTATTAAATATGCTAAATACCTAAAATAATATTTCTCACTAATGTTTTATTTCTTAAACAATATAAAAACAAGTAGAAGTTGTACTCGGGCATGGCCAATTGCGAATTACCTATTTGATTAATTGATTAACATTTTGCTCGAACACACAATTCACTTTGTATTGATTATTATTTTTTTAAATGAGTGGCCGCAATCGGCAACGCCCGACTACTACTTTCATTCGTTTTGTTGTATTATTAACATAAAGTAATTCAAATTTGCAATTATATTGAACAATATAGTGCTTTTTATTGTTACACTGTACCAATTATCGTGTAGACTATTTTTATTTTAATGCTGCATAATTACGCGCCTCATAAAAAAAATCATAAACAAAAAACTGTATACGTTATCGACAGAATCTTTTTAAAAAAAACTTTTTCAATATATGTACTATATTTGGTAAGCAATTGTATATAAGAATTTCATAAATTTAACATAGTTGTCCGCATATCGAAATTTTTAGAACGTAAATATCAACCTTTTTATTTTAATTATTTTTTTCCAAAAAAAATATTCTTTTCAAAAATACCAATAGCTTAGTTAGCATCACGTATATCTTTTGAGTATACATACCAACAATCAAATCGGTAGGTTACATGGTTTTTTTTTTAATGGCGAATAACCATTGTAAAACATAATTTTGTAATTATCAATCCGCCATCTTTTTTGTGATTTCTGAAGTTGCGCAAGAGCAAAAATTAATCCGACAAGTGTTTTCTAGTGCCCCAAGTAATGCTCTCTTCATTACGTATATCAACATTTGTACGTCATGTCGGAACAGGTCATCTTGAGTTTGGAGTGCTTGGACCCCGGACTATATGCTCTAAGAATTGCGTTTGTAACAAGGCTGCACTTGCCTGCACAGCTCTTTGTCATTGCAAAGGCCATTGTTAACAGCAAACAACATTATAAATATAATTTTTATGATTATTTTCTTAATAGTTATTCTGTAATTTTTTTTATTGAAACGTTTGTAACATAGTCATATACATCATCTCAACAAATTGTGATAGTATCGACTCTTTCTTTACTCACGTTCTAGCCTAATTATTCTTCTTAAACATTAATAAAATATTGTTTGCTGTAAAACGGACTGCATTGGAGATATTTAGCAAAACTGACAAAAATATAGATTTTCGTAATAACCAGAAGAAAGTCCAAAACTTTGGAAGCTTGCATCTCGCAAAATATTAAAGTTACAAAAGCGGCTCTGGTTTCAAATTGTAGCAAATTTAGTTTAAATTAAATCCTTTTTGCTACAAACCTAGAAGTTGGGGAGATATTTAGTAAAAACCAAATAAAAGTCGAAAATTTAAAGGTACAGTCCAAAGAAAACAGAGATGGCGTCGTATTTCCAGATGGCGGAGACTGAATTGACTTTGAATTGATAGTACTGAGGCTATATAAGAAGTGTGCAAAATTTGGAGCTTTAATCCAGCAGGTCACGATCTTTTCGCTAAGAAACCGCACTACAACCACTTTTTATCATATTATTTGCAATTTTCTTTTAAATTATGTTTAATTTACTTAGAAAATGTACAGTTGCAACTAGTTTAAAAATTAATTACAATATATGTAATTAAAGGTAGTTGCTGTTAGATTCTGCTGGGCCACCCGGCTGAAATGCATAATCATAAAAATAATAATAATAACAATAAGCAGGAGGGGGCTAACCGCCATCCATGCAGCTGGGCATGCAAAACCGAACCGGCAGCCCTAGCACATCCGGGAGGGGAAAGCGCTTTCTGATTTCGGCCGTGGGCTTGCTGGACAACCACCCACAAGCCCAAAACTCCGATTTAGATTGGTCGAAGACAGGGCCCCTACGACTGACCCCGTCCGAATAGGGGTCAAGGGCAAGATGGTGGGGCCCAACAGGATCGACAGTCAGGTATTGATGACGCTTTGAGTGAACAGATGAATTGAGAGACGACCTTATGTAGTGCTACGAAAGTAACTGATTTCGGAACTGAAAATCATACTGGCATGCCGAAAGTCGGCAAAGATCTTAGCCGGCAGAATGCAGAAGGCGGTTCGTTACGTCTGCTCCTGGACCCAGTAGTCACTTCCCCCACGAGTTGGGAGTGACTGCCGGTACTACCAGTTAGCCTTTGTGAGGGTCGGAGCCATAGGGAAGAGTGACTGGTTGTTAACAAAAAAAAAATAATAATAAATGCTTTATTTAGCCTAGTCGGGTGTCAACGAGTAGCTGTTGTTAATCCCAATCAGGGTTCCAAAGAAAGAAAACAAAGAAAATTAAATACAATATTACAGATTAGGCAAATTCACAAAAATGTGAAGAAAAATAATAGTAGTTTCTAACATTTAAGATTAAAAAAATATATAGACAAATATTAAAATCAACAATATGTATTGACGACAATCACAATATTATAAATACAACAATAATTGACTAAAGACCTATCAACTGAGAAAAACTACCTTTGTTATTAAAGTTGAGGGATCAGCGAGGAGCAAATTTTTTTACTTTTTTCTATAAGCTATTTGGAATAGAGATTTAATATTTTGCGGAATTTTATTATAATAAGTCACTGCGGCATAAGAGAAACATGACTTGTAGCAGGTGATTCTATGTTGTGGTATATGCAGTAGATTCGACGCTTCGCGCAAATTTCCACCGTGAAGTTCTCCTCTATATTTAATTTTTACACGACGGTATGCGGGCAAGTGAGTGTACTAAATAGCATAAATGCAGAATCCATCCTTTCTTCATATTAACTGTTTTACATTTCAGTGAGGTTGGCGAAATATGATCCCGTCTATTAGCTAGTGTGGCAAAACAAACACATAAATTCTGCATTTTTTTGCAATTTATATAACATTTCATTTGTTAGGCATGGCCATCATAAGCAGGCACGGATAAAACTAAAGATTCAATTAATTTTAATTTTACCTTTTGCGACAAGGTATACCTAAATTGATACATATATCTAAGTTTAGCGTAATATGCCTGCAATATGCGAATCACATATTGTGCCAGGGTTTTTTACAGATAAGAGATAGGATCATTATTTGACTTAATATACATATCATTGTCATTGACCTTGCCTAACATCTCTTTGCTTTCGATGTTTATAGAACAAGTTTTCTTAACAGCTAGTACCAAACCATGATTTGCAGAGCATTTCGTCAATCTCTGTAGATCATCATTGATTTTGGCGCACGTGGCGGCGGTTTTTTACGGGTCTTAAGCTAGGGATATTTGTTGATCATCCGCATACTAGTGCAACATACAAAGAACGAACAATAATGGCCCCTGCAAAGATCTCTGTGGTACACCTGATTTAAATGTGATGTTGGAAGACCTTAGATATCTCGTTGTTTGTCATAACTTTGACCTGTTGCTTGCGGCTGCGGAGGTATGAATTAAACCAATATATTGGATTATCGGACATTCCCAGAAATAATAGTTTGGCAGGATGCAATTTGTGGACTAAGCAGTCAAATGCTTTACTATAGTCCAGCAATATCGATGTGACAACATTTGATTGATTAATAGCTTTAGCATATTCATCGATAACAAGGACAACCACTGTGCTATGCTTGGCACGACATCCGGATTGACGACTTGGTAGCAGATAACAGATATTGTGTTAAAAAAGCCAAAAGTTGCAAATAAACAATTCGTTCCATAATTTTTGAAACTAGAGGAAGAAGATTTATTGGTCGAAAATCTTTAAAACTCTTAGGTTCGCTAATTTTGGCTACAGGGATTACGATAGATTATGTTATCATTAGTCTTTCATTTAAATCAAATTTTATTAAAAAAACAGATGTCTGCACGAATAGACTGCCGGATCTTAGACTATTACTTATTTGACTTAATTTAGAGATTTAATTTAAATTTTTAATTTTAATGTTAAGGTTGAGTTCAGTAGCTCTACGCTAAACTTTGTGTATCTTTTAATTAAATAATTGTATGTTAATGTGCGATTTAAAAAACACATTTTATTATTATTATATTGAATAAACTAAAATGTTTTAAAGGTTTTGAAAGTTACATTTCGATTAACAGCGAGTAAATTAGTAGGTTTACTATTATTTCTTTCATGTTATTCTCAGTTTTTAATTTTCACAAGGAATGTCCAAGGACTAGTAATTGTAATTTTCCTTATATAGGCCAGAAAATTAAAACTAAATGCTTGCAGGCAAAACGTATTATGTGAACTGTAAGAGGTTTTTGCTAGGCGGCGAACTCAAACATTAAATAACTTTTAATGCTTGCTGAATGAGGGAGGTTAAAACTTACAAATCTAATTTAGGAACATCTTAAAATTTCAAAATGGAACACTAGATGTACGCAAATTATGCAACTTTAACAATTTTTTTTTATTATCTAATTTCTAATTATTTTTTGAATAAAGCAGCCAAAACTTTTCATAAGTTATTAACTATCATAAAAAAATTTGAAGAATAAGAAAAATTAAATACTGCATTACCTGAAATAAAAATTTTTGCAGATTGATGAAAAAGTTTTATAAAACTTTGAGGATTACACAATGCGTATACATTTTTGGAGGGCTATTATAATAATAATAATAATAATGGTGTATTTAAAACCCTCGTCTATCGTAGTCTTGTCATGGGTATAGAGGTCCCTGATGTCACCTGCAGGGCCTGCCGCAGGGCGTCAGAGACTCTTATCCACTTGCTGTCGGCTTGTCCGACATACGCAGTCTCGGCCTATATCCAAAGGCACGACGGAGCATTACGAGTACTTAATTACCATTTAAGGTACTCGTATGGGATAGACGAAACACCAGTGCTGCCTTACGCTCCGGGGGATATTGAGTCCGTTGTGGGAAATGAGAAGTGTCTAATTTATTGGAACTACTCTTTTCCCACCGTCGTCAGGCAAATACAAGCCAACAAGCCTGACGTAGTCCTCCTCGACCATCAACTCAAGACAATGTTTGTCGTGAAGTTCTCGATTCTCGCGGAGAACAACATTGTCTTGAAGGAGGAGGAAAAACGGACAAAATATCAAGATCTGCTTTTCGAACTCCGCAGACTGTATCCAGACTATACTGTTAAGACAGTGGTACTGATTATAGGAGCCCTCGGTGGAACAAGACACACACTGCTTTCGGGACTTAAGATCATACCGGCATGCCGAAATTCGGCAGAGGTCTTAGCCGGCAGAATGCAGAAGGCCGTCAGTCTCGGTTCATTACGTCTGCTCAGGGCACACGATTCCCGGACCCAGTAGTCACTTACCCCACGGGTGTGGGGAGCAGCTGCCGGTACTACCAGCTCCCCTCTGTGAGAGGGGGCGACTGGTTAAAAAAAAAAAAATAATAATAATAATAATAATATAAAATAGTCGGCGTACTCGGTGGTATGAAGCCTACGCTGCTCTTGGAATTGAAGAACATACCGGCTTTTCAAAATTCTGCCGAATGGTTGGCAGGCCAGATGCAGAAGGCGGTTATCTTGGGGTCCCTTCGTCTACTTAGGGCACACGATTCAGGTATTTACAGTCACTAACTCCACAGGTCGTGGAGAGTGACTGTAAGGAATTTGCCGGTGCGGCTACCGTGTGGTGTCGGAGGACACGGAAGTCCTGTCCGGCAGGGGGTTACCCGAAAAATTTGTAATATAAAAATATATCTTTATTTATCCAAAAGATCACATAAAAGGATATAGAACAAGTCAGCAAAAAAAGCATATGCTTTCAAAATATTATTAAAAGTGAGAATATAAAAAAATACAGAAAACACAAATGTAAAATACAAAAAGACAAAACTGCAAAAATACAAAATTACAAAAAATATAAAAATACAAAAATTCAAAAAATACAAAAACTAAAGGAAATTCAAAACAAAATACAAAAATACAAAAGGACAGTTTCATGATAATTTTATAAACATAAATAAAAGTACATAATAGGACGAAATACTAAAAATTACTACGAAAATACGTGGGATAAATATTCGTCTATAGAGTAGAAAGCATTTTCTAATAAAATATTCTTGACAGATGTAGCAAACTTTGTTGTGCTTGCAAGTTTAATATTTTCAGGTAATTTGCTCTTACACCTATGTAATACGGATTTGACTTATATAATTCTAATATGTGCAAGTTATATTGTAAATCTTTTCCATGTCTAGTTGGATAATCGTGAAATTCATTTTGAAAGTTAAAATTAATAATATTATGCTTAACAGATTTCAATACATCTAGTATATTGATACATGGTAACGTTAGTATTCTTTCCTCAATAAATTTCGTTCTCGAAATTTTAATCCAAACATACATCTAAATGCTCTCTTTTGCAATATGAATATTCTGTTTGCTGCAGTTGAGTTTTTCCAAACAATTATACCGTATCTAATAATAGATTCAAAACTTGAATGATAAAATATTTTCGATGTTTCTTTACTAGTTATCTCGTGTAATCTTTTCGGTGCAAAACAATTTTTAGTGCATTGTTTTGATAAGTGATCTACATGGCACCAATTTAAGAATAAATCTATATACACTCCTAATAATTTAAAGTTTGTTAGGATGCTGGAAATGGTGACAACTGCCTTAATTGAGGATGTGTAGAATGATCCATTTTCAGATCCTTCAAGGTAATGAAGTCAGTAAAGGCGTACTGCCCTGCAGGGGGGCGTTAGGGTGTGAAGATGAAGTCATAGTGTGTCCGACGATGAGTTGACTTTGTCCTCGTTAAAGTCGGAAAGCCGTCATACTTAGACCTGCATCCTCTGAGAAGCAGGATTTTTAATTTTAATAACAAGATCAGAGGATTCCCACAGAAATTAAACGTATCGCTCGGATACTGATATTGGCCTCATCAGTGATGCTCCAGCAACTCCATCAGTCCCTATCACCGAGATGTTTGGGCAGTCAGTATTATGACGTAGACGTTTCGTTTTTTCCAGAGGATTGGAAGACGCCGTTCGTTAGTTGCGAGTGGATATAGGTGTCTGCTGTCTTGGTTCTCCAATCCCCCTAGGAGAAATATCACGAGGCTAAATCATGCTCGATAAAGATTTGTAACTCAGATTTCTCAATACGAATCATCTTTGATCTTAGATAAATTAATTTGAGAGAGTGATTCGACCTTCTGACGACGGAAGGTCACTTTGATCATAGGTCAAACCATATGCGAACGTAAAATATCCCGCTCTTTCAGAATCCGTGGTAAAAAACGCGTTTCAATTTGATAAACAAAAGTTGACCTTGGAATGACCCCAAGAACGTACAGAAATCGTGATTTCCTTCGCTTAACCTTTTCTTTTCCAATTTAACCTTGGATTGACTTTGACCCTGACCTGATGAGGTGAAACAGACCCCGGATTCGGATTCAGCGACCCCAAAAATGTATAGATATGTTGGTCTAGTCTGGTGAACAGAACATTTTTTTTGTGGGGCTGTGTAATAGAAGTAGAAAAATTGTCAGTACCAAAGGAACTTGTATTTTTTAGCTCTCGTACTATGTTAATAATTTCACTTTCGCATACTTCATACAGAAAAGTAGTTTTCTCCGTAAAGTTAGGTTAGTTTATTTCCCACCGACTGCGGCTAGTTGGAACAGAATTTTTATTTAAAATTTCATTAGGTAAATTGACAAAATAATTATTATATTTATTGGCAATTTCTGTTTTATTAGTTATTTTGATGTCATTAACATTTATAATTTTATTATTTTCAACATTTTTATTTTTAAGAGTAGAGTTGATAATATTCGAGGCTGCTTTTGATTTGTTTTTAGAAAATATAACATTTTTGTTATAATACATTTTTTTTGCCAACCTAATGACACGTCTTCTTAGGAATGTAACCTGATAGATAGGTATGGTAGATTAAATCATCAAATTTTGACCTGGTAAGTTAAGAATAGTATATTGAACAAACTTCTCCCCTAAATAAAGACATTCGCAAACGGCACACTTTCTCAACCACAGCTTGGAGCCGGTTTCAGGTTATTTTGTCTTTCGGCGACGTTGGTGATGCCTGCTGTAACAGCTCAGAGTCCAGATACAAACAAGGGACCACAGCTAACGATTTTTTGTACTTCTTGAGTGCTCGGCCGACCTGGCAGTTGTAGACTAGGGTCATATCTCTTCCTAACGGTTCCAAGGACTTCTGGGCTCATTTAGTGATATTTACTTTATAATTTATTTTTACATTTTCCATAAGTATTTAACCCTTTAAGTGTATAGTGAAAAAATTAGGCCGCTAGCGCTATTATTAACCCTAATATTTGATTTTTCCAGAATTCAAAGTTTTCACGGTCAAGCAGTTATATGTAAAATAGTATTATTTTACGTACGAAAAAAATAAATATGTACACTAAAATCAACTAAGATAATATTAGAACACGAGCAATAAATAACCAAAACATAGAAATTCCATTTATGAATACTAAATTAACACAACACTCTATTATATATCAGGGGCCAAAACTATACAATCTCTTGTCAATTAACATACGAAGTGCACAAACAAAAAATAATTTTAGAACTTTCGTTAACAAATGGATTATATATAACACATCAGATCTACATATTTTAAAATGAATTAAAATACAAGCACCAATAAGCCCTTTCCCGCTCTGGTCGTTCCTTACTCACGCACCCGAGCTGTTGCCTCAGTTTATTTAAGATATATGCTATCAAGGTACCCAGTCATTTTCAACTTAAATTTTTTACTCTCAACTTGCTTATTCTTTTTATATACAAGCACTTTATTAGATATACATTTGTTGAATAGCTATAACCACTTGTTACTTTTTACCCTTTCAATAAAAATTTATGATAAATTGTATGTGTTTATATGCGTATATGTGTATGAGTATAGATATAAGTATACTTATGTATATATAGATTACATGAGCTAACAGATTGTAAACTGCCACATAAACATTTGTTTATGTGGCATGTACATCAGATTCTGAGCATTGTAATAATTTTTAAAAATAAAATCATTGAATCATTTCGACTTCGTAACATATTTGAAATGGCCGATGGCGCGGATTATGTCACACCACTCCACTGGTTCTATGAGTTATGCGATTATATACAGTTTAAGCGTTGACTGCAGGACTTATCACTCAACGGTTTAAGAGATTTTGTTGTACACTGTGCGGGTGTGGCGCTATTTTTCGTTATTTAACTTATTTTATTCTTTTATATTTTATACATAAAAATATGTGTTCTCTAGAAAGGCTGATTCCAACATTTTGCCGTTTGTAGACATTTTTATGGTTATGGAATATTTTAAAACTAATAGAGTTTGCATAAGTGCTGAAATGAGAGGGATAGGTGCCAGTTACAGAGGTAGGTTAACTATTTTAATAAGGTCTACCGTATTTATCCGATTTTTAGGTCAGCCAGATAACATTACAGCGACAAAGCTGTTGGTTATGTGCAAATAAAAGGTATTTTATAATACATATAATTTTCCATATCCTCTTCAAGCTACAAATATTATTTTCGTGCAATTTTTAATAATAACCTATCACACTATACTTTATCCTCACAACAATATTTTGTCCCTTTATTATTAACAAATTTCTCTCTGTGAATAGCTTGCTGCCAAAAATTCGTAATACTTTCATCACTTGATAATGAAATAAATATTTTATTGGGAGTAGACACTGGTGTACTTTTACAGTCTAGAACTATACAATATTAATATAATCCATGTTAATTACAAAATACAGAACCCTTAAAAGATATGAATGAAATTAACACGTCCGTCGTACGTGCCGTTTGAAACTATATGGGAACGGGAGAGCGGTCGACCTCCAGGGGTGGTGTGATGTCACAATACGTTTTCGCGCGCTCTATTTTCATTATTTATTTTGAGGGAGGAGCAGTTGAGAAAAATCTAATATTTTGCACATTTACTAACTACAAGGTGTACTTTCGAAATATGAATTAAAAAAAAAATGCTAAATGAGCCAATTTGGCACAACTGTAGCCTTTGCGTTTCTCTGTTTCCTTAAACATCACGTTGGTGTCATTCGGGTTATTATTATCATTATCATCTACAAGTTACACAGTGCCCACTTACTCATTAGACATCCTGTATATTGTTATTAATATTACAATACTTTTAGTGTTTAGTTAATTAACATTTATCTACATTATTTCGTAGTTTAGTCAACAAAGAAATTGAAAAACAGAAATATATTTTAGAATAGCTGTAATAACACATTGAAGAGTTCTAACAGAGAGTTTGAATGTTTGAAACAGCGAATTTAATTAATAAATCAAATAAATGACTACTTGACGGGTGGTATTTATTACTACTTTATTTCAAAGAAATATATTTGTAAATTATTATATTTTAATTGATATTATCCTCGCGAGGAATTAATTTTTAACCTTAATATGCTTTAAAATTTGTCTTTAATTAGTCAAAGCAATATAACTTTTTAGACATAATTTAACAAGAAAATGTTTCAAAGTCGAGAAGAACAAAAAAGATAGAGAAATTAGTATTAATTTGTTTTGAAATTATTTAAAAGAATTAATCGAATTAATTGAGGATTCAGTCGTACATTTTGGGTATGATGGGGCTTTTTATTATGTGGAGAGGTCCAACATGAGTGGTCGGTAGGTGCATCTATTTTGCCGCCATCTTTAAAATGAGGGTATAAATGATTTTTTTAATATATCTTGAAAACTATAACTCTAACAAAAAAAAATTCAGACATCTCTTGTAGATAATGATATTATTTACAACTTTTGTTAACAACTTTTTGTTATAGCTTTGATAATTAAGAAATTAATGAAAATTTAAGGGAAGAAAAACTATTACTGTTAATAACTTTTTTTTCATTAATTTTATGAAAAAAGTGCATAAGGGCTTTTTTCTAGAGCATTTCATCAAAAATAGTTTGACCTATTTTTTTAAATATTTTGATGATTTTTAATGGAAGATCAAATGTAAGTGAGGTATATATGTGTAATAAAATTGTTGGTACTTTATTTCTACCTACATGAAATCTGCCGTAAGGTTATGACCTTTTTAACGCATTAAACGTAGCGTATGTAGCGCTCTCTAGGAGCTAGACCAAAATTGAAGGTGTTATAATTTCTCATCTCAAATAATCCCCATGTTTTAATTGTTACATAAACATTTTGAAGAGTCATTAAATTACAAAGGGAAATAGAAAACAAAACTTTAACTCTGACACCCTGTATAAATCACCCCGTATAGAGTCAAATAAATCCGTGATGTTTTAGGTAGTCGTTTGCATTTTGTCATTTGACTCTGAATGCGTTAGAAATTGTAACGGTTTGTTGCCGGGCAGCTGGTTTAGAGATTAATCAGTGTCCAGATTAGTTAATAAGACAACCCAATAAAAATATAAACAATTTATTTTGTTCTTCAAACAGGTAATGTGTGGCAGTGTTACATAACATACAAGTACAGGTTATACAGGTCCGTATCTTTTACGGTTCTTAGGATAGCATTTTCTGTTATCTGAGAGAGAGAGAGAGAGGGAGAGAGAGAGAGAGAGAGAGAGAGTAACGATGCGATGCGAAGTTAGTTGCTGCTACTGGAGTGGCATCGGGCGTCGGGCGAATATCGTCGACTCAAGAAGTTTCCCAGTTCAACAAGCTGTAGGAGGTCTGCAGGTCTGGCTCATCCGCTCTGGTTCTGGCGGCGAAACAGCGTCGGGGAATAACTGACAACTCGAGGGGTCATAGCTCAACACGCTGAAGGATTCCCAGGGTCAGATTGCATTCGTTCCGTCGTGTTTGCGTCGGGAGATGCACAAAGCTGTAATATGTCCAGCTCACCACGCTGTAGACAGATTGACAGAATTTCTCACACTCAATTAGTTCATGATACAAAGAATACAAGGTACGACATTGCGCATGTGGGCGGAGCCAAATCGACAGTTGCTTCGTCACGCGGTGATAATTTTCTACCCGCTTCTTTCGTAAAAGTGAGTTTGCCGACGTCTGTGGAAGTTGTTTTTTGGATTATTTTACTTATTTTAGTGTTCTTGCAATAACCTTCAGTTATAAAAATGCGTTGTGCATTGGCATCATGTAAAAGTGACAATATGTTTAAAACGTATTTATGTGGAGATAAAGCTCATTTATAAAGAACGATGCTTACTAAGAACGCTAAGAATCCCTATTTATTCAAAATTCCAATGAGTTCAGACAAATTCATGATACAAATTCTTTGTATCATGAGGAAAATTCTATGTAATTTAAAATCCCGCGATCACCGCGTGACGTCTTGCGCCAACCGGACCGAATTTGGCGCACTATCTAGCATACCTTCTATTCTTTGTATCATGCAATTAGTTGATTTGTGGCCGGGCTTTTATATCCGAGAATCCTCGCTTACTGGTGACGTAAAACTGCGTATAGTTTAGTGTCGTGTGCAAATCCGTGCCTCTAGACGGGAGCTGGGTAGATTTGTGTGCCGCGTGCACATTGGTGTCGTGTGTAAATCCGGAAACTTTAGTAATGGAACATGAATTTATGAATGCTTCATTACAAAATTCATTTATGCTTTGTTCTAAAATGAAAACAAAAAAAAATAAAATTGTAAATATGAAAGTAATGATAGGAACCTTATATAAAATTCTATTTTCATTACGTAACGTAATTAAGCCGCGCGGTATCTTGCTAGTTGTTTTAATCTATAGTTCTATAGTAGTTTACGAAATAAAAGACAAAAAATAGTACAAACAAGAGACTTAGCATTGTTATAGTACTAAGCTTTCCCCGAAGATTAACTTTGTACTATGGCCACGATCTTGAGAAATGGCGTCCAATTTTCGATTTCTTTTTTATTATTCTTAAACCATTGTTGTAAAGACGTATTTTATATTTATTTTATTATTAATATTGTTTTGATTATTCATACTGTTCATTTAGATTATCCACTGAAAGTTCACAATATTTTTGACACTCTAATGTTTTTTAAATGGGTAAGTTTTAACTGTATTGACGAGTCGAACACATTTTATGTCATAATCTCAACGTAATAAACTATCTCAAACTGTCCAATCCCAACCAACAAATTCGTTTTATAATTTAAATGTTATACAGTTATTTTGTTTTATTGTTCTTTTATTAATGCTTCTATAATGCTGATTATATTAGAGTTGCAGAAAACACTATCTGGTTGCCTGCAACTGAACTGTTTTATAAATTTATCATCAAAACGTTTTTACAACAAAATTATAAAATATCTTATAAAGCAGTTAAAAAATTATTTTAGAAACGTTTCCATGGCTAAGCTGTAAAACATTTCAGCTTATAAAACTAAATAATTTTACAGCGCTTTTTTAGTAACCTTCGGCAATATTTTCAGCACCGTTATAAATATATGTTAAAATTATTTTATAATTGTTTCCTATTTTCTTATAAAACAGTTATATTAAAGCACTATTTGGGACAGCTTTGTTATTGAAAGAAAATTGTTGTTCCAGAGTCTGCTACATAATTAGTATATAGTGTTGCAATCTACTGCAATATGGCAACGGCAATAAAGTAGCTACAAAATAAAATTTTATTAAAGAATTTTTTGATCGGAGACACAAATTTTACGTAAAAAAAGTATTAGCTAATTTGATCAAATACTTTTTCCACTTGTTATTTTTAGATCCAGCGCCTACACCAAAACTTCTCAAACTATTTTTTTTCAGCGCTATTTTTATTAAGAAAAAAAATCTTTTCAGAGCAAAATATTCTAAAGGACTATTAGAAAGCATCACCATATAAAACGTATGAAGAAAAAATCATGAATTCGGAAATTTTTTAACTTGACCGCTTGTACATTTTTTGAACTGTATCTCGGAAACTAGACGCGGAATCGAGTTGGGCCCATGAGAACTCTTATCACAAAGTCGAAATCTACAACAGTTACCAATTTTAGTAGCTTAAACTGAATTAAGAAGAAACCCCTAAGCTATTTTTAACCCCTCGTTAATAATTTAAAAGTAACTAATGTTGATAAATAGTAAATTTAAAACTTAATGAACTAATAGTGTACCAGCACACAGCATGTAATTAAAAGGTGCGCATATTTATTAAAAAAGTGAAGGTTTTCCCAATTTTAGTAGCTTGATACATGAAGAAACTCTTAAGTTATTTTTAATCTCTAATTACTAATTTTAAGCTGCAAATGTAAATAATAACTATAGACCTTCCTAGGACCTGTCAATAAACAAGACTCAGATCAATCCAACCTTTCTATTCTATGTAGTACACAGCCTACTAACATAACCTAACCTAATCTAGCTGTCATTATTATATTATTATACTCTTCGCAAAAACGAAGAGTATATTGCATTTGATCGGGACATTTCTAAAACCGGAAATATCGCTGGTAGAGAAAAAATTTTCATATCATTGTATTAGTGAACGAATTCTGAACAATTTTCAAAATGTCCGTCTGCCCGTCTGTCTGTCCGTCTGGCGGTCCGTCACGTTTCTTGTAAGCACGATAACTTAAGAAAGACTTTGGAAAGTAAGTTAGCGTTAGCTAGAAGAAGAACCTTATTGTTTTTGAAAAAAATCAATCAATAAATAAATAAGTTATTAATCATTTAAATAAAAAAAATTTTTTTTCAAAATTTCTGTCATTTGTACTTGAATGGAAATCTTTCGAAATGTTATTCTCTATAATTTTTTTTTTGTTTTTACATTTTACCAATATATATATTTCATAATAATATATCTAATCCGTTGAAATATAATTCTTGAATGATATTCATTCAAGTTTTCTGGTAAGATGAGGTAGCCTAATGGCTAAAACATTTGCCTTGCAATCCAATCTATTAGATGACAACATAACATACAACACACACATAAATACATTTACGAACGCCTTCCACTCTACGATATCCCTCTGACAGACTGACCATAATCCCCCCCCCCCATAAAACACACACTTCCCTGAAAAACCCTTCCCCTCAAAACCACCTTTCTTACTATCTTTTCCTCTTGACCCCTCGC
Organism: Rutpela maculata; assembly: GCA_936432065.2. Lineage (NCBI taxonomy): Eukaryota > Metazoa > Arthropoda > Insecta > Coleoptera > Cerambycidae > Rutpela > Rutpela maculata. The sequence goes on from OW386288.2 coordinate 142,568,339, forward strand.
AGAAATCTATACCATCTAAGAATTTGCTCTTTAGAGTAAATGCCCGTTTTTATACTCTGACACCTGCAACAGGGTTTTTAAGAACATCTTCCCTGCATATTTATTATTACCCTCCCCCCTCATTTAAACTAAATAAATTATTGAGATGTGAAATCCCCTGATATGTTTCTCTTTAATATGGTCAAGCTACCTAAGGACCATTCATATTTATACAAACATATTCTGGAAATCTCACTTGTCAAAACACCCGGCCGTTGTGTCACTTTTCGTGTCTAGCACGCGATCTGTGACGCAATGCTATATCTATGATTGTAAAATGAGATAAATGAGATACAAATAAAATGTTAACCTTAGTTAAATAGAATAAAAAAATACACAATTTGGCAATTTGGCACAATTTGGCAATCCAAAGGTCTGTTCGATCCCTCACATGGTGATTTTTTTTTTCATATATTTTTTTTTCCACAACAAAGTTGGTATCACAAAATTTAGAATGTCCAAAAACTAACATTATTTACAAGAAAAATGCGAAGAGTATCCTATAGAATGTGTAACAATTATATAAAAAGCTCAGTAAATCAGCGAAGAGTATAATGCTTCCACTAGTTTATTTTTTCATTTAATTTATGAGTGAAATTTTCTTATCATATCCCCACGTGCTTTAATTAATTACCGGATATTTTTCAAGCACTAGGGAGATTTCTATATAGTGAAAATTTTCATAAAATGAGCAAGGGTGTTAAAATGAAAACTTAACATGGGATTTAACGGTAATAGTTACAATAAATTATAGCATTTATCAAAATGTTTGTGATTCTCGTTACAGCTATTTTTCTTCACTTATAACAAAAATAGAAAATAATCCTTTTTTGAAAAAAAAAATGGTTATATCGGTTCATTTAAAATACGGCCCTGTCACAATTCCGTCACCTCTGAGACACATTATTTTATAGATGTTTTGTAGGAATCGCCTATAGTATAATAATCTAAAAATGCTTGTTATTAACACAAATGTATTTTATAGAGGGAAACCATTTCATGAGACCAGCGTTCGACGTCGTAAGACAAGACATAAAAATTTTAAAAATCACATTTTTATTAATATTTATGGCAGTTAATATGTGCTAATTATAAAGTTTCATTACAGAAAAAAATTTAAATGTGAAATCAATTATTATAAACTTTCAGAAATTATCAGAAACCAGTAAACATGAAGGGCACTTAAAGTTTATCAAAAACACATGACATAATTCACAGTAAAATTTACTTCACGTCAAAAATTGCTGGCTGCATGGGTTAACACATCTCTAAAATATTTATTAAGTTCTTATCCACTATTCAGTAAAATCACTGAAAGCAGCATATTATGTATTTGTAAGTATGTGAATGCGACTTTTTTAATACATTTAAGAAATCGTTTTATTTTATTGGTGTTTTATAGCAATAATAACAAACAGTGAAGTATGTGCTATATAACGCAATTAAATGAAGCTTCAATAAAACTGTTTCATAGTGGCGGCACCGAATTTTCTTAGAGCCTGCGAAAATATTTATACAGTTATTTTGTAAAGGTTGTAACAAAATACCAACAGTGACTGAATTATTTTATAAGATTTTACATTACATTACAATTTTACATTTACAGTTGTCGTAATAATGTTTTTAAAGTGTTCCTGAGAGTAATGTTGTTTTATAAAATTTGCGTTGGAAACATTTTTGCAGCTTTTATAAAATACCAAATTACTAGTTGGGATGCATTATATTGCAATAATTATAAATATCTGTATACAAAAAGATAAAAACCGTAACATATTTATTCTTCCAACCGGATATTTGTTAATGAATTCTACATACTTTTGTTTCAAATCGAAATTCCATTAAAATTTGCACCATTACAGTATTTCAGGAATACCCCAGTTTATTTATTGAGCCACTCATCGATAATGTTATTATAAAACACTCGGAGTGATCGCGAATTGTGATTTCCACAAATAATTTATCGCATTGCAATTCTTTCTGTTAAAATTTATTCTGACTGTAACACTCTTCCACAGTGAGATATCATAAATGGTTTGTTGGTTTTTATGATCTCGACTAATGAAACGTATAGGACATGATAGAAGCCAACCGAATTTAGATCTCTGTAAGATGGGCTTGTCTAGATGTATATTTATCTGTCGAAGACAAAATTATTCCCAAAAAATACGTAATAAAATATCGATTTTACTCGGATGTTGGATTTGTCTTGTCATATTTCTAAGAATTTCAAAATTAAAAGTATTGAAGTAACATGAACATATTCCATGATTTTAAAAATGATATATTTTTTTATATACATTATACAATAATTCAATAACCGCTATGGTAGATGATAACAGAATATGTGATTTTTACTTATTTGTCGCCGGTGTTCACCTGTGATTGAAATGAAAATATGAAAATATCAGAATGCGGTTGAATTATTTTTATATTCTCATATGACAAATGTAATAAACTATTACGCATTTATTGGCATATTTTACACATACTTCATTTGCAAACCGATCTAAAATATCCTGAGTGCAAGCAATTATCACATAACTTTAATTTTTTAAGAGTAAAATACAATGTTATTCTTATAGAACTTTTAGCATGTCAAATGTAAAGACTAGTAATAAAAAACTGAGCTCCTTGTACTATATTTTTCAATTTACCTAAATTTTTGCTGTTAAACGACTGCACTATTATTGAAAAGTCGCTTTTTATGGAACATGAAAATGCTCTCCAATATAGATCACCTTTGTTTCAATTGTACATATATAATGCTAGCAGCTGACCCATTAAATGCTTCCAAGATTATAAATAAAGCATATATTTTTGTTTACTGAACGGGAAATTTAAAGAATTAATTTATCCTGCTTCTTATAAAACAACAATAAATTGTTGTACTGATTCAGTTTTATGACTACTTTATCTTTATTACTGCTTTTAATGGATTGTGTTACGCGGTCAGTTAATTATTTCTTTTTATGTCTCAATAAATCCTAATATATAACGAAATTACACCTCTAGCAAGTCCGGACATTTAAACTTTGATTACGCAGGATTAGTTATGCAGTATCTCAAGTAATAATAAAAATCTCATTCATCAAGGAGAGAGAAGAAAAATATTTGCAATATTGAAATTCCTTAATAACGGACCTATATATACAAAATCTGCTGTGCGTACAAGAACTTGTAAGGAATTTAAAATATGCTTGCTTGAAAATAGCATTCTTCTAACAAAGAATATTATATATACAAACGCTATTCTAGTATTTAAAATTTAGCACTGCAAAAAATATGTATCTGCAGAAGCAGGTGAGTTCTAGATATTTACTATTACATTATTCTTTATTGTACTTCACTAGTTTTGAATTTAATTTTATCATTTTGTTCGTTTGGTAGATTCTCAAGTTGGAAGAAAATTTTTACAAATTAAATGAGTTGGGTATAATCGCAGGATTATCTTAAAGTTACGTATGAAAGTAATAGAGAAGAGAACAAGAACTTTTATAATACATACAAAAAAATGTATCGCAAAGTTATTAGAACTGTTAAAAAAATACATAATGACCACATATGTCACAGATCCCAGTCAAAGGCTGCTTGGTCAAACATAAATAATGATATAAATTATAACAAAATTAGGCAAAACACCATCGAAAGTGTTCAGATTAATAACGACTTAATATATGGCACTGAAATAATTAGCTGACAAATTCAATCAATTTATTGTTGATAATAATCCAAAAAGTTTAATTGATAAATTTACAAGCCCGGAAAGCAACAATAGTATCCAATTAAACAAGAATTTTACAACTATATTTCTTGAACCTGTGAGTGAAAATGAAATATTTTATATTATTATGTAGCTAAAATCCTTCAATTTAAGCGACGTAGATAAATCAGTTCAAATATGGTTAAATTAATAGTTTAGGCGCTCAAGTTAGCAAAGGACATTCCAATATATTGAAAAGCTGCACACACAAGTATTGACATTTACCGACCGATATCATTGTTGTTAACAATTTCAAAAGGGTGGTTTTTAATAGAATGGTTAAATTTTTCTCCAATTAAAAAATATTATGTTATACATCGGCTATCTTTCACTTCCTCGATAATCTATATGATAACATAAGCAATAACAGAAAATTCCTCGGAATATTTATAGACTTAAGCAAGGCATTTGATCTTGTGGACCATGAGAGACTGATTAAAAAGTTGCATATATATGTATTTAGAGATAAGTGTGGTGACCGGTTGGAGTCGTATCTGACTGGTCGGAAGCAGCAAGTTTCAATAAATGGACACCAGCCTATCACACTGAATATATCTTGTGCAGTTCCCCAAGGCTCTGTCCTAGGACCGCCACTATTAATGGTTTGTCAGATACTTTCAGTGGTAAAAATTTAATTTGCAGACCACACTTCCTACTTAAGTATGCGCAACAATATAGTAGATTTATGGACACTACTCAAAATGTGTTAAACGAGCTTATGCCGTGGTTCCTAAATAACAAATTAATCGTAAATCACAATAAAACAGAATATATACATTTCACACCAAGACTAATGCAGCACAAAGAAAGCCATCGTTTAAGAACAAACGGAAAAACTCTAGAACAAAACCAGACAAAAAGTTTTAGGTATACATATTGATAATTCTTTGAACTCGGAATATCACGTTGATTTACTCTGAAAAAGGCTCTCATCTGTTTGTTTTGCCTTATATCGGCTAAAAGATATTGTTAATAAATCTGTAATATTGTCATAACTATTCCCTATTTTATTCTAGAATTATTTATGTTATAATTTTCTGGCGTTCCTCTCATCATACTTAGTGGATATTTATGATACAAAAATGGGCGATTCACATTATAATTGGTCCATGTAAATATTCAAGTTGGAGGAATGTATTTAAAGAACTTAAAATTTTGCCTGCGGCGTGTGTCTAAATTCTTGAAATTGTTTTATTTATTATAGTTTACCATGACGATTTTTAGAAAAATGACAGTTACATAATTACTCAAGTTGTAATCAGAATGATTTATTCGTCCCAATTCCTACCTTATCTACATATAGGAAATGTTCCAGATACATGGGAATAAAATTATACAATAAATTGTCAGATCATATTAAAGCAATTACCATCATTAAATAGTTTAAGAATGCTGTAAAACTTCTACTGCTTGCGCATTGTTTTTATTCTTTAACTGACTTTTTGAATTATATTTAACTATTGTCATTCTGCAATATACTAATAATAATTTGTTTGTATAAAAATTTGTTCGTTATTTATTATATTTTCATTTTATTAATTGTATTGTTTGTAATTTACATTGTAATTTTATACTGACTTTATCTTTTTTAATTTTGTTATATTTGACCTGTCCTATGTTATTTTCTTGTGTGATCTAATGGATAATAAAGATTATAAAAATTATAAAGATTAACAGAAGCAGGTTTTCCCGGAAAATTGTGAATAATTTGCATAATTCACTCGGTGGAATTTGATAATGCTGTATGAATGTGTTGAATTACTAATAATAGATACTATATTTACTGAATACTGGTCCCATAAACTCAATAATTGCTGAGATACAGTTATTAGCAGTAGCAAAATTTCTAATGACGTAACTTGGGATTCAAATTTGACGGGTTTTAGTCAAGCTAGGTGGAAGTGGGAACCTAATACATTCGAGAAGAAATACCAGATTTATTTCTTGAAAGAAGAATTGCCAATATTTGCTCATTTTGTCACGAATGGGAAAATTTCCAAATATTACCAAAACTTGAAATTTTATATCATTTCTTTATATTAATCTCTAAATTAACAGCTCTAAATGAGGAATAATTTTATAGATAGAAGAGATAAAAGAATTTTGTACAATAAATGTTGAACTATTTTTTTCCGTGGAATAGATAATACCCTCACAAATGCGGTGTGAAAATGGGAGTAAGTCGAAGCGCTCCACTATCGCGTTTTTTGACTGCAAGTTACCCGGAAATTATTAATTTTACGCAAAAAGTTAAGGAGACAATCTGTAGAACTGGAAATGAGATATTGAATATATCTGTTGTGGTTTTCTTTCTTCAAAGTTTTGCCCGATTTATACTATTTTTAAGAAAACTGTGAATCCATTTCATACCACTCGATATACGCTTTCTGATATATTTTGTTGATTATTTCCATCATAAATTATAGACCAATGACATTTCGTGAATTTTTAAATTTCAACCAATGACAACAGTTTTACATTGAATAAAGGCAAGCTAGCTTTTTTTTTAAATTACCAGCGAATAAACTACCTCTAGCTTGTAAATGTACATAATTGATTTAATTTACTCTCAATTGGACTGAACACAAAGTAAAACATTACAAATCCAAGAATTATTATTTTTGTTTATAATTGCTATGTACCAACGGTGGTGTATTTATACAATTTTACAAAAATATTTTTAATATCAAACTATCACAAACTGTCAAAACAATCACGATCGCGTATCAAAAGTCAAATAAGCACCTAGCGCATCGGTTTCCATGGCTACGAAGCAAAAGTCATTTGTAGAACGCGTCGCCGTCAATTAATTAATAAAGAATCAAAAAGGAATCGTTTTGGGAAGATAAATTTTGTTAAAATTAACAGAGAAAAAAAGTAAAAGTATTTAAAAAAAGTATTTAAAAGTAAAAGTATTTAAAAAACTTAAAAAAAAATTAAGTTCTTTAAATAGTAAGGAATTTTTTCATTTGGAAAATAATCTTGACATATACTCCTCGAGCTCTAAACCTTATCACATAAACTGCGGGTAGCTAAATTTTTTGTAAAATTTTGCTTTTAAGCAAATGTTCTCGACCTAATAATTTACACAAAAAGCCCATGACCATGACCTTCAATCTCGGGCATTTAGGGTAAATTATTAAGCCTCAAACATTTTCTAAGCAAAATTTTACAAAAAAGCTACCCGCAGGTTATCCGATAAAATTGAGAGCTCTCGGGATCTAACCTGTGAGTAAGACTTATTAGACTGGTATTTTATGCCGCAGAAGAAAATTTCAACGAAAGTACAAAAAAAAGTTAGTATATCTGTAATTTTTCGATTCTAATGAAAGTATTTGATATAACCTTCAATGAAAAAGATGTTATAACCACGTTTTAATTACTTAACCAAACAATAGCCATTGTTAGTGTCATTTATGTTATTGCGAAAACTATTCATAATATAATAGAATACAAAATAATTATAAATAAGCAGATAAATAAATAAATGTTTTTCGACTTATTGAACATGGATTAAGATCATTCTGACAAGCCGCAGCATCATTCTTCATTTTTACAACTAAGTACATAAATTACGGCGGAAGTATTTAAATGGATCGAGTGACTCTATATGGTGTATCTTTACGTTGTTTATGTCATATTACCTATGCAATGACCATTATAAAAAGGGAGAAGTAGGTCACAAAAAAATTTTGAACTCGGTTTAGTTCGGTAGCTGTTACTGACCTAATCATAGGTACCATCTGGCCAAAGGTTCTCAACCAATTTTATTCAAATTCCTTTATATTCTTTTTCTCCAAAACTATGGGCTTAGACCTCATATAATAATAATAATAAAACTAGTAATAATAATACTTTATTAATCCTTTAGACCATTTTACATGATATAGGATAGGTCAGTTGAACAAAAATATGTATTTGATACGTCAAATTACATAGGTGGAATAGTAACCAATAATAAATTGAAAAAATAAAAAATAAAACAAATATGTAAAAGTTAAATTTTTTTCTATAGATATACCTACGTGCATTGTAAATAGTCTACATATGTAGAACATAAAAGTACAAGTCCACAAAATATGAAAAATAATACTATACTAGTAAACATAAATTAATCTATTCGGGAAGGTATCAACGCTATAAAATGCATCGACTGATAACAAATTAATAGTTTTTAAATCAAGAGGCAGAGAATTATATAATTTAATACACCAATAGAATGGTGATTTTTCAAATAATGTAGAATTATGCGGTGGTATTAGGAAGTTACTGCTTCTCGTGATATAAAAACGAGACGAAACTTTCTCAAAAAGGTGTAAGTTTTTCTTTACGAAACATAAGCATTTATAAATAAAAATTGAAGGAGTTGTAAGTAATTTACTAGACTTGAAACTGTATTTACAGCTTTCACCTGGTTTTAAGTTAAATATTAAACTGTCTCTTTCACTGGCCATACCCTAATATAATATACCAAAATTTATATGCGAGTATGAAAGTGAATAATAAGTATTTAGTGATGCCTTAAGATTAAATACACTTTTCAGTTGTATAACTGCAAAATAATCCTGATTTAATTTCTTGCATGCTATATTAATTTGGGATTTCCAGGATAGATCTGCGTCCAAGACAACTCCTAAGAATTTAGTCTTATAGCAAAATGTAAAATTCTATATAATAAAGGGTTTCCTATTGTAAAAGTTCATGTAACTTGTTTCGGACGAATGTAATATAAGTTTATGACGGTCACACCAAGCAGAAAGTTCATCTAGTACATTATTAACTTTTGTATGGAGAATATCTATATTTGAGTCTGCCACAGTTATGGTGCTATCATCAGCAAACATAGTCTCTGACCCACTTTTTATATAGTTTGGCAGATCGTTAACATATAATATAAAAGTAAGGGCCCTAGTACTGACCCCTGAAGGACTCCTCTAGATACTGTAAATTCTTCTGACAAGTGTGTACCAATCCTCACAATAATTATCCTACGGTTTACTAATTATAAATGAATCAACTCCAGAATATTTCCCCGTATACCAAGGTTAGATGTAATAAAATCCACATCCAAGGTGTCAAATGCCTTGGATAAGTCAAATTGTAGCATTACATTATATTAAATTATTTATTATAACATTATATTAAAAAAGATTTTTTTATTTATCTCACCACTCTCTACTATCAGTTTTTTCTAATGACATTAACTAATTACACCCTACATGTAGTAAATTTTTTAAAATTTCGTACTATTGAAAATGTGCTGTCTATTATATCAATAGAAGAAATAAGGTACTTATTCAAATTTTAATTGTAGCTTTATATTTATTTATAACGTGATTTAAAATTGAAAGTCTGAATTCATAAAAACGTGATATTCTTAGGATAATTATATTTCTTAAATAAAATTTCTACACAACATTCTAAATGACGTTCTGTATGAAATGTTTTTAAGATTTATCCCTACTTGCATATTAAAATACTGTTTTGTTCATTTTATGCAATTTATTCGTTCTTATTAAATAAGCAAATTCAAGTATCGACGTCGTGTCGGTGAGAACGTGAGAACTTTTTCCATTTTTTTTATGAAATATTAATAAAGTTTTCATGTAATATTCAAAGCGCAGAAAAAATATGTGAAATTTCCATATACCTATAAATACCATTAATCATTCCAAATAAATATAACGGCAGCTTATAGAGACGAGACACAGCCCTCAATATTAACAGTGACATCAAAATAAAATGCAGTGGTCTCTAAATAATGTTTTCTTGACTTGCAAATGTAGTCCAATTGCCAGAGATAAAAATTCGTCAAATCTAACAGTAATTCCAAAGGCTCTGAGAATTTGCATGTAGTTAAATAACATAAAAAAGAGCATATATGGTCAACACTGGCGGAAATAAAAAAAATTTTGTTCGATTTGTTACACATTTTTTTCATAAACATAATTAGTAAAAAATGTTTTATGAAATGAAATGAACACCTGCATTTATTTCTTTCCTTAAAATCAGGGTTTCATTTGATTAAAATCACGATTAAAATCATGATTTTAATCAAGCGAACTTTATTTAAAAAAATAGTGATTTTTTTCTTTTCAAATTTAAATGTTACAAAGAAAAAATACAAACTTTATTGGTAAAAATTTGTATTTGCAAAAACTAAACTTTAATGGTGACGGTGCCGTGCTTAAAAAAATGATTTCGTAATTCGACAATTTTTCCTAGATCCCTGAACCGATTGAAAAAATACTTTGATAGGCTTTTAGACAAAACTTGATAGAATGATACCCGAATATTGAAGTCAACAAAAAAACACTTTTGTGATTTTCGCACAAGAAAATTTTTTTTCCTTCTTTAGTTTTCAATAGCCCAGTACCATTCTATAAAGTTGTCTCTAAAAGCCTTTCAATTTTTTTTAATCGGTTCAGGGATGTTGGAGAAATTGTTGAATTACGTTCACGGCACCGCCCTTAAAAAGCCTTTAATGTAAAGGCTTAAAACATTAACTTAGCAAATATATGAACATAAGAATACATATTTTTAAGACAGTACAAAACAATACATGTTAAGTATTTTAACGTTTAAAGGAAAATACTAATTTAGATACTTTTTCATTGCCCAATCTAATCCTAATATGTGAATGAACAAATCCGTATGAAGAAAACATTCTTTCCACATCTGCAGAACAAGCAATGGCACACAGAAAGGGAATTATCGGATCCAGTACTTTGATAATATGTGGAATATCTTTTTGAGATTGCCACCACTGCACTACGTTAACATCTTGTAATATTTCGCCTCCAACTTAATTACTAGCGCAGTTATACTTGCACTTATTTATTAAATCAATGGTCAAGTTCGTAAAATAATCACCAGTGTGTAGATGTTCTGATGTATCTATACTTTAAAGAAGAAAACTGTTTACATTCTCTAATATCAAAACTGCACATATTATCGGTTCATTATGAACATTTGACCAACCAGTAAGAGACATGCAAACTAATTGATCTGATAAATTTTCAAAGCATTTTGATTTCTCCTCTTCAAATGTTTAATTTAAACGGGTTGATAATAACTGAAACCTAGAAGGTGGGACATACCGTAGCCTTAACATGTATATGGCTTTTTGAAGTTCTCTATGTTCAGTGAACTTAAAAAAACTATTTGTTGCAAAAATGGTTTTGGCCCTGTTTGTCCAATTCTTTCTTCTTGTCTTGACATGTTCTTACAACAAAGGAGCTTAAATTAGTGCTACTGCAACGAATCGATTGCCTTTAGCGCTGCTTGGCTGTCGGAAAATGGAACAGTTCCTTGCCTCATTATTTCCTTCGCACACCACTGTAAGGTGACCACTTCAGCTTGAAATACTGTAGCGAGTATATTCCTAGATTTTCGGGACTTTAGATTTCGACCCTATTCCGTAAATACCAGCTCCGACTCCCTGTTCTGTCTTGGAACTGTTCATATACCAGACTGTTTGCGTCGATATTCTCCTAGTTCTCTCTGACTGGTATTTTCATTTGAAATTTTTTATAGAAGTTATACTTTGGGACCATTATCCATGGGCATTCCCAGAATGGGGTCCGCCTACAGTTCTGAGTATAACTTTTGGTGCTCTGTTCCATGTTGTTGCCTTATAGGCGTTGTGCCTTTCATTAGACTTTGCAACGCTGAACGAGCTTGCCCTAGGATAAAAATATGTAGTTGTGGCAGGTCTCCAATGCAGCCGCGGGAGCAGTTTTTATGGCCCCAGTGGCGCACAGGCGAGCAAGGCTTTATAGCCATCTAATAGCCTTATTACTCCCAGCTGCAGTGTCTTGGGCCATCATGCCACCGATCCATAGGTTATCACGGATCTCACTAAACTAATGTATAACCACAAGGCCATATTGGAGTTTAAGCCCCAGTTTTTTCCGCACATCTGCCTGCGCCTTCCTAGGGCAGTCGTTGTTTTCTGTGTGACTTTTTGGATGTGGGTGTTCCATGTCAGTTTTTGATTAAAAAAATGACTTCTATGTTTTTAGTCTCACTGGCACACTCCATTGAGCCTTAGAAGTTTTAGGCCTCCCAAGGGGCTTTCCGTGCGAAGGTGGAAACTGTAGTTCTGTGAGGATTTATGGAAGTTCTTCCTCGCTACACTATCTTTCGACTGACAATATTTATGGTTCTATGTAACCGCTCTGATATAGTGTTCTCAAACTGCCTCTTGACTACTGTCGCTATATCGTCAGCATATGCTAGACAATAAAAGCCTTCCGCAGAAATGTTTCGGAGGAGTTCATCAACAAGGGTTGCCCACAGCAGTGGAGATAATACTCCTTCATGAGGGCAGCCTGTACTCACCTTTGCCTCAATGGTAGCCTCGCCTAGATTGGATACTATTATCCTCTTATCTAGGTTGGCTTTAATCCACTGGCAGAGTACTGTTGAGACGTCTCTATTTGACAAAGCATTCGTTAGTGATTATGTTGTCGCATTGTTGAACGCTCCTTCTATATCCAGAATTGTTGCCACTGCCATTTTTTTGTTATCTAATGACTTTTTCAGTTGCCCACTCAAATTATTCAGCGCGAGGTCTTGACTTTCCCGGCTGGTATGCATATTGACATTCACTAAGGGGGTTTTCCCTTAGTACTTCGTCTCTAATGTACTTGTCCAGTAGACTTTCCAATGTTTTAAGTAGGAAAGAGAACAGGCCTAAGGTTTATATGACTTGGGTGTTTGGTCTAATATTCTACCTATTTTTGGTAGGTAGGAGACTTTCACCTTCCGCCATATGTGTGGTATGTATCTTCAGGCTAGACAGGCTCTGAATATACATTACATACAATTACATACAAATACACAAACGTGGTATTATTATATTTTGTCATCATTGGAGCAGAATTGAGTAAATTCCATCTACCCCAGGAGATTTAAATGATTGGAACTTGTTAATTTCCCATTTGATATTTTTGGGTTTAAATAGATGACTGTGAGGTAGTGAACAAGATGATATACCTTGAAGCCCTTGTGAACAACTCTGGCAACTGCATATATGATATTCGAAGAAGAATATGGATGGCAACTTGCTAGTAGAGTAAAGTCTTTCATTACGCTTTTGACAAATAGACCGTTAGAGAAGAAGACAGGTGGAGTATTGCTATTTTCGAGATGTGGGTCTAGAGACTCTTGCTACGAATCCCCTGGAGGCTCATAGTTCGGTGCATTCTCAAAAGCGACTTTCCAGCATCGTATTCTCCCAAATCCTCCCATTTTCGGCTTCGTTAACTCGGAGGAAGGAGAAGACAGAATGGTTAATATCTCAGGGAAAACCAGATAGCAAGGCGAAGAAAACGCTCTTTAAATCGTTGGATTGATATCACCAAGGAGCTAATAGCGAAAAGATTTGATGAGACTGTCCACCTACAGACAACCGTGTGTATGGATCACAAAACGTCTAGCATGTTGCTTGTACAACGATATCAACTTTACCAACGAGGAAGAAATTTATAATAGTGTACATTTTTCTGATTTCACTATAATTAGATAAACAACGAACACGTTTTTTCAGTTTATCATCAACCGTCATATACAGATACAGCAATTAGTGGATTGTGTGAGTCGGACGAAAACCTGACTATCATCTAGATTAGTTCTCAGACCCGTTTTCGAGGATGCTGAACACCGTGGTGTTAGCAGAATTTCTTGTTGCGGTGACCCACCCCCGCAAACGGCAAAAAAAACCCAAACGGGGTCAAACGCGTATTAGGGACTCTTACTTGGTAATCCCCCGTTTTCGGGGATGCTGAACACCGTGGTTATGGCGGAATTCCTCTCGTATATGGCCAATAAGAACCCTCCAAAGGGGTGAAAGTGTGCTCTCAGCATACTCCCGGGCAAAGCTACCCCTTCCCCCGTTTTTGAGAATGCTACTCAGGAAAAAAACATTAAGATGTCACCTCGATCTCGTCAAAAAAGTAGTCATCTTCATTTACTATGGATGAATGTATATTTTTGTACATATTTTTTGGAAAAAAGTAAGTTTATATCATAATTGAAACATCTGATTTATTTAATTATAATATATTATATAAAATAAAATATTTTTATTGAAGCAAACAATTACTGCATATATTATATATATTACAGATGCGTAGAGGCTGCATGGCTTGATATATATTTTTGGTGCTAAGGCTTTCGCGGAGCTGGTGATCTGGCTGCTGGTTTCCGGGTCTTCTTCCGCGTAGACTTGGTTGAGATCTTGTCGTGGTCTTCTTCTGAAGCGAAGTGAGCTCTGCTGAATTGAGCTCCTTTATTTATACAGGTTATCATGCGGAACATTGACTTCCACGTTATTGGTAGTTGTAGTCCGTTGTCACGGTTACAGTTATTCGGATGTTTATTTATTTCAATGGCTTCTCTGTATCTTCTTGGCCAATAATTCTTGGTGTTGGCTAATTTCTTTGTTTTGTCGAATTTTATCAAATGGCCGGTTTCTTCTGAATGTTCGGCAACTGCTGATTTTGTAGAATTTCCCTTCTTTGTATTTCTAATGTGTTCTCTGAGTCTGGTGTTTATACGTCGTTTGGTCTCTCCGATGTAAACTTGTCCGCAGGAACATGGGATGCTATATACTCCTGGTGTTTCTAGTTCTTCTGGACCTTGGTATTTGGGAAAATGTTGTGCCACCTTCTGTTTTGCATTACTTTGACGTTCTTTTTCTCTAAATCTCTTCCGATTCTGTCCGTACATCCTTGTGTATACGGTAGGTAAGCTGTTGCCATGTATTTCTTTTCTTCTTCTTCTTCTGTTCTGGTTGTATTTTGTCTCTTTATTGCGTTGTCTATGTCCTTCGGTTTGTATCCATTTTTTTTGTAGTGATGTTTTTAAGGTCCGATATTCTTCTTGCAGATGTTCTGACTCGCAAATTTGCTTTGCTCTATGTACTAATGTGTTAACGACGGCCTGTTTTTGTGCTGGGTGGTGGTGAGAATTGGCGTGCAGGTATCTGTCGGTGTGCGTCGGTTTTCTGTATACCTTGTGTCCTAATCCTCCATTATCCTTGAACACGAGGACGTCTAAAAATGGAAGTTGGTTCTTTGTTTCTATTTCCATGGTAAATTTGATCTTAAGATGTAAGCTGTTTAGGTAGTCTTTGAAATTCTCCAGTTCCTTACGGCCATGTTGCCATATAATGAAAGTGTCGTCCACATATCTAAACCAACATTTTGGTTTCAATTGGTAGTTGTCCAAAGCGTATATTTCGAAAGCTTCCATAAATAAGTTAGCGAGTACTGGTGATAAAGGTGAACCCATTGCTGCTCCATCTTTTTGTTTATATAGACTTCCATTGAAGTTGAAATAGGTCGAGTTGACACAAAGCTCCATCAAGTCTGCTAAGGTGGTGTCCAAACCATTGTTCTGCAATTCTTCCCGAGCTAGTTCTATCGCCTCATTAACTGGTATATTTGTGAAGAGTGATGTTATGTCAAAACTGACTAGTATATCTTCTTGGTCCACTGTGATGTTCTTCAGCTCTTGTATGAAATGGTGTGAATTCCTGATATGGTGATCTGTTTGTTCAATAAATGCTTTGAGAATGTCTGCTAAATATCTTGCTAGCGCATGGGTTGGTGAATTCACTGCACTTACAATGGGTCTTAACGGAACTCCTGCTTTGTGGATCTTGGGTAGGCAGTAGAATTGTGGTGTCCTCGATTCTGATGGTATCAGTTTCTTCTGGTGCTCTATTGGTATGAATGATTCCTTGATCGACTTCGTTACCTGTTTTTCGATGGTCCTTGTTGGATTTCGTGTGATTTGGACGTAAACTTGGTCCTCTAATAGGTTTAGTACTTTCTGCTGGTAATCTGCTCTGTCCATTAGTACAGTGGCATTTCCTTTGTCCGCTGGCAGAACGGTTACGTTGGCGTTGTCCGTGAGTATTTTTAGGGCCTGCCTTTCTCCTCTCGTTATGTTTGGTTTCGGTGGTTTGGCTTGTTTTAGAATGGCTGCTGATGCTGCTCTGATTTCTTCTGCGTCTTCCCTGCGTCTTTCTTCAAGACAAAGAAATTAGCCAACACCAAGAATTATTGGCCAAGAAGATACAGAGAAGCCATTGAAATAAATAAACACCCGAATAACTATAACCGTGACAACGGACTACAGCTACCAATAACGTGGAAGGCAATGTTCCGCATGAGCAATGATCCGCAACACGCCTCCTGATAACCTGTATAAATAGAGGAGCTCAATCCAGCAGAGCTCACTTCGCTTGAGAAGAAGACCACGACAAGAAGGTCGAAACGTCAAGCTCTCAACCAAGTCTACGCGGAAGAAGACCCGGAAACCAGCAGCCAGGTTGATATATATTTTTCACTTCCGTGGACCCGCGTTCTTTTAAATTTAATTTTTACATTATTTGAATCCGTGGAGTTACACTCGTTATGAAAATTCAAAAAAGGGATATTTTTTTGCCATTGAGGGGGTGAATGGGTGTCAGGCACTCGATTCGTGGTCCTCTACGTGTTCGGCATGCTCGAAAATGGGTGGAAAACCTTTATGTCCAGTGGTATGATCAGAGCGCTCTCTCACCCCTTTGGAAGGTGGTTATTAACCATTGAGGGGTGGGTGGGTGGTTGTCAGGCACGCGTCTCTTCCCATAATTGGCATGCTCAACGAGGGATCAAAAAGTTATATTCCGTGAAACATTATCAGTACGCATTTGACCCCGTTTGGGAGTGGTTTTTGGCCGTTTGTGTGGGTAGATCTCCCCAACGAGAAATTCTGCCACCACCACGGTATTCAGCATCCTCGAAAACGGGAGGGAGAACTACTTTGGTTGCATCAAACAATAGTCGGGTTTTCCGGTTTTTTTCCGACACACAATCCACTAAATGTACAATAGTTCGACACACCCTATTCGGCATATATTGCCTGCTTATCTCAGCATGATGTATTAATTTATAAATATTCCAATAATTAAACCAAAGAATCATTAAGTAAGTAGTTTTACTAACGGTCGTTTTAGTTGACAAGTTGTTAGTTGAAAAGTTAAAGACATTTGAATGTGATATTAGGATTAATGTACCTTAAAGGCAAGAACAAGAATAAACAAAAAAAAACTAAAACTACAAAGTTTTTAAGCTTGTTAATAAAAAAGTTTCACCATATTTGGGAAAACTTGATTTGAATATAGCTCATATATATTCAGTAGAAAGTGTATATAAGAAATATTAGATGCAAAATTCATATAAAGTACTAATCAAAAGTTTATGTTGACATGTGGCTCTTACCTTGGCATGTATGTTGGAAAACACGTCGTCTATAGCATAATGATAGCTACTTAAATAATAAAACCTACTTGGTTTACTAAAATTAGTTTGTCTTATCCTGAATGGCACGTTCGTAGCTTCGTATCTGGAAAACAAAGCCTTTGAAGGTACTAACTCCTTCGTAAATTCATAATATCACAAATTATTGAAATATGGAAAATAACATCCTGGTCAAATATTTTTCTAATGCAAAAAATAAGCTACGTTTTCCTGGCACATTTCCCAAGATCACACTGTATTTGACCATTGAAACAGGTTAAAATGCCATGGAGGACTGAAAGATAGAAATATGTTCCCAGTTGTATGTAAACGGGAGAAACGCTTTGCAATTCCCGGATATACGGTTCTAATTAGGAGATTTCGCTCAGATAAAAGCTTACTTGCCTCAAGCGTGATTGACGGCAACGGTGTATCCCAAAGTTGGTGTATATAAATCTGTCTATTTATTTTGTTAACATGAAATTTGTACCAGGCTAGCTTTTGCAGAGATAATTTTTCATTTTGAAAGGTAAATGTCTATATCATTACAATTTATTAACAAGAATTTTGGCTTTTTGTGTGAGGGACAAAGCGTAATGAAAACAGTTCCTTTTAAAAGAGATTTTGCAATTGTTATCTGTTACTCATTGCAATGAAACCTCAAACAAAGAATACATTTAATGCATTTTTACTACGTAAAATACCTAAATGTACATCGATAATAATATAACCGTATGCAATATTACTAGTGCTTAACATTTTTCGATAGCCTAGCTGCCTAGTAATATAAAGGGTGAAGATTAAATCCCTCCCGCTACAGCGCTTGGGATTTAATAAAATATAATCCAATGGTAATCCAACCAAAATCAGTCTATTTGGATTCAAAATTTTCGTAATACTGAGCACTTTAATGAAGAATTGTGAAAATTGCAATCCAGCTTATTTTTGACAGCTATCAAAAGCCTGCAAAAATGTGAAAACCCTATAAAGACAGAATCTAGACAGTCATTTCCTATAAGACTCCTTGACGGACCATTAATATTATATTTTTATCATGATTTTTGACTTGCAGAATCCATAATACCTGAATAATTTTAGAAATGACCACTTTTTGGCCAAAATTGGTAATTTTTGGGCCCTATTATTTATGTAACAAAATCTAAAGTACCAAATACCCTTTTATTTTAAGTTCTTTTATTAGCAGAATTTGTATATAAGTATCACAAACGAAAAGGCCAAAGGGCTACGAATTACCACCATTTTACTTCCACATCGAGTGGAAGTGTATTATCGATAAAAAAAAATTGAACATTTTTATTGTTCAAATAGGCTTAGCATGTCATGAAACGTCGAGATTTTAAGTTTGGGCAAAAAAAATCTGTCTGTCGCTCTGTAATTATCTTTTTGTGCACACGATTACTCTGGAACCGTTTAAGATATTAACTTGAAATTTGGTACACATATGTATTTTAGCGTGATCCGGAATTAGATTTTATTTTGATTTTATTCCGTCGAAGGGTTGGGAGGGTAAATTGAGGCAAAGGTCGATAAAACTGGTATTTAGTATATATAAAAGAAGCTAAGGTGTCCAAAAAATTTTTGGCATTAGCCACCTCCATTGCCACCTCCACCCCGTTATTAAAGGGGGTGAAAAAAATAATAAAATTGTCATTTAGTGTGTGTACAAGAATCAAAGCCTCAAAAATTTTTTTTACTTCATCCACCCCTGCTACCACTCCCTTGTCACCATCGCACCCCACTACCGATGTGGGATATCATTTTATGGTTTTTTTTGGTAGACAATTTCAAATATTATGTTATTAAAGTTCCATAGAAATTTATATCCGCATACAATTTTTTTTCGTTGTGAGAGACTTGGATAGAAAAATGAAAATGTTTTAATGGGGTATCTAAACATTTATTTGAAAGGAATTGATGGGTGCGCCACGAGAACATTCCAAAAATTTTGAACACTTTTTTCCGACAAATGAACTCAGTATTTTTTTTGTACGTGAGAATTTTTTTTCCATTTTCCTTTTTACCCTCAAACTCCCGTAAAATTGGTTTTCCAAAAATAATATTTTGCGAAATTTCATCTAACACTACTATCAACTTGTGCTCAAGATCTCGACCAGATGCGTGCGGGAGCAGCATACACATCCTTATTCTGCTATGCCTTTTACGTAAATGTCTACTAACTGTAAACCGTTGTCCGCGTTGCTTCATCCGTGAGGGCGTTTCTTATTTTCACGCTCGATTTTCTCCAAAACTGCTAATTCTCTAAAAAAGTTTTTAATAAAATGTTGCTTCCATCCTGTAACCTTGCCTTTCTTAAAATAATTTGTATTTATTTCGGAAAATAAAAAAGTTTCCCGTTTGCTACACTTACCCTTGAATATTCTCACATTTTATTCATATTGTCTGATGAATTTTTTTCTCTGCAGTTCATAAAATTTGCCACTGACATTAACACATTTTGTTAAGGCTAGGATTTTGCAGAGTGAGAGGGAAATATGCGTTTATTTTCGATTTATTGTAAATAATTAAAAAACTACACATAGTATAATCTGAAAACTGCTTTAGATACTTGCTATTGATCTAACGAATACAACTATATATATATTTTTTTATAAATTTCTGTTATATTTAAATATCGTATAGTTTGTCAATGAAAATAGTGCCTAATTTCAATATTAAATTATGGTATTTGCCTATTTACAAAATTAATGATAAAAACTATATATGGTTGTATTCCTTAGAGCAGTGGGAATTATCTGAAATTATTTTAAAGATTATACCATTTATGATTCTTTAAATATTTATAATAAACCGAAACTAAACGCATATTTCCCTCACACTCTGCAAAATCCTAGCGTTAACAAATACGTATTGGTAATTTATTGTTCCGTTTTTCAACTACAGCGAGACAAACCAACAAATAAATGTTTTATTATATTTTTTTATTTATCCAATAGACGCCGAATATGAAAGAAATGGTCCGCGAATACTAATGACGATGTCAAATAATTATTTATAATAATAATTAAAGTACTTGACCGATCGTTTTGAAATTTAGTAGGATTCTATTCTGATTGACGAAGCAATTAAAATAAAATCCAGTTCATCCATTAAGGTAGAGTGTTTCCGTACTTACGTACGTACGTGCAGATCAACTGACGGAGACATATGGCAATTTCAATTAATAGTTTTAATGCTTAATGAAAGTTCAAGTCATTCTAAAAATGATACAAGTGGCCTTCTCTTTTCAAAAAACTATACTTAAAATCGGTTCCCTGCAAAATTAACCAATAAAAATTTATTTTTATCAACGAAACTCAGCACTTGTGCGCTCAGCAAGAAAGACAACACACTGTCGCGTAATAATGATAATAATAATAATCTAATCAGATCAATTCAATCCGATAGAACTCTAGACCACAGTTTATCGAGCTTGGATGTGTATGGCGATTAGAAGATTATCGCAGTCATAATATCAGCTACAGATGTCGTGTCATGCATGGAACAGCTTAACCTATCTAGAGCCCTCGCAAAAATTATCTAGAGGATGGTGATTTCAAAAACCCGCCACATCACAAGAAAGTTTTTAAATATCGCATCAGATACCTGGGATATGTTGAATTTTGATACGAATCCCAGTACCGCGCGCGAGGAATCGATCAATGTTTTCCAATCCTTACTGAAAAATTGTGATGCTTAACTATAATGATAATTATTCTTATAAACGACTGTATTTGAAAACAAAACTTTCGAAACTTTGAAATTAAATAACTAGATTAACTAAAACTGGGAACTTATATAACTCTCTTTGTATTTCATATTATTTCTACTTCATGTTACCTCAATACTTACGTGAGAAATTAGTTTTTAGACATGATATTTATGGTATTAATAGTAGAATTTCTAGTGAGTTATCAATATCTTATTCTCGTTTAATCTAATGTTTTTTTTTGCAAATATTGCAGTTAAAATGCACAATAACATTGATGAATCGTGTTTCCTTTTCCAGGATTAATTAAATTATGATTTCACGCAATTCCTCCTTAAACATTCAGCAACCATTTAGTTTGATTGTGTGTCAATTCAAAAAATGGATTTTTCGTGAAGTGATAATGAAAATTGTGGCAATTAATAATTCTATCTCAGGTTACTTCCTCATCGAGAAAATCACCTTGTTGCTGTATTTTACCTTGACCCTCGATAAAAAGCTAATCGTTTTTCAAAATCAGTACCAGCTCTTGCTTAAGTTTTATGTTATATGGAGGCATCTTATTTTTCTTTTAAACGACTTGCGCTGTCGTTTTATTTACATTTAATTGATGGGAAATTAAAGGAGATTTTCGTTCGTTCTGTTTTCTTACAAGAAAAATTTTTGTTAATTCTATAACAGTTTCTTTGTCTGGCTGCCTTCTTTCTGGATAGCTTTTATCATATATCCTTGTTGCTAGTAAACAATTTTTGTCATTTGTTCCAAGTGCATAAACCATATTCATCATTTTTTATTTAGAGAAATTCAGTTTCAAATCAACAATCAAATACTATTGATTTGACGGATTGATTTTAATTTCAGCTGTTTTTAAAGATGACTTGTAAACTTTAAAATGAGCTCTTTTGTTGAAAAACTCTTAAGAAACAGTAATTTTAAGTATATGACATCCATAATAAAAGTGAATTGGGAGAAAAGATAAATAAAGTGGCATCATAAAGTTCAGGTTGAAAAACCGAAGCAAATTGCGTTTGAATATCACTAAATCGAATCTTCTGTAGAAAGTTTCTTGCAGAGATTATTTAAGTTCATGTTAAAATTACGACTTCAGAAAAGCTCTCGACTTCATTATTACGAAATATTAGTTTCTTATTAAATGTCAATACTAAGGTTGCAGTGGCGCATTTTCTCATTACGTGAAACCTTCAACATGTATTTCCTTGCATTATTAGGCAACGCCGCATCCAAAAATAAAAAAACAAATGGTATCATTGTGAAGGTAACTATGGATTATTTAATAGATATAAAACTAATTTTAAAATATGTTACTGTTAGTTTTCTATAACTCCTGAATGAATAACATTTTTGCACGTTTTCTAACAATGGAGTTACAATGAAATAGAAATTATTCACAGTTTTGGGTCACCCTGTACATGAACTATCGAGACCTGCCTTAAGAATATTTTTGTATTTTGCGTAAATATTAAAATGTTTTAATAATTTGAAACTGTAAATCAACAAATACATATTTTTCGTTAGAAATTAATTATAGCAATATTTACAAATCAATGAACTAGATATAATGATGTAAAGTCAACCTAAAAGCTACCTACCAGTGTTCTGTAAATCTTGTTCAAACTTTACTAATTCCAACTTTATTAGACTCCAGTGAGATATGTAGGTATTTTGTCTTAGCTAACTCCGTATTTAACTAAAATGCAAATTCCGTTGACCCGTGGTAATACATTTGAAATTTAGACAACAAAAACTGTCGTAGCAAAGTTTATATAACAAGCTGCATAAACAAGCTTGGAAGTTTGTTTGGTGAATAAGTTTAACAACTATTTTCTCACTATACCGACTTTATCGAAAATATGTTAAAAACATTTTTTCAAAGATCTGAGTTCACATATTTCATATTCATATTTTTATTTTTCAGGAGACAATAAGGACGAAATTAATATACAGGATGTCTGCTGTAGATGTACAAATATTTCGCATGATAACATATTGATCCAAAAGAAGAAAAAAAAGAGTTATAAAATTTTTGGTTTACTCCAACAGTTTTGCTTAAATTAACTATTTTCTAAAAATACGATATTTTCAGGCCAGACAGTATATATACTGAATGGGCCTTGGCCTTATCAGCGGGTGCGTCTAAATAATTAATTGAGTGAACTGTATTTTATGTATTATGTATCTCCAAACAAAAGAAAAATAATTTTAAAATGTGGAAAACTTACCTACTTTCGGGATATCTCGTGGTTTCACTGTTGAAGTCGGTAAGGTGGAAAGGATAGGAAATTAGGGATGTCAAATTTCCGACACTTTAAATTATTATTGATTAAACTAATAACACTATATAAATTAAAAAAAATATTATAATTCATTTTTCTAGTTTGATAACTATATGCGTTTGATAACTATATATGTGCGTGAAGCCGCGTGCTATCTATCTACTTTCTATCTATCAAATCATATCTAGCGCCCGGTGCTATTAGTTTTTTACGAACCTTTTTGCTAGACTTTGAAACTTTTATAAAGTACTTACACCAAAATATATAAAAAGTTAAAAAAAAACTTATTTTATCCTACAATTAATATCCGCGTAAACATATACAGTATGTCCGCGGATGGGTTTTACAATAGGTGTAATGGCTAAAATTTTTAATTTTTCGAGAAAATTGCTTGCCTAAGAAATAGTAATGACGTTGAGAAAAATTATATTTTTTATACGGGGTTCTTAAAAATTACAAAAACTTAAAATTCCGTAAGAGTAAACAGGATATATTTTTTATTTTGGAACAAAATGTGAAATAAAAATTTGTTTCAAATTATATGGTAATTTTCATTTGAATATTACAACGTTTCGAAATAAGTGAATTTTTAGTAAAATACTTGTCGAGTTTTGTCAAATTTTTATTTTTTTTTAATTTTATTTTATTTTGACAAATAATACAAACTGTAGAAATTTAGAATCCTATTTTAGGAACATCCTGTATAATTCCTGTAATGTTCTATTTGATTGTTAGGTGCGTTTTTACCTAGTTACTTACGTCTGCATATCATGACTTATCTGAATTAAAAAAATTGTTTTAAAATGTTAACTGTCGAGCAAAGATTTTTTTTAATAGAGTGCTATGGATACGGCAGAAGTTCATACCATTGTGATCTTCAACATATCAGTGAGAGAATTCCCAGTGTGCATGTTTCGAGAATGGCAGTTCATAAATTGGTCAAAAAATTTTAAAAACTGGTTCAATGCAAATAGAAAGAAAAAAATGTATGATCAAAATGACACCGCCACAATTTTAGTGTTGGCATCTGTTGCTAAAAATCCCCAACTCTCGTTAAGAAATCGAACCCGGCATTTAGAGGTGGTTAAAAGAACTTGTATCCAAAAAATTTTGAAAGAAAATAAAATATTTCCGTACAAACCTCATTTTAAATTTACCTTAGAAAGAGGAGATGAAGCAAAACGACTAGATTTCTGTTTATGGGTTGGCAATGAAATTTTAAGTGGCAACACGAATTTTTATAAACTGATAGTATTCTCCGACGAGTCAGCGTGTTCAACAAATGGGACTGTAGCTTCACAACATGTTAAGTATTGGAGTGAGACCAACCCTAAATTTAGAATTTTTACTGGAAGGCAATATTTAAAAAAAGTTAATATTTGGTGCGCTATTTCATATCATGGCATAATAGGGCCATACTTTTTTGAAAATACGTGCAGTACTAACTCTTATTTACATATACTTAACAAATTATTTTCTGGTCAGTTAACTTGCCGTTGGAATATCATAATAGAATGTATTTTCAACAGGATGGATGTTCGGCACATTATGCCTGCGTCATACGTAATTGACATAATAGCAAATTTGGACGACGGTGAATTGGTCGCAATAGTCCATTTTTGTGGCCTCCATGAAGTCCAGATTTAGGGGCGAGCGTAGAGGCGTCTTGACTGTGCATATATTTTGATACTCCAGTCAAGCAAAGTTAGTCGCGGCTAGTACTTGGATGGGTGAAATTCATCTTGGGAAACACAGCGATCTCGTCCCACCTTCTAGCGGCTTGTATGTATATCAGCGTATACGCGGAAGCTATGTAATTTGAAGACGAGGATTACGTAGTGGATATACCATCCTTCGGAGGGGATGTAAGGCAGGCGGTCACTTGTCTTTCTATTAAATGTTAGGCAAGTAAAAGATCCCTACTCTTCGAAAGAGAAGAGGTTCTGCAAAATTTCCAGGTTGGCGGTAGCTCGACTCCTGGCGTCGGTGATAGGCCCTGGTAGCGGAAATAGGCCGACGTTAAATAAATAGATAAAAAAGTCCAGATTTGACAATTGCGGATACATTTCTCTGGGGGCATCTAAAACAAATTACTTAGCGACAACCCATAGACAACGACGCTAAAACTTTAAAACAGCGCATTTCTGCAGCTGTGCAATCAATTTCCATTGAGGAAGTTAGAAGTACTGCAAATATAAAAAATATAATTTTTCTCAACGTCATTACTATTTTTTAGGCAAACAAAAACTTTTATAAAGAATAACATTTCCTGGAAAAGTTATAAATTTTAGCCCTTACACCTATTGTAAACTCCACCCGCGGATATACTATATATAATATTGTGCAGGTCCGATGTGCAGTAGAAACTGAAATCAAGTTCATTGTCTTCTTGTGACCTACATATCCCTTGACACAGGATGTAATTAGTTTCGTGTCATTAAAAAAAAGTGGTAATGGGGACCAACTAGATGAACAAAAAACCTTTATGACTTTATGCTCTAGGGGCACTCTGAAAAAACTGACCTAGGTCAACAATTTGAATATTAGGAAACATTTGAGAACCACTGCCTTTCTGGGTCAATGGAGGTGTAGTTCCCAATTATACAACTTTTAAATTGTCATAAAAAAGTGTAAACATTACCAACCGACTCGTTCTCGGCGACCCGTGGTTTCAAAGTAAAGAAGTTCGGCATCTTTGATGACCGCCCCAACCGAACCAATTATAAAAATGTAAATAATTCGTTATCTCTTTTTCCAGAACTGCAAGAAAATGATGGGCGTAGAGGCTTAAACACAGCACTTCTTTACATGTGTGTTTTTTTAATTTAGAACAAAATATTGGAGCCTTTATTGTTGTTTATAATTTATCAGATTTAAATGTGATTTATTAAAATTTGTAACCTAAATGAGTGTTCTAGGTTAAAAGCTTAAAAAATGAGTAATTATTGCATTACATTGGGAAATAAAGAGTTAAACGTCTGAGATACGCTGACAGAAAACGATTATGTGTATTTTGAGTTAGGAAAAAACTGATTTATTTAACGAATTGCCAATCAGGTATCGAAAACTAAAGTATTCGATAAATCTAGAACTTACCAATAAATTATTGTTATAAAGCTGTTCCGCAGCAGCTGCAGTTCCACGACATTCTCCATACATCAAGTGCATATCTACGAGCTCTGGGTAAGTGTAACCTCCCATAGCGTTCAAAATCAGCGTTTTAAAATACCACACTAAACTATCAACTAACGTTGTCAATAAAGAAAATAAAAATAAAAACTTGGTCCAAAATCCAAAAAGCAACACAGAAAGAACGAACAAGTAAGTAGTGTCTGTACGTAATCAAGAACTTGAACGGTAAGTCAATAAAATAAATCTTAACTACGTGGCCCAAGATTAAAAAAAACAAAAGCAACATAAATAACAGCGAACGGTGTGTACTTAACGAAGTGCCCACAGAAACTAAAATATTGCACAAGGGAGAGTATAGTTTTCTTCAGATCTACTAAGCACTCAGAAAACGTCGACGTCTTTCACCTTTACCACACCGCTAAAGACCTTACCTTACCTACCTTTAAAAAGACATAAAAAAGTGTGATGATTATCAACTTGTGTCCTCGCCGACGCGCGGTCTCTAACAAAGGAGCACGACACTTTGATATAGCCGTATTACGTATTTGATGGTTAAAGGCGCCGACATACGCTAAGATAAAAGCCTATCCCACATTCCAGCAGTCCTTAATCAATACTACTGAAAATTTTCGAAATTTTTGTTTATTTTTTTTCTAAAACTGTGGACTTTAGACCCCATGTTATGTAAGGTTTTTTTGTTCGTTTAGTCGTTCCCCACCACCAGTTTTTTTTAATGACACGAAACTGATTACACCCTGTATTATGTTCATTGTATTGATAATGAGACATAAAACTCTTCTAAAAAACGCTGGTGTCTCATTCATAAAAGGAATCCTCTGCTGTCGGCGTCGGCGTTCACAGAAAATGTTTAGGCGTTTTTCATACTTCATTGTATAGCCGTAGGTAGGCCGCTGCTTAATAACCCTACAATGTTCACAATTTGTTCGATATGTCTAGTTTTAAGGTGGTCGGTTCGGTTCGGTGAACGTAATTCAAGAATTTCTCCTACATCCCTGAACCGATTCAAAAAATTTTTTGATGAACTTTTAGAGACTACTTTATATAATGGTACTAGACTATTTAAAATTAAAAAAGGAAAAAAAATGTTCTCGTGTAAAAACCAAAAAAAAATTTTTCTGTGATTTCAATAGTCTGGTACCGTTCTATTAAGTTTTCTCTAAAAGCCTATCAAAGAATTTTTTCAATCGGTTCAGGAATATAGGAGAAATTCTCGACCTACGAAATCATTTTCTTAAGCACGGCACCGTCACCCTTAGTTAATTTTTAGTAAAAATAATAAAACGGTGTAATGAACGATAAATTAAGTGTATATTGAAATTAAATTAACCGCTATTAATTTAATTACTACAGTGGTTAAAGAAATTTTCTATAATGAATAAAAACATGGTAGTTCTTTAATCTCATCGTTAAAATATATTTTTTACAGACAGTAAATTACTGAGATCAGTGACATTTTTTCAATAAAGAACAAGGAGCTTCAAAGAACCGACCTGGACATCCTACTTTTTCTAATAAATTCTGTGGAATAATTGTGACATGCCACGACATTCGAAGTAGCAGTTAAAGCTTGTGTGCTTTTTGGGGGCAGAATTATTTACTAACGTAATATTTTGTCGAACTCCTCTGTACATTTCCTTAAATATCTAAGGAATAATAAACCAGACTGCAACCAACAGCTATTATCCGGACTAATGCCCCGCCGAGCGCCGAATTACGAATTACAAAGCTGGCTGCGTTAAGTGTAATAAATATGTATTGCCACAAAACGCTGAAGTTTCCATTGCAACAAACAACAGCCGAAATACTTTTTCCTACTCAAAGGAGCTCTCGTGTCCACACCATCTGCAGACTACGTGGTTTTATAAATCTCGTCAAGTATCAAGAGTGATCGAAGGTCTTATTTCAGTCACCTTGCACTGACGAGAGCAAACAGCTCGATACTGCAGTCTGCAGCCATAACTTAATTTTTATGGTAGACAGGTGGTTAAGAACCAAATTGTAAGTGATTGAATTACCCCTCAGTTTTGTAATAAACATCTTAAACGGGCGTTGACATTTTATTTTTAGAATGAAGTGAAAAAACACTACTGAAAAATTTTAAAAATTTTTGAATAAATTAGACAAGATTAGTCTTAAATTAAGGTAATTTCATAAGCTACAAGTTGTCCAATTAACACTTTTTGACAAAAATTCGCAGTTTTCAACACATTTGCAAAAAAAACATTTCTCCACTCTCCAAAAGTTTATCCGGCACTTCAAGTGCAGTTTTCTATTTTCATCAAACCATAAACAAATAATTAGAGTTTAAGAAATCATATAAAAAAAGATTGAAAAAAATAGCAATAAACAATTTTCCAAAAAGGAGACTATTTACGCACATATTTACTTCCTAATCGTCAAATTTTTTTTTACTCCTACATCAAGAAAGAATATTTAATCAATACACATAATATTCTATTTCAATTGCACCATTGCAAATGATAACAAATAATCTTACATTCAGATTTTTGAAACGCAACGTTGATATATTATCCCTTACTGATTGATTACCACCGTATCCTACATAGTTGGATTTGAAATATCTACAACTGTTTATTACAGTCTATGTTCCGTAAATTTAATTTGCAACCACGACTGAACACTTTTTGTTATCATTTTGTCTTCGAAATTCAACTAACTTCGACGACTGTCATTTTCCTGTTTTAATAATATCGAAACTTCTAGTAGTTTCCGTCGGAGTTTGTTTTCCAACTACATCAACTTCTTTGTTTCCTTATTTCAAGATGTTTTTATTTATTTTCTATAAACGAGATGATACTCGCAGCTCAAGATTCACAGCACCAATGTTATAGATTGTTACGTTGCTAATAATTTATTTTGTGTAAAGTACGTGATGTGAATGGAAACGGGTGATACATTTTTATTACGTTATTAGCAAAAATAAGAGAGAGAGAAACTTATAATTCTTTGCTTGTATGAGAAATATTGATGTAGGTTTTGGAAAACTTATACAATTTTTAGAGGGATGCATTATTTGATAATATTCTACGTCGTTGATGGATTACTGGTATCATTTACGTCTGTCCCAGGTGTCAACGGAATCATTAGACAAGCCATAGTTTACAGAGTCTTCAACATGTAAGTCTTTGGAAGAGGTAATATATACCAAAAATGTCAAGTTTTTCATAATTTGACACTTCTCCATCACTTCCGGTTTCCCCGGAAATGAGCCCAACTTTGAAATTTTAAATGGATGCATATTTTTACATTTTGGATTCTAAGTACGACTGTGTAGTTTAAAAAAAAATTGAGACTACTTGATTTTCTTAGGGCTATTTTTATTTTTGTATCTAGAGTGCAGTAAATGCACAATGAAATGGACCAAAACAATAAAAGTAAAATGTAAACGTGAGATTGGTTTAGTAGCTACGACAAACCAAAATTTCCGAAATCACTAATTTGAAATTATGTCAAGTTTTTTAAACGGTAACATCTTTTAGACACCCAGACAAACACTATTTTCGCAACAAATCTATTGATACCTTCAAATCGAAAATCGGTTTGATATTAATAGTCCAGTCAATGAATGGTTTCTAGAGGGAAATGCTGAGATCACAATTTTTGACTAGAGGGCTGTGTTTGGACTATTTAGGAGGTGAACATACCAAAAGTCCCCGAACGTAGGAGGTGGGGGGGGATGCAGGGGGGCACGAAGAAGGTCCTGATTTTTGGTTTTTAGCTCATATCTCGAAAACGGTTAGCCCTAATCAAAAAGTGGCTATATGCAAAATTAAAGCTGACTAAATTTTTTACAATAATGTTTCTATTATTTTTTTTCGTATCTACTATGGTTCAGTAATGAATTGTATATCTTTTGACTGTATTTTAACTTTATTATAAATTTATTATAAATTGAAAATAAACTTTAATAATCATCGTAGAAAAAAATTTCTTGTACAGATATACGTTTCACAACAGACTGAACTGAAATATCGAATAAAAAATGTCTTTGCGTCTGTAAGTGTGTCTGCGTTTATAAATAACTTATGAATAAATCTGCATATCTGTTTTTTTGGAAGAAAATAGAAACCACGAATATTTCTAATATTTCTAATTTTACATAAATCGCAATTACTAAAGAAATAATTAATCTCTTTTAATGAAACTTGGTGAAATTATAGGTCTTATAGGGGTAACTTATTATGAAAAATTACAAATGAAAATATTTATTACGAGATTTTTCTAAAATATTTGAAGTTTCATAAAAGAACTGGCATTTGGTCACACTAAGACTTTGTTTTCCTCATTTGTAGCTTTAAAATGGCGATAATAATATTGTATCATTTTAAAGTTAAACTTCGTGCATTTTTTTAAAATGCTTTTTTGTGTAATGCATTTTTTTATCGAAAAAAATGTATCGTCGAATACTTTTGTCATGTGTTAAAATTGCTTCAAAAACGAACAACTAAAAAAAAATTTAACTCTCTACATTAATTAGAAGCTGAGATATCGTATCTTTTGCATTTCGTGCATTTATATATCTTAAGCTGAAATTAGTTCTGCTTATTTTCTAATATTGAGGACTTTAGTGAATACATAGAATGAAATATAATCAATTTCGGCGGTATACGCTCGCTCGTTCATCAAAACCTCCCACTGCCACAACAAGAATATTTCCCCCACTTCCGCTACTGAAGCTTTAAGATTTTAGGAGAACATGCGAAAATGATATCCTTGCATTCTATTTACTCATTTAGAGTGCTCAGACAAAGTTAAATGCGTTTCGCTGAACGTCAGCAAATGTCTTTTTTCGTATGTTCTTGCTGGATCTAATTTTTAATTTGGAGTATGCAGTTTACGATGAGGTTAAAACGCTATTCTTGCTCTTTTGATTTCGATACCGTACGGCTCTCTCCCTCATGTGTTAATGAAAATGTGTTTAGAAACATATTTTGTTTGGCCTGATTCGATGAATAGAAATCGAGATATTAAAAAAAAAAACGAGAAAAAAACACGTTTTTCAAAACTAAAATTTAATTTCCAAGAAACGCTCCAGTCCCAGATTGAACAAAACATTACTGTAACCTGCTGATAACATACAGATTGCATTTCCAGAAAAAAAAATGCCCAATGCTCCAAACAATTGCTGAAATTGTATTTTTGATGCTTAGTTTTATTCGACTATAAACAAATGTTAAATTATAAGATTTCTACTATTTGTATATTATGCAGGGAAAAATAATACACGGTTCTTCACTTCAAAAGAAAGACTGAAGCAGTATGTAAAAACTTTAAAATTTACATATGCCAAGAGTAGATAGTTATAGGCAGGGGTGTCGCTATGAGGGGGTGGGGGGTCGAGTTGGGAAATTCAAGCTTAAAGTTGGGAGAATTCGAGAAAAATTTCACTGCTCATCAATTTTCACTTTGGAGAAAATTTTTTTGAGTAGTTGAGAAAATTCCTCTAATGAGAGTTGGGAATTATTAACCTCCCCTCCCCAAAAGAAACCCTAGCGACACCCCTGGTTATAGGTAATACATGTACAAGAGAGAAAAATGCAAGTAACGG
The DNA here is from genome assembly GCA_936432065.2 of Rutpela maculata. Lineage (NCBI taxonomy): Eukaryota > Metazoa > Arthropoda > Insecta > Coleoptera > Cerambycidae > Rutpela > Rutpela maculata. The sequence continues at coordinate 142,600,176 of OW386288.2, forward strand.
TGAACCAATATGCTCGTAAGAAACATTAATAAAGTTTTAATTGTATCGCTATAAAGCTTGCTCTCTATTATTAAATATAATAATATTTTAATGACAACGTAGGTCTTATTGTTGAAGTTAGACAATATGTTTATTTAATTTTTCCTTTAAAAATGTTATTAGAAATGTAATATTTTTAAATAATAGGATTATAATTGAAGTATACTTTTTCAAAACAAAGACTGTAAATATCTCATATTACACAGCGATGAAGAGGGTAACAAATAAATTTGGTGTTTTGTCACATAAACAGTTTCGGAAGTTTTTCGCTTACACTTTCAACATCTCAAGCCTGTCGTGTTATGTGGAATTTGTACATGCAAATGGTGAAATAGTATAAAATGTGACGTCAGCACGCAAATATATATATTTTTTGACATAATGATATCAGACACTTTTCTATCGAATTGAGTAACTCAGAAACGTGGAAGTGGCAAGGTGTCTTTTGTTTATTTTTTTGATATGTCAAACATCATATTTATTTATATTGTGACATTATATATGCGGGTCTCGACAACTAAGCACAATTTTTTGTTGTTTTACATAGGGTGGATGAATTTTTACCTGCAGCAAAATGAAGCAAATTAAAATCTAGGGTGTAGAGGAATTCTTTTATTTGCTTTCCTCAGCTATTCTTTAGTTTTAAGAATTTCTTGTACATACTTATACATTAATACTCAACATGTGCTTAAACAAAATTAATATAGAGTTTTTTCACATCCCAACTTGTGGTCTTTGGAGAAGTTACAGACATAATTTGTTCTGTAAACTTTCTTCATTTTAAAAACATCAAATTATGAATTTGTGTTTTGACGTTTAAGCTAATTTTAAAACTTATTTTTCTAAATATGGAAACTGATTACTCGGAGAACAAATATTGAATGAAACCCATGCATAAACTGCCTTTACTCACTCATGGAATTGCCACAGTCACCTACGCCTACGGTTCGTGCGTCAAACTTCCTATTCGTGAAAAAAGCGTACCACTTTATGCATACATTACTATTTTCGCAAATGACTGCAAAATACTAATTTTGCTGACTAATGTCAATCAGAAAAGTGTCACTTTTCCTGCCTCGGGAGCAAAGTAGTAGTAGTAGCAAAGTAGTAGTGGCAGTAGTAAATAAGTATTTTTTAGAAGAACTCGCAAGAACTTTTGTAACTTGTCAAACTTTGATTATTACGGACCATTGACATGTAACCAACACGCAACAACTGCGATTTTTAATGAATTTTTATCGAATTTATCACAACAAAAATAAAGAGATTATGAAAGTTGTAAGAAATTAAATATTTTAAAATTTATTATATGTTCAACTCAGCAGCAAAATAGATTGACTTTCTGACAATGGTGACAACTACCTTCGAAATATAATTTTCTTCTGTCGCTTCTAAATTCGTTGTTTCGTGACCATCCTATATAATTTCTTTATATTATTCCATGACAGTTGTGTTAACTTCATGTGAAACATTATCGTCCTCCATCACACTTTTCTATTAATTTTTTAGTGTGATCGCCCTGTATATTTTTCTTATTTTTTTTTGACAGTTGCGTTAACTGCATACGAAATATTATCGTCCTTCGTCACATTTCTACATTATTTTTTTAGATGATCACCCTGTATATTTTTCATATTTTCTCCCTTGACAGTCATGTTAACTACATGCCAAATATTGCTGTCTTCCGTCACATTTTTTTCTCAATTATATTTTTTATGGAATCCACCCTGTATATTTTTCAACGGAAGTTTTTACCAGTTCTTCTTTGGCAGTAGCACCAACTAGCTATCAAATATTATTATTCTCCGTCAACTGGTTTTATAGATATAACGCCAACAGACAAACAGACACCAGAGAGACGTAACTAAATGGCTTTAATTTTCTTATTCTACATACTCTCAAATGTAAACTTCTGGAGAAATTTCAGGGGGTGATTTTTTCGCGATTACAATATTTCCCCTCGGTAAGCAAGCGGGGTAATGCTAATAACGTAATGACATAGCTAGACCAATATTTCTATTACCGATATTTTCCAAAATGAATATGAGAGAGTTTTGAAAATAAAAATTACAGCATATTTTGAAGAAAATAATTTATTTTTTTCAATACAATATATTTTCCGAAGAAAGAACTCTAAATATTGGAAATCCTCAAGGATCGGTTCTAGTACCGTTACTCTTTCTAATATACATAAATGGTCTTGCAATAATATAGGCTATAACTGATTTCCTATTTTTGTCTGTTTCCAGAGGAACGTTTTAAACTTAAAAATAAATGAAACACAAGTAATGAATTTTTTATTGAGGGAAATTTAATTTTCAAATAAAAGTGAATAGGCCAAATTCTTGGGCGTAACTCTGGATCCAATCCTTAAATGGGACAAACGTGCTTCGAACATGACACATAAGCTAAGCAGCAATACATATCTACTACGCTTACCCAGTGAATTTATTTTTTTTAAGCGGTATTAAAAACCGCATACTATGCTCTATGTCAATCTGTTATGACATATGCATTGTCACTAGGGGAATAACCGGCATGGTGCTGTCCAGAATCTTTAGTTTACAAAGAATAACAGTACGAATTATAGTTGATGTAAACTATAGAGGCGAGTGTCGTGATTCTTTTATCAAGTACAAGATATTGACTTTTCTTGTTTTACTTCCACGTCCAGTGGAAGTATAGTAACGACAAAAAAATTTTTAAAAATTTTTATTGTTCAAATAGTCTTAGAATGTCACGAAACGTCGAGATTTTAAGTTTGAGCGAAAAAAAAATTTCTGTCTGTCGGTCTGTCGGTCTGTCTGTAACTTTTTTTGTGCGCACGTTTACTCTGGAACCGTTTGAGATATTGACTTGAAATTTGGTACACATATGTACTTTAACGAGATCTAGAACTAGATTATATTTTCATCTTGTTCCGTCAAGGGTTGGGGGGTAAATAGGAGTAAATTTGGGGAAAATAGGTAAATCAAGCAGGTAAGAGTCCATAAAATTGGTATTTAGTATATACAAGAGAAGCTGAGGTCTCAAAAAAAATTTTGGCAATAGCCACCCCCATTACCACCCCCACCCCATTATTATAGGGGATGAAAAAAAATTGTGATTTAGGGTGTGTACAAGAACCTCAAAATGTTTTTTTACTTCATCCACCCCCACTACCACCCCCTATCACCACCCCCACCCCGCTACCGATGTGGGGTATCGTTTTATGGGTTGTTAGGGTAGAGGATTTCAAAAATTATATTATTAAAGTTCCATAAACAATTATTTCCACATACAAAATTTTTTCGTTGTGAGTGACTTAGATAAAAAATCTGGATGTGGACGTAGTGATTCCTTGGGCAGCGGTTTTTCATCTTAGAATACCTCCAGAGTGTTAAAAATAATTTCTCGAAATTTAGCAAACACACCATTCTGAAACAAGAAAAAATACTAATTTACTACCAAGATCATGTAAACTTACGCCAAGAAAGTCCGAATTTTATTGCAGTTAAATTTTGTAATTTGCTTCCAAGTTATTTTATTATAGTGCAGTACCTAGAGGTAAAAAATATGCAAAACTTGGAAATAATGTCATGTTGAACTTTTGGCAGTATAATAGTAAATGCTTCACAGAAAAGTTTCTATATTGTGCGGGGGCCATTTCGTTATTCTAATTAGCTTATAATTTAAAAAACTAATCTCAAATACAGTTTTTCGTTAAAATGTAGTATTACCTAGATGCTCAATTTTTTTTGCTCATTTAAAGTACTTGCTTTAAAAAAATGCATTTTAAACTTTAAAGGTAATTTGGAAACACTTGGAAGCAAAATATAAACTCAATCTCATAATTCTGGCTTCGGATTCGGTTTCAGCGGGTTCAAATATATAAGGATACACTGGTCTGCTCCACAGGCCAGATCACTTTTTTTTTGCGTGGTTGTAAATAAATGATACTTTTTGTCCTTATGACGAATACCATGATTTCAAATATAAATATGATTTTGGGCACTTATGTGTTATATAAGTTATTGTTTATTTTTGAAATTCATTATTTTTCTTGGTATTTACAACTTCTAATTGCACTAGTTACTTTTTTTATAAGGTGCCTTGTATAAATACTATGTATTTATATTCCTATGTTGTTTTACTTTAATTGTTTTATATTTATATTTTACCTATCACTGACTTATGTAAATGCTCTTATGTACAAACATCAATAAAATATCTGCCTCCCTATCTCTCATATAGATATATTTCTTATTGCTAATAAAAATAATCCAATTATCAGCCTTCTTAACGCGTATGATTTTCATTTCATTCATAATTTTCGAAACCAGCTTAATGATAATTGACATCACGATATGGAAGCTCAAAGTGTTGCGTACTGCGAAACTTGGTTACGGAAAAGAAGGGTTGAAAGGGTCCACGGGTTCCTTTGCTTAAGGAAGCCTACGGGGAACACAATCCTAAGTGGGCACTATTACAGGGCCTCAGGGCAAAGTGAAGGTTTCAGCGGAGGCGGATTCCCTTTGGAAATGACACTATAAATCAGTAATTTGTTAAATAGGCAACAATTCATTTGATGGTTGATAAATTGGTGTGATTTGATTCTTTCTAAATTCCAAATGACACCCTATAGAATAGAATATCTTTATTTATCTGCTTTAAATACTTATTAGGTATGTTTGTAACAAGTCAAAAAAAAAACATTTAAATTTTGCACAGAATTTTTAGAATAAATAATATAGTGTAGTGACTTGCGTCTCGAAAATGCATCAATACTTCCACTTTTGAGTAATAGCAAATCCTTTTAATCATAAATAGAACTAGTCAAAATAAGTAGATTTTCGAACAGACCCACATCGATAAATCATGTCTGCTCCCCCTGCCCCCCCCTCAAAGGGGCTACCTGTATCTGCCTATATATATTTGTTTTTCTCAAAAACGATAAGAGCTAGAGGAATGATCTTGGCGCCATTAGATAGAGTATAAAATTTTGTATAAGACCTTTACTTTGCTTTTTACTAGTTTCTTTTTTTTAAGGCCCCACTGCAAAAAAATGGGGAGGAGCCTTCCAACAACGACACATGATTGACTATATCTCTAAAACGGCCCAATAAATCAAAATTCTACAAGGTATAAAAAATAAAGACCATTATTTTTTCTATCGACTGGGTAATCTTTTGTATATGTTACTTGTTTAAATAAAGTCGTCAGTGGCGTACAAAGAGAAAGCTGCACATGTGCATAATGAATTTATTTAAACTAATTTATTATTATTATATTACAACTCGCAAAAGGCATTGAAATTTGCTTGTAATTATCAAGTAGTTATTCAAAAAAAGTTGAGGTGGCGCGTTCTTCGTTGAAATTAACACGATAACAAAAAAACGTGGAAATATAACTAACCGTAGCCGCATAGACAAACATTACCTACTCCTTCTCTATATCCCTTATTTTAGTCTTGCATTGACTTGTTTATGTAAGGATGTGAATCGACACGATTAATGTTTCCAACTGAATTAATAAATTACTTATTGTTTTAAAAAGTTAATAATTCTTAATTTATGTAAAAAAGTAAACGTATTAAAAACTAAAAGTTCCTATTATTGTTCTATGAAAGTAAAATGTCTCCTTATCGATTTTAGATACAACTTATTTGGTAAGTAAAAAATCCTTCTAAAGTAAGCTTAGAATTGTTTTCAAAATATTTTCAGAATAAAATGGATGGTATTTGTGTATTATGCAAAAAGAAAACTGCTGAAAAATTAATTTGCCCGGAAAAATCAAGAGTTCCTTCGTACTCTTACGGCATAATTGCGCAAAATATTTTTAAATTTCTCGAAATACATCAACTACCATTAGAAGTAAATATTACAGAAATCGATGATGGAGACGATATTGAGAACTATTTTAAAATCCATAGTGTAAACTGACATAAGACCTGTGCCAATTTGTTTAGCAATTTAAAATTGAACAGAAAATTAAAACAAGTTAATGAAGAAATATCAGTGACTTCTAGCAGCAGATCTAGCAAGCTACAAGTACCCACGATATTAAACATAAATGTCTTTTTTGCGATAAGAAACACATAAAATTAAATAGTTTACACAAAGTTGAAACTTTAAGTACAAGTTTTAAGATTAGAGAAAGCGCAAGTCCAATTCAGGATCAAAACGTGTTACTAAAAATTAACAATGAATCTGATTTAGTAGCTGCTAATTTAAAATATCATTTACCCTACTTGTTAGCATTTTATCGCCGCTGTCCTAAAAATACTGGCGGCAATAATTGTGGGAAACCCACTTGTGATTCTCTTGAATCGATTTCTCACAGTATGGTTATCGATTACATTGTTGACAAAACCGAAAATAACGAGGCTGCAGCGTTTTATCTCAGACATTGTTAAAATATATATCGATAACTTAAAATTGATCGAAAGAACCGATGTCAATCAATTTGATATGAATTGCACAAGAATTAAGAACCGTTTGTTAAAGTTAATGCCTCATCTTCAGGAAGGAAAACAAGGTAAACATGTCATACTTTTTTCCCTCGAAACATCTCAGAAGCTTTAAGGCTTTATGATGACTTTAATAATGAGCAAATATTTTAAGAAAGCGAAAGCAGGAAAAAGAATATAAATTCTCAGGAAGACTTTTAGACGACACCGAAGAAAAATCAGATGAAATTGCGCCAAGGGAGTTATACTTCTTAACTTCACTTCTAAGAGGTTCTAATCCAAGAGAAGATGGGTTTCAAAAACATAATGCTGTTGATACATTGTCGCAATTGATACTATTTAATGTTACCTGTAAACACAGTTCTTCAAATTCGACAACACGACGTTATAAGGAATATCTACCTATTTATATAGCTACTAAACTATATTCACAAACGCGACAAAAAGACTTGATTGACACCTTTCATAATTTAGGACTATGTGTTTCGTACAATCGGTTATTAAGCGTTATTACTTCATTGACAAACAGTATTATTTGTTTTTACGAACAAGAGCACTGTGTAGTGCCCTCTAATCTGTTCAAAAACGTATTTACTACTTTAGCAGTTGATAATGTGGATTATAATCCCTCTGCAGCCACAGCGAAAACTTCATTTCATGGTACAGCCATTTCTGTGCAACACCATTCTACGAAGGAAAATCCAGGTGAAAAAATTGATTACAATCTTAACTTGGAAACGTCTTGTACACTAATAGTAAATTCATTGCCTAATTTTTATTCAATTGTACCTGTTTATGAACTTAAAAATATTTTTTTTGTGTTATAGAAGAAAAAATAGTGTGCTTTCAATATAATATAATTAAAATATGTTATAATGCAATTATATGCATTGTTTTGCCTATGCACGCCACTGGCGTATTTTTAAATTATATACCAATTGACAGATTTTATTGCAAAAATAGCGTAAGTCAGTTTTTCTTTTTTAAAGTGTTCGGGGGTTCAGTATTTTGTCAAGTTGGCGGGGTTGGCGGTGGTTGGGATTAGCTGCCATCTTTGCGAGAAGTCAAAGGGAAATATCTCACGAATCATTGACGCTACGACAAAAATGGTAAGCACCTTTATTGTTCAGCAATAGATTCTCTATATTAAAAAACAATTTTTTTTAAACTATTTACGGGCTGTAGAATGTATTTTAAATAAAACACGAATGACAGAATTTAAAAAATATCGCCGTCTACTTGTATATACTCTACTGTTTTAAAAGTGCAACAAGAACCTTGTCTATAACGTTGCTCAAAATACTCTATAACTATTTGTGTGTGTGTAGATTGTAGTGTAGTTACCTAACTATTTCCCTTATTATTTGTTATATTGTTTTACATAAATCTAGATCCCGAGGATTAAAATAAAATCCGTTACTTAGGTTACATAATCAAGAAGATAATTATATATGTATATGTGGTATATGTTTTAATGTAAATTTTATCCCTGGAGTTTTAACTACATTAAACCACATTGAAATATTATTTGATTTTGATTATGTGGAACCCCACATAAATTGGTGACCCCGACGCGCGACGTGATAACATAAATTGTGTCATAGACGATTATCATAAATTGTTTGCCCCGACGATTTCCATAAATTGATTATTACATTTTTACCCCGACGCCCGAAGATTGATATAAATTAGTCACTTAAGTTACTGATCCCACAACTTAGTTGTTGAAACCCTGACGTCCCAGTAATTTGACGTCCACATAAATTGGTGAGACCGATACGAAGACTTCCTGATATATACATTTATTTGAAAAGATATAGATATGACGCAACTTGCATAGTTGATGTTTTAGAAGATAAGAAGATAACAATTTTTCCTTAATTAAAGATTTTAAATATTATATTGGATTTGGATTTTTTTAAATACGACATTTCGTATTTTTGGAGATTTGGACCGTTTAACAGAATAACTTAATAGAACATTACAAGACTGGAATTTATCTTTTGAAATTATCAATTATTGTACATGGTTAGGTAGGTACCCTATATATGCTCCTTTCCATTGTTTTATTTTAAACCAGTCAATCATTCAAATAATTCATTCATTTGATCTACTGTTATTTCTTTTTAAATATGGCCGTCTCAAACGCAGTTGCACCAATGGATCTTGAAAACCCTATTGTCACTGATCCAGTTGTTGCACAAAATCAACGTCATTGAAACTTCCCCCCTTCTGGATAGCTAAACCAGAAATATGGTTTTCTCAAGTAGAAGCTCAATTTAACGTTGCACGAATAACTTCTGATCGTAAAAAATATGATTACATAATCGCGAAGTTACCGATGGAAGTTGTCAGTAATATTTATGACATTATTATTGCTCCACCCGCCGCTAATCTATATAATTTTTTGAAAAACGCTATCATTACGCGACTTTCTGCCAGTGAAGAAAAGCGTTTGGATGACCTATTATCGGGATCACAGATGGGCGATAGGAAATCCTCAGAATTTTATCGTATTATGTCAGGAATTGTCGGTGGCTCCAATATGGTTAGTCAAGCCACTCTAATCAAATTATGGAAACGACGTTTACCCAAAATGATTTATATAGTAATTACTGCTTCGGGAAAAATAGAAATAGAGGATATCATTGAAATAGCCGACAAGATATGGGAATCTTGTCAAAGTACTGCAATATCCTCGTTCCAATCTAACATTTCTACTGTTACGATTCCGAATTCAATTTCCTCCACAACATTGTCAGATTTATCAGACAAATTTAATACGTTTTCCGTTGATTTTCAAGCCACTTTAAACAAGATTTTATTTAAACAAAGTTCTCTTGAAACTCAGATATCTGCCTTACAGACTTCTAATCACCAAAGTCGGCCTACTACCTCTTTTACTGGACATCAATGTCCCACTTATCGCAATAGACCTCGTTCTTGTTATAGGTCTTCCAACGGTAACAATAATTTGATTCTTCTAATAAAACCGTTTGCTATTATCACCAGGTATGGAAAGATAAAGCTTTGAAATGCAGCGGCCCTTGGTGTTCTTTTTATAACACCCCATTATATGAGTCGTTCTAATTATCAAAAAAAAACTAATCAACACTAGCATTTTATCTGCGGATTCTAGTGATTCTGACAGCAGATCTAGACTTTTCATTTATGATATGTCAAACAAGTTAGATTTTTTAATAGATACTGGTGCAGAATTATCGGTTTTACCTAGGAATTTATTTACTGATTTTAAAAAGAATCCTAATTTAGTCTTAACTGCAGCTAATAATACTATTATTTCTACCTACGGTAAGAATCTTTTAAAAGTCAATTTTATTTTTATTTTTACTATCACTGACATAGATGTTCCTATCTTAGGAGCTGACTTCATAGCACATTTTGGTCTCCTTGTAGATTTAAAGAACAAACTCTTGATAGATAACATGACAAGTTTGTCAATTAATTGTTACGTCAAAAAGTTCAATCATCTCTCCCAGATTGTTTTCTGTTGAAAATCAATATACCAAATTGTTGCGCTCTTTTCCTCATCTAATTAGCACACCGGATTACTTTTTGCCCATTAAACATTCCGTGAAGCATTATATAGTTACTGAAGGACATTTACCTTTTAGTCGCCCAAGACGTTTGGACACTATTAAATTTAATATTGCAAAAAGTGAGTTTGATCATATGGTTGAGATATTTATTTGTGGACCTTCTTCTTCGTTTGTTGCATCTCCATTACATATGGTTGCAAAAAAAGATCCCGACGATTAGAGACCTTGTGGTGATTACAGACAACTAAATGTTATCACCATACCTGATCGATATCCGCTACCACATATTCAAGATTTTAATGCTCAATTGTTTGGTTGCTCGGTTCCTTCTAAGATTGACTTAGTTAGAGCTTATCATCAGATATCTGTTAACGGAACAGATTGCGATTACCACTCCATTTGGTTTGTTCCAATGTAGACGTATGCCTTTTGGTTTAAGAAATGCTGTTCAAACCTTTCAGAGATTTATGAACGAAGTTCTATCACATTTGAAGTTTGTTTTCGTTTATTTAGATGACATATTAGTAGCAAGTAAAGATCATGTCGAGCATTTACAACATTTACAGATCGTTTTCGAACGTTTAGATAATTATGGTATTGTGACGTGTTTCCACCCTTAGGAAACTACCCCTTGCAAATTCCGTGGGTTCCAAAAATTATAACAAGAGATTGTCCACTAACACACTTTATTAAATATTTACTGGATACTTCACAATACTATTATTAATTTAAATACACTTTACTGACTAAAATCACAATGTTTATCCTTGGAGTCTTAACCTCACTTTCTATACTTTTTGAACTTTCTGAACTACTCGCCGAGAATGCGGTCGGTCTTTTATACTTAAAAATGACAGATCTCGATTTTTCTGTGATGACGCCACCATTCTCTAGATAATTCCGGATGTCACTTTGGAATCTTCTGGTAGGTTCTTTTTCGAGTAGGTGCAAATACATCATTCTAGGGTTGTAACACATTACAGTATAAATATTAAACCCTCTAAGTGCGTTTTCGGCACAGATCAATTAACATTTATTAATTTATTAGTTACCTAACTATTTCTCTTAGTATTTGTTATTATGTTTTATATAAAACTAGATCCCGAGGATTAAAATAAAATCCGTTACTTAGGTTACATAATTAAGAAGATAATTATATATGTACCTATATGTGGTATATGTTTTAATGTAAATTTTATCCCTGGAGTTTTAACTACATTAAACCACATTAAAATATTATTTGATTTTGATTATGTGGAACCCCACATAGATATTCAGCGAAATTATGCATAATAAATACTTAGCAATTATTATAATAGCCGAGCAGAAAAATCACAACAATAAGTATGCTGAAAGGTGAGCATAGTATTTATCAAATAAAGCCGTGGCTGGTGCATCCGTACATTCAAGAACTGAATAAAAACAAAAGGCTGGTAGCGTTATATTTCGAGTTTAAAGCTATTGTAGTTGGTTTGTTTTTATGTTAAAGGGAAATTTATCATAAAGATGTAAGTTATAAAAGTTTCGTGTTGAAAGAGCGAGCCTAAATCTAGGTTGCCTTAGGCTCTCTTCACATCTAGTGGGGTAGTTGTGTAGATCCATTTTCAAGGAATATACGTGTTTGCTTTTATGCATTTCAAGTTATACATAGAATATACAATGTGTCGTACTTATAAGTAAGTTTATTTGCTTTTTTTTCGACTTAAACCAAATTTTACTAAATAGAGAACAAATTATGACCAAAAAAACTTTCGTCAAATGCAAAGACACGTGATACCAAAATAAACTGAAATATTCAAAACATCATCCTAGGCATTTTTTATTGGAAAGTTTTATTAATGAAAGTTGTTCAGAATGGGGAAGATGCATGAAATTTTAAAATGCTTGAAAAGTGATTTGCTCGTAACGATTATAACAAAATAAATTCAAAATAAAATGTATTTTCCGTAAAATAAATATTTACATTATGCCGTAATTTGTAAACACAACCACGCGACTGCAAATGGCTTCTTGGCGTAAATGACGTCAGTTATTTATTAATCGGGCAAGGACGCGCATTTTCTCGGCCATAACTTTTTTTATTTTTTAAGCTAGAGAAAAAATAAAAAACGTGTCAGAAAGTTGAATCGATTTTCTTTAATATTGGTGTCTAAATTTTTTTCGAAAAAGCTGATAATTATCAAGAGATCCGAGGAAATGGAGGGAATTTCACGTTTTCCTAGAAAATGCATGTCAATCCTAAAAAAACCATTTTTTCCAGAAACGTTCGTTTAGAAGGGCCCAGATTAATGGAGCATCTAGGTAATACATGATATTAAACGGACATAGTATTTTAAATCGATTTCAGTTAATTACCGATTAATGACGGTGGCAAAATGGCGAAATTTTACCGAAAATAAAAAAGTCCCCACTTCGGCCCTTTCTAGCTCTCTCATTTTTGGCGTAGGACAAAACATAAAAAAAGAGTTTTAGCAAATTTAATTCTATTTAAATTCATTAGAGTAGTTTCTTGGCCTAGTAGTCAAGGTTAAGGAAGTTACCTAGGTTTTAAGCAAAAATGTCGATTTCTCCAAAACGAAGAAAAATATCAAAATTCTTCTATTGTCTTCAATATATTTGATTTCAATCTTACTAAAGTACTCTTAATACTGATATGATTATTATGTATAGGTATTTCAGTGTTACAAAGCTTAGGAAGTAAACGAGTTGGTCAACATATGCAGTGACTTTTTGCTACTTTTAGAGATACCAAGATAGTTTTTGTCATGACACTTTTTACCAAACTTTCTAACGCGAAATAGGCCAATTACTTTAAATATATTATATTTTTTTAGATTTTGTTGAATAATGTAAAACTTTCAGTTAATCAATTCATGGAAAAATATGGTTGATTTGATGGTTTGCAAAATTTTATTTACTTTTACTATTTTGAAATTATTTTAAATGTTCAGTGTAGCTTATATCATTATTAAATGCCCTTTGACTGATGTAACAGCTATTACATTCTTGACAAGAGAGATTTTTATTTTTACTTTTATTACCTAAAATATAATATTCATATCATTGTTTTCAGTATATTTAATGTTAATCTTATAGTCCGGTCGAATTATCACGAATAGTATTAAAATGTGGCGAAAATACATAACCACGATTGTTTTAAGTTGATGGGTTGGACATCCAAAACAAGCCCCTATAGTTTGCCAACTGGTGTCATACCGGATAAAGGGGGTGGGGGGTCGTAAAGTTGCAAAAGTCGTTTTCAGCAATATTTTAGAAAAATTTTTGAAATTTAACTAAAATATGTGCTATATAGGAGGGAACATCTGATAAAAATTTGAGATCGATATCTGCATTATTTTTTGATATATTCAATTTTTTTGAAAAAAAAGGGTCTTCGAAAAATGGCTACAAGTTCTCTGTCAGATTTTGCTATGAGAAGAAAAATTGTATTCTTCGATAGTTGTTCAATATTTACAAATTTTTTCTATATGGTTCAGAAAAAAGTGGTAAAAATTTAATTTGAAGAAATAGAAATTTTTTTTTGCATAAGAAACTCCAATTAAAGTTAAATATCTTTTTAATGGAATGCAGTGTCGAAAAATCATGTCTACCATTTTGAAGAGCTTTTTTTTTTGGTTCACCTCAAAAAAAACACTGCATTCCATGCAAAAGATATTTAACTTTAATTGGATTTTTTTATGCAAAAAAATTTTCTATTTTTTCAAATTAAATTTTCACCACTTTTTTCTAAATAATGACCATATAGAAAAAATTTGTAAATATTGAAGAACTCTTGAATAATAGAATTTTTCTTCTCATAGCAAAATCTGACGGAAAGAAATCTTTTTTTCAAAAAAATTGAATATATTAAAAAATAATGCAGATATCGATCTGAAATTTTTATCAGATATTCCCTTCTATATACCACATACTTTAGTAAAATTTCAAAAATGTTTCTAAAATATTACTGAAATTAAAATTTTTTTCAAAATTTTGGTTTTTTTGAATTTACCTATAACTTTCCCATTTGAACTTTCCTCCCAGATTATTAGCCTTCTATTTAAACGCGAATAACCGACTTTTCAACTTTACAACCCCCCCCCCCCCCTCCTTATCCGGTATGACATCAGTTGACAAACTAACATTAGCTTAACATTATAGGTACTGAAAACAATGATATGATTATTATATACAGGGTGATAGTTGGGGTCGTTTGGAACCTATATGATCACATTTACCCTTATGCAAAGTCCCACCGTTTTTGAGATATCGGCATTTTTAGATATTTTTACGAAACAGTTGAGTTGTTACTAATACATGTTATTTTTTATGGTACTAAATACCTTCAGCTTTCTCAAAATATTTTTTTTAGATATCCTTAATATGCACTTTGTCGAAACAGCACAAAAGAAATGCCGAAGTATTGATATAAAAATGATGTAGGGCAATTCATTTGTTGAAATACATTGGTTCGATTTTCTTTTTCATTTTAAGCAAAATTTTCTCAAAAGCGGCACTACTTCAAGAGATTCAAAGAGTTTTAAAAACTTCTCTATTCTCTTTCCAATGGTATACGAAGTTATGACAGATTTATAGTTTATTAAACTAAAAAGGAAACATATTTGCAGACATTACATTTTTAATAAGGAAAAAGATTAAATAAGTATTGATCATTTTATTACTTTTATTTCCAGTTCTAAGTAAAACAAATGGAACTAAAACTAGCAATTAATTGAATTCATTCCTAACGCATTTACGTGCCCTCTTTCGTAATTGGGTAGTGGTGACCCCTTCATTACTTCCCTTACTCTGGCACCTGCTTCATTAATTCTTCGTACAAGGTGGCCACAGTCAGTTATTTCAATCTCATAAACTAGTTCTTTCATTCGACCCCAGAAAAGTAAATCAAGGGATGTCAAGTCTGGAGACCTCGCTGGCTACAATATTGGCCCATTTCTCCCAATCCAACGGTTAGGAAATGTTTCATCTAAAAATTCTCTCACAGTAATTCGGTAATAAGCAGAACATCCGTTGTTCTGAAATATCAGGCTGTTCTCACATTTAGAGGTATGTCATCTAAGATAAATTATTCGGTAAATTATTCTGAGACTTTGCATAAGGGTAAATATGGTCATATAGGTTACAAATGACACCAACTATCAGCCAGTGAAAACTTTCTATCGACGTACCAAACACCCTGTATAGTATAGGTTTTTTATTTTACTTCCACATCCAGTGGAAGTATAGTGATGCAAAAAAAATTGAACATATTTATTGTTCAAATAGGCTTAGAATAGCATGAAATTTTAAGTTTGAGCAAAAAAATTTCTGTCTATCGTTCTGTCGGTCGGTCTGTCTGTAACTTTTTTTTGTTAATTTGGTACACATATGTATTTTAACGAGATCTGGAACTAGATTATATTTTGATCTTAATCATTTGAAGGGTTGAGGGGTAAATTGGAGTAAATAGAGGTAAATAGGTAAATAAAGCAAGTGTGTGTGCTATTTAGTACCGCAACATCTCGTTATTTTGGAACACGTTGGACGATTATAAATTTTTTTTTTGAGATATTGCGCTCGATGAGCTTTATTTGACTGTTTTGAAAAATTTGTAATTTTCATATTTTCAAGGCCTACTGAGCTCTTCTAAATGGGTCGAAATTTTGAGATCGATTATTAGGCAATTTTTTTATCGGTAAATTGGATAGCGTATGGGATAGCGTATTCGATTCGCAGGTGTCTCAAATATATTTATACAAAGTTTTAGCTCGATGCCTCATATTAAGGTGTTTGTTAGTCAATAGCCAAATTTAAAATTTCTCACTTTTTGACTGGCCCTATATAAAAGTCGGTTACGTTTACTAAAAAGGTAAAAGAGGAGGAAAAACGAAAAATTATTATTTAATTAAATAGTGCTTCTATACATTATTCGGTTACTGTGCGTAGCTGTCTTAATGAAAATATTTCAAACAAATGGATTAGAAAATCGGCCTACGCATTCGAAAATAACAGGTTGCTGCGATATTAAATAGTACACACTGTATATAAGAGAACCTAAGGTCTCAAAAAATTTTTTGGCATTAGCCACCCCTCTGACAACACCCACCGCTATATTAAAGGGGGTGAAAAAATAAAATTTTGATTCAGTGTGTGTACAAGAACCAAGGGCCTCAAAAATTGTTTTTACTTCATCCACCCCAACATGAAGGGGGTGATACCCCCTTCAACCACCCCCCCCCCCCCCCCCCTACCGATGTGGCATATCGTTTTATGGGTTTTTGGGGTAGAAAACTTCAAATATTATAATATTAAAGTTCCATAAACAATTATTTCCACATAAAAATTTTTTTCGTTGTGATGGACTTGGATAGAAAATCTGGATGTGGAAGTAGTGATTCCTTGGGCAGCGGTTTTTACAAAGTAGGTCAACATGTATAGTGACTTTTTACTACTTTCAGTGACACCTAATTTTCGCCAGGACACTGTTTACCAAACTTTCTCTCGTGAAAGAGGTCAATTGAAATCTATAAACATTGGAATAACTCAACTAATACCTGTCAGATGTAAATATAGGAAATTTCACTTTAATGGGCAAGTATACAATTTTTTTACAAATAATTTTAATAACATCTACACATAAACAGTTGACTCGTATTTTCTATTTTATTTTTCTAATAATGCCTTATAGCAAAACAAAAATCATGAACTTTAAACTGTGTTTAAATGGTTAGATATTGGCGCCAATTTTCAGGCTATTCTACTGGCTTTGACGTAATAGCGTATTCACCAGATTCTAATTTGTGCTTGAATAGAGAAACGAGTGCTATATTGACATATTTCGATAAATAATGTAAGATATTCTGTACTGCTATACGGAATCCTCTGTAATATTACAATTCTGTATTAGCAAGTTATCAATCAGCCTTAAAAATATATAAAACATTTACTTGCTGGGTATTTGAAGCAGTGTCAAAAATTAATATTAAAATTTATTTCAAACAGTGCAATAGTACAGTACACATTCTTTTTTAGAAATGTGGCAACGTAGCTAGTTACTGTCAAATGTCAGAGGTTATTACGCTATTACGTCACGAGATCAGGGCCGGATTATCCATAAGGCTAACTAGGCTATAGCCTAGGGGCGCCAATGCTTGTAGGGGCGCGTGCTAGGGCACGAGGGCCGCCGCGAGCTCTTCGCGTCCTCTGCTTATTAAAATAAATTTATTTCCTCCCTCTTCCTTCAGATTGCTCCCGCCGCGCTCATAAATTTTGAAACTTGAATTTTTTTTTATTATATCCCTCATTAGCAAAATTCAAATATGGTCATTTTACATTTTCTGCCTACCCGCTCACTAATTTTGAAACTTCGTAACTTTGCCTGTGATTAAGAGGGCGCAAATAACATGATTAGCCTAGGGACGCACCGATCCTTAATCTGGCCCTGCACGAGATATCCGGCAAACTACCTTATTTTGAATCCACTCTGATTTTAAGCATATTCATTTTATAATAAAACCGATAATAGTTGGTAAAATTATCTTGAAATTATATTTGTAACATACTGGAGTCATACTATGATGCTATATTATTAATATTGTCGTTTTCGTTATAGTCTACTAGCCCATTACCATCCTGATACATCCCTTGCAATATATTAATATAAGACAGTTTGTAAAATACATTCACTGTGGTTGAGAAGGTAGTCTAATAATTATGAAATTGCAATTGCAAATAGAAAAATATAGTGCCTTAACCAGGAACCTACATCAGAGACTGTAGTAAAATGACACAATAATTTAACTCTTCTGGTATGAGAAATTAAATCTAAAGCTAAACTTATATTTGTAGAAGTGGTATTTTTTGTTAATCCCAAACTATTTATGGTTCAAAAATAAAACAATCAATTTATGAACACAATTTAATTATTTTTTACTAAAGAATTAAAAAGATATATCCCACGTCACAAAGGATGTCTCTCATACTATCTTCCTAATATTCTTAATATAAAGGAGCTGTTAATATCGACAAACGATCTAAGGACATTACTACAGACTGCGCTTATTTATCTACAGCATTTACAGACACATCAGAGTTGTGGAAAATTAAATACAATTTCTCATAAGGCCATGTCGCCGAGCCATAAAATACCGCCGTGTGTCAGGAGAGCTTGAAAGAATGATTCGAGAAAATTGTAATAAGGGCGGTGCTGCTGAGGTTTTGGCTCTGATGGAACTATCATCCCGTGTCGGTGCCATATGTTAAGAGGGAGCTGTAAAGTATGTCATAATTTACACGAGTTTACTGTCAGGACGTGAAAGTTAAAAAAATTGCATATTAAATGTACTGCTTTACTGCTTTCCTGAAATAAAATATTGTTGGATTGACGAGAGCTTCTGTTTGATAAACCGTAATTTTAAATCTATAAATACGCCATTATGATCTTAATAGCATGTTTGAAATGAGCTATTTATAAACTTTGAATTTAATTCATGCACATCATTAGGCTAAGAAGTGTACATGTGGGAGCTGATAACAGAGATTAGGGTATGATTCCCCGCCGTTTTGAACCTTAGTGACTTCATCACATTGACCGTAAAGATGATAGCAATGCAAGTTGCTATACTTGTCTCGCGGGAGCTTTATGTTAAAAAAATTGTTTTGAAAATGTCAAAAAAATGTAAATTTTTTGTTTTATGGCCTAACGGATAATTTTTATGCCATACAAGCCAAACTGGTAACTTTTTAAGCGAAAGAAGAAATAGTGTACCGGACGATTTTTGGTATATTGCCTATTTGAATCATAAAATACTCAAAAATATTTGCGCTACACCGTTTGAGTGGATGGAATAAAGGTCAGCCATACTCTCGCAATAGTCTCTTGTCCATGTACTGTAGAAAGGAACTAAAACGTTAAAGGGTTTTTATTGTTTCTTATGTTCAATTGACCCCACGATATGAAAAAACCGCGGAGTGCTACCATTTAAAGTGGTGCGTTTTTGAGATCGAAGTAAAAAGGTCCACTTTTCATATTTTTTTTGCTCGAAAACTATGAATTTTTTTTATAAACACATCAATAGAAAAGTGTGTAGAGATTTAAATTTCCAATCGAAATGGCACTTTCAGAAGTCAAAAAAATTTTTTTTTACAAAAATACGTCCAAAAAACAAAACAAAAAAAAAACGAAAAAATGTAATTTTTTATTTTTTTTTTATTTTAGCCTGTAACTATTTTTCGGGTACATTTAGGCATAGACATTGCTGCATAACAAAAAAAGCTGGCGTTTTACCCGTTAAAATGAGATTTTGTAAACAGTTTTACGATTAATAGTGACCGAGATATAGCGTTTCAAAGTTTGCAACTTTTAACTTTTTTTGCTAATTTTTAGTATTTTTTTTTCAAATTTCGTCCTGTAACTTTTTTCTGAGTGAATTTAGGTGTAGACATTATTATTAAAGTGAAAGCTGACTTTACGCCCGTTGAAATGGTGGCTGGTAAAAGTCTCTACGACAGATAGAAACCTAGACACAGCGTTTCGAAAAGTGTTACTTTTATTAACTTTCTTCCAATTTTTACGTTCTTTTTTAAATGTCGGCCTATAACTTATTTGTCAAATACAGATATTGCTACATGGAATGTACTCGCAGCATTCTTGTTTAAATGGTCTGCAATAGAAGTTTATGTGATCAATAGTAACCAAGATACAGTCTAGATATAGTAGATTATTGTACTTAAAAAATAACTTTTTACATTTTTCCACTTCTGTTTTTTTTTTGTTCAAATAACTTAGATTAATAACTTACATTATGAAATTATTCAAATGCTGGATTTAACATATGGTCAAAATCAAAGTCGATTTCTTCATCGGCATCTATGTAAACATCGTCTTCCGTTATTTGACGTACATCAGCGTTTTCACAGTTCATTCCCATACATTCTTTGCGAAAATGGAGCAATTCATTCCCAATTTCCTGCAACCACAGTTTCCTCTGCATCCTTTGGTGCATTTACAGGTTATTTTTTCCAGCAAAACTTGTGGTGCGGGAGCTTTATTTGTCAAAATTGGTACTAGTCCATTTTCTGAAGTTTTCCAACCCCAGATGAGAGGATTTACAATATGTCCTTTCCAATGTTGCATTTGCAAGTAAGTTCTTAAACCATGATGTTTAGCAGCATCAGTTGTTGGAGGCAATCGGGACAATGAGAATTTCGCACCTGTTGAGTACTTCTGAAATAACTTATAGCGACAGGTGCTTTGACCATCAATTTTCATACCGTATAGTAATGTTACAATACATTCAGAAGCAGAACCGATGGCTGCTGGACTTGCATTTTCACACAAAAATTCATTTAAATACTTTTCCAAAAGCAAAATATTCTTATTAATGAAACTCAAGAATTTCTTTTTACCAATACCAAAAAAGGAAGAGGTTGTATCACAGCCACTGAATGCATGGACGAAGCCAAGGTATTTTTGTAGATGATTAAATTTGAAACTATTATGGTTATATAATTTGGCAGTTACATTTCCTATACTAGGTTTAAAAAAATATATATTTTCATTTTCTTCTGGTAATAATGATAGGATAATAAGAAGATCGACATCTTGACCAACTATAACAACATTTTCTGATTGGGATGCCTTATCTTTTGCAGTATTTACAATTAGTACGTCTGCATCCTCTTGGAAGAAAGTTAATAAAAGTAACACTCTTCGAAACGCTGTATCTAGGTTTCTACTTGTCGTAGAGACTTTTACCAGCCACCATTTCAACGAGCGTAAAGTCAGCTTTCACTTTAATATAATAATGTCTACACCTAAATTCACTCAGAAAAAAGTTACAGGACGAAATTTGAAAAAAAATAGTAAAAATTAGCAAAAAAAGTTAAAAGTTGCAAACTTTGAAACGCTATATCTTGGTCACTATTAATCGTAAAACTGTTTACAAAATCTCATTTTAACGGGTAAAATGCCAGCTTTTTTTGTTATGCAGCAATGTCTATGCCTAAATGTACCCGAAAAATAGTTACAGGCTAAAATAAAAAAAAAATTAAAATTGCATTTTTTCGTTTTTTTTTTGTTTTGTTTTTTGGACGTATTTTTGTAAAAAAAAAATTTTTGACTTCTGAAGGTACCATTTCGATTAGAAATTTAATTCTCTACACACTTTTCTCTTGACGTGTTTATAGAAAAAATTTATAGTTTTCGAGCAAAAAAAAAAAAAAAATATGAAAAGTGGACCTTTTTACTTCGATTTCAAAAACGCACCACTTTAAATGGTAGCACTCCGCGGTTTTTTCATATCTTGGGGTCAATTGAACATAATAAACAATAAAAACCCTTTAACGTTTTAGTTCCTTTCAACCCTCATTTTTTGTACATAGACAATAGCCTACAAAGGTGTGCTATTTTTGGTACACATTTTATGATAGCCTATCGTATGGTACTTGTTTTTTTCGTTAATTTATAAAAAAAACATATTCAAGAAATATTGTTGCCATACCAAATATGTGGATTTAAAAGTTTTGCCATACTAAGAAAAAGCTTACAAAATTTTATTTATTAAATTATTTTTAATATTTAAATTATTAAAACTTATAATATGGGTTGTCTCATCAGATATATAAAAAACAAACTAAAAACGTACCCTTCGCCAATTTTCTGAGCTTTTTATATAATTGTTACACATTCTATAGGATACTCTTCGCAGTTTTCTTGTAAATAATGTTAGTTTTTGAACATCCTAAATTTTGTGATACCAACTTTGTTGTGAAAAATTATATGAAAAAAAATTGAAAAAAAACATCCAACCTGTCTGGGATTCGAACACAGGATTTTTGGATTGCAAGGCAATCAGTCAATCAATAACAATTTATTATACATTCAGATTACAATAATGCGGGTAGTCGGAACCCGGTCCGGAGCCAACCACATAACCACGGCGCGCAGCGTCGTGGTGAATGCATGGTTGGGCGGGGCGGGCCCGGTTTGGCTGGAACGATAATTCTTTATGTTATGTGTCCGCCGTGGGAAGATTTAAAAGCTAAATTGGAAATTAAAAATGTGTCCACAAGGACCTAAAACTAATTAATAGAAAAAACACTGTAAAACCATCACTCGCTGGGTAAGAGCACTTTTTTAAATCAACGAACTCAACGAGAAAACCCGTTCGAAGCAATTCCTCCCTCGAAGTCTTTTCCTTCCGCCAGAAAAATGTCGTATAAGTTTAAAAGATGTGGTACGAAATATTGTGGTTTTTGGGAATTTGGTCGAGATGGAATTTAGAAGCACAAAAGGACAAAGGAACAAAAAAAGGATAAAAACAAATAGAACGTATAAAGGGAATAGAGAAAGTTAATTATAGGTTTTAGTAAGGATTAAAGGTTGAAAATAAGAAGTTGTATAGGAAATTGTTGCCGGAAGATATACAACGCCTGGTATGGTAGGGGATGTCCAATATCGAAACGGATTGCAATATGCTGTCTGATTCGGGTAATGTTGCAAGATATATTGTTATAAAATATATATTAGTAAAATGCATATAGACAGAAAAAATATATTATAGAGATAACATTTAGCAAGATTTCTATTTAGGTACAAACGACAAAAATTAAGAAAACATATTTTTTTAAATTAAATAATTAATAACTTTCATATTTACTGATTGATTTTCTTCAAAAACAATAGGGTTCTTCCTCTAGCTAACACTAACTTACTTTCCAAATTTCAATACAATCGGACTTTTTTTCTTAAGTTATCTTGCTTGCAAGAAACGTGATGGACGAACGGACGGACAGACAGACGGACATTTTGAAATTTGTTCAAAATTCATTCAGTAATACAATGATATAAAATTTTTTCTCTACTAGTGATATTTCCGGTTTTAGAAATGTGCCGATCAAATGTAATAATATACTCTTCGTTTTGCGAAGAGTATAAAAATGGGGAACACATGATTTGTAAGCGAAATAATTTCATTTAAAAATACTGCACAAAAAATCGGTATAACATTTGGAATAAACTTTTAAAATTAATTTTGGATGCTAATTTATCACTGCAATATACATTTACATTATTAAACCCGAGGCAGAGGTAAACCCAAAATACTGAAATTAAAAATTTGCAAGCTTTGTTTGTTTTTGTAAGTAATCACTTTGATAACAAACTCATGCCACCAGCTATGCAACACACCAAAAATAATTAAACGCAGAAAACCAAATAAATTGCAAATATTTGAAATAATATCAATCAGAGAAACCAGTAGCAGGGAATCCATTTAAAATATGCGTGCCTGGATATAACAACGTGCTTATTTGATATAAGCTTGTTTGATGTAACTGACACTATCTTTTAAACAGAAAAAAAAAGTGGAAAAAGAGGACCGTATGTACGACAATTCTCTATTTTTATAGTAGTTATCACTCAGCGTCACTAGTGTAATTTAGAATAAAACGTAATAAATTTAAGACAAAACAAGAAACACAACGTTTGGTTTTTAGAACGAAATTTTATACATAATCTGGAATAATCACAATAATACAATGTTCTTTCTGTGACTTTCTAGGCCATACCGCACACGGTGACTTATTTGGCGACAAGGGCCGTAAAATAAAAAATATGAATACCGGGTGAAGTAAAGTATAAAAAAGTTCTTTTACTTCCACATCCAGTGGAAGTATAGTAACGACAAAAAAAATGTTGAAAATTTTTATTGTTCAAACAGGTTTAGAATGTCATGAAACGTCGAGATTTTAAGTTGGAGCGAAAAAAAATGTCGATCTGTCGGTCTGTCTGTAACTTTTTTTGTGCGCACGATTACTCTGGAACCGTTTAAATTGAAATTTGATACATCTATGTATTTTAACTGCAACTAGATTATATTTTCATCTTATTCCGTTGAAGGATTGGGGGGGTAAATTGGGGTAAATAAATAAATCAAGCAGATAAGAGTCCATGAAATTGGTATTTAGTATATACAAAAGAAGCTATGAGGTCTCAAAATTTTTTTTGGCATTAGCCATCCCATTATTAAAGTGGGTGAAAAAAATTATGATTTATTGTGAAACAAGAACCAAAAAACTCAAACTATTTTTTTACTTCATCCACCCTCCATTACCACTTCCCTATCACCACCCCCATCTCACTACCGATGTGGGATATCGTATTATTAAAGTTAAATAAGCAATTATTTCCACACACAAAAATTTTTCATTGTGAGAAACTTAGATGGAAAATCTGGATGTGGAAGTAGTGATTCCTTGGGCAGCGGTTTTCAAAGAACTTTGACGTTTCTGCGGGAAATAAATTTTTACTCTAGAAATCGTGTGTAAAAATAAAGATTGAAAATTTTTGAAAAAGCAGTCTTTTCATTATGACCAGTTTATTTTCGGAATTTAACATTAAATCATAAAAGCTGACAAATTAATACGATTGAGATTTCCATGCTTGTATCGATTTACAAAAAAAATCATTTATTTATGGACTGCAGAATGCAGATATCACAGATATACTGCAGCGTCGGACCATAATCTCGCCTCATATGTTTCGTGGTATTGCACTGTGGCTAAAGCGCCTACCTAGTTTACTATTTTAACAGAAAAATATCCTGAAAGACGCTACCTACCTCTGAAGTAATGTCCTCAAACTATCAAGTCAAGCTACAATGTTTGCATATTGTGATACCTCAATATCAGTTTCACTAGCAGAACTTGCTAAGGGTAAATCGCGCATGTGATGAATTGAATGCATGGACACAACGTAATAAATTGATTATAAATGAAAGCAAGACAGTATATTTAAATTTTCATCTTCAAACACCTGCTGGAATTTCGGGACAGAAAACAAAATGACTTTGTCTCTGACTACAAAATTTTTGGGTACACATCTAGACTGTCGATTAAGGTGGGATAACCATATTGACTTTGTTTTTGGAAAACTAAATTCGGCTTTTTTTGTGATATTGCAAATGAAATCCAGCCTCGACAACAAAGGATTTTTAAGTATACAGGGTGTTTCACTTAAAACTCCCGGCGCCATTTTCTCTCTAACCAAAAGCGATATTTGAATTCTGTAAAACGTATCTACTAGAATATATAAATGACTTCAGTTTTGAGTAAAAATAGTTATTTTACACATTGAGGTATAGATGGCGTTGCAATGCAAAGAAATTTGAACTTCAATGTAATTTTTCAAGTAACAAAAATTACATTTTTTTTTCATATGTTTACAGTTTATAGTGTAAAATTCAGTAGAACATACAACATAAACATGACGCAAAAATTAGACAATGCACAATAAACAAAAATGTCAAAATCTTTAATTTCCATATATAGCAGTTGCAGCCTCACCTTCGTTTTACTTGAAAAAAAAAAAAAAATTTGTGTTTTGAAATAAATGTTTCATTACCATCTAAATAAGCCCAATTCACTATGAAAAATGTCCCAAAGGACTTATTGTCTAAAATGTATTTTAAAAAAGTTATGACGATTTTTATATTAAAAAAAATTATATTGAAGTTCAAATATCTCAAGAACCAGTGATTTTTCGAAAATTGTTCGTACCATAAAAGTTGCTCAGAATATAATTCTCCATCTCATGCAACTTATTTCATCGTTCCTGGGATCGAAAAATTTCTTTGCATCGCAACGCCATCTATATCTCAATGTGTAAAATAACCATTTTTACTCAAAACTGAAGTCATTCTAGTAGATACCTTTACAGAATTCAAATATCGCTTTTGGTTATTGAGTAAATGGCGCCTGGAGTTTTATGTGGGACACCGTGTATATTACTAGCTGGCTTCTAATCGTATGGAAAATAATATCGTATCCTGGGGAGTTGGTAGTAGCATAAGCAGAGTACTGATATCCCAAAAAATATTGATCAGGCTAATTTTGAACCTACAGCAGACCAGTTGTAAAGAATATTTCAAAAAAGGAAATATATTAAAGGTGCATTTATGTGGAAATGTGTGCTTTATGTTTTTAAAAATATGCATAATTTCGAAGAAGTTGGAAAATGCCACAGTTACCGAACAAGACATGGTAGCAACTTAATGATAGTTTTATAATGCTTATAAAAAATACCCTGCCTACAGCTTCATAAAAATATTTGATACCCTGCCATTTTTTTTTAACTGTTTAACGTCGGCCTATTTCCGCTACCAGAGCCTATCACCGACGCCAGGAGACGAGCTACCCCCAACCTGGAAAGTTTGCCGAACCTCTTCCCTTAAGAAGAGTAGGAATCTTTTACTTGCCTAACATTTAATAGACAAGGGACCGCCTGCTTTACATCCCCTCCGAAGGATGGTATATCCACTACGTAATCCTCGGCTGAAATTACGTAACTTCCGAGTATACACTGATATACAAGCCTCTAGAAGATGGGACCAGAACGCTGTATTTCCCAAGATGGGAGCCCATCCAAGTACTAACCGCGCTCGACGTTGCTTCAACGGAATATCGACTGATATTCACATTGAAGTCGCCTCTACGCTCGCCCCATGCTCTGCCTTAAAAGTTAAAAGATATACACAGTGTATCTAGTTTTAAAAAGCAAACAAAATCATATTTCCTGGATAAGGCGATTTATTCTGTACAAGTTATTTTTAATAATACTATACAAATATGCATTAGAAATATAACTTTTCACCTCATAAATTATTTATGCTCGTTTTTATTCCCTCTATTTATGCCTATCTGTGTGTATATAAATGTTTTTGTGTGTGTCTGTTTATATTTTTGGATATATTTTAATATTTTTAAATTGTCTTGACTTACCATATGTACAAAAATGTAGGACAATAGATATCTATATATCCATCACTCCACGCACGTTTCGCCAATCATGTTGACGTAATCTGGAGATGTTATGGTTGAACGCATTCAGCCAATCCTGTTATCCCTACCTAAACGCTGCCTCGGTTTGATAAACCGTAACATAATAACCGATAAAACGAACTCTTCGATATTATTCATACTGTCTTTACATTTTTCCATTTCTAAGGTTCCAAGAACTTTAAGCTGCCTATTATTTGTTACATTTTAATTAACGTTAAACTATTGATATATATTCTAAGGCACTCTTGGAAACTCTACAATTCTCAGTTCTTCCACTTTTAAGATGGGCCATCTTGTCACACAGTAATTATAATGTTTAGTATTACTCGGAAATAAATATCATTAGAATTGTTAAACAAATATGTGTCGAAAGTAATCAGATTGCACCTAGGAACAAAGAAACTGCAAGCAGGAAGCTGGCATACTTTGTAACTGTGGTGCAATACTGAGTCGGCAAGAATGTGATGGCTAGGAAATATTCGAATTTGAAGAGTCAATTGGGTTTTTGGTTTTGGGGCAGTTCGTTGCTATTGCTTTATTTTTTGGTAATAATAAAATTGTACCTTGTTGTTTTTACCTCTATATTTTATTTATAAGTATTCATTTAATTCCTAAATTCAAGCCCACTCGTATGCCAAGTGAGCAACTGAACCACCCCGGATACGAGACATATGGTGGAGGTTGAGGCCCTACGAAAGGGGCGGTCGTGACAATATGTTCCTTAAACCTCGTTATAATTAGAGATTTTGTTTGTCCAACATTCTTCAAATTACAGTTCTTACAACTAATTCCGCAAACCCTGGGGTTTCCCAGAGAGTTTTTTAAAATTTTTGCTTTCCAATTTATTTATTTACTAAACAGGTATTCTTTGATCTTAACTGTATCCTTAATTACAGCTTTCTCTATTGCAAATCTCTTTTCATTCAGAGGGAAACTTAACAGAAAATAATTAAAGAATTTGAGACCAGTTATATTGTGTTGGAGACAATGCTGTGAGTCATTAGGTACATACTCTACAGTACTGGTGCCTTTTCGGTATATATCTGAAATCCACTATTTATTGCATAAACTAAAAAAACTTGAAAAATGTGTATATATAAGCTTACTCTAACCTTAATACTGTCAACGTGTAAAGAGATTTCAAGTTCGGTTCTAAGCAAAGTATTTTCGTGGGTTAGCAATGTAAATTATTTAAGTACAAATTTCTTATTTTGAAAATGAGGAGATCCGCGGGAATGCGCTCCTCATCCATACTTGTGGTAAAATATAACTGGTGTGTTCAATTGAATTTAACGTGAACCTCATCAGATATAAGTGACTATTGCCAACATTGAATTTTAATTAACCGCTGCTGCCATCTATACGCTTCTCTAGTGGGTCAATTGGTACAGAAATGATCCAAACATACATGATCTGCTGGCACAAACTGAGCACGTGTCACTTTCGTACAGCTTTTCTTTTACGTCACACCTTTGAGTTTGGTGATATTGAAGGGTGGAGGTGAATTCATGTGATATGTTTCAAACATAGACTACTTTACTGAAATCTCCTACGTTAACTGAGCTTTCTGTGATGTCACGTTGTTTGAGGGCTCTCAGAGGAACCATTAGACCATGCATGTTTGGATCATGGCTACCGTAATGTACCGTGGAGGGAAAATCCACACAGGCTGCCCATCGCTGGAATGGGTCTAAGTGTCAGACTCTTGACTGACTGAAACCCCTCCTCCTGGAACTCGTCTGTAAAGTACTTCGAGGTGACTGCAGCCTCCTGGGTTTATTGTGCTCTTCCTGTTAGTTTACTTTGTCCTTTTTAACATTCCTCTATTACGGACAAGGTGATACAGGTATGAAAATAGGCGAATTTTGATGGTGTCCGGGTCTGTTTGTGTTTGCCCGTAAATATTATATCTCGCAGTCGTTTATAATATGCACCACAGTTTCTGGTACCCTACCGCACACTATAGTTAAGGTCGCCAGCAAACGATGAAATGCAGGTACTTCTTAACGAAAAAAATGTCCTGTCAGAAGGCCTGTTACGGTTCTCAACTGGATCCTATTCTTTGCGATCAGTTCTTCAGTTTGTTTTGAGCATGGTCCACTGGTAAGTGTTTTCCCATGTCGATTTCCTTCTCTCCAGTAGTAGTTTTGTTTATTCTCGACCCAGTCCTTGATCACTCTTCTGTCTGACCCCTCTGTGATGTCCAGCTCGGGTTCTGGGATATAGAATATATTAGCTGCTCCATGTTTAGCAAGTTCATCAGAGTGGTCTTACTCTGTTCCGCTCACCCGGAATTTTGAGCTCTTCGTGGCAGTTCCAAACCAGTCTGGAAGACACCCTGTTAGAAGCTAGTGCCTTTAGCGCTGCCTGATTTCTGAAACAATTGAAATCTGCTGGTTCACATATCGTCATGTCGCGTACACACTCGAGTATAGCCAGAATTGTTGTCTGGAACAAAGCAGGTGCTGTCCAAGAGAGAGACTTATATTCGCCTTTGGCTTTTCACCATGTATTCCTACACCAGCTCCTGTTTCCATCCTGGACCAGTCAGTATATCAGGCCAGGCCTTTACGTAAAGCATCAGGAGCTCCTGTCATCCAGTCCTTCCTATCTCCAATGGTGATAGTGAAGGGTTTGTCGAATGTAATTTTTGGTACCACCTCATTCTCGATAGAGAATCCACTACAATGTTAATTATCCTCATGTTCCCCGAATTACCTCCGAGAGGAGTGGGGTTCTGATAATTTTGTAGCCTGTATGCTACCATTCTGACCTTCCCCTGAATCATCAATAGACTATCTGCAGAATAACTAGAAGCGCCGCGCGCGGAATTATTCATAACTTTTGTACAGTGGATTTTGTATTGTGTTATATGCGTCGAGTTGGTTTTTGTACTGTTTTGGGATAAAGAAAGAATTTTACATTTTTGCAAATGTTATTAATTGCACGGGGAAAAAATCTTGATAAAGTAAGTATCATTTTCACGAAAATCATATTTATATACCCATTTGTGTGCAACCAACTAACAGCTTAATTGTAAATCCTTTTTTATGATGTGAATAAAAATGCAGGCGTTGGTTAACTTCCGTAGGTTGCTCTACAGGGAATCCTGTGCAGTCGATGATTACACGACAATTCTGATACTTTTCCCGAAAAGACTGGTAATAAATCATGAACTGTATCTCGCGATGGCCAAGTTACTAAATTTTTACACTTCCTTGTCAAAACTGTCAGAACAGACTTGAAAATGCGCGAAGCAGTGCTTTGGTGTACATTGAACATCACACCCAGGGCTGAAGTTGTCAGCCCTAATTTCATTTTCATGAGGAACAGCAATAAACGATTTTATTTAGGCAATTTTTCATTCTTTGCTGGGGAAATAAATTACAGCAATAACTGGAACACAGCTAATTTCACTCCAGCAGTATCATTCATGTCGTTATTATTTGTAACAGACTGCACTCCGTGGAAACCTTTCCTGCATTCAATCATCAATTTGTCATTGAGATCGTTACTATCTGGACCAATACATTTCTCTTCAACGGTTATATCTGACTCACAACATTTATCAGAAACTTTTACAGTCTTAAAAGTAACACTGCACTGCTAATATGCCCGATGCTAATTCAAGATGTGACGTCCACAGTACTTCGTGTTCAAGTTATAGTTTATTATTTTTAAGAATTCGATGGCTTCCGCAAAGATTACAATGACATAATGAGTAATAAATCGGATTTTGCGTATTGTCTACTTGTAAAATGCCTGCACGAAACTTATAGAGTAAGCCGCCGTGAGCGCTGTTGTCACGAATCGCTAAGCTCCGCCTTTCTGCAGATAGTCCATAGGGTATCCATTGCTGCTGTGGGAGTGCTTTTCATTGCACCTGTAATTCCCAGGCAGGCCAGTTTCTGCAACCGGTTCAGCCTGTTAGCTGGCATTGTTTGGGTGGCCTTAGGCCACCACCAAACTAAGGCAGCGTATGTGATGGAGGGCCTTATTACACTGGTATAGAGTCAGTACACCATACCAGGCTTGAGCCCCCATGTCTTTCCATACAATCGTCTGCATGTTACCACACTGGCAACATGCAGACGACTGTATGGAAAGACATGGAGACTTATGTATTACTCTGTCCAGGTGTTTGTTCCAGGTAAATTTGGTGTTTATAATGACTCGAAGTTACTTTACCTTCTACGACATCTGTAATTGTGTGTCTTGGAAAACTAGAGGTCCAGTCCCTCCCCTTCTGGTGAATTGGACAATGCTGGTCTTTTGAGAACTGATTTTCAGCCCTTTCTCATTGGTCCAGTTTTCATCATCATATTCAGAGCGTTTTGTAAACGATCCCTGACTATGTTGTTAAACTTCCCCCTAACTATAATGACTGTGTCGTCAGCATATCCTTGATCTTAAAATCCCTCTTCAGTAGCTCGCCATCTACAAGGTTCCATAGCAGAGAGGAAAAAACACCCACCTGCGGGTAACCCCTAGAAACTAACGCGCCTAAAGTTACTTCTATGGTTGTAGTGAATACCACCTTGCCTTTGAGCATAGCGTCTACTCATCTCCAACAGGTGTTCTCAACGCCACGCTTTCTTGCCGCTCTAATGATAGAGCTAAAGGAAGTGTTGTGGAATGCCCCTCTACATCGAGGAAGGCACCCAGTGGTAACTCCTTGTGTTCCAACGTCTTTTCCACTTTCTGGATTAGATTAGGAGTTGCCATCGACATACCTCTTCCTCCTCTTCTTATGCAGAGAGTCCAAAGTTAATTTTTGTCTCATACATTAGTTAGTGTTCGCCTCCCTTTACGGTATACATTGCGCAGAATCAGCATGATGCTGTATGGTGATCTGTTGCTGTTGTCTGCCTGTTTTTTGGGATCTAGAACAACATTTGAGATAGTATCTCCTTTTTCGCGTAAAAGGTGTTTCATTAACTACTCACGTTCTATCTTTTCTCCGGTTTATATAGTTAAAAAATAATATGATGCTGGAGAATATGGTACCGGGGGGTCATTTTTACGACATATTTTTGCATTGCCTTTCACATTGTTATGGAGTTGTGGCTGAGATTACAATCATATGAGGTTATGGCGTTTAAGGTTATAAAACAAACATATTAAAAAAAAATTTCTAACTACTCATTTGAGTCTGAAAGTCGAAAAACTGGATTTTTGGGGGTGTTTTTTGAGGTTGGACATAAAAACTGAGACAATCTGACAATTCTGACTTCGGATTCGGATTCAGCGGATCATAAGGATATGTTGGTCTGATCCGCCGGAGACACCACTTTCTTTTCGTTTTAGGGATGTTTTTTGGAGTGAGGGATGAAAAACGAGCCAATCTGAAAATTCAGACTTCGGATTCAGATTCAGCGGATTAAAGTACATAAGGATACACTGGTCTGGTCCACCTAACAGATCAATTTTCTTTTTGTTGGGCTGTGTACCTGATTAGAAATTGAATATCTTGCGAAGGGGATCAGCTAGGATTTTCCGGTTTGCATTTTTTACCCCCCAGATATGCTGAAAACATTCTGTGAAACCTGTTTTTGGATCCATTTTGGTCACAGTAAACCCCATAGGTTTTTTACGCGACCTTCTCTTCTACTTAAGTAACGTTTTAATTAGTTCCTCATCTATTGTCGATATGCTAAAATGGTCTAAATACTTCTCAATTTTTAATTAATGATATTCCGTTGGCACGTTTCTAAATTCATTTTACAATAAAAAAGAAAATTATGGCTTCTTTCTTCGTGAAATAGTTATTTCTAGTGTAGGTCTAATTTAACGTTTGATAGTTACAAGTTTAATTAAACCCAATTTTAATAAAATTCTTATGAAGTGAGACTGAGGAAATGATTTTCTTTATTGCCACTAAAATTTATAGCAAAGTAAAATGTTGGCATAAAATGTGTGGTTTAGTACAAACCGAAAGAAGAATTAAAATAATGTTGCCTATTAAGGAAGATTGCGGCAGTTGGAGCGTTGTATAGGGGCTGTGCGTTCTGCAAAATGGCATTGAAACTGGGTTATGATGTCTGGGCAGCCGCCAAATGGATATAACGAGGGCGATGAATCGCCCGATACTTTGTGTCTTCTCCGTTTTCTGGATATGGAAATCTAAATTACACAATTCGTAACACTTGTTCCTTCTTTCCTTGGGATTATAGATTTTTTCGTTACTCGACTTCCATACTAATATCCCTCACAGGCGTACCTACGACGAATTTCGCATTTTAACGTTATTGACTTGATATATTGACCTATATGTAACTAATGTGAATCTTGTAGGGATAATATTAAAATATCGTTGGTAAAAGTAAAACACACCCCCCGCGAGTTGGTTTACCCAATAGATATTATCCCTGATTTTCACAAAATTAATAAACTAAATAAACACGCTTTTATAAGTACTGCATTAAAAAGCAAAAAATAATCATCTAACTTGTCCTATCTGTCTACCCCGTAAGGGCCTTAGTGTAAGCCGTGTTTGTAATTAAGAATAATAGCCCAGACGACAGAGATCATTTTATAGCGAAACCCACAAAAAGTTGCAAACTGAACAATTTTTTTTTTAATGAGTTCGTGAAAGTGTATAGAATAATATCCTGAAAAGTTTACATTCCGCTCGGTTTCAGAACATAAAAAATTTTTTTTATCAATTTTTTCAAAATGTTTAAATCAAGTCAGGCTAGAAAAAAACAAAAAATACAGGTGGGTAGACCACGTGTTTCTGAACAAAAAAATGTTGTAATAAAATTTATCGCTAAAGCCACGGTTTTCCCGGAAAAAAATAGTGAAATAACTTTGTCACTCTGCTCGGCCAAGCGCACGGTTAAATGGATACTACGAAACCTCTAAAAATTCTTAGCAGTTCTAACAAGCAAAATAAAGTTTTTCTCTTTCTGATTACACATTTTTAACATTTTTCTTAGTGACTAAGAGGATAAATAGCGTATCTGGAGGGAAAATATATAATTATGAAGGCACACACAGACACCACACATGAATTGCTCGCATGAATTTGCTTTTACTGTATTGTATTGTATTGGTTACAGATACACCTATCCACATTTCAGCTATATCCATTGAATTTCTTATACATTTGTTAATGTATTGGAAAAGTTCCAGAATTTATATTCAAAACAATCAAAGATATTTTCATAGTTATAGGGATAAGATCGTGACAATCGCAATTTCTTTCATATCCTATAGTATTTTTGACCCGCTGAATAGAAATCTGCCATCAGATTTGAGTCAGCATGTCTCACTTTTGCAGAAAATCCAAGAAATCGTGAAAATAAGTGCTCAAGCCCAAGGTTTTTGCATTTTATGCAAAACTGAGTCGTGCTGGCTCAAATCTGATGGCAGATTTTTATTCAGCGGGTCAAAATACTACAGATCTGAAAGAATTTTTTTTTGTGTGGTTATGTAATATGCAGGAAAATTAGTTTTATAAATTGACTTTAGCTGTCGCTTATTTAAGTTTTGTTAAATAAATGCTTACGACAATTAAACTACATGCTGATAATAATAATTTCAACAAGCTAAAAACGTACTCTTCGCCAATTTACTGAGCTTTTTATATATAATTGTTACACATTCTACAGGATACTCTTCGCAGTTTTCTTGTAAATAATCTTAGTTTTTGGACATCCTGAATTTTGTGATACCATCTTTGTTGTGAAAAAAATTAAATGAAAAAAAATATCCAACCTGTGTGAGATTCGAACACGGGACCTTTGGATTGCAACGCAAAGCTTTAGCCGCTGCGCCACCAGCTATTGCTACAAAAATTGATTGTCTGTGATATATATCTTTCGACAATCATACATAGGTATTTCAACTCGTACTTCTATGAAATATATATTAGTAAAATTCATAAATATATTATGGAAATAATATTTCGCAAGATTTCCATTTTAGTACAAGCAACAAAAATTAAGAGAATTTTTTTTTTAATTAAATAATTAATAACTTCTTTATTTACTGATCGATTTTCTTGAAAAACAATAGGGTTCTTCCTCTAGCTAACACTAATTTACTTTCTAAATTT
Source organism: Rutpela maculata (assembly GCA_936432065.2). Lineage (NCBI taxonomy): Eukaryota > Metazoa > Arthropoda > Insecta > Coleoptera > Cerambycidae > Rutpela > Rutpela maculata. The sequence continues at coordinate 142,635,121 of OW386288.2, forward strand.
CATTACAATCGGATTTTTCTTTCTCAAGTTATCGTGCTTACAAGAAACGTGACGGACGGACAGACGGACGGATAGACGGACGGACAGCCGGACAGACGGACATTTTGAAAGTTATCTTGGTGCTAAGGCTTTCGCGGAGCTGGTGATCTGGCTGCTGGTTTCCGGGTCTTCTTCAGCGTAGACTTGGTTGAGTGATTGACGTTTCGACCATCTTGTCGTGGTCTTCTTCTGAAGCGAGACCACGACAAGATGGTCGAAACGTCAAGCACTCAACCAAGTCTACGCGGAAGAAGACCCGGAAACCAGCAGCCAGATTTTGAAAGTTGTTCAGAATTCTTTCACTAACACAATGATATGAAAATTTTTTCTTTACGAGCGATATTTATGATTTTTGAAATGTGCCGATCAAATACAATATTATATACTCTTCGTTTTTGCGAAGAGTATAATAACACTTAATTCTGATAATAGACAAATAGACTAACTTTACATTGTTCTCTGCAAGGTTCGTCTGCGAGGGCGTTTTCCTCGAAAACTATTAATACTAAAAAAAAAAAAATGTTCCGGGACCGAGTAAATGATACCCATCTAGACACGTTTAGGATAGATGAATATGAAGTAGTAAACAAGATGGTACACAGTAGGTATACTTTTAGAGGGCAGAATATTTACTAGTGTAATAATTTGGCGAACTCCTCTGAACATTTCCTTAAATATGCAGGGTGTTTCTCAATGACGTGCTGATTCCTCAGGTCATTTTATGAAGAAGAGTTCATATGAGTATATGCCCGCAACGGCTTAAATTTTGTTGAATATATATTTTTTTAAATCGTTATTTTTAATATCTCAGAAAGTACTTTAAATATTATTTTCAATTTTGGTGTGTTAATAGGATATAAAACCACATACTTTACTTTACTTTTGAGTTATTTTATCTCTCCACCAGGGGCGTCCCTGCACACATGTCCTCTGATATTTTTTACCAAAAAAGTGGTACGCCACTGACATTTTTCCATGTGGATATTTCTTTTAATAAGCCTGGTCATTTCTACATGAAAACGGTCTCTTGATTTTTTTCTCGTTAGACGCACAGTTCTGGATTGAAACAATTAAATTCACATTGCTTCATTTAGCAGTATTGACTAATCATTCTTGAACACATAAATCTAGTTATCCTGGAATAAATGACGTTTTTACAAACATCATTTTCAAAACAATATTTGTTAACATAAAGTAAGTTGCTGGTGTTCAAAACTATCTCATCGTATTGTTTTCTCGATTTTTAGTGTTTCACTGAATTTATTTTATTTTCTCCCTCAGTAAATATAGGGAATTACCATCGCAGATGGTATTGCAGCAAAAGCCAGAAGTGTGTATTAGGAAAGATATCCCAATCGTGCCTTGCCAGATAGCCGATTCTTTTCGACTATTCATCGCCGTCTTTGTGAAACTGGTAGTTTCCAAAAAGGTACTTCGGAAGGTAGATCTTGAACTGTCAGAACATCAGAAATTGAGGAAGCGGTGCTGCAGGAAATCGATGAACATCCTGAGACTAGTACGAGGAAGATTGCTAGAGTTCTGAATATTTGTCATCAAATTGTTTGGCGAATTTTGGTTGATTGTTTTATTGTATCCGTACCATATTCTAAGAGTACAGGCATTACTTCCCAGGGATTTTCCGCGTGTGAACTTCAGTCAGTGACATCTTCAGAGTGTTACACTAAATCCGCAGTTTGAGTCACAAATTATGTTCACGGACGAAGCAAATTTTTCTGGGAAAGCAATTCAAAATTTCCATAATAATCATGCATGGGCGGAAGAAAACCCCATGTCATAACCGAAACCCATTTCCAAGAGCAATTTTCGGTTAATGTATGAGTAGGAATTATTGATAATAATCTTATACGCTCTTTTTTCCTGCCAAGACGCCTTAATGGACAATCTTACCTGCATTTTCCCCAAGAAGAGCTACTTGTGTCGTTTGAAGATGTACCAATTGCGTTAATTAATGAAATGTGGCACAAGCAGGATGGATCTCCTCCTCCTGTTCATTTCAGTGTAATTGTTCGCGACCACTTACATGTGGTTTATCCTAATCGTTGGATAGATCACGGAGGACCTATGGTTAGCAAGATCCTCCAATCCTCCGATCACAATATTTTGGATTTCTATTTGTGGAGTCATCTTAAAACCCTGGTGTATAAAACTCACATTAACACTTTAGAAGATTTAAGGGAGCAAATAGTTACCTCGTGTGAAACAATACGGAATACGCAGGGACTATTTGAACGAGTACACAATTCGATGCGAAGACGGGTGGAAGCATGCCTATTAAGTGAAGGTGGCCATTTCCAACAATTTTTATAAAACAAAATTTATCATTATCAATGTTAATAATAATTAGTTTCAATTTGAATTTAATTATTTTAATCAAGAACGTTCATGTAGAATTGACCAGGCTAATCAGAAAAAATATTGATGTGAAAAAATGTCAGTGGCGTACCACTTTCTTGGTAAAAAATATCACAGGACATTTTTGCAGGGACGTCTCTGGTGTAGCAATAAGATAACTTTTATAACCAAAATATGTGGTTTTATATCCTTTAATCCGTTGCGGACATATGTTTAAATTGACTTTTCTTCATAAAATGGCCCAAGGAACCACACCCCGAGATATTAGCACATTAAGGAACACCCTGTATCCTTGCGATTTCTTTATGTCGTTCATTCCCAGTACGCTTGGTCTTATCCTAGATTCACATGTAGTATGGTCTCGCTATGTTTAATTTGTGACTGTCAAGTTTAGCGCTTCGTTCAGCAATTGTGTTGGCTCTCCTCTGTGTACAGTGCTTCATAGTGCATGTTTCTATTCACTTGGTAATTGTCTTCCTTCCTATTATTTTGACGTGCCTGCAAGTAGGTGGACGATGTCTCTTTCAGCAGTGCTCTTCTCAGACTTCTTCTGTTGGCTTCTGTCATTGCCACGTTTTTGACCCCGTACGTCTTCGTTAGCAGTATGATAGCCATTTATATCGTCTTGATCTTTTCCTTCTTTTCTTGTTTGATCCATAGGCGTTTTCTCCTTTTTTAGTGTTTTTCTTACCGCGATTTTTATTTTTAAACTTAGTATTGTCCAATATAGTTGTTCTCTTGTTAGTTACATTTATATTTCCTCGCAGCATTTCTTCTGGATGTCTTTATGCTGTGGAAGGTGGATATAGAGCGGGAGCTAGGTGGCTTTTTCGGCAGCTCATTGTTTTATGAACTTTGAGATATTTTTATAATTTAATGGATGATAACGATTCATAAAATCGACTTCTGGCGGGGCACCTCCTGTCAGGAGCGTCACGAACACTGTTTAAAAATCACTGAAATCATGTCATCGTTACAAGGCTCATTTTTTGTGTGTACACATTTTATGTTTAGAATGAATAAATTAGATCGCCAGAAAGTGTGGGCCGTCAGAAGGCGCAGCCAGAAAGGTAATAATGATACAATACATCTGAGGCACGGTACGGAGTCAAGAGTCGAAAGTGTTAAATTCCTGTATATTTAAGAGCCTATGGTACTTTTGTTGACACTAAGAACTTTACGGGGAGGCTATTCTTTTATTCAAGGAGCTTATATTTACGTTTTAAAAAGGAGCCAGAACTTGTAACGATGAGTTTGGAGTTCTGAGATGAAATATGCGAAAAAAAATCCAATTTTCTTAAAAAATCCTAAAGATGTTCTTTCTGGCTAGCCTTACTGACGGGAGTTTTTTTTCTGGGAATTTTTTTTTGTGTTCAAAACATTTAAATAAACATGCTCAACGGTAAAAAGTTTGTAACGATCATGTCATATAACTCCGTTTTTTTTTACCACTTTGACCTTTCTGGTTAAGCCCCTGATGGCCCACACTTTCTGGCGATCTTATTTTATTAATTCTAAACATAAAACGTGTACACACAAAAAAAATGGCTTTGTAACGATGATATAATTTCACTGATTTTTATATCTTGAACCATGGCCAACTCGACGGGCTGACATATGATATATGTCTATTTTGTCGTTATTTAAGTTCGATAGAATTAATCAGTGCATAAAAAATGCTTGTAACGATGAGTGTCCGAGAAAGCCACTTAGCTCCTGCACCAATAGTTTAAAATTTGTAACACTATTTGATGTTATACATTGACGCCCCGACTTCCGAAACCTTTCATTGTCTAACTCCTCCATCCAGCTGAGACATGTGGCAGTTATATGTTCGTATTCGTAATACATTAAAAAACAACGAATGTTATAATTTATTTTTTCGACATAAAAATTACATGTTTGGTTTGGCGTGGCAGCCAGTTCCATCCATTAACACCCAATTACTGTTCAAATACCGCAGTTGGATTTTCTTGACCTCCGACACTTAAATAGCAAACTTATGTGGTGTTGCAAATGAGTACGATTATACACTTTTTTATATTATGGGCCCTCGTTGAATAGTGTTAGCATTCATATAATATATGACGAAAGTGTTTTCGCTACTAGCTGGATTGATCGCAAAAAATAGAGTTGCCTTATACTCCCCACTATCTCAGAATTAGTGCATCATTGCAGTTGGAAAGATTTTGATGTTCAAATGGCAGAAACATTTTTCGAATAGGAGACAATGTATATAAGTCTATTAAAAAGTACTCTTTCATGGTGGTGTGCTGGGAGTTACTACGAACTGAAAAATGACACATCAAGAAAAAAAAAATTTGTTGTTCCTGATTTATCCTTCCCAGATTCTCTTTATTAAGCTACACTACGCTGATGAGGAATAATTATTCCGAAACAAGTGCTATGACTGCTTTGATGTTACTTCTTTAGGGAATATAGTGCGATTTCCATTTTTGATTCTTAAGGCTATTACTCTCCAAATTTAAATACTTAATGTAATTTCTGAATTTACTGCAATATCGTATTATTCCGATTCAGTCACAACTCACATTCAACATCATCAGCCAATGAGGGGTAGACAATAAATACCTAAAACATTCAGAAATAATTTGGAGGTCTAATCTTTAGCAAACTCTTTCGAATGTTAAAATATGTCTGCTAAGCCTCCTTTGTATTAATATGTGCACCAGTATGCACCATTGCCATATGCGTTTATTTTATAATTTATAATAGCATTTATAATAGTAATTTTCTTAGTGCTCTTTATTGAATCAGAAATAACGATCTGTTCTTCCATTTTTTTCTCTTTTTGTTCATATGAAAATGTATTAAAATTGTAAGAGCATGAATTATAAATAAAACTGTTATTCAGAGGAAATTTAGTTTTCCAATCTGAGCGCTGGTTCCATTTCCTTGAATAACAATGAGAATTTGTAAAATAAACAGAGAATCTGCACAATTTTTTAAATCATGTTCTTCGCTTAATTTGAAATTGATTAATGTCGCGTTGTATAGCAAATGGAATAGCTATATTTTAAGTGCTTTTGAAAAAAGTTAATATTTATTTTCTGCCAGCAGGACAGCAGTTCCCTTTTTATTCAGGTCAAATCGTTTTGTTGCCCATGTTGCAGCGAATATGTGGGCGGTGGTCCATTCCAATCATTCGTTGTAATGGCGTTGAAAATCGAGAAATGTGTTTGGGTAAATACGCACACAATCTGGTAACAGCATTTGCATAATTATATGTTTTCTTGGTTTCCACGGGAATTGAAAAATGCTTCTCCTGCTGTGTTCAGGAATGTTACATTCCATATTACGTTTTATATTTGTTTTTAATGGCGGTGAAGAAATTGTGCTACTAATAATACCTGGAGCACAGGGAAAATCAGCGATCGGTGATGACTATACTGTTCTACAAGATTTTCAGAACCTTAATAGAACATTTACCGCAATATGTCTAGCATCTAAAAATACATAAACCTGAAACAAAATTGTTATATGCGTGTTAATAAATGGAGAGTGATTCAGTTGATTTTTGAAAATGATATTTTTCTTCTATTGTCAAAACTCAAATCACTTTTATATGGCAAACGTAACATTTTTCTGTTATGACTGAACGCCACAAGCCTTTGCTAGAGACAGAAGAAAAGACCCCGCAGAACTTTGAGGAATTCGGGTTTCTGTGGAATTGGCTGAAAATTTGATAAGTTGTGGATATTGACCTGAATAGAAGATTCAATGGGCACCATCTCAAATAATGAACAGTTTTTGAGATGTGGCTTGTCAAAAACAGACAATTTCCATCATTTTAGACATTCAAGAATTTTTTACTATTCAACGTTAACATAAGAGGAACGTGAAGAGTCAGTAATTGTTTATTTAAGTTGTATATGATAATAAACAATATTTTGTATGTGATTTCGCAATCAGTGGAAAGAATAATTTATGAAAAATTAAAAGAGAATATATCTAAGAATTTTATCTTTATTAGTGAATGATTTGTCAGATCTGTCTTCCATTTTTATGAATTTTTTTTTTTTTGATTTATGATTGAAATATCTTAAGTGGCTTTATGTCTTTCTGAAGAGCTCATATTAAGTGCGAAATACATACGTTCCAAAGACTGTGTTTAGAAGAATTTTAATGACAGTTTAATCTGTCGAGGTGAGTCCTGCTGAATTAAAAACTTTAAGAGAGGTGCTTGTAAGTAAATTCAGTTTTATGCTCTTTGTCTCTGTGGTGCGGGAGCTAAATGGCTTTTTCCGAAACTCATCGTTACAAGCATTTTCTATGCGTTGACTAATTCTATCGAACTTAAATAACGACAAAATAGTCTTCTGGCATATGTCAGCCCGTCGAGTTGGCCATGGTTCAGGATATAAAAATCAGTGAAATTATATCATTGTTACAAGGCTAATTTTTTTTGTGTGTAGACATTTTATGTTTAGAATGAATAAAATAAGATCGTCAGAAAGTGGTGCAACCAGAAAGGTCAAAGATGTAAAAAAACGGAGTTATATGACATGATCGTTACAAGCTTTTTTTTTAGAATGAGCATGTTTATTTAAATGTTTTTAATACAGAAAATATTCCCAGAAAGAAACTCCCGTCAGTAAGGCTAGCCAGAAAGAAAATGTTGAGGATTTTTGAAGAAAATTAGATTTTTCTGGCATATTTCACCTCAGAACTCTAAACTCATGGTTACAAGTTCTGACTCCTTTTTAAAACGTAAATATAAGCTTCTTTAACAATAGAATAGCCTCCCAAGAAAGTTTTTAGTGTCAACAAAAGTACCATAGGCTCTTAAATATACAGGAATTTAACACTTTCGGCTAACTTGACTTCCTACCGTGCCTCAGATGTATTGTATCATTATTACCTTTCTGGCTGCGCCTCCTAACGGCCCACATTTTCTGGTGATCTTATTTTATTCATTCTAAACATAAAATGTGTACAGACGAAAAAAATGAGCTTTGTAACGATGACATAATTTCACTGATTTTTACACAGTGTTCGTGACGCACCTGACAGGAGATGCCCCGCCAGAAGTCTATTTTATGAATCGTTACCATCCTTTAAACCATAAAAATATCTCAAAGTTCATAAAACGATGATGTGCTGAAAAAGCCACCTAGCTCCCGCTCTACTAGTACAACTAGGCGGGGGTTGGCAGAGAATTACAAAGATTAAAAATTAATATTTTAAATAGATTTTATTTTCATTTTTGATTGAATAGATAGTTATTTTGTAAATAAATTAATTTTAGAATATTTTAATTTCTAGCATAATGAAAAGTAGGTTATCGAAAGAATGCGAAGATTTAAAATTAATAATTTCTTAAATAGATCCTCTTTCACACATTATACCGTCTGCCGTTTGCGAACTCCTGTAAAGAATATTCTTTACTGTAACTATAAAAAAACAAAAAATAGTTTACTTTAAAAGTTCTATATGATTATTGCACTTGAATAAATATTTTTTACCTCCTACAATTTTTCTCAAGAATTAAATTGTCTAGTTTTGACAATTCGGGTCTCAAAAACTATTCATTATTTGAAGTCGAACCGAACCCATTGAGACCTTTATTCAGAAGATCAAAATTCACAAAATATTAAATTATCAACTAATTCCAGAGAAGCAATAAGATTTGGTGTGAAGTCCTTTAGGACAGACTAGGACAATACTCATGTCACATTACTGGTGCAGTGCAAGATCTGAACAGTAGTATGCAGAGAATATTAACTAATTTATTATTGGCGTGCAGCTTCTTCTTTATTCATCACAAAGCGCGGCCTTCACGGTATTCCCGTAGACATGTGAGAAATTATAAACTCTTCACAAATACGAAGAAGAAGCGTATATTTCATTTGATCGGCTTATTTCTAAAACAGTAAATAACACTAGTAGATAAAAATGTTTCATATAATTTTGTTAGTCATCGAATTTTTAATTACTCTCAAATGTCAGTTTGTCCATCCATCACGTCTCTAAAGGGCAAATGCATATGAAATCAAATCATCTCCATTCTTTCTAGAAGGGTACATTAACCAGGGTCCGGAAACCTGTTGTGTTGCTGCATTTTCAGGAGTTGGAAAACTCAGAATTATGTCCTTCCTGTAGTATAATTAAAACCAGGAGATTTCTAGAAGTTTCTTTATGAACATTAAAGAAATAGCAGTAACAACATTTTTTGATATAATGTTCAATAACACGAAAATGTAATTGCTATATCAAAGCCTTGTTAAGCATAAAACTCCCAACAATGCCCTGCCAGTAGATTAAAGTCAACTTAGACGCTTACGAACGGATATATGAGCAACCAGGGTCAAAGAGAGGTGTCGTTGGCTGAAATGAGAACCTGCTATCGTCAGATATATCACGCAGGACTCCGTGAGGTATAAGCGTAATCTCTCTATGGCCTGGATCGACTACCGCCAGGCATTTGACATGACATCGCATGAGCACAGCCCAGAAACGTCATTTTGTGACGTTAAATTAGCTTCATTTAGCGACGTTTTTCTAACCATAAGTAAGTTATTTTTGATTAATTGAAATAAATGTTCATTTGAGAAATATGATAAACCAATTTGATGCAAATTGATATGTGAATCTTATATGCTTTCATTGGAGAAATGGAGACCTCATTTCCCAATGTATTATGAGTTACAAGATGAGTCGCCATGTATATGAATGGAAAATTAATAGGTTAAGAACCAGTTCTTATAATATCACACCCAACCACAAAATAATGATCTTTACCTGACCGTTATAAGATCCATCCAAATCAATTGATGTTTCCTGAGTGAATTTAAATATTGCAATGTATATTATTTATTTTCTATAAATTCATTAGAGTATAGGATAAAGGGTGGCTGATTATCGTCAATGGTTTGCATATGACACCAACTAGAAATAATTTCCGTTACAAACTACGTGGTAATGTATGTCTAAAATGACGTCACCAATACGTCAAATCGACGCCTTATCATGCCGTTATACTTTCATTACAATATGACGTTACTGAGACGTCGTATCTTCGTCACCAGACATCATTGACCAATGTTGCCAAAAAATGACGTTAAAATGACGTCGGTTTTCTGCCTGGAATATGAACCTTTCAACATGTCCCTGCGATTTTATAAAAAAAAATGTACTCTTCTTCTTCACTGTATGGCAGTACTTTACGAAGGCACTGTATAATACCACAGAACAATTTGTTTGCAAATAACAGAGTTTAAAATTTCTGTTCAAGAACCGAGTCAATACATTTTAGCACATTGCTTGAAAGAAATTGCTCGCTTATTTCTGCAGAACCAAAACAAAAATTTATTATTGAATCAACAAAAAAATAAATAAAAGGAATCCAGGGAAACATATTTCATTTCTTGAATGGAAACGAATTATCAAATAAAAAAAAATTGTTTATTGTGTCATGCTCTGTTTTCCGTTAGAACAGCAGATACTTATTTCTTTAGTTGAAACGAAATACATTCAAAAAAAATTTAATTGTAATTTGAAAAGACAAAGAAACGGATTCCTATCTGCAAGTGATCGGTCCACTTAAATTTAAAGATAATGATGCAATCAATAACTGTTTTTGTCCTTCATACCTAATGGTAGTATTAAGGAATTTGATTGATAAATTCTCTGAAGCGTCCTCAGTTCGGCATCGTAATGTATCTTTTAAGTAAAACAATTTACAATATCACTTAAGCCTGTGATTAGTGGAAATTACAAATAAATTCTCTGGACGTAAATAAATGGGAAACAACTAACAAATTGTACGAATTAACTTTTTTATTAAACTTTACGGTTAAAAAACTGTACAAGGTTAAATTAACTTTAATTGTGCTAGTATATGGTGTAAACTCGCACAGCTAACTAACTGATAAATCTTCTGTCGTGGGATTTATATGAATTAACATTATAAAATAATAGTCATATAGATAAGCGTGATTGTATTTACACAGAAAGTTTTAATTCAATGCGTATAAGGTGAGATATACGAGAATGCTGCCTTTAAAACACAATTCTACTTCATCTCCAAGTTCCAGTTTGACATTTCTATTATCCTATTCAGCCTGTAAATTTTGAGGAAAATTAAAAAATTTGGATGCCTTTCTTATACCGAGGGCTCAACCGATAGGGACTCTCTTGTAACTTTTGGATGGGCGAATGGATTTTTTTCAAATTTAATGTAGTGATATTATAGTCCGATACCCCTACCCTACCCGGAACAAATTAATATTCAAATGAAACCAAGCCAGATTGTTAGCTTTATAGATAATAATTAACATAATAAAAGTCCCCATGCATCCGTTTTGCATAAGACCCTTAAATTCGATCCGCCATCCTGAATTTTGAGACTTATTCAAAAAAATCCCTTATATTTCGAAAATCATTACAAATTTTAAAAAAAGACAACAGACAAAATTAAAGTACATGGAAAACTGCATTAAATGTTGGTGTTTCTACATACCTTTATTTAGTAAAAAGTTGAGGCCGATTATACATTACTGATTTTAAAGCTCTAAGCTGAAATAGAGTAAAATTTAGTAATAATTATACATGTTTTTTATTTTAATGGAACATTTTGTACTTTACAGTATTAATGAAAAAAAAGGAGCGAAAACATTATTAAGAACCTTATTAAAAACTATCATCATCTGAATCTCTATCTTCCATTGGTTGTCGCATGCCATTGCCATTACATTTGCCACAGAGATTTGAATAGAAGATATGGCTTTCTACAACTGCATAGTTTCCTACAGTCGCTCTTACAATTGAAGACACAAGTGGATGAAGGGTCTATGTAACAACAAAATGATTTTGAGATAACTGATGTTAAAGTTTTTAACAACCTACCAACTTCAACAGTACATAGAACCTTTATAAATGTATAAATCAGATATCTTAGCATTATAATCAAATGTAATGTACCTGGGGGAATTTCGTGTACTTAAAAGCTTCATTCATATAAAAAACTCGTTTTTTTCAACAAAGTGATTTTGAAATAATTGATATCAAAGTTTTTAACAACCTACCAACTTCAACAGTACATAGGTCCTTTATAAATTTATAAATCAGATAAATGTAACGTACCTGGAGGAATTACGTGTACTTAAAAGATTTATTCATATAAAAAACTCGTTTTTTTCGAAGATGTCACATAGACCATTCATCCACTTGTGTCTTCAATTGCAGAAAATTAACTTTAAAATAAATGCTGGTGCCACTGGTATCACTGTGGTCTCAGGCACAAGCACGCCACCCTTCTTTTTTCCATCCCCATTCCTCTGGGTTGAGAATGTTCCTAAGTCATTCTTGAACGTGTAAGTATACTCTTAAACAATGCAATTTAGCAGAATCTGTTGTCGGGGGTAATACAGCTAATTCAAAATTATTCTTTAGAGTTTGGCGCGCCGTTAAATTATTAAATTTTGTAAATCGTAAATCATTTAAAGTTTTTGATACTTTTGTTTTACCATGAATGTGTATCAAAAATTCCTCTCCGGCTTTAAAAATCATCCACTTTGGCCGGTTTATTCTTAAAAACTCCTTTCCCAATATTTTCATTGCTTTTAGTTTCCCTTGTTTAAAAAGACATGAAGTGGTGTCACACCCCGTCATTGCATGTAGGAATAATACATTTTCTTTCGTTGGACCTAATAATTTTTGTATTTCGAAAATGTTGCTCACTCTATCTGTTTTGGCCTATCTACCAGGATGCAGCATAAATATACCGTCAGATTTTACAAAATGTATCAACAGGACTAACAGATCGATATCTTTTCCAACAAGATACACAATCATTCTCTTGTCGCAAAGATATAGCGGTTCTAACAATCTCAGTGTCAGCATCACCATTTGTTTGGATAGCCCAGATTCCAGCATTTAGAAATTTCACTATTAAAGCTTTGATGAACTGCTTTTTGTTATTTACATTATTAAAAAACCTATCCTGATTAATTGTCAGTACGGCAGTCTCGAAGATAACATCAGCGCTAGATGCTTTACCACTTCTTAATTGTTTTTGGGTTTTAGTCGTCAAGAATCATAGCTATCAAAAACAATTGTACAACTGAAGCCATAATATGTCGGAAGCAGTTAATATATTGATTAAAAATTTCACCATAACTACCAAACAATTTTGTGGAGTAAATATCCCCCATATATTACAAAAGTTGTACCTTCAGAAATATTATTGGATGGAAGACACTTTTTATCACTATATAATTAAATAAAACGGACTTTTATATTTTTCTAATGATAAAGGCAATTTTATATAATATTTTCTGCCGATAAAATAGTTGAATTATACCAATTGGAATTTTATTATTCAGTAAAATTAGCTGTTAAAGGTATAAAAGTCTTTTTGGTACCAAAAGATTCATAAATTAATTTACAACAAATCACTAAATTACATTCTTTTTTGAATTCTAATAGTTTTTAAGTTATTGGGATTTTTTAATACAAAAACACAAAACTCAAGATGGTGGACCAAATTTAAGGGTCTTATGCAAAACGGAGGCATGGGGACTTTTGGTATGTTAAATACTACCTTTAAAGCTTACAATCTGCACTGGTCTTATTCGAATGTAAATTTGTTCCGGGTCACACATAAACAACAACGTGCATAAAATTTTCTACAAGTTCGTTCCTATACAATATTTTGGTAGGAGTTACCATTTTCCAGATAAATGAGTCCAAACTTAAGAAAACATGGAAATTCATATATCGGTAAATCACTTAGAGGAAATAACTGTGACAATTATTGTAATGCCTATAATATAACTTTATATTATTAACATACCAAAAAATAAAATAAACTGAAAAAAATTAATAATAATAATAATTTGCAGATATTTATTTCGAAAACGGTAACAATGGGTTATGAACAGATTAGGGTTAAAAGTGTTGATATGACATCTTTTGAATTCTGCTGGCTCATTCCAATAAAATTAAATATAAATTACTCTTTGATACCGGATTTGGCAATAAAAGAAGGCTTATTAACATATCCGCATTAGCAGAAGAGGACCCCAAAAATGTTCGGCATTACTGAGCCTTCATTCATTTACTAATAGCCATTAAACAGAAATGTGGTGACAAAGATTTGTCTTTATCAATTGACACTAAAGTTGATTTTTCTTCGATTCCACCATCAAGAGCTTGCTTTATCGAGCATATTAAAAGGAGTGTTTACCAAACGCGTATTTGGCGAATGTCTGACGAAGTTATTCACAATATTCCAAGGCCTTGGAATGATTATGGATGGCAAGAAAATGGAGAACCTATTTGGTGTTTAGCAGTTAAAATACTGCCTCAATCGCTTTTGTAGTTTTTGTGTTAAATGACAAAAAAAATATTTTTTTAAACGGACGCCATTTTGAAAGTACAGCCAGTTTTTTTCAGGACATGTCTCAAATTGTTCCTTAGGCTTTAATCCTTATGAAAAACATTGTTGAATGTCAGAATTTGTCAACATTTTATGAGTATTCCATGCATATGTGATCAAAATAAACAGACGAACAAAACACAATTTCTACCAGTTAATTTCAATTTCTTTTATTATTTAAAGTTCGTTTTCTCTAATAAATAAATTAGGTAATTAATTGTTACTCATACATAAACTTTCATTATATTCACAACAATTTCGAAGCATTATTAGTTCATAAAAATACATTCTCAAATATCTAACCAAATTTGTGTAAGGACAGATGCACGCGAGAGAGCGTTAAAGTACTTTTAGTTTTCCCGAATCTGTTACATGCATGAAAATGTTTACTCGATTACACATCACTTAGATCCAACACTGGTTATGATGTCCTTCACAACAGTGGTTCGGGATCTACATTGCAGAGTTAGATTTAGAAGTCAAATTTCTCCCTTGAGAAATTGCTCGTAGTGGTGCGTCTTTATAGTGTTATATTACTAGTCTTCGCCACAAGCATGATGTCAGGCAGGATTTTTTCGAGCATTTCGTGATTTCCATATTCAGAAAAAACTGATCATTAATGATCTCAGTCAATGAGACTATTTTTTCTATATACTTGAAACACCCCTGCCGAGCCTTGTTCCGCGCGTACCCTGGCAGGCAACAATTTTCACTATTTATGGCACAGGAATAGTGAAAAAATGTTAAAAATAATGTTAACAAAATCAGCCTAAAATTTCTGTCTCTGCCTCTCGTACTATAAGAAGTAAGAATCGAACCCACTCGACTGTGACATCAACAGTTATATCTCGACTTACTTGGCATTCGGCGCTTCTGTAGCATACCGTGTAATCTAAGTATTTTATTGATTTTAATTAGGTTGAGGGTTAAATTTTTACCTAATATCGAGTAATAAGGATGCTAATAAAATCTGATGATTCTAAAGTGCTCGTCATTGGACTATTAAAACTTTCGTCAGCTATAACCCTTTTAAACAGCAAAGTTGTGATATGCATTTTTATTATGCCCTATCAATCATGGCATGCAAAAGCCAGAAGACATTAAAAGTTTCTATAAAGTAAAACACTAGAGATAATTGTTTTGAATTGTATCTGAATACGATAACTTTCAGAGCTTTTCTATTCAGGAAACTTTTTTTTTAGTTTACAATCCGTAGTAAAGCGCATAGTTTTATTTTTCTCCCTAGAGACCTAAGTTAATACTATACTTGCAATTTTATATTCACCTGTGGATTTAGTAAGCGGTATCAGTTACAGACTGAAGTATTTTTGTACGCTACACAAGGCAAACTCGTCGTAGAAACAGTAGAAAGAGAGCCCTCTTAAATTCTAGAAAGGATTTGTTTTGCATCTCACAAATATACCTTTGTAATGACATTATATACGTTAATTGAAATTCATTAGTTAGATAAAGCGTATCAAATATCTTTTATAATATACAGGGTCTTCCATTCATAGACGTTCAAAATGTGCAAGGCGGTAGTGGATCCTAAGAGGAACAATATTAACCACTATATACAGTAGTGGCAGCCAAAGTTCTTGGGTCGATCCCCATAATAAGATAGAGTGAAATATAAAGAGGAAAATAATGTACGCGAAAGAGAGCGATATAATAGCAACGATGCCCAGCACTTGTGCATGTTCCGCCCTCTATTCCCTCTTATTGTCCCTCCTACAGCTTGAGACGTTTATGATGAAAACATCAGTTTCCTAAAAATTGTTCAGTACATTTCAAGATGAGTTGGGATGTACTACTCTTGTCAAAAATGATGTTACGCGTATTGGAGTTTGCTGAAGGGTAGTTATTTGATACATTTTTTAATGCTCAAATAACTAAAATACTGTTTTATTTTTGCACATTTTTAGCCATGTGGCGTGAAAATTAAACTAGCATTCCGTAGGTACATAAATAAAATAAATAAAAATTCTTTAAATAAATAGGTACATAATAAATAAATAAAATAATAACACTATGAAAAATAAAAAAGTAACTCTTTTAAAAATTAACGAATTATTGGTTCAGAAACATCGCCTTCTTGTGCTAGACAATATCCCAAACGATCATAGAATTCCGTCCTGACGTTTGTTAACATATCTGGTGTCACACTTTGTGCGGCAGTAACAATTTTCTCACGTAACTCATCAAGGTTACGCGCTCTTTGATGTTCGTGTCCATAAATTTTTGTTTTCATGTACCCCCATAAAAAAAATCACTGGGCGTTAGGTCAGGCGACCTTGCTGTCCACTTAATTGTGCTTGTCCCACTTATAACGCGATCGTGAAATGTAGTGTCTAGGAATCTACGTATCACTATCACGTTATGAGCAGGACAACCATCCTGCTGGTACCAAATCTCTTCGAGGTCAATGCCCAAAGTTCGAACGGTCGGAATAATTTGTTCATGTAACAAATTTAAATATTTTTGTGCTGTAAGGTTGCCGTCGATAAAGAAGGGGCCAACTATTGAATTACCTAAAATTCCAGCCCACACATTGACTTTCTGTGGGTACTGAGTTCGGTGTGGCATACTTAAATATTTATTTTCCCGGGACCAATATCTAGTAATGGATGAATTGTGACGACCGTGCAGCGAAAATTAACTTTCGTCAGTAAATAAAATATTTTTAATGAAAGTTTCATTTTCGTTCGCCTTTTCCGTCATGGTCTCACAGAATACCATACGTCGTATAAAGTCATCGGGAAAAATTTCTTGTGTGACTGCAACTTTAAAAGAATGATATGTGTTATGTTTTAAAATTGCCCGAACCGTACGGTCAGGTACATCGAGCTCGGCAGAGATTTGCCTGCTGGAACAGGGGCATGTGCCTCCACAAAACTACACGTATTTATTTCCCTCTGTTCCCGTTCGTCACTCATCTGTCTGCCATCGTTGTCACCACCTTCATTATTACATTTTCTGCAAGATTTTACACATCCAGACGATTCAAACTTATGAACAATGTTCAAAACTGTTTGTTCCGTCGGAACGGGTCGATCCTCAAATGTAAAAACAAATCGGGTGACAGCTTCTGCAGCCGTATTATTTCCAAAATACCATTTAATAATTTGCACTCGTTTTTCCGTTGTATAAATCGTCATTTTAAAAGAGTTACCTATGACTACGATAGTATTGTTTAACGCACACGCAATTGCTCAAATAAAAGAAAAATCTGAAAGCTACTTGTCTTTCTGATTTCTCCCCTTTCCAGATCACAGTGATTTTAGGTGGGGATGTCTAAGCGAATACTCTGCAATGATGGGATAAAGTGGGGTAAAAAGAAAATGAGAAATCGGATGAAATCCAATTATTGATTAATACGGCTTTATTTGCAATTGGTTTCTTGTTAAAATAATTTAATTAACAGTAGCTCATAGAAACATCATGATTTGTTAAATTTATTTAGATTTATGCTGCGTATTTTAACATGGCGTAAAATAATTTACGTTCCCCAATCTCCCCCAATGTCAAATCTAGGCATGCTTTGCCGGCAACAGGTCAGAAGCTCCTCCCACAGCCTACACGTGCGCACCTCCCGTTGGGATGTCTAAATTAAACAGGCAGGCAAATATGGGCGTGCCGTTTTTTTTATCCATAGTTCACCTATGTCCTCAAAACATAATCTTTGTCTAATTATGAAGAAATGACAGAAACAGAATGAGTTGACGCAAATGTATCACAAAGAAAAAAAGAGGAAGGATTATCTTGACGACTAAAAGTAGCTAGAGAGAAAAGTGGCAACAGCGTAGGTTAAATCTCTTTCTTTTCAGCATATTATTTGTCCATTTCTCTTCTCTTCTACCTTACATTGGCATCGACTCAATATTTTAACATGCCACTACTGTATGAGGTTAGATGTTGTACAGTTTAAATGTTACGATTTGTTTTCTCTTTTTTCCGGGCATACTCTACCGTATACTAAGAATTTCATTAATGTGAAGAAAATAAATGCTACATTGCGGTGATTTTTTTTGTAGACGATATCTGATAGATTTCGAGGCCAAAGAATTTATGCGTGTGCAATTTTTAGACCTAAGTAAGGCTTTCGACTCTGTGCCTCACAATATTTTAGTAACAAACTGAAATTTTACAAATTCCCTGAGGGTGGTAGAAAATTGATTATGTCATATTTGACTGATCGTCATCAATTTTTTTCATTTTAATAATGCTAATTCTGGTAAAATTGATATTAAATGTAGTGTCCCACAAGGTTCTGTTTTGGCACCGGCTTTGCTTCTCATTTATGTTAATGATTTGCCAAACAGTAGTCGCTCAGCAAACTTCACTCTCTTTGCAGATGACACAACATTGGCTCATATCCACAAAGTAATATTTTATTCGAAGTCTCAAAAGAGTCTGTGGTTCACAACTTGTTTTCAAATAATAAGCTAGTATTAAATAATGATAAGACAGAGACAATGATTTTTTGTTTAAGACAGCATTCTGTGCATATGACCTCTCATTGCATTACATTTTTGGGCATTATTTTCAACAGTAAGTTAACGTGGGAAAGACACACGTCCTACATCTACAAGAATATATTACGTAATATTTTCCTATTGCACAATTTAAAAAATTGCTTGTCACAGTCAACAGTTTTAATAACATATCATGAACTCATTCAATCCTCCCTCACTTATGCCATTTTCGTATAAGATCATTCGGCACATACTTCAACGGTTTTTTCATTGCAAAAAAGGCTGTTAGAATCGTTGCTGGGTTATCATATAGGGATGATTGTAGGGATACATTTGAAAATCTTAAGATACTCGCCCTACTCTGTGATTATATACTACAGCGCCTTGTCCGCATTAAACGCAATTTAAATAATTACATAACAGGTGAAAGTTTACATACTTACTCAACTCGCAATATAGTCGGGGAGCCCTCCCTAGCTGTACGTGCACCACCCGCCCGATCCTTTGGGACAATGTTTTTCATAAAGATTAAAGCCTAAGGAACAATTTAAGACATGCCCTAAAAAAAAACTGGCTGTACTTTCAAAATGGCGGCCATATGTTAAGAAAAAACTGTTGCCAATGTGGTTTTTGTCATTTAACACAAAAACTAAAAAAGATGGACAAAAACTTTTTCCACAAAAAACAACGTGCATAAAATTTTCTATAATTTTGTACCTATACAATATTTTGATAGGAGTTACCATTTTGAGTTTGTTTTCAAAGAATTCTTGAGATCTATGCGGCAGTTTTCTCGAAACCGGTTGGAATTATCAAGTTCTATCTAGTGCACCCTTTTAATGCAGAAATGACTTCTGCATGAGATTTTCTAATCAAAAGTGCTACGTTTCGTAAAAAAAAGAGAAAAAATATTTATCATCAGGTATAGCTCATGAGGCGCCCCTCCACGGGCTAGCGTTATGTAATACATAGATTATTGTTTCTTAGCTTAAAATATGTTCCCTTACGAAATTCGGAGAAGATCGGTCAAGAGGTAGT
Organism: Rutpela maculata; assembly: GCA_936432065.2. NCBI lineage: Eukaryota > Metazoa > Arthropoda > Insecta > Coleoptera > Cerambycidae > Rutpela > Rutpela maculata. The sequence goes on from OW386288.2 coordinate 142,654,447, forward strand.
TGGGAAAAAAATTACAATTTTGACACCTTGTTTCTTATTCCACATCAACAATTTACTAAAGCATGTTTGGTTATATCCTCATATTTTGGTCCAAAGAATTTAGCTTTACACTATGGCCTATTATTAATGGTCCACCCTGTATACGACTAAAAAAGATCTATCTACTTATCTATCTAATAGTGAAATGTGCGGTATTTGAGCAAACTCTCAATCAGGTAGGTAATCGTAGTCGGCCACGCCCGGCTGCAACTTCGACCCGTTTGTGTTTTTAGTGTGTGGTCGTTAAAAATACCCTTTTATTAAAATGTAATTTTTGCCTTTCTTCTTCGGGATTACATTATTTCCATAACTTCGTGAGCATATGAAAATAGAGAACTAAACTTTCAAGATATTAAATAATGTATGAATCGCAATCTCTCCGAGAGAAACAGAGTTAAAAATTAGCATCGAGAAATGGTTCTTGGTTTAATTACATCTCATACTCAAAAACACGAGATTGAACGTAAGCTAGGAGGCAAAAGGGAATTATCTCTAAGATAGGAGATTAACCGTCACCGTATTTCCTTCTATTCCGACTCAAAATGTGATTTCAGTAAGTGACTTAAAGGAATTTTCCGCTATCTGTACGTGTCCTTATTAAAATCTGTATGAATCACTATTAATTATACTATTTATGATGCGACTGATCACTGACTATTGACCGCCGAATTTAGTTACGTGTTGGGAACGATAAAATCTTAACACACAGAAATTTAATTTTTATTTATCAGGATTTCTTGAGCACCTTGTGCAGGGTTGATTACAATGAAATAATTGCTATAATAAATTTAGACGACAAAGTTGACTTTATAATATCAAAATTTTAAATACCGGTTACAAACTTCTGGGGCAAATTTTACATGGAAAGAACCGCTGCCCAAAGAATCACTACTTCCACATTCAGATTTTCTATCCAAGTCTCTTACAACGAAAAAAATTTGCATGTGAAAATAATTGTTTATTACGAAGGCGTAGAAGGGCCACTGAAATATATTTTTTTTAATTTAATCTCGGAATTCCGACTTTAATCTCGAAATTCCGAGATTAAAGTCGGATTTATGATTTCATTTGAGAAATGTTCATACAGCGATGAAACCACCCCCAATACCATCATCACCCTCTTCTCCACTACCAACGTGGCATATCGTTATATTGGTTATTTGGGGTAGACGATTTCAAATATTATATATATTTTCGCATAGTGGAGTGCAAATATAGTATGAAATTTTTTTCCGTTCTAAGAGGCTTGGATAGGAAATCTGGATGTGGAAGCAGTGATTCCTTGGGCAGCGGTTCTTGAACACATTAATAACAATAAAATAATTTCTTTCTGGCGATTACACTTTCACCGTCACCTTCATACTAACAAAATGGCACTGAAAATAAGTTTATTTTCTGTATTTAGTTTCTATTCTGCTCCGATTAAAGAACTTATATCTAGATACATAACAGGCTATCTTTTCACTATATACCTTGTTTGCTCCTAACATAGTTACATTATATGTTTATTAAAATGGATAGATGAACACCACATCCCATAGGCAACAGTGGCGTTGTGTGTGTAGAAAATGTGTAGAATGGTGAATATTTTCATTAAAATGAATTATTGCAATTCCTGCACTACCGGCTCTTTATACAACGTGATGTAGGCATACGATATTACAGTAAGATAAATATGTATAGAAAGGATATTAAAATTTAATTGCTATTAACTTTATAACTGTAAACTGAACTTCATCATGTTACGACTATGGAACGATCGATTTTCTTCTTTTCTAAACTGCTTTCTGCAAACGGCACAGCACTTCATCATTTATTTGCACTAAATATATTGTCACTAAACTGTGTAAATATGAATAGAGAATATTATTTAGGTATTAAGCAAATCACAACTTAAAATAAAAAGACTTCTTCACCACATTTTGATCAAAAACACGAAAATTAACATTAATGGAGTATACTGTCAAAAGTGTCAAACTGAGATTACGATAATAGAACGGAACCGATGGTGCCCGAATCGGCCGCGAATAAATCGACTAGCCAATCAAGAACTTATGGAAAGAAGTGCCTTAGATTGTGAATCTTCCAGGAACACATAAACTCATGCCATTATGTATCTAGACGTAAGTTCTTTAATCGAAGATTACCTCCTAGATGAAACTTAGTTAATATAAAGATGTAGAGAATCAAATTTTCTATAACTAACTCTGGTTTTCAACTTTTTTAAAGTAAATATCAAAACCCATATAATGAAACACACTATCGTTCCTATTAGTTTAACAATTCAAAGAAATATATTTTGTTTTTGTTGTTCATATATTTCTTGAATCACTATACCTTGGTTAATCCGTTTGTATATATGCGGTTATTCAGATTTTCATTCGAAAAACTGTTTGGGAATGTACACTCTGGTCCTGCGAACATTAAAACTCCATTTAACTTCATTATTTTTCGAGTTGCGTGAAAAAGTTTGTAAATAAAAGTTAAAATAGAGAATCACATGTATTTTTCAAAAATATTGTCGGAAAAACTACTGAACATCTCATTTTGGAGATATGAGCTTTACTTGGGTTATATCCGTGACATTTCGTATATTTTTACATCTGAAAGGCCGCAAAAGAAGCTATTCAATGATATATAAAACACAGTATGTATCTTACAAACTGTGTGTCCTATTTACTCTATATTTACAATCTATCAAATTAGCAAAATGGAAAACAAAAGTATGTCATTTAAAATAAACAATACGTTAGTTCTGTCAAGACATGTGTTGGTAATTAATTTCATGTTGTTTTGAACAAAATGGAAAATTCAATGATCGATATACAATGTATCCCATTTTCCACGGTAACACCTTCGTAGCTAAGTTACTAGTTATACAATTTCAACTAAATATGGACCGGTATCCATATCTTAGGTAAAAATAAATTTATTTCAGTCATTGCGTGCATTTTTATTAAGAAAAACAGGATGGATTTTTCGAGAGGTCATAATGGGCATTTTTTCATCTTCATCTTTACACCAACGCATTTCAAACATTAGTATCATGTTTCCACCTCTAATCTACGAACTCTGAGATTAAACTCGAAATTCCGAGATTGGGGTGCATAAAGTAAAAAAAAAATTGAGGTCTTTGGTTCTTGTAAACATACTAAATTACAATTTTATTTTTTTCACCTCATTTAATGATAGGATGGGGGTGATAGTGTGGGTGGCTAATGCCAAAAAATTTTTTGGGACCTCAGCTTCTCTTATATATAATAAATGCCAATTTTATGGACTCCTACTAGATTGATTTGCCCCTTTACCCTTATTTACTCCAATTTACCCTCCAACCCTTCCACGGAATAAGATCCAAATATATTCTAATTCCAGATCTCGTTAAAACACGTAAGTATACCAAATTTCAAGTCAATATCTTAAACGGTTCCAGAGTAAACGTGCGCACAAAAAAGTTACAGACCGACAGAATTTTTTTTTTGCTCAAACTTAAAATCTCGATGTTTCATGACATTTTAAGCCTATTTGAACAATAAAAATTTTCAAAATTTTTTTTGTCGATGCCACGATGCCACGTCCACAGGATGTGGAAGTAAATATGTGTTTCCGGAGGGGGTACCGCTCTCTAGTAAACTACCTTTTGTTTGATTTGCCCAGAAAAAGTCATTCCTTATGAGAACTTTTGCTTGTCTTACGAAGTCATAAACAGCTGTCAAACTTAAGATAAATTATACAGGGTATCCTATAAATTAGAAAATATGAAATCGACTTTAAGCAAACTACCTTTTTTTTTTCACATTGTTATTGGACATTTTATTTAACAACGTTTTTTTAATTATGAAGAAAAGCTTAAATACGGAGTTTAGTTGCATAATAAGGAAACAACAATTTCAAAAAAAAAACATTTTATTCAACTCAGTTGAAAATTATTACACATGTAGGTATCTTACAATAGTCCACATTTTTCTAATATTTTTCTAAATTCTTCATAGATAGATGAGATCATATTTTTATTTATAGTTGCAACAATATCCACAATTTTTTGCTTTAATAAATCTACGTCGTCTTCAAAATCGTTTACGTATACTTGCTTTAAATACCCCTATAATAATACCCCTATTTAGCAACTGATATCAGGGATGCATTAAAAAAGAATAGATCTGTAAAATTAATTATTACAATTATTGCAACATTATTTTGGAAAATATCTAACTTGCCCAGTAATCGCAAATAATTTATTTTAAAAAAATCTGGTTTAAACTTAAACCATTACCATTAAGCACTCATTTGAAAATAGGTCAGAAAGTCAGCAAATCTGAATTGAGCAAAAAATTACGCAAACGTAGAATGTATATCAGATTAAAACAAAAATAAATGTCTAGTTTTACTAGTTTAAGAACACACCGTACAGTACCCATTGCCTCCAGTCGACCCTGCTTTGATGAATTATAACTCACTAGCTGATGCCCGCGATTTCGTTCACGTGAAAGTCTTCTCGCGCGTGGAATTAAGAACATTGACATACTAACTTATGCCTATAAATAAGTACTACATACTCACTGCGAACTCCTAGAGTACTCAAGAAGTACACTCGAGGGAAACCACTGCGCATCGATGATACCCGGGGAAACCCACTGCGCATCCATAGTACTCGGGGAAACCTACTGCGCATCCATTGTACTCGAGGAAAACCACTGCGCATCCATTACACTCGAAGAAACCCACTGTGCATTCATAGCACTCGAGTGAACCCATTGCGCATCCTCTGCACTCGAGGAAACCCACTGCGCATCCCAATTTGATAACAATTCATTATTCTATTTTTGTGTTAGAGTGAGTTACACGAAAAAATAATTATTTTAATCTACAGTAAAGCACATGGATGGATATGTGTCAAATTTCATGCTTAAAAACATTCCTCTCCCTGTTCACTCGTTAGGGGGTCTCTTTTTGAAAACCGTCGAATACGTATCTCCTTATTTCCTCAGAAGAGCCCGTCGCTGGAATATCACGTTTCTAACTTACGCGATTTCAGAGATACGGGTACTCTTTAAACCATCTACCACAGCCGTTTTCACCCCTTCAAGTGAAAGTGAAAATCGAATTTTCGTCTTACTTGTGTCTAATAGATTCCAATAAAGAGAATTTCTGCCAAATTTCACGCTTCTAGGTCAAACCGTTTCCGAAAAGTTTAAGAACCTCCCCTCCCCGTTCACCCTTTCGGGGGTCTCTTTTTGAAAACCGTGTCTTCTTATTTCCTCAGAAAAGTCCATCGCTGAAATAATCACGTTTCCGACTTATACGATTTAAAAAATATGCAGCTTTAAACCATCTACCACCCCTGTGGTTTCCGTTTCCGAAAAAGCCTAAAATTTCAACCACCTTTTTCACACTTTAAAAGGCTGAATTTCGAAAAATCCCTTCTTAGCGGTTGCTTACGTCATTCAAGGAATCTATGCAAAATTTGAAGTTTCTAGACAAAGCCAGCAGTTTGAGCTGTGCGTTGATGGATCAGTCCGTGAGTCAGTCAGTCAGTCACGGTTCTTTTTATAGATATAGATTAAGAGTTAGTTCGCGAGCATTAATTTAAAGACATTCTCCTTTACCAATCTATAATAATTTTCTATTTATGGCACGAAAACCTGCCCCCCCCCCACCCCACACACACACACTCACCCACGTATCTATTAATATAATACGGCCCCAAAAAGTGCGTTGACTTTTTTACTGAGGGCGCAAAGGGCTCCTGCTATTTTTTACAATATGAGACTATTTTAATTTGACTAAAAGAGCGTTAAATTAGCCCCTCCCCCTTTCTTTCAATATATAATGATTCGAGAGTGAAATAAGGCGCTAGTGAATTATTTAGGAGAGCATAACGGACGCAATGTTTTTAAGAAAACAAAAAATTAAAAAAAAAAGTGGGGCAACTTAACTCGCCCTCTTTTCTAATCACTTAAGATCTTAGTGGAATAACAGTTTCTTTACTGAATTATTCCTGAATAAAGACATTTATTATTATTATTTTTATTATTATTATTTATGATATCATCTATCCATAAGGGATTCACGATTCTACATAGGTCCAAAATATGAAGGAACTGAAGGAATAAAGGCCATGTGTAATCGATGCAAAATAAACTCCTCTCCAGCGTCATCCAACTCGAATGGGTCCATGTGGCGCCAGTTGAATTCTCGTCCGCGCTGCGATCAACTCGTTCTCCAGCATCCCCTAATATCAAGCTCGGTTTGCATGCTGTTAAGTGTCATTTTCAACTAATAAAGTAAAGTTGGTTAAGTGACAATATCCGGAAGATTTTGTACAGAATGTGCTAAGGGTTATTACAACAAGTTGATTAAAAAAGTTATGGTGAGTTTTGAATTTTACTAATTGTGATGAGATTTTAAAGTTGTTATTTTGATCAGCGAATTAAAATGTTAACTTATTAATTATTACCGTAGTAATCTAACAATGCTTTCTTTCATTTTTTTTATCGAATTAGCTGTGTTATCTATTGTGATTATTTATAGTCACCGCAGACTGATCTTAGAAAGTATTTGCCAAACTATGTTCTAATTTTGTTTGAGTTTATACACTGCTGCACAGAATACTTTGATCGTTTAAAAATGCCATTCATTTAAGTATTTTGAGCGCGTTAATTTAGTTCCCCGTTAAAAATGTTTTGTAGAATATAATGGTCATTAAGAAACAGTAACATTTTTATTAACTTTTTCATTTTAAAAATATTTAACTGAGAAAGAGACTCATTTTAGTTTAGTATTTTATTTCAGTAACCTTGAATTTCATAACATTTTTTATATAACTTTATAATATACATAGTAGTATAAAATATCAATGGTTTTAAATAAAATTCTTTCCAAGTTAGTTTTTTATCAATTTCTAAAAAAACCTTCTTTCTTCTTCTTCTTTTTTTATGCTAAATTTTTGTACGAATATTTTCCAATGTTGTGGAAATAAAATTTAAATTAAGTTACTTTTAAAGAAACAAAATTGTTTAATATTTATGAAAATTCGGCTTACATATATTTTAGATAAATTTACATCATGAGCCAATGATTATTTTATAATTTTCTTTATGAGTGTTTATCTTATGATGCTAAGAAATTTGATTATATAAGAAAGTTCCAGAAAGTTGGTCAGATGAAAATTATTGAAATGTATAAATATACTCATACGACTTCTTTGGATATTTCAACATTGTTCTGCAAAATGTTTAAAGAATTTTAATGCCTCATAATACGTGAAAATAGTCAGATGGAAGTTGGAAATTTTTGAGCATTACAAAGTGTTCAAAAAACGTTTTCATTTTTTTTTTAAACAAACGTTATTAATGAAAACTAAAAAGTTTAAGAAAACTTATCCAACTATTCTGATTTTTGTTAGATATTTAAATATATCTAATTTCATTTCTTTACTTAAAAGTCTAGGAATCTTATCACGTAATTCAATACTAGCAGTGGTTTTGATTGATTTTCCATTAATGTGTGTTTTAATGTAAGTTTATGCCACATTTGATTTATGACTTTATGATTTGCTAGAGCTCATCTCTATTCTGAAATTGAATATCTCTGTTCTGTAGTTTTTTGACCAAGTAACCCAGAATATTTTCAGTTGGATTTAGGTCGGGACTTCTTACCAACCAAGGGAGTGTATTTATATCATTTTCATATTCATTCATTTCATATTTTTTGCTAAAATTGTCCAATATTATGATGATAAAATTTAAGTTAAGATAGTTTTAAAGAAGCAAAATTGTGTATAAATTTATAAATCTAGGTTTACATATGTTTTAAATAGATTTAACAATGGACCAATGATTTTTCTGAAATCTCTTCGATGAGTATTTGGACTATATTTGTTTAAAATGAGGATCATTTTGTTACACTGGATTTGTCGCAAATTTGTGTTATGGCCTGGATATGTAAATATGCATTATTTAGGCCAATTGAAAAAGTTATATCGTTTTAAAACTTTTATTTTTATTTAAAATTATTTATATTTTTGTGCAAATTTCAATGGCTTTGATGTATAATTCCCAAAGAATAATGCCAATATTTCTAATAGGATATAGCATAAGATTTTTTCATTGCTAAAATCTTTAATCACTTTGTATGTATGTATGTTTATTCCATTTCAAATAATATATCTAAATGTGCTTCTAGATTTTAAATTCAAATTTCAAATTCAGTTGGAAAATTGCAGTATATTCTGTTGCATGTGAAATTTAGTATGTCGGATTTTAGAAATTTCTGATTTTATTGGAAAATGTCATAAAGTTTTGGTATGACTTGCTGGTAAGATCTTATATAGCAACCACCAGATTGATTTTATGATATGCACAGAGATATAAAAAATTCAGAGTTTTAAACAATTTGCAAGTAAATTTTTTATGAAATTCTAAAAAGCATTTCCTTTTCTTCGTGGTGATTTTATTTTATTTTCTTAATAATGTCCAATGTTGTGGTAATAAAATTTAAGTTACTTTTAAATAAGCAAATTGTATATTTTATAAAAATTCGGTTTACATATATTTTAAATATATTTAAATTATGATTCAATGGTTTTTTAAATCTATTTATTGAACGTTTGGATTATCCAAGTCATAACAATGAAAAAATTTTGATAATATATTTGCACTCGACCATGTGGAAATAATTGTTTATGGAACTTTAATAATAAAATATTTGAAATCTTCTACCATAAAAACCCATAAAACGATATGCCATATCGGTAGTGGGGGTATACAAAAATTTTTTTTAAAACCTTAGTTTCTCTTATGTATATACTATTTACCAATTTTATGACTCTTACTTGTTCGATTTACCTATTTTCCACTGTTAACCCCAATTTGCCCTTCAACCCTTCAACGGAATAAGATCAAAATATAATCTGGTTCCAGATCTCGTTAAAATAGATATGTACCAAATTTTAAGTCAATATCTTAAACGGTTCCAGAGTAATCGTGCACAAAGCTAGAGCCCGACATACAGAAATTTTTCTTGCATAAACTTAAAATCTCGAATTTCATGACATCTATTTGAATAATAAAAATTTTCAAAAAATCTTTTTGCGTTACTATAATTCCACTGGATGTGGAAGTAAAAAATTGATGAAACCAAGCATCAGAAAATACTTGCACATATTTGTCACATCGTGTCTGGTTTGATCATGTAAGATATATATTCCAGGACGTTGGTCAGATGAAAATTATTGAAATGAGTAAATATATTCATATTTTGTATTCGACTTCATTCTTTCGATATTTAAACACTGTTCTGCAAAATATTTAAAGAATTTTAATGGAATAAGCTTCTTTTCCAAAATAATCTCAGGGGAGTTGGCTTTTGAACAATTTTTGCGTATTACAAAATGTTAGAAAAATATTTAGATATTAAGCAAAGCACCAAATACAAAATTTTCAATTGTTTTTTTTTAGACAAAAGTTTTTATATATTGCTAATGAGAAATGACTGAGAGAAAATTTGTACAACTGTTCTGATTGTTACGATATTTTAAGTTCCTTTAATTTCATTTATTTGCTTGAAATGCTATAGTTATGTTGTAATGCCTTTTTAAGGCATGTGAATTAATGGTAAAAAACTCCCAATGTCGGCTTTTGATTGGGAGGTGACTGACATCCCTTCTGAAGAGGTGAACAAAAAAATAAAAAAACTAACCACTGAATCTGATAAAGAATAAAATTTAGGAAAGGAAAGGAAAATGGCAATGCAAATCTTTATTAAAATGAATACATTCCATTTAATGACGTACTGAAGATTGCGATTCAACATCGACAATTTGGTACGTCGAGATAATTCTTCGTAAATAACTCTAAAAGTATTACAAATAATGAAAAGTGGTATAGTACAAAAAAGAATATTATAAAATGACAAATACATAGTTTTCCTTTATTTTTGTACGATAAATAGTTCTAAAAATATGGCAAATGAAGAACGGTACTAGAACGTTTAAAAGTCGAAATATAACGCTGAAATTTTAAATATCTCAAAAACAATATAGTCTAGGTGCCCGCGTACATAAATGCAATTTATACATATCCTCGTATAACTTCCTGTACGTCATAATTGCGTCTAGTCTATCACTTTTTTCCTCTGCGAGAATTTTCGTAAACGCGGCGTTCCTCCTCGGCATGAAAAAGACGATTGCCACACGTCGGACTGGAAAATCGGCAAATATATTTTGTACGACAATTCGAAAATTGGATTCTACATATTTTTATTAAGCAATCTTGAAAAAATCAGCTGGTTATCAATAAATGTTTTAAAGTTATGTTATGTTATGTTTAGGGTGGTAGACACCCTTAACGTTCCAAAATTTTTGTCGGACAGTTTGTAGAAATATATAGAATATATATATGTAGAATCCAATTCTCAAATTGTCCGACAAAATATATTTGCCGATTTTCCAGTCCGACGCGTGGAAATCGTCTTTTTCATGTCGAGGGGGAAGGCCTCGTTTACGAAAATTTCTCGCAGAGGAAAAAAGTGATAGACTGGGCGCAATTATGCCGTACAAGGAGTTATACGATATGTATAAATTGCATATGTATAAATTGCATTTATGTATGCGGGCACCTAGACTAATAGGTCTGATGTTAGAAATGTAGAAGATCTGAATCTGAATCTGATCTGATCTAAGTCTTGAAATTCTCTTTAAAATATAATTTTTGTCCAGATTGCTTTAAAAATAACAAAGTTATGTGAGAAACAATTTTTTTTAAAGAAAACATTAAGTTTTCCGACTGCCATTGCCCGTAGAATGAAAATTAAAAAAAGTTCGTATTGACTTTAATTTTTTGGTATTTTTAAAGCACTTATTTTGGAAATATCAAATATCTCGAGAATGTCTCATCATTGCTCATGATATTAGTTAAAGTTTTTAAAATTCCCTCTGAAAGGATTCTTAAGCGTTGTAGAATTAAAAACAACTGTCCAAAATTAAATTTTTGTTGTTACTGAAGACATCGATGTTTTGGTACTACTAACTGCTGTTGCACCATACGACAAATAAATTGTATATTTTCTAAATCTAAAAATCAGGAGTAATCGCCAAGAACAGACTTATTTTTTATTATTCTTTATTTTCTTTCTAATTGTGACAGAGTAGTACTTTTATTTTTGTGTATATCTGTTATGATATATTTTATCACATTCCTAAAATAGAAAGTTGCCTCGTTCCACTCATTATTAAAAGTGAAGGAGAAATCACCAAAAATATGCTATTTTTTGCCGAAACTTTAAAAATTGTGCTCATCTAAAAGAACCATAAATCATAATAAAATCTAAAAAATATTGTTGGATCATTGTAAAATGAACGAATAGAATAAAAAATGACAAATAATTTACCTGCAAACCGTGTTAAAAAATAAAAACTTCTATGTTCTACACACTTATTACTGATGGGCGATATGCTTAGCATCCAATAACATCGCACGATTTTAAAAAAACAAAAATACCGTATAAAATACTGACGAACATTTCGATAACCAAAATTAAAATGAAAAAAAATAACAGTTAAACCTAAAATATATTTATATCCAAAAAACATCTAACAGTATCCTATAGAATGTCCAACAATTGTATAAAAAGTATAGATTTCATTTGAAATTTTAACCATTTACATCTTTGGAATATATGTATTAACAATTATTAAAATTAGTACTTAGTGTTATATCTTATACATCACTTAGCGCATATTAATTCCTTCCTGTTGTTAACTTTAAAAGATATTTTTCTCTACGAGATAAACTATCAATGCCTGAATGTATTTCGCAATGTACGTCTTTTACCAAAGAATCCATGGACGGTCTCCACCATCACTTCTAGAAAAATCTGTTTTATACAATAGTAGTGATCCGTCCCGGCTTTGTTCGGTGTTATTTCACCCTTTGTGATAGGTCCAAAGGATTTCAATGTAGACAACATTCGATGCTTGCCGATCAGGAGCTAATGTAAAACATTTTCAGTTATTTTTTCAATAATCGCTCGTAAAATGACGTGAGGGAAATGACAATAATTTTTACCTTCATACCGCAATTACTGTAAAACTCAACATCCTTATATGATCTTTATTGTAAAATAACTATACTTCCTTACTTATAAATTTATCTTTTATTTATTTACTGGTTTTCAAAATATTTTTTCAAAAAATTTACTTTATGAGAGTGAGTAAATTCTGTTTCATAAAGATGCTTATTAAAAGTATTACAAAGGGTTTAAAAATTACGTAAGTTTGGCTATTAAAAGAGAAAAAATTAAATTACAAATTTTAAAAAACCCCGACACAAAAATATCGACTAAATAACTAATATATAAAAAAAAATAAATTAACAACTTTAAAAATTATGAAATAATTTTGATTCCATATACGAACTCTTATGATTTATTTAAATCCAGCTTACAGTTTCTTTATGTCCTCGAGATTTGCTTTCTTATACGCATGAATATATCGAGAGCTGCTGTTTTGAATATAACTATTTAGTAGTTCGTCTTTAGAGCAGCCCCCGACATATGCATGCGTATAAGAAAGTAAATCTCGAGGACATAAAGAAAATGTAAGCTGGATTTAAATAAATCATAAGAGTTCGTATATGGAATCAAAATTATTTCTTAATTTTTAAAGTGTGTTGATTTATTTTTTTTATATTAGTTATTTAGTCGATATTTTTGTGCCGGTTTTTTTTTTAAATTTGTAATTTAATTTAATTTTATACTTTTTAAATTAAACATATACATACAACATAGCGTATTATTATATCAGGAGTCCCACACAGAACTTTTTAACCTTTAAGCCGACGCGGTCCAATTTTGTATTCTGCTAGTCACACACAGTCTACAAGACCGGTTCTGTTATAAATATATTTAAGTATTATATTTAATTCTAATAAAAACTGCATCAAAATCGGATCTCCCGTTGAAGAGATATAAAGCCACAGACAGACAGACGAGTCAAACTTATAATACCCCTCTTTTTGGGTCGGGGGATAAAAAACTGAAAATGTTTAAAAACTCCCGATCAATGTATCTAATCGTACTAGTTTTATATGACCGAATCAAAATGAGGCCGAAATCATATTCGGCTACCATAATTGTCTGCACATTTTTAATTTTACTTCAATCGGACAATTTCTAGAGAAGTTCAACATGACGAATTCAAGATGGCGACCAAACATCAAAATCTAATTTGATCTAAAACCTTCTCGACAAAATACTCTTTCAAATAAAAAAAGTGCATCAAAATCGGATCACCCGTTGAAGAGATATGAAGCCACAGACAGGCAGACAGACAAACATACGAACATACGCGTCAAACCTCATGCAAATTGCTTTAAACATAATATCTATCTTTTTTTGGAAAATTAACTTACTTCAAACTTTTGGTTATTTTTTGGTGGTGCGTTAATTTCTTGGAGAAGTGTATATTCATTGCGTCGTTCCTATCCGATATAAAACTTATAGTTTAAACCGAATCCTTCACCATTTCTTAGAATGCAATATATGAGCGAATACACTATACGATCAAATTATAGTGTTAAAACTAAAAAATTTTGTCCGCCATCTTGGGACGTCCGCCATATTGAATTTAGTGTGGCGTCATTTTATTTTCGTATTCTTCTCAGCAAACCCTTTCATTTGATACCCATATCATGGGGGTGCATAAAAAATAACATATCATGGGGGTGCATAAAAAATAACTGGTCCGCCATATTGGATTTGGAATGACGTCAGTTAGCTAACCATGCATTGTCATCGAAACTAAACGTGTATGCAAAATTTCAGCTCAATCGGATGGGGTAACTATTTTAAAATTCAGTTGCAAGATTTGATCCACAAGAACAAGGCAAGTTAAATAAAAGCTTGTAATCAAGATGGCGACCAAACATCAAAATCTAATATGGCAAAAATCTTCTCGACAAAATACTCTTTCAAATAAAAAAAGTTTATCAAATTCGGATTACCCGTTGAAGAGATATGAAGCCACAGACAGACAGACAGACATACAAACATACGCGTCAAACTCTTTTTGGGTCGGGTGTTAAAAAATAATCAAAAGGATTTGTGACAGAATTTGAGATCGCAATATATAAAAAATGTTAATGGTATATCTGATGGATTAAAAGATCCTGATTTAATACATATTTTGTAAATGTAGCTGGTGAATCTTATATCGATGATGAGTATTTAAATTATTTTAACACAAATAATCATTTTTCCAATTACGTAAATTAATTCAAATATAAGGAAATTAATACAAATGGCAATTAAAAGAATTTCGTATACGGCATAGGTAATATAAATCTAAAAATCCTTAATATTATTTTACCATTTTGCGTACATGTTAAAAACAATGTTTAATGAATTCTTAACGACAGATGACATTCAAATACTTACTAATCACAGACGATATAAAATGTACGTTTCAGATTTATTTCTGTAACAAACTTCGTTGACTTATTACTTTACACATGAACAGACATAGTGAATTTAAAACTGAAACCAGAATTAAATAATTATTTGGTCAATAAGTATAAAATAGTTGATAATAATACTCCGGACTACTTGATAAAGTTGCTCACAAAAAGATCTCAAATACTTAATATAAGTGTAAGAATTAACAATTATACTATGCCTTAATACACTAACAAGAAGTACGAATGTAGTTTTTCATATTGCGCCGGGATTGAATTAAACGAGTATTTTGATTTACTAACTTTATCTTATAGTAAATACAAAAACCTCTGCAGAAGGAATCACTACTTCCACATCCTGATTTTTTTTATCTAAGTCTCTCATAACAAAAAAAAATTTTATGTGGAAATAATTGTTTATAGAACTTTAATAATATATATATTTTTTTAATGCCTTATTTATATTAACGTCCTGGCGAAGTTTAGCCAATGCTACTCTACCACTTAACCAGGTCACCCATCCAAGTGATGGACTCGCCCGGCCGTGCTTAACTTCGCCGATCGAGTCCAGTCACTGAAATCGTCTACCCCAAAAACCCATAAAACGATATCCCACACGGTAGTGTGGTGGGGGTGGTAGTGGGGGTGGACGAAGTGAAAAAATATTTTGAGGCTTTTGGTTCTTCTACACACACTAAATCACATTTTTTTCATCCCCTTTAATAATGGGGTAGGGGTGGTAATGGGGGTGGCTAATGCCAACAAATTTTTTGAAACCTTAGCTTCTCTGGTATACACTAAATACCAATTTTATGGACTTTGACCTGCTTGATTTACCTATTTACCCTCATTTACTTTATTTTACCCCCCAACCCTTCGACGGAATGAGATGAAACTATAATCTAGTTCCAGATCTCAAACGGTTCCAGAGTAAACGTGCGCACAAAAGAAGTTACAGACCGACAGACAGACAGATTTTTTTTTTTGTTCACATTTAAAATCTCGAGGTTTCATGACATTCTAAGCCTATTTGAACAATAAAAATTTTCAAACATTTATACTTCCACTGGATGTGGAAGTAAAAAGTAAAATTTGAATAATTTTCAGCCGTAATTGTTATGTTTTATCTGCTTATTATAGGTTCATTTTTATATAAACATAAACACCATAATATAAATAGACATTGTCAGCGGCGGGGCCGGGGTTCGAACCTATTACACAATAGACAGTGCGACCAGCATATTCGCTATAATACGTTTTAGCCGACTGAACTACCCTGCCACTATCAAGCATGTGTATTATATTATACTGGCCTATTATAATACGGGGTGCCATAGGCTAGTGGCTCTCCCCTATATTTCCTTTATTTGGGCAGCGGTTTTTTAACTTATCCATTTGAAAAAACGGTGTGAGACCAATTCCAGTTTACCCGGAAATGACCGCAACTTTCGATTTTTAAATGGAACACCCTGTATATTTTTACATATTTGGATGCAAGACAACATTCTGAGTACACCATGAGATCTTCGCGAATTTTTGAGTCGATGTTCAGTTTTTTAAAGCATTTTAAGACATTCGTCTGGAGTGCTTTGGAATACCAAAATTTGTTCTACGGCAGGTAAAATCCAAGGGAAAAATACAATTTTTCGTTTAATTTCATCAATAATTATTTACGAAGCTTCCAAAAATGAACAAATCACTTTTTTATCGAAAACTTTTTTTTCAAATGGGCTCATTTAGCATTCTTTTTTTTTTATTACATTTTCTGAAAGATCTATTAATTCTAGAGCGAAATGAGAAAAAAAAAAGAATTTTCTAGGGTCTCTATAGGCTTCAAAATTAATCAACAACATATCAACACGTGGTGCTTTCATGTTATAGCTGTGTTACGTCAATGTCTCTATCGTATCGGGAGACGTAGACGTAGCTGACCTGCTTGCCTAGTAATCTAAGATCCGGCATAAGAAATTAATACCCTCATCTGTTACTCAGATAAGAAATAGTTTATATAAAAGAATAACATGTAGGTTAATAGAAAAATGACAAAAATGTCAATTTTGATTCGTTCGTGTCGAGCCGAATTTTCGAATTTCGGCGTGCGATTTACGATGCGGATCAACTACAAGTCTTCCGTATCGACATGGTACGGGCGTCGCCGTATCGTATTTTTGATAATATGAGTATATTCAGGGCTGGCTCCAGGTATTTTGCCGCCCCTCTCATATATAAATAAGGCGGAGTAAAAATGAGACAAAATGACTCTTTCAATTTTTAGGTTGTTTAGAGTCATATTTAATTAAAGATTGGTATCATATGTTAAAATGACAGGAAAAACTATATTACCATGTATTTTTTACTAAAAAGTACCGTTAATTGATAAACAAAAATAAACAGTGTCTCATTTTTACCCTCCAAAAGGGGTAAAAAAAGACAGTGGAGGGCAAATGAAAAACACGTGATTTATTCCCATTCTTATTGACGTCGTACAAATGGAAGTGCAAAAATAAGACAGAGGAGGGTTTTTGTTGTATGTATAATTTATTCAGATTATTTACTAAACAAGAAGGGGCTTGCAGAAGGGCTAGTTTCTCCTAAATTAGGAAGCTGAAATGTGCCTACTTCAGTCTGCCCATTTGGTCTCTTTATTCTCTTTTTTACCCCGCTTTTAATGTTTTCGTTAAAATCAAATTTTTCATAATTTAAAACTAGCAGATTAATAAACTTGATCACAAAATGTGAAGTATGACACTTCTAGTTGACATCTGCGAAATACCCAAAAAAGTACTAAGGTGCGTTCAAAAATTTTTTAAAAGTGAATAAGTGAATTAAAGAGTTTACTGAATAATATTTTTCCCCCATTAACAGTAGGCATAGGACCTGATTGGATAACACAAAACAGTTCTGAATGTACAAAACAAACATGAATAAAAAATTAAGTTTAATTTATTTCAATTTGGGTTGGATATCACCTTGTTTTTTATTTACCCCGCTACCTGTCTGTCTCATTTTTACCCTTATCTTTTCAGTCCGTTATTTTTTAAACATTCTAAGAGTCACCTACTGAATATTCTTGATGGTTTGCTTTTTTAGTTATAAAGTTTACAAAAATTTTTTAATTTTCAGCAATATGATTGATTACTGTATTTAAAAGGGTAAAATAAAATAATTGAAAAATTAACCGTATTGAAACTTAAAAAAAATACCACACCACAGAAATTAGACAAGAAATAAAATCACATATAAGATATGTATGTATGTAACCTACTTTATATACAAAAAAAAACTAACAATAACAAATTATTTATATAAAGTTAACATTAGTATTTCTATATTAGTGAAACAATTGTTTCCTAACTCTTTATATTTTTTGGTAATTGTGGATTTGAAGAATTTGCCGCCCCTAGAATTTTGCCGCCCCGGGCAGCCGCCTGCTTCGCCCCCCCTTAGAGCCAGCCCTGAGTATATTTCGGGTTTTCGTCGAAAATTTCTAGGTACTGTGCTACAATACTAACACTGACATTCGATTGTGGTGGGCAAGGTTCTTAGGTAAGCGAGGTAGGACTGTGGAGACATTTACGTCAGCGATTCGACCGCCTCAGTTTATGAAGAATTAGATTTTAAAGCGGTATATTTCTGAAACTACATATTGGATCGAGCTCAAGTTTTCAGTGTAATAATTATTTGATGATTACTTCGCACCATTGTAATAAAAAGTGCAATATTAAATTTGACTAAACGATCCCATTATAGATTTTTTTCTGAATTCATTGATATACATTTCAAATCTATGATATTTGTTTTTCTATTTTATTTAATTTATTTAAGAATAAAAAATCACTTTCAATATAATTTTTCCTGAACTTTAACGTAGTTGCCTTGCAAAATTCATATGTCTAATAATGAAATGTGAATAACTACTAATACTAACTAACAATAGCCATTTTGTTTCTTAATAAGTATAAGTACTAGTGCAAAGTATAAGGATCAATAAAAATTATTTTGAAAGTGATTTTGTATTTTTAAATAAATTTAATAAAATAGAAAAATAAATAGCATAGATTTGAAATGGATATCAATGAATTCAGAAAAAAGTCTATAATTTATTGAACACTAGGAGTCACCACCTTCCCATTTGAAAAAAAAAGTTTTTGATAAAAAAGTGATTTGTTCAATTTCGGAAGCTTCGTAAATAGTTATTAAGAAATTAAACGAAAAATTATATTTTTCCCTTACCTGCCGTAGAACAAATTTTGGTATCGCAAAGCACTTTACACGAATGTCTTAAAATGCTTCAAAAAACTAAACATCGACTCAAAAATTCGCGAAAGTCTCACGGTATACTCAGAATGTTGTCTTGAATCCAAATATGTAAAAATATACCGGGTATTTTATTTAAAATTTCCGGGTAAACCGGAAATGATATCATACCGTTTTTATGTGAAAAAATCCATTTTTACAGGTGGTTTATGCGCTCCAAATATCAAATGGATAAGTTAAAAAGTAAAGAAAATATAAGTGGCCCCCGGTGTACTAACATTAATAACATTAATAACTGTTACTGTTACAACAATTTTATATTAATATTTTGTGTGTTATCTATTAATTACTAGAATGTGCCCAAAATAAAATCTGTTGAGCTCAGTACCCTTTATGTAATAATGTATTTTTTGCAGAATAAATTTATTTACTAGATATTACTTATTTCGTTAATTCATAATAATGCCTATTAGTGGAGTAAAAAACAGGGGAAAAGTCGCTTCCTTCTCGAGTTTTTTTTTTAATCTTAGAACAAACCTACATATATACCATTCCGTTAAGTAGGTCGATGTTCATTAGAAATCATGAAATATGACATTTTTTAGTGGTCACCGACATTGTTATTTTTAAAAAGGTGTGAAATTTTGTTTTTTTTTAATCATGTTTTTTTGAACATCTAATGCCATATCTCAAAAACGAATGGAGATATCCACATGAACTTTTTTTTTGTTATAAAACACACGCTTAAGCGCTTCTATTTGTGTATAGTATTGTTAACTAAAACATTTTTAAGTTTGTTAAAAACTTAGATAACCTTGAAAGTTCAGAAAATACGCAGTCAAATTTTCACTAAGCTACAAACTTTTTTGTTTTTGGAAATTTTGTATAACATGCTGCGAAGAAAATAAAGCCAAAAGACCAAAAAAGTTTTTGATAGCATAATTTTTATTGTGTCTTTTATAGTTTAGGTACAGTGATTTTTTTTAGAGTGCGCGAATTGCAGAAATTGAGTATTATTACGCCCACGTCCACTAAAACTAACTAGTCTCAGGGCGTGTACTATCAACGTTATTCGTTTTCGTCGAAGGTCAAATTATAAAACCGCTGCCCAAGAAATCACTACTTCCACATCCAGATCTTCTATCCAAGTCTCCCAGAACAAAAAAAATTTGAATGTGGAAATCATTTTTTATGTATAATATTTGAAATCGTCTACCCCAAAAACCTATAAAACAATATGCCACATCGGTAGTGAGGCTGAGGATGATGGAAGGGGGGTGGTAGTAGTGGTGGATAAAGTAAAAAAAAATTTGAAGCCTTTGGTTCTTGTACACACACTAAATGACAATTTTATTTTTTTCGCCCCCTTGAATAATGGGGTGGGAGTTGGTAATGTAGCTTAGCTTCTCTTATATATACTAAATACCAGTTTTATGGACTCTTACTTGCTTGATTTGCCTATTTACCTCCATTTACCCCCAATCCTTTAACGGAATAATCTAGTTTCAGATCTCGTTAAAATACATGGTACGTGTACCAAATTTCAAGTCAATATCTTAAACGGTTCCAGAGTAATCGTGCGCACAAAAAAGTTACAGACAGACCGACAGACAGAATTTTTTTGCTCACACTTAAAATCTCGACGTTTCATGACATTCTAAGCCTATTTGGACAATAAAAATTTTCAAAAATATTTTTGTCCATACTATATTTCCACTGAATGTGGAAGTAAAATGTGTAACGATATTCTTTCTCTTATTACCACTTGTATTATATTGTAGAACGTATGGTCATTGTGCGAATTGTGCGTGGATTATCTACTTAAAAAATATTTAAGATAAATAAGCAATTTAAGTTTCATTGTAAAATGGAGTGAATTTTATATGGCGTAGTAATACAGGAAAACGATAAACTTGTGCACAAGCCATGGAAACAGAGTTTAGAGACTATAATTAGGAAATTAAAAAAGACTTAATTTAGGATGTTTTTTTTCTTTTTTGTTACCTAATTTAGGCGAAAATAACACGTTTACTCAATTCACAGGTCTACAAAAAAAAATTCTGCTCCAAGGACTAAACCTATCATGCCTTAAGTATTTTTGTGTGCTGAATCCGAATTTTCAATTAAAAAAATTTTCTACCGCGTAGATTTCGAGTAAATTCTGGTTTTTATTGTCAAAAAACCGTATTTTGACGATAAAAACCGGGATTTACTCGAAATCTACGCCGTAAAATTTTTTTTTTATTGAAAATTCGGATTCAGCATACAAAAATACATAAGGAATGATAGATTTAGTCATTGGAACAGAATTTATTTTTTGTAGACCTGTGTACAAAGTGCACCTGTGCCACAGATCTACAAGAAAAAAAGTTCTGTTCCAAGGACTAAACTTACCATTTCTTATGTATTTTTATGTGCTGAATCCGAATTTTCAATTTAAAATTTTTTTTACCGCATAGATTTCGAGTAAATTCTGGTTTTTATTGTCAAAAAACCGTATTTTGACGATAAAAACCGGGATTTACTCGAAATCTACGCCGTAAAAATTTTTTTTTATTGAAAATTCGGATTCAGCATACAAAAATACATAAGGAATGATAGATTTAGTCATTGGAACAGAATTTATTTTTTGTAGACCTGTGTACAAAGTGCACCTGTGCCACAGATCTACAAGAAAAAAAGTTCTGTTCCAAGGACTAAACTTACCATTTCTTATGTATTTTTATGTGCTGAATCCGAATTTTCAATTTAAAATTTTTTTTACCGCATAGATTTCGAGTAAATCCCGGTTTTTATCGTCAAATTACGATTTTTTGACAATGTTTGACGTTTGGTCGAAATCTAAGTGGAAAATTCGGATTCAGCACACAAAAATACTTAAAGCATGATAGGTTTAGTCCTTGGAGCAGATTTTTTTTTGTCGACCTGTGTTATTGTGTGGATCTAGGGTAAAAAATGCAATGCATGGGAGTTTCGGATAGGGACTCTGACACAGGAAATGTCGGATAGAACTATTAAGATTGCCACGTGCTTTAAGAAACTGTCTTTTTTATTTAGCTCCAATAATAACGCAAAAAAGGAAAACTCGATAGTTTACTTTTTATCAAAACACTCCAAAATTATTACTTTTCCTAAACTTCTGTTTATGGGATTTTATTAGCTCCCTAGTTGCGCAACATTTTTTCCATTTTACTATAATATTATTTTTCACCGTTTCCGAGATCCCAATGCAATGCATACTCCATTTAAGATTTTTAATTCCTTTTTGCCTTCAACCTTAGTCCTTAATGTGTCATTGGAAAAAATAAGTTATCCTTTCAGATCCTAAAACGTGATAAAACAGTCCTAAACATAAAAAAATAGTAATGAAAAGTTCCGTTACACACAATACATAATCATTATTATTCTTAAGTACGGCGCGCGTACGCTTCGACAATTCCTCCATACTAAAAAATTCGTAACTAGCAAACTATTGCTAATAATGAAAATATTTTTTTTCTAAAAACTTTTTTGTCTATTGACTTCATTTTCTCCACAGCTTGTTACATAAAATTTTCAAAAACAAAAAACTTCCTCGCTTAGTGAAAATTTGATGGCGTATTCTCTAAACTTTCAGGGTCATCTACGTTTTTGGCATGTTCACATTTTTTTTATTAGCAATCCTATGAATAGAGAGAAGCGCTTAAGTGTGTGTTTTATAATAAAAAAAAGTTCACATCGATAGCTCAATTCATTTTTGAGATATGACAATGGATGTACAAAAAAACATGATTAAAAAAAAAATAAATTTTACACTTTTTTTTTAAATAAGAATATCTGTGACCACTAAAAAATGTCGTATTTTGTGTTTTTATGTGTAAAATGATGTTGTTGGTAATACCCACTGTGTCTGATCTTGTTCTAAGCTCATAAAAAAAAACTACACAATTTTGCCTCTGTTTCGCTCCTCTATATTGTGAGTTATGAGTGAGCTATGGACGATACCGTTATGTCGTGCGTCGGTAATTTTTGAGTATTCGTTTGGATATATTTCTTACAGTTTTGGCGGCAAGGAAATTTATGTGCAACAACTTCACATTTGTGTTCTCTACGCAGCCCCCTTAATATAGCGTACATATTTGTACAAGTAAACCTTCCAAAACGAATAAGCCGTAGAATGGCGATCCGTATAAATCTCGGTTTAGAGACGTGTTCATAAGACAGACAGACAACGGCACTTGGTTTTTTAGGTACTATATATATTATATATTAAGTAAATTTTGCAGAACTATAAAAATGCTGTGTTTTGGCTGTTAAGTAACGCAACTGATTGTTAAACCAGATTATTCTATTTTTAGTATCCACAACATTTTTGGTGATTATTTAATTTTGTAAATTATTTGGATAGAAGGTCATGGTGGATCATGATATAATTGTTTTTATCATTGTGCGTACATGTGTCCACAAACATTTAATTTAACGATTTAATTAGTAATAAACAGTGTGAATAACGACCAATGGTTTGAACAAAACTAAGAAATATACACAGCACATTTTATTAAAATACGACACAAAATTTCGAAATAAAACTGTCAAAACTCATATTTTGAGAATTGATATAAAACAATTCGCTAAATTATTTATTACTAATATTTAGCATAAGTATATAGAATTAGTTCTCTTAAACTTTCAGAAAACACTAGTTCTTGTCACTGATATTTAACAACTGTGTAAGTACGGAAATTTGTAATTAAATTTAATATTACAAGGTGGTCATCCAAAAAATAATTAATTGGGTAATTATGACGTAAATAATATTTGTAATATAACTGATACTATTATGGAGGAGGAAACCTGATATACTTTTTTATAAAAAAATATGACACCTGATATACCTTTAGTGAAAAATATGTAGGGTGGTTATTCTAAAAAAGATTTTATTGGAGATACATATGATGGAGGAACATTTAGTTTGGAACGTAGTGATCACTATTGCCAGGAAGAAAATTTGATATACTTTTGTTAAAAAAATATACAGGGTGGCCATCCAACAGAAGAAACAATTAATATACACATGGTGAAAAACAGAGAGAGAAGTTTAATATAAATAGATTCATATTGAGTGTATGAAAATGTTTTACTAAAAGTCAGAAATAACAATTTTCTTTTTATTCATGTTCAGATTCTGTTTGTCCATATATCCTGGGGTCTGTGTATATGTATACACTTATCAGCTTGGAAAGGTAATGGCCCTATATCATTATGATCACAAAAGGGAAAGTAGGCAGGAGATAGGAATAAAAATTATCAAACGGGTTTTAAAAATCACGGAATCTTTTTCTATTTTTGAGTACAAATATAAGTCGTGTTATATACTTCCACATCCAGTGAAAGCATAGTAACGCAAAAAAACGAAAATTTTTATTGTTTAAATAGGCTTAGAATGTCATGAAACGTCGAGATTTTAAGTTTGAACAGAAAAAAAATTCTGTCTGACGGTCTGTAACTTTTTTTGTGTGAGTTATGTCAGCCACCTCGCTGACATCTGCATGAAACCGAACACCGACGCTAGATAAGGATATATTAACACACTTTAATTACCCTTGTTTTTTAATCAGTTATATTTTATTCGTTGTATTTGTTGTTATTGAAGGGGGTGAAAAAAATAAAATTGTGATTTAGTGTGGGAACAAGAAAGACTTCTTACTTCATTCACCACCACTATCCAATAACATTAGGTATTTAAACATTTTAAAATAGTAAATAGAATAAGTGCTTAACATTTTCAACCCATTCTCCTTATACTCCAGTCAATAAAGGAGGTGTAGAGTGCGTGAGCAGGGACCTAAGCTATTCCTTTAGAAAGTTGTTTAGGGTGCTTAGGGAGTCAACATACTGAAAGTCCTGATGTCTAGGAAGTGAGCCGGAGGGGGCGGGGCAAAGAAAGTCCCACTTTTGGTTTTTTTGCTTATATCTCGAAAACAGCGCGTCACAGGGAAAAGTTTTCTTATACCAAATGAAAGCCCATGAAATTTTCTACAACTTTCGTTTCATATATTTTTTTAATATTCGCAACCGGAAAAGTGAAAATTTTCGAAAAACAGATTTTTACCTCAAAAACAGAAAATTGTATTTTAAAGATGAAAAAAAAAGTAGGACTTCCGGTGCTTATAATTGGCACCAGGGTGTCTCTCCTACATGTTTTCACCCCCACTCTTGAGGGGGCGGCTCATTCCCGAGCCACTGCTGCACTTGGTGGTAGGTGCGCCGGAAATGCAGTTTAGCTGCGCTCTCAGTTGGCGGGAGGGAGCTGATGGCAGGCTTTATATTGCCACTGACCTCATGAACAACTGGAAGCGGTACTGGTTGAGGGAAGTCTGTCTTGCTGGTGCCCCATACCATTTGAGGAAGCAAATATTCCCAGCCTCTTCAACCTCGCCTTGAGTGTAGGAAGGGTTGTAAAAGATCACTGCCGTTTCCTTGATGATTTCTGAGTCAAGTACAATTTTGAGAAGGCCACCTTGCTTTTCCTTAAAGTTGAAGAAGTAAAAATCTGTTTTCCGAAAATTTTCACTTTCGCGGAACGTGTAGCTCGAAAATGGTTGCGAATTCGAAAAAAGTATATAAAATGAAAGTTGTAGAGAATTTCATGAGCTTTAATTTTGCATTAGACAATTTTTCCCTACGACGCACCATTTTAGAGATATAAGCGAAAAAATTAAAAGGGGGACTTTCTTTGTGCTCCCCCCTCCGGCTCGCCTCCTAGACGTCAGAACATTCAGTATGTTCACTTCCTAAATACCCTGAACAACTTTCTAGAGTAATCGCTTAGGTCCCTGCTCACGCACTCTACACCACTCTTCAGGTCATTCGTTGACTGGACTATTATTACATTGTTGATCAATTCACTGATAGAGAAAAAAACAAGCTAAAAACGTACTCTTCGCCAATTTACTGAGCTTCTTATATATAATTGTTACACATTCTATAGGATACTCTTCGCAATTTCTTGTAAATAATGTTAGTTTTTGGACATTCTAAATTTTGTGATACCATCTTTGTTGTGAAAAAATTATATGGAAAAAAAATTAAAAAAAAATGTCCAACCTGTGCGAGATTCGAACACGGACCTTTGGATTGCAACTCAAAGCTTTAGCCGCTGCGCCACCAGCTATTGCTAGAAAAACTGATTGTCTGTGATTTATATCCTTCGACAATCATACATAGGTATTTCAATTCGTACTTCTATGAAATATATATTAGTAAAATTCATAAACAAAAAAAATATATATTATGGAAATAATATTTCGCAAGATTTCCATTTTAGTACAAGCGACAAAAATTAAGAGAATATTTTTTTTTTCAATTAAATAATTAATAACTTTTTTATTTACTGATCGATTTTCTTCAAAAACAATAGGGTTCTTCCTCTAGCTAACACTAACTTACATTCTAAATTTCAATACAATCGGATTTTTCTTTCTTAAGTTATCGTGCTTACAAGAAACGTGACGGACGGACAGACGGACAGACGAACAGACGGACAGACAGACGGACAGACGGACATTTTGAAAGTTGTTCAGAATTCGTTCACTATCACAATGATATGAAATTTTTTTCTCTACGAGCGATATTTACGATTTTAGAAATGTGCCGATCAAATACAATATACTCTTCGTTTTTGCGAAGAGTATAATAACGTCTGATAACGTCAGTCGCACAGATCTTGGCGAAACAGACACTTGTAGAATACGTCGTCCTGCATTTAAATTCTTAGGATGTGACATTCTGCAATAATACTATTTAAATCAAACCTAAGAAAACACGTTAAAATAAAATATTTTTCGTGGTCTCATGTTTACTGGAGTCTGCAATAATGTGCTATTTAGTATACTCTATCGAATAATGCAAAAATAAAATTTTTCAGTCTTATGTCCTTCTGCTCCTAAGCCATACATATTCTAATGGCATAATTCAAAACGTAAAGTGTAAGTAGAATATTCAAATACTGCAAGCAATATAAATAATCTGGAACCATTTTATGTTATACATCGACGATAGAAGTTTTGTTTTGTTGCTAATTTTACACTCAAACTGTTAATGATGTTTGTATTATTGAGTGAAATGAAGTAACATTAAAAATAAGTGAGTAATTTAACTTCAATGCAACCAAAATAAAATATATATTTTAACAATAAAAAAGATGAAAGATGAAATAGAACAGGAAGGATGTAATTTAGAGGCGGTGAGGATATAATATACTTAATGTAAAAGAAATATTTAGGAGTAATAACATTAAAAATTTAATTTAGCAAATATGTCGATTATGTGTGTAAAAAGATAGCTAAGAACAAACATCAAAATCGCTCCCTAGGCAATCACTACTCCCACACCTAGATTTATTATCCAAATTCTTTCTATCTATGTCCCCCACTACCACCCCTACCTCGTTATTAAAGGTTGTGGTAGTGAGGGTGGCTGATGCCAAAAAGAAATTTTAAAGTTTTCAGTTCTTGTATACACACTAAATAACAATTTTAGTTGTTATCCCGTTTAATATTGGGGTGGGGGTGGTAATGAGAGTGGTGGCGGCTGGTGTCAAAAAAATTTGACTTCTCGTACACACCCTAAATCCCAATTTTATCAACTCTTACTTGCTTACTTTATCCCCATTCATCTCCCAACCCTTCATGGAATAAGATCAAAATATAATTTAGTGCCAGATCTCCTTATATAGTGGAGTTTCTTAATTCGAATTTTCTTAAGAATCGTTCAGCTTGTGATACTAACATGAAATTGGGTGAGCATAGACAGTTCTTTGAGAAGAACAAAATGGGATATAGTGCCACTCAGAAAAAAAATTGGTTCGGCCGTTATAATCTCAAAATCGTCAGAAAAATCATTACTTCGACATTATCTCGAATTTGTGATTACGCAAATTAAAGTAAACTAAATTTTCTACAAAAATCGTCTAATGAGTTTTTTGTGACTTTATTAGTTTTCTCAGTGGAGGGAAAATTATATATTTAAGTACAGCTGTAATATAATTCTATTTTTAATAAAAAGTACCTAAATACATTTTTTTGTAAACTTTCTTTTGACTAAATATTTCTACTCTAATGATTTTTTATAAAATCGCAAAGAAACGAATGCCTAAAAGTTAAAATTTTCAGTCATTGTCGGCTTCGTAGCAGTCTCCATCACATAAACACAGTACCGTACACTTTAACTCTGCACGAGCGCATGAACATTTTTTATTACATATAACTCGACATTTACAAGAAACCAGCTCCTGACAAGCTGAAGTAATTTCTGGAGATGTGGTCGAAAGAGGGTGGTAAACTCCACCCCCAAGAATCAGGATCTGGATGATTATTAATTATTATTAATATTATTATTATTGTTACTAATGTATTATTCTTATGTATGATATTACTCATAACAACAATACTGTCGGTAACGTACTAAACGATCTGCGCGACATCACATTAAATAATGCTTAACAATCGTACCGCTGATCATTTGGCCTAATTGTAGGAAAACCGTTTGGTCTATGACAAAAAAGTATAAATGTTATTTTGTAGTGAATTTTGCGTTCTTCAATTTTACTTAGCAGTTTTTTTGTCATAAGTACATGGTTTCCTAGATAATCCCAAAAAACTGTCCGCAAACTTTACCTCTGTGTCAAATTTCATGTTAGTATCACAAAGTGAACGATTGTTATGCTTAGCAACTTCACTCATTCGTCCCACCTTCTAGTGGCTTGTATATCAATGTATACGCGGAAGCTATGTAATTTCAGACGAGGATTACGTGGTGGATATGCCATCCTTCGGAGGGGATGTAAAGCAGGCGGTCCCTTGTCTATTAAATGTTAGGCAAGTAAAGGATCCCTACTGTCCTTAAGGGAAGAGGTTCGGCAAAATTTCCAGCTTTGGGAGTAGCTCGTCTCCTGGCGTCGGTGATAGGCCCTGGTAGCGGAAATAGGCCGACGTTAAATAAGTAGTTAAAAAAACCTCTAATGATGGTTAGGTTAGGTTAGGTTGATATGTGAGTGGGCTAGTAACAGACCCTCCACCGCGACCATCTGGTCTATTGTGGCTCACTCCTAATTATATTTCACCCAATAGGTTCAGCTTTTTGATAAAGTCGACTTATTGGGTGAGAGGTTGTCCAGATCCTCTGGCAGCAGTTGCCCTTTGCCAAAAAGTGAGAATCTGGTTCTTTCTGCAGCAGGACAGGTACATAAAATGTGCGCTGCCGTTTCATCCTCCTCCAGACACAGTCGGCATTCAGTGTTGTCCGCTATTCCGAGTCTGTGTAGGTGGTGGTTAAGTCTGCAGTGCCCAGTGTATAGGCCAACTAGAGTTCTTAGGTGTAACCTATTTAACTCTAATAGTTTTTTAGTTCTTGATTTCAAAGGATATGTTATGAACTCCTTTGAATGAACTAATCCTGGTAGTTCTTGCCAGTACTAGAGGATTTTCCCCTCAGTCCAGGCCAAGATGGTGGTTTTCGCAGTGCTTGCCGATATGCCAAGCACTGGCTCCGGTCCGATAAATTTTGATACCTCTAATGATACATAAGTGTACCAAACAAATCAATATAATAAACCGTCCTAGAGTAATCATGCGCACAAAAAAAGTTAGGCAGACAGACTGCCAAACAAACATATTTTTTTCTAAAACTTAAAATCTCGGCAATTCTTAACATTCTAAGCCTATCTGAACGAAATTTTTTTTATCGTTACCAAATTTCCACGATGCGGATTAGTTGTATCTGTCTATAGAATGTTGAAAATTGTTTTCTCTTCAAGCGTATAACAATACAATAACGTAACTCATAGAAAGAGCCTATTGTTTTAGTAGCACATATTTCTCATTTGTTTACTACTATAAAAAAACCGCTGCCCAAGGAATCACTACTTCCACATCCGGATTTTCTATCCAAGTCACACAACGAAAAAATTTTGTATCTGGAAATAATTGTTTATGGAACTTTAATAATATAATATTTGAAATCCTCTACCCCAAAAACCCATAAAACGATACCCCACATCGGTAGTGGGGTGGGGGTGGTGACAGGAGGTGGGAGTGGGGGGTGGATAAAGTAAAACAATATTTTGAGGTTTCTGGTTGTTGTACACACACTAAATCACATTTTTTTTCATCCCCTTTAATAATGGGGTGGGGGTGGTAATGGGGGTGGCTAATGCCAATTTTTTTTTTTGAGACCTTAGCTTCTCTTGTCTATACTAAATATCAATTTCATGAACTCTTACCTGCTTGATTTACTCCAAATTTACCCCAATTTACCCCCCAACCCTTCGACGTAACAAAATGAAAATAGAATCTAGTTCTAGATCTCGTTAAAGTGTATGTGTACCAAATTTCAAGTCAATATCTCAAACGGTTCCAGAGTAAACGTGCGAACAAAAAAAGTTACAGACCGACAGACAGAAATTTTTTTTCGCTCAAACTTGGAATCTCGACGTTTCATGACATTCTAGGCCCATTTGAACAATAAAAATTTTAAAAAATTTTTTGTCGTTAGGTACTATACTTCCACTGGATGTGGAAGTAATAGAATGTATCATGCAACGAATTAAAGATCCATGTAGCTATGACTTGTCATAAACTGTTAGTTTAAAATTTGGCGTCGGGTTGTTTTTCAAATTTAAAAGCAAAAATTACCGAAGAAATGCAGTGCACACCACCTGAATTACTTGAAATTGCAAATTTATCAGTGACAACACTAATTTCCACATCCCCCTATTAGTATACGCTAAAAGATAAATATTGTTTGTGGATAGTCCTACAAGTAATTTAGATTTTGATATTTAAGTACTGAAAATGTTGTTATAATTTTAATTCCAGTTAAAAAAATTGTTACCTATGTTTAATTCGTATATAAAGTGGTTAGTACTATGTCATATTTAATTAATAAATAAATTGGTTAATATTGCCTATATTTTATTTTTTTTTGCTAACATTGAACATATTTGATCTGATTTGATCCAATTTTTTTTGACGCTTGAAAAAATATAGTACGGTCTAAAAAATTAAACTCTTTAAGTAAACAATACACCAACCTCGCAGAAACTGCAAAACTGAGCTGTTAGCTTAAGTTGATCCCCTGAACACGTTAAAACAAAAAAACTGCCCTGGCCAGACAATTCACATTAAAATCCCAATTTGACTCCACTATAAACATAACAGTAATTTATGCTACAAATTCATACGGTGGTACTTTTTGACAGTCATAGAAAAAATAATTTAATACATGAAATAATTTTTACCAAAGCACATGAACACTACACCCGTATAATATCACTCAACGTTCAACTAACATATTAGCATCATTTGCAGATGATTTGCTTCAATTGTCTGTAGATGATGCCAACATGGTTGCGAAACTCACGCCGAGTACATTATTTGAACTGTTTTACTGTTTGTCGGAACTATGTTATTGCCAGATACATAAAATGCTATATTGTTATAATGAGTTTCCTACGATTGTGTGAATTAACATAATATAGCGAAATTTGAAATGAGCGACGAGAACAGTCTGTCTTGAGTATACTGATATTAGATGCGAAAAGTTAAGTAACAGGAGCAGCGGCTAGTATTTGGTTTTGTGACCCCCTCGCCTCACCTTCTAGCAGTGTGTGCATAAACTTCAATTGAAACCTTAGGTGACGATTACGTAGTGAATGTACCAATCATTGGTGGCTTTAAATAAAAGATATTAAAAAAGTTGGATAATAGAGATTGGCAGGCGTCCGTTCGAAGATAATTAATAAAACTAGTCAATATATTTGTTTTGAGTTTTCTCTGTTTGTATAATCTGTCTGAAAGTTCTTGGCACTCCATTTGTGCATGGACATGAAAAATGGTGCATAAGTTTTAATGGAGATGGAAAAATGACCTATTTTGATACCAAATCGATTAATCAGGGCGATGGAGTCTTGATGATGGAATATAAATATTGTACATGATGGTAATCAGGCCGGCAATCACATACGCGGCGCCGGTGGGGTGCAGCATACCGGCCACGACAATGAATAAACTCAAAGTTTTAGAACATAAATATATGTGTCTCATCTCTGATCTCCCTCAGAGATCTATACGCTCGTTGTCATGACACTAGCGGACTACGTCCAAGAAATCTCACAAAAATTCTTTGAGTTCAAACTGGGCGATAGTCCGCTAACCTGCAACATAACCCGAATCAGACAGCATAATGCCATACTTTTCGACATCAGACACCCCCTACCATACTAGGCGTTGCCTATTTTCCAGCAACTCCTTTAGCCACACTTTCTCTACCATAACTTACTATTATCCTAAACTTTGTTTTTCCTCAACTTTACATCTTCAATCCTTTCTATTCTCTCTCTTTTCTTCAATTTATTCTTGTTTATCCTTTTTGTTCTTTTGTCATTTTTGTCTCTAAATTCCCTTTAGACCAAAATTTCCAAAATTTAAAACATTTAAAATCTTAATTTTTCCTTAAAACCACATTTTTCTGGAGGCAGCGAGACCACCAAGGGGGCGGTTCTCGTGTTCCACACAAATTTATAGTGTAATTTTTAATTACCTCAAAGTATTTCTGTATATTATTTCCAAATCAAATTGTTAATTTTAAGTCTTTTACCTTAGACGGGAGCTTTAACTTTTTCCGTCAATTGTGGTTTTACCGAACTGGACCTGCCCCGCCCAACCTTATAGTCAAAGAACGAGGGATCTCTACGATGCATTTTAAGGATCCTCTATAACACTCGCGAACAACCACCCAAAAAAAATTGATTCTTACATAAATCGACCTGGCGGATCCGATTTTGGAGTTCGCCAGACAATCCCGAATTGCGAAACTGGTCAAAATCGGAAATTTTCGAAAAATCTCAAATTTTATAGAAATTTTTTAATTTTTACTTATCACCCTATATCACTCCCTTAGTTTAAGTCCGATTAAATTGAAATTTTTAGGAGAGCCAATTTAGATCTTTTTTATCATGACTGACATGACAGAAATGCAAAAAAGTTTACGTGTCACCAGTAATATTTTTTTAAAAAGTTGGTGACACGAAATTTGTTAAAAATGCAGCAACAAATATTCGATCGAGAAAATTTTTTGTTTTTAAAGGTAGATGTATATAGTAAGCTACAAAGTTGTAGCCAAAGAACTAAAGAGACTTTTTTATTTCGGTGATTTTTTGATAACTTACTTAGTTTTCAAGAAAACGGTGCTGCAGTATAACACTTTGACCGCCGCGTCGCGACGCAAGATAAAAGATTGGGTTGGCTTATACCGCGGCTTTGTTTCTCGTCTTTCAGAATGCCCCGCCCGATGTGAATAAAATAATGCGTAGTTGTGAATATTGGTTTTTCTAATTTTGTCATATAAAGTGACAGTTTTCCAAACTGACGTCAGTGTCAAAACGTCCTACTTTAAACTAACCAATTATGAAAAGTAAAATTTTACGTAACTGGTGAGAGAAAGTTCGATATGTCATCAATTAGGGAAGATAAACAACTCTCAAAAAGATAAAGAAACAATGTTTATTCAACACAAATGGAATTCTAAGTCCATAAAGTGGAAGCTTCTAAATTCTGCTTTCCTTCAAAATTAGAGTGACAATATGTCCGGAATTGCGCTGGAAAGACCAGCATTTTGGAGTACTGTCCAGAATTTACAAGTTACCAGCAAAAGTCCAGCATTCAGGTGATAGTGAAGTTACACCATTACGTTTTGCTTGGAAAATTTTTTTTTAAGATACTTTCTCCCCGCTCATCAACAAATTTTTGTGATCAAAAAAATTTCCCCTCCCCTGGTCATCAAAAATGTTGGGATCAAGAAATGATTTTTCGGATTTCTACCCCCCCTCCGTTCATCAATTTTTTTCCCAGTAGAAGTGTCCAGCATTCACTTAACAAAAATCTGGTCACCCTATTCAAAAAACGCTAACAAAACTTTTTCATTAATACGATTTACCTTATGTTATCAAATTAGGATTTCAAATAATATTGTAACTTGGCTA
Organism: Rutpela maculata; assembly: GCA_936432065.2. NCBI lineage: Eukaryota > Metazoa > Arthropoda > Insecta > Coleoptera > Cerambycidae > Rutpela > Rutpela maculata. Next base: position 142,688,212 of record OW386288.2, read on the forward strand.
AATAACGTCTGTCAATTTTGACATTAAAATTATAATGTGTGATAGCAGCAAAGGTAACTATGAAAAAGATTACTTAATTTTTAAGATCTTTAAATAAATCTATTTCATTTGTTTAAATTGTTTTTAAAATTTTAAAATTAGAAAAATCATGTATGTAACACGTTTCGAAAGACAGTCTTGTGTAACTTGTGTTATTTTGCGGGATCTCGCTTCGCTCGTCCCGCAAATTCCACCCGCTATTATAAAACGTTGAGTTGCAGCTATAATAATAATTATTTATTATTGCGTTAGGAAAGTGCTATAGAGAGTAAAGTGCATATTAAAGTAACGGAATTTCTTTTCCAGACATTTTAAACTAGTGTTAATATTTCATTTGAACAAAGAACAACTTTTAAGCAATTTTTTTAACGTCAGCAGTTTTGTGCGCGTTTTCAACTTTTTTTTTAACAGTAACTTCCCAGTTAAAACTTAGTTAAACTTTATGAAATGCATATTTTGCAAACAAAATAGTGAAGAAACTGTGCAGGGTGTTACAGAAGAAGCACTGGACTAAGCATTTAAAGCAGAAGAAACTACACCCGAAAAGCTTATAAACAAAAAGCAGAAAACACAGATGTAGCTAATACTGGTTACAAAAAAATGGAAGACCGTTGAAAGCCCAAAACGTTGTATAAATTGCGCTAAAAAAATTACAATGTGTTAACTATCTCTTAAATATTACTGTTTAACTATACGAGTAGAAGTAAAATGTGGAAATAAAATGAGTATGTCTAAATTGCCTTTATCGAAATTTAAAACTTTATTTTTTATATTTTGCTCCTTTTTCAAAATTAAAATTTACTGAATAAACTTCCAAGTAAACTCACGATTATTAAATAGGTTATTATTAGTACAATACAAATCCTGGCTCTCTAAAACTACGCATGGCATTACCGCTTGTGCAGTACGTGACCGGCCGCGGCCGGCAAAGTTCTTTTCTATATTGCGGCACCGTTATGTTAAAAACCAAGCCAGTTATCAAAAAAATCACCTAAATAAAAAAATTTCTTTGGTTCTTTGGCTACAACTTTGTAGGTTACTATATACATCTATCTTTAAAAACAAAAAGTTTTCTCGATCGAGTATTTGTTGCTGCATTTTTAACAAATTTCATGTCACCAACTATTAAAAAAATATATTACTGGTGACACGTAATTTTTTTTGCATTTCTGTCATATCAGTCATGATAACTAATGTCTATATTGGCTGTCCTAAAAGTTTCAATTTAATCGGACTTAAATTAAGGAAGATATAGGGTGATAAGTAAAAATTAAAAAATGTCCGTAAAATTTGAGATTTTCCGGAAATTGTCGATTTTGACCAGTTTCGCAATTCCAGATTGTGTGGCGAACTCCAAAGTCAGATCCGCCAGGTCGATTTACATAAGAATCAATTTTTTTAGATGGTTGTTCGCCCGTGTTATAGAGGGTGCATCTTAGACATTGCTCGTTCTCCGACTATTACAATCACCGCGGCGCTGCGCAGCGTGGTTGTTTGGTTAGCTCTCGGCCAGGTTCCGGAAAGGCGCATGTAGCTGTTAATTAAAAATAAAATTCTTCTTCTTCTTTTTCTTCTGGTATTTGATACGAAAAGTTAAGTAACAGGAGCCTCGGCTAGTATTTGGTTGGGTGACCCCCAGAAATGCACAGTAACCTCGCCTCACATTCTAGAAGTGTGGACATAAACTTCAACGCAGAAGTTATGAAGCCTTAGGTGACGATTACGTAGTGAATGTACCAATCATTGGTGGGGGCTTTAAATAAACGATACTAAAAAAAAAAGTGGATAATAGGGATTGGCAGGCGTCCTCATTCGAAGATGATTAATAAAACTACTCAATATTTTTGTTTTGAGTTGTCTCTGTTTGTATAATCTGTTTGACAAGTTCTTGGCACGCAATTCGTGTATCTAACTTCATGAATATACGATAACTACAGATTCGTCGGTTTATTGGCATGAAAAATGGTGCATAAGTCTTAATGGAGACGGAAAATGACCTATTTTGATACCAAATCGATTAATCAGGGTGAAGGAGTCTTGATGATGGAATATAAATCAACGGCTTCGGACAAATATATATAGTGTATATTTTGTCGTCCTGAATATTTTAAAGAAATGTTTATAAATTAGAATCTGTCAGAGTCAGAGAGGGAGAATGGTAGAACAGCATTAATAAATATTAATCATCTTGGCAACACAAACAATGTTACTAGAACAAATATTTAATTTTGCAGTCAATATTTTAAGATTATGGAATTAAAAGCATGAGATTGTACTTTGCTTAACTTAAACTTTAGGTTAATTTAGGGGAATATTTTATTAAATTGCTATTTTATTAAATTTTTTATTACCACTACCGGAATAAATTAAATAATTAATACAAGTTTCAATTTATATTATAGTATTAAATAAACAAAAACAAAATTAGTTCACATAATTTGAGATTGATCGGGTACTACATGTACACTAGGATGGCACTTAGCTAAACTTGATGGAAATTTTTTTGGGGCTTTTTCAGTACGCTCCCCAGAATTGTTCCAATTGATTGAAGAATAATTCCTATGAAGTTTGAAATTCACTGGATAACGGAAAGACGTGGATTAACCTAAGTTGAAAAGGAAAAAAGTATAATACGTGAAATGTGACGAAAAAAAATGTTGATGAATGATTGTTATTTGTAAATGTTTGTCATAATAATTTTTCATTAAGTTTTTTGTAAATACTGTTATTGACGAATATTTACATTGCTTAAAAATAATAAATTACAAATTAATATGAATGTTCTAATTTTAGGTTGAGTATAAAACAGAGAATATAGTGTTTTTTTACATCCGGAGAATAAATAATTTTTCCTCTTTGGTTTTGGATAAACTTATCTAAAATCATACATAGGATTGACTCCTCCTGTGGCTCTATCATTTGCAGCTATCGGTACATTAACAATTTACATGCCAATTTGAAAGCTATCCTTTTTTCTTATGTCGAAGAATCTTTGTCTATAAAGTCCAATTGTATCGAGTTTTTGACATTTTGTGAAAAAAATTTCAACTTCTTGATCGATATGTCAGAGCTACCTTTGCAGTTTAATGTCTTTACCATTTGTTATTTTACATCAGCTGTATTATTTTTTCGAAAAATGCACTGCCGTTTCTGGTACCAATTGCCACAAATGAATTTTACACGACTTATGTTTTCATCTATTTTGCATTACTCATGCAGATCTTTTAGAAACTGCAAATCTTGACCAGGAGCTTAGACCACAAGGATTATATTATTGAACAATATATTTTCTCCTTCATCGACCAATCAACTATTTTTTCTTGTTTTAAAAAATGTATACATACTTTAAAATAATATCTAATTTGTAATAATCAGCGTTGATATTAATAAAACTGTTTTTTTGAAAATAAAATGTACAAAATGACTTACCTTGTATAGCTGTGACTATGTTATATTTCGCAATACTCGTTTCTCCTAGAGTTCTAGACATTTCCTATACACTGTTTTTTTCTTTTTCTAATAGCCCTCCTCATGGCCCCCTCCAATCCTCGAGACAGATACCCTTTTACTCTAAATCTGAAGAAGTAGTTTGTCTTCTTCTATAATAATCGTTTATGAGAGATCAAAAAGTTTATCTAATATTACCAATTCCATTCTTGGTAAGATGATTTTATCTTTTAAATATTTCGGTGAATGTTTCTTGCTGGAATTGGCGCTTCCTCCCAAAAATATCAGCTTCCTTTATAGTTGAATGGGCACTAGAACGAAGACTTAGCCTCATTTTGTTGCGGATGTTATATTATACAATACTCTTAAGACAATTGTCCACTGGATGGTGATTTCGCAACAGTACATGACTCTCATCACGCTCTAGAAAAAATAATTTTATTGTTCTTGATCCCATTGCAAATTTTGACTGTCAGACTTTAACAGTTCTTTCATGTAACCTCTCTGAACCCTTAGATTATGCTAGCAGAAGCACAATAGGTAATATTTGAAGGATACTTTTTCTTCCGTAGAACTTCTTCCTTGGAAAGTGATAATCCGGGTTGCAGCCTTGAACCATTTACCTAACACACCCGCGGCTACAATGTAGCCACTACATTTTCACAAATTGAAGCCTATTATCTCACAAATTAGTGTATATAAATATCAACTAAATTTCATATTTCATAATTTCATATTAAATAAGAAAAGCTAAGGAAACAGTAAATTAAACTATTTCGTTTAACTTTTAGCAACTCACCTTTACATATTATGTCAATTATTAAAAGTTTAAAATTTCAAGTTAGATATGTCACATCTTCCAGTTGTTCGGACGAGCTCAATATTTGCACATTTTTTCCCTACCAAATGGGACAATTTTAGAGGGTGTCGTGAACAACATTTGATACTCGAAGAATAAGGGCTATCCTAGTGTACACAGTCTATTTCTTAAGACATTTCAATATAGCGGCGTCGGATGTTTCATCTCGAGAACGCCGCTGCATATATTATAGAAAAAAAGATAGTATACGGGTCTGAATATGTTAATTGCAAAAAAACAGTGAACCTACAGTGACATAAGAAAAAGTGAACTGAAGGAAATTAGGGACAAAAAACCTAATAATCTAACAACAAAGGTACAAGCAGAAACTAACAACAGTGTGCCTAACTTCTCAAAAGCCGCAAAGGCTGTATGGTCAAAGTGAACATAGTAAGTAAGTAAGATCAGATGCCAATGACAAAACTAAAGCCAAGCCTAGAAGAATATGTAGCAAGATGTATTATTGAGGTGTTGCAAACTGCACCCTTATTTCTTCCGTAGTTATAATGTGGAAGCCCAATTTTTCTCCATCAATAGTATGACAGAAATACAGATAGCTACAGTGAAGGACGGTCAATTTCCTGAAGGGATGGGTAGCTACGTTTATAGAATTAATAAACAGATTAAAATATATTTGCAAACTATGGTTTTAATGGTTATGCATTGACAATAAATTATAATTGAAAAAACTTAAAAATATCTGCAAAATATCTTGTAAAAATATAAAATAAACTCAGGGGCAAACAAATATATCATAATCATAAATATACAACAAACAACTTGCGTCGTCCTGGACAGCATATTGGAACCATCTCGCTTGGAGGTGGGCATGTTCCTGGACAACAGCATGGACCTGGGCATGCACAAGGGCCACAACAGGGAGCACCACAACAGGGAGGACCACAACAGGGAGGACCACAATAGGGAGGACCACAACAGGGAGGACCACAACAGGGAGGACCACAACAGGGAGGACTACAACAGGGAGAGCAAGGGCTGCAAATAGGCAAATAAGGTGTTGGTGAGGGATCATAAATTTCAATTACAGGGCCAACACAACTATTTACGCACGGTGAAGGACAACAAGGACCACAAGGATCACAAGGACCACAAGGACCACAAGGAACACAAGGCCCACAAGGACCACAAGGACCACAAGGACCACAAGGACTACAAATACCACAAGGACCACAAGGACCACATGGATTACAGGGATCGTAAGGACATTTATTGTCAATTTGGTTAACTAAATCTTTCAATTTCATTAATAAATGGTTTCTCTTAGAAGACCTCTCTTGATCCATAAATGCCATCTTTATTTTCTTCTAAGACACACGAAAATTTAAATACAAAATATTGTCACACTTGAATTTTACTTATTGCATTTGTAAAAATGATTACAAAAATTTTGACGTTTTCAATTATTTCATATCTAAGTAACAGAGCTTTCAGATGTCAGTTTAATGAAAAAAAATATGATGTGCCAATGGACAGCTATGACGTCATTGTATGTAATTTTCCTTCCTTTTCCAAATTCATTATTCAAGTAAGTTAAGTTACTAGCGGTTCAAGCTTAAGATGTGGTTTTCAAAGTTAAACAATCTATAGTTTGATATTCGCGAAATTGAGTTGCCACTTGTAAAATTTAAGCACACATTAGTTGTACTCGGACCAGGGTGTATACACCCTGACTCGGACTGAAAGCACAGAAGACAGGAACTATAGTTCCTGTGTTCTGTGCTGAAAGTAAAATAATTGTTTTTTTCACTAGTGTCAAACTAGCTGGAAATAAAGAAGTTATTTATTTTACGTTGGCTAAAATAACAGAGTACAGAAACTATACAGAGACGAAGGCAAAAATTCCCGCCAAAACCAAATTTGTGTACTCATCGCCATTTTTTAAACGGTATATCAATCAACATCACTTTTATGTTGACACTGTTGACAAATTTGTTTTTTTGATATTATTAAAATGAAGTACTCCAAACATTAAAGCACTTACCAATATTTAAACACCATTCTTTCATCTATCAATTTAAAATTTCAACAAATAAATAACAAAACTGAATAACTGAACGGGCATTATACAAAATGGACTGTGACGTCATCGGTTGCATTAACATAACCTCAACTTTTAGGTTTTTTAAGTTTATTGTCATTTTTAATGATTATATCCGCACTTCTTATTTGAAACCAGTATGGCTCCAAGCAAACATTTAAAAATTGACACATATGATGTCTCAATATTGTTGATTGCTGAAAATAGGCTGCTAATTATAGGTTGGATTTCCAACCTACAAAAATCGCCTTATTTTATTGGGAGAAGATATTTAAAACTTTATGAACATTATATTGAACAAGAAATTTCCATAATAGTGACATATTACTCGGAAATTTTTAAAAGATATGTATTTTTGGGGTTAGGTGTTTATAACTGATGACGTCAACAATTTAGCTTAGTGTTTTGGGCGGTAAAATTTTAATTCACATTTAAAAATACTTTTTCTTGGACATTACTCAACTGGTTGTGGAAATTCAATTGAAGAAAACACCGAATTCAAATGGTAATATTTTTCAATCCAACTTGAAATGCACTGTTTTTTCAGAGTATCCTTAAATGAGGATCTGTACGTGACGTCATAGCTAACCTCAAAAATATATATTTCTTAAAATTCACAACAAGTATTACTATTATTATTAAAATTTCTGCCTGGTTCCCGTACTTTGGACCAAAATCTAGTTAAATGCAATGTTTATAAAGTTTTAAATAGTTTGTTACAATAAAATAAAACGCATTCTGCAGGTTAGAAATCTAACCTATTAAAAGAAATAAATTAACGACATATTTCTCTTTGTGTAGACGCAACTGGTACGCAAGGTCACAGAAAACGAGCTATCAAAACTCAAAGGAACGCCAAAGCCTTCGCCTCTGTGTAGCTACAGGGGCCATATTTTCGAGCTCAATCGATATTTATCGCATGCGAAATACTAGGCACCCGATTCGTTTAAAAAATTTCGCTTATAGATCTGAAGTGGTATTTTCGAACATCATCGGAGATTTGTTTTTCGCACACGTAAACATGTTGTATGGCAAACGTGGCAACGCTGTTTTGTGCAAACAAATGGACTTGAAATCCCTAGAAAACACTAATGTCACAAATACTAATCAGCTGTTTTATGTGAATGCGGCGATATTTTCAGGTTATGATATTGTATGTCATTATTATTGAATTCTAGATTTTGGGTTGATTGAATTACAAGATTTAATATTATAATTTATAATGCACAAGCAATCAGCGGATAAGCGGGTGGGATATATTTGTACAGACCAGAAAAAGGAAATGGTGGATTTTCTTGAGGCTCACCCGGAATTGAAGAGTGGTAAATTTACCTCAGATATGTCTACTTTAAATTCCCTACATAATAAACAAACCACAGCAAAAAAATAGATTTGAGACATTGTCATACGAAATAAAACAAACCAAAACGATGACTTTGCCTACATTCGTACACGAAATAGCTTTATCGTGTATTAAATCCCCATCCGTTGCATCTCGCCCGAAATCAGTCGCATGCGAAAGGTTCGCATCCGAGTTCATAATGCTCGAAAATACGAAACATATCTCACATTTTCGTGCACGACATCGCCTTTATCAAGTTCGAAAATACGGCCCCTCAAGGCAGGAACTATACAGAAGCGAAAGCAAGCCTTTCTGGCGGGACCAAATTTGTTTATAGTCGCCATGACGATAAGGTATATATTTGTCAAAAGCCATATGATAATTCTTGACGTTGTGCGATTGACAGTCTTTGAAACCACGGTGGTTGGTTATTTTCGTGGCTATTTCTTCCAATTTTCAACAAATTTGTATACTAAGTTTATTCATTTATTTGATTTTTGTTTATAATGGGTTCTAAAGGGTATAGGGGTTGTGCTTATCGTCCATGCCCATCGAAGGCGGGTGAAACAATAAGCTTCTTTCTATTTCCCAAAAATCCTGAAAGGTATGTATAAATTTATATTACTGAAACAACTAGAAAGTAATGTTAGATATACTAAATTATGATGTTAATGTAGAAAATCGTCAATGTAATGAAACAATGATTGAAATGATGAAAAAGGTTCGTCGAAGAAATGAAGGTATTCAATAAGTTACGGAATATGTTCATCAGTTTTTAATGATCAGAATTGTATTGCGACCATGAATGGGGTAATTAAGTAATGACTCTCAACTCGTAACACTAAAGAACTTTTCATTGTATCAATTAAAAAAAATCAATAATTCACGTATATTCTTATTTTACGTAAACATTTTTTTCACTGTACTATTTGATTTGTAGTATTCTATTCAACAATATTGCAAATATATGAAAGTCCCACCTCTGGCTTTTTCGATTATATCTCTAAAACGGTGCGTCGTAGGGAAAAATTTTCTTACACCAAATGAAAGTTCATGAAATTCTCTACAACTTTCGTTTTATATACTTTTTCCCTTCAGCAAGAACCACCCACTACTGAGGATGAGGATGCCATGGACGAGGAACCCTTGCCAGGAGCCTCACGGTCAAAGAGGATGAACACGTGAATCCAGAAAAAGTTGAGACTTTAATATTGAGAAGTTATTGAGACTGAGAACAATGAGAATTATTTAAATCGAATAAAATTACTTACCTTATATGTGACTTTTCCCGAGCGTGTAGCTCGAAAACGGTTGCGAATTCGAAAAAAATATATAAAACGAAAGAGAGAATTTCATGAGTGTTCATTTGGAATCAGAAAATTTTTCCCTGCGACGCACCGTTTTCGAGATGTAAGCGAAAAACCAAGAGTGGGACTTTCTTTCGCCCCTCCGGATCACCTCCTAGACATCAGGACTTTCAGTATGTTCACTTCCTAAGCATCCTGAACAACTTTCTAAAGGAATCGCTTAGGTCCCTGCTCACGCACTCTACACCTCCTCTATTGACTGAACTAACACTAAACAATAAATTAGATAACTTGAGAGCACTACATATACAATGTTTTAATAGGTATTTTACCACATAGGAGTGAGACAAAATTCCACTGCACTCTTCTGTAGTTATCTTCATAACCGACAGCAAATGGTTCAAATTAATAACTAATTTTCTTAGCCATTAAATATCACTTGCAGTGTCCATCAGGACTCTATACTAGACCCACTACTATTCTCAGTTTATGCTTCATTTCCCAAAAATCTGCTATTCTATTCTTTGGGTCTAAAAATAAGACAAAGATGGCTCTAGAAAAGTTAAAAATTAAAGTAGAAATTAGCGAGTTGCAAATAGTCGATATACTCGATACGAAAATTATGTGACCAGAAAGTCTTCTAGCAACCTTAAATTTTTGTATGAATATAGATATATTTTAAATAGAAAAAGTAAAATTATATTATCATGGGAATTAATTTCAAGTCATTTGAATTATGAAGTTATTTATGGTCCATGATTTAAAATAATGGATGCTAGTCATGTCCAAAAGATACGAGATTCTTGTATCACTCTTCTCTTTGGTTTGTTACGATATTCTGAGACTTCTTCATAATTAAGATAAATTAATTAGTTGAATGTGAATGAACATGTCTCCCTTTACTTATAACATATCAAAAATTCTTAATTCGATACCATTAGATTTTAAGAAATCATCTAGAAACTTTAAGGGTACGGACTTGCCGAAGATGCTACGCAGAAGTGCAAGTCGCAGTCTCAGTCAATACATCGATGCCATAAATTTGTTAAAACAAACATGTACATTTAAATGTGACGTAAGTCGTCTACAGACAATTCCGAGTTTCAACATCGAAACGTTTGTATGACCCATGATTGGACGTCAACAAATGAGATCAAGTCGAACACGTCAAGGATCAATCCCACCGCCGACGCCGAATAGGGCTAGTGCGACGATCACGACGAAGGCGCGACCGCCTAGTAAAGTCACATTGTTTTGAGCCTTTCGACTCTCGGAGAGAGATATTGTTGCCACCTTCGACTAGAAAGGATACGGCCTTAGAGGCGTTCAGGCATAATCCCAAGGATGGTAGCTTCGCACCACCCCCCGCTCGAGCGAGTGTGTGAACCAAATGTCTGAATCTGCGGTTCCTCTCCTGCTGAGCAGGATTACTATCCCAACGACGAGTCATCAGTAGGGTAAAACTAACCTGTCTCACGACGCGCGACGGTCTGAACCCAGCTTACATTTTCTATTAGCGCACATATCGAGGACGCTAGCAGCAGCTCAGCATGCTAGTAGATACATTTGTTTGACAAATTGATCGCATCGATGTATCGATTGAGGCTGCGACCTGCATTTCGAGCTACGTAGCATCTTCGGCATGTTCGTACTCTAAGGTTAAGAGTTTTATACATTTATTTCTCTTTCACCTGTTATAATAATATTAGTCGAATGAATATTAATTCATTTACCTTATTTGTTTTTGTTTTACACACATTGTCAAGCATATTATTATGTTGCTGTATGTATTTTAAATTAAACCTAGTTTAGGAAAAAGGTTAAGTGGTAGAGCAGGACCTCGCATGTAACCACATGTTAGCTACTGAGCTTAGGGATTGCATTACCGGTTAACCGGTTAACCGGTTAACCGGTTATTAGGACAAAAAACACATGACGATAATTACCGGTTATTTTAATTTTTTACCGGTTATTTCGGTAAATTTTGAACTTGCGATATGTCACGTATTCAACGTTTCTATTTATGTCACTGACTAGTATTCACTAAATATAGAGTGACTGTCCCAACACCGAGCACTTTTAACAATAAATAAATAATATTATAAAAAGTAAACTCCAAACACCAAGCCCTAAGAAATACAAGAGAGACATTGACAATATCTTACGACAGAAAATTGAATATTTCACTGCCGTAAATATCCGTGGAATACATTTAGAAGTATGTTATTACCAATTTTTATTAACTTATCGACCCACCAATATCGATTGAGGAAGGGCATCTTCAGCTGGTGGTATTCTATGCACAAATATCAGACGACTAACAGATATAGCTTTTAACAGGCTATTTTTAAAAAATATTGTATTTTTAGATCAGGTATTCAGTAAATGCCCTATTTGAGTTTATGTTTATAATTTTTGATATTTAAGTGGATATTTTTGTTATTTACAGAATAATTATTTATTTAAATTTATTACATTTATATTTGTTCTTTTTGATAAATTAACTCATATATAAAAAGTCTATTTGACAGTCACATTTTTGTCACTTTGACAGCGATAAAAAAAGGTGCATCGTTTTTATCACCGATAAAAATGCCTATTCCTCAAAAGCAGAGTACACCTAGTAGTCGCACGTCACTCTGAAATCTGTACTGTCAGCTATAATTTTTAAGTATTGTGGAAACTATACTGTACGATATGAGTCGTTTTGAGAAAATTATAATAATTTTTAATAAATTATTGTTGTTGTTCGTTCACATTCATATTCTGTCATTAATTTATCTTGCCAAAAAACACTCGAGCTTTTCTTTTATGGATACATTTCTTTTTAACTCAAAATTTTGCCAATCAGTAATTTTGCTCGAAAAACTTACATTTGACAAAATCCCTCAACCTCCGGTCTCGTGATTTTTTCGTGTCAGTTTTTCTTACAAAATTGGCAAAATTATATCGTTACAAGGATAAATTTGTGCGATAAAAAAAAGCTCTTGTAATTTTACAGTTGATAAATTAACTCTTGTATAATAAAGTCTATTTGACAGTCACATTTTTGTCACTTTGACAGCGATAAAAAAGGTGCATCGTTTTTTATCACCGATAAAAATGCCTGTTCCTCAAAAGCAGAGTACATCTAGTAGCTCGTCACTTTAAAATCTGTACTGTCAGCTATAATTTACGAGTATTCGCAATGTGTGGAAACTAGAGAAGAAAATATTGAAATCAGTACACCAAACCAAACAATCTATAACAACTGTGTTTTTAATAACTGTTCCTTCAAATAATTGTATAAATAAAGATAATTATTGTTGTTGTTCGTTCACATATTCTGTCGTTAATTCATCTTGCCAAAAAACACTCGAGCTTTTCTTTTATGGATAAATTTCTTTTAACTCAAAATTTTGCCAATCAGTAATTTTGCTCGATAAACTGACATTTGACAAAATCGCTCGACCTCCGGTCTCGCGATTTTTTCATGTCAGTTTTTCTTATAAAATCACTGATTGGCAAAATTATTTCGTTACAAAGAGAAATTTATCCGACAAAAAAAGCTCTTGTGATTTTACTGTTGATAAAAAACCTTTTGTTTATTCATTATATCAAATATACGTATATAAAAATGTTTTTTGTTAAATTTAGATAATTTTGTACATGGAAAAAGACAATTGCCATTTTCATCCGTTCTAAAAATTACCGGTAAATACCGGTTAACCGGTTATTTACATTTTTATTTACCGATTTACCGGTTATTAAAATTTCCGGTAAATTGCAATCCCTAACTGAGCTTCGCCTATTAAGTTAGCTGATAACTAGTTAATATTAATTATTGTTATTATTATTATTACTATTATTTTCTATTGTAGAAAAGATAATGTTTTGTTAAATTGCACCATATAAAGGAACCCTCATGTTCAATTAAAAAGAAAACTAAATTAAAAGTATTCTGCTCCAGTTATACATAAAACTAAGCTGCGTGATTTTTACATTTATTTATTTGAAATTCATTGTAGACGTTTGCTTAGCAGGCAGTTATTTATGGGAGTTCAAGGAAGATGGCAATTATACATCTTTGGCCTAAATTAAACGCTTCCGAACAGTGCTTTAAACTCCACCCTATTTATTTAAAGTTCCGTTCAAATTATTTAAAAAACTTTATTGGAAAAGACTGCAGCATGTTTAACTAGCTTTGTGTTTCATATAATTAGATAATTTGACACTTCCATTTAGAGGAAATTACGAAAATAATCTTGTGGGAAATTTTAATTGTAATAATAACACAGCAGCGGAACTGAATACATAAGGATACACTGGTATGGTCCGTCGGGCAGACCATTTTTCCGGGGGGAGGGGGGGTGTTTTTAGGGTTGGGGGTGAATAACGAGCCAATCTGTCAATTTTGACTTCGAATTTGGATTCAGCATGTCAAAATACAAAAGGATACACTGGTATAGTCCACCGGACAGACCACTTTTTTTGTTTTGGGGATGTTTCTTGGGGTTAAGGGTGAACAACGAGCCAATCTCACAATTCTGACTTCGGATTCAGTTTCAGCAGATCCAAATACATGAGGAGACACTGGGCTGGTCCGCCGGACAGATCATTTTTGGGGGGGTGTTTTCTGGGGTTGGGGGTAAAAAACGAGCCAATCTGACAATTCTGACTTAGGATTCGGTTTCAGCGAGTGCAAATACAAAATAAAGGGTACACTGGTCTGACTGGACAGACCATTTTTTTTTTGATAATTATAAATATTATATTATATTAGAAGGAAATTGCATTATACTTTCTTAGGCGATATCTAGCAAAAATCTAGGTTCTTACCTATAGAGATTTGCCTGTAATATTGAAAATATGTGGTATAATTGAATAGAAAATGTCATGTATTGTTCATAGCTGCAATTTGGGAATACACATTTCAATTTCGACAATTAATATTGATCTGTTAAATTAGTCAGCAGAGTGTATTTTATAATAGTAATTTAAAAACTATGATGTGACCAGCATTCGTAAAGTACTGGTTAAATTCAATAAAAAGTGCACAAAACTTTTTGAAAAAATCGCTCGGACATGTTCAGTTCAATTCAATTCATTTATTCATGCTAATACATTACAAAATGTTTACACATGTCAATGATAATTAAAGGATTTATTACAGAAAAGACATCTAAATAGCTTACAGTTTATGACGATCAAAATTTGTATGACAATAAAAAAAGAAATGTAGAAGAACAAATAAAATATTTACCTAGTAGTCCAGTGCGTTTAGATGACAAAAGTGCGTTATCACGAAAATACTTTAAATTTAAGGGATTTCATTGAAACCACGTACTCTAAAAATGACTAATTTAAAAGTTTAACCATTAAATAAGTGTGCAAATAATTTTTTTTTGAAAAAAATCCAAAAAACCAATGTTTTATGGAGAAATATTTTCGAAACTGTGATAACTCAAATAATTTCAATGATACAATTACGAAAAAATTCATACAAGATGTTTCGAGACCACTGATCACGATGTTGTTATTATAATTCCAAAATTGAAAATGATGGATTCATATGGCCGACTTAAACTTGAAATTCATGCAAATGTTGAAAAAAATACATAAATATGTTGCACTTCTTACAATACACGCATTAAAATGAGAACGCTGCCAAAATGGTAAGAGATATGAAAAAAAAAAAACAAAAATGTGAAAGAAAAGTTGTAGAGAATTAATTTCTGTATAAAAAATACACGTCTATCTTTTATAGAATGCGCAAAAAAAAGCGTGCAAAGTGTGGCATCGTACAGATTCATCAAATTTACATGCAAATATTCCCAAAACAATAAAAGATACATACATGTCGTCACTAAATTTTTTGTGTGAAATCTAATTTTCTACAGCTTCGTTTGTACAGTTTTTTTCATAGCTTTTACCATTTTTGCAACTTTTTTAATTTGCTGCGGGTTGTAAAGGTACGCCCTACCTCCATGCCAAATTTCAGGTTCCTAGCTCTTCGAGGAGTACCCAAACAATTCACCGTATAGTAAAAACTTTGTTACACTCTGTTTTATATAACAGTGGAATGAAACTATGTATATACTTATGTCTGTGAATTATTTGGGTACTTCCCGATGTGCGACGAGTTAAGAACTTGAAACTTGGTATGAAGATAGGAAGTACCTTCATGACTAACAAAAAAAAAAACTTGAAAAATTCAAAATGGCAACACCAATGTGGCGTCCCAAATTTGAATCAACTTATAACTTTTAAGGGCTCCCGTAGCGGAGCACGGGCATCTTGTTAGTCCCACTTAAATAATAAAAACTAATAAGAACAAATGTATACATCGAAAGAGGAGACTTTCAGCAATAAGATCCTGGTATTAAAAAGAAATATTTTTTTTTTTGTAAAAGTTACAACTGTTCAAATATTGATAAATTTAGCGCATACAATTTTCAACCCCGACCCTTTTCTCTAATTTCGTGAAATCAATAAACAAATTGTTATTATTAAAAAAAATCCGACATAACATTTGAAAGCACATGATTTAAGCTTTAATGTCCGCTCAACAAAATGTAAATATCTTATTTATCAACTACGCTTGCACTATTTGAAGTTTAATGTATGAGAGGCAGAAATGATTTTATTTTTAATTTGTCTTTCAAAGGGCTGTATTTTACAAAACAAATTTTTGTATTTTTTTCACTTCATACATATTATAACTCAGTGTTTTGAGAGTAAGATCCTATAATATGAAGTCGTTTAATACGAAATTATAACTAAGGCAGCTGTTTGACTAGAAGAAGTGACAAATCTCATATCTCGTAACTTTATCTATCAATAGTTATTATCATAAAAACTTCTTGGAAAACAAATATATACATATGATAATATCGACTTTAAAATGTATTTTGGTTTTTATCATTTGACCTAGTCAGTCAAAAGTTATACCACTTTTTGTGTAGCGTGTGCGCTCGCACTGTCAAAGCTCGCCCGAGTACCGTGCCGTGAGTTCTGCTCCGAGCGTTAGTTGCAAAATCTCTAGCTCCGATAGTTCTGCTCAAATAAAAAAATTGGTATTTGTGGATATTGTTTCAAAATTTCTCCTCTTTCTTTTAGTCCACTTATAATTTTTTAAATTTTGTTGACAAGTTCTTGCAAAGCTATGACGTCATCAATATTTTTTAAATAACAACCCCCATTTTTGTTATCCGAATTTGAAGGAACGCATTTTTTACACGCAGTACAATAAATATCGATGTAGGTTATTGCATCAGGAAACTTTTAAGAAAAACTTGAAATGTAAAAATTAGTACTTTACTAGAAATGAAGAAGTTTAAAAAATAACTAAATAAATCATCAACTGGCACTCCATACGCGGCCTGACAAGAGCCAAGACGGTTTTTTTCCTTTATGGGTTGCGGTGCCAGAAACCCGCCGTATTGAAGCTCAAACTCATTTTACCCCACAGTCTCGTTATCTTATTAGTCCCTTTCTCATACATTATGGTGAGTAGTTTCCTCATGCTTACCACATATCCTGCATTCTGGATTGTCATTCAAATCCTGTTGGTCAGGTGTCTATTTAGTGTGCAGTATCCTGTTAGGATTCCTACTGCACATCTCAGCTGTTTTCTGCTCAGCTTTAGCCATTCAAAATTAAAATAAAAATCAAATTAAAATCAAATGCTTTATTTTCTTTTTTGCCATATACATAGATATGGATGAGGTTCTTCCAAGAGGGGCACTTAATTAAATAGTTTATTTACTGAAAGTAAATTATAGAAAGTTAACTGTAATATATAATAGTGTAAATATATAAAAAGAACAAATACCTTATAAAAAATATCAAATGAGGTATTAAAAAAATTTTGACGTAGACATATATAAAACACAAACTACATTGTTAAATTAGAAGACACAAAAATAAAAAATACCCTACAGCTAATTTTTGACAATAGATATTACCCAAGAACATTTTATTTGATTACTTTTTGAGAAAAGGTGCAAATTCATTCAGGTCATAAAAGCATTAGTTGGTCTTTGTCTTGAACAGTCCGCCACTGATGAACATACGTGACTGTCTCATCCATGACGCGTCGGTCCAAGACAAGTACTGATTCTGACTCAATTGTTCCTTTACCATTCCTCTTGCGATATTATATGATATCCCGCAGGTTGACTCGAGTCCCATCAACGCTGTATTTGAGCCAGCCTGCTTTTTCATTACCTTCATTGCTCGCATTCACGCCAGTTGTACACTGTTCAGCCAGTTTCAACAGGGAATGAAGGCAGTCTTTTACCATTTTAGAACGTATATCTGATACATCCAAAGGTTTGAGAGCTGATTGGCTGTCAGTGACGATGCGGATTCTTTTGTCAGTATATGACCTCCGCATCATTTCTTGTGCACAGATTTCTATAGCTGTGACTTTTGCTCGGAACACCGTTGCGGTACTGCCCACGTTCAGACTAATGTCTGCCCCTGTTTGGTCCACAGTAACATCAGCTCCAGTACTTCTTGACGTTTTTGATCCATCAGTATACCATATGGTATCATTTGAATATCTTCGCAATTGCCTTATTCCTTCTTCTTCCCTATTCTGAAGGTCTTTGTGAAGTTGTGGCTTGTGCTGATTCCATCTAACTGCATATCTAGTAGACGATTTTTCCTATTTGTTGAAATATTTCGGTATGGTATCCTGTACTTGGAATGGTCCCGTGTCCGCTTGTTTTCAGCCTGTACGTTACTAGCATTGCCTAATTCTCCAATTCCACCAGATCAGGGAGGCATAGGTTATTATTAGTATCACAACCCTTTGGTACAGCCACTGCACCATTCTTGGTTGTGGTCCCAAGTTTTGTCTACCATTCTTCTGCTGGCTAAGACAGTTAATACCCTATGTTGAACGTTGTCGATAATTTTCAGTGATATGCACTGTATTCGTTGACGAATTCTTCCCTTTAAATCTTCGGCATTCACTGGGCGATTCACGTATACTTGCTGGCTGGCCACTCAATTGCTCCTCAATTATTATCATAGAAAAACAAAATGATAAACAAATACAAAACATTTTTTTAACTACAAAAAATATGTCTTGCAAAAATTAATCTTTGAAGAGGTATTCACTAAGGAGCTCGCCAAAACGCATTGCTACCCTATTTCTTCACCCCTTACGTCCTGCAAATGAGTGATTCAATTTGTTGGCCATGTATTAATATGTTATTACACCGAATTTTTAACTTTATTTCCCAGACTATTCCTAAAAAGATAAAAATCTCATACACGTTTTATTTTTTTGAAATAATCTGTTAGATCGCAGCCATCAGTTCTTATTTTAAATTATTAATGTTATTGAAATTTTAAAGATTATAAATGAGTTTTGAAGTATTGCTGATTTTTAAAAGAACAAAGAAAGAATGAAATACTATTAACGTGTAAATTTCGTCCTGCAGTTGTAATGAAAAGTTTAGACTCAATTCAAAATTGTCACCACCCTTACATCCCCTCACACCCACTTATCTCTCTAGAACATCTTAGGATTGTTAGTGGCAGCAGTTTTATTTATAGCTATTTTCACCGACTTTCTTTACGTATTATAATAGCACAGTGTTGTTTTGTTCTGGATTTATTCCCTTAAAAAACTTAGAAAAGCTCGCAAGATTAAATATAACAATAGCAAAAACATATTTTCATATTACTTACTAAATAGCTAAAAATATAATTTACGACCTATCAATATAAAAACGAAAACATTAATTTCCATTCTTATAGTACATTGTTTCTGATAAATTATTGATCATGCTGTACTAGCTCTCTATTGAATTTATTTAGAAGATAACAATCTAAACATTTTAGTAGTACAGAAAATACTTGTCTCCGAATAAATCTTCTATTTTATTTCTTCTAAATAATTTAGAAACTTACCATGTATATTTCTCGACTGTTTCTCTCTTCTTCTGAAACGCAATTTACATTAAATAGTTTTTATTATTCAAAAGTGTAGTCTATCATCCCAATTTCGTCGCTGTAGCAGAAAGGGTTCCTGAAATATCAAATAAGGCTCTAGCTCACACATCATAGAATCTTTTTTATATTTTTGCGAAAACTTTACATTTAAAGTCAATGGGAGAAATTTTCGGACATATAGTAATGTCAAAAATATTTTCCAGTGACAAAACTGCACACCATATCCTTAGTTTATATATATTTTATCTATGACTGTTGGAAAACCTGTATTTTTCTTCATTATTTTTTATTCGTAAAACACATGTTTACTGTAATACTGAAAAAAAAAAAAATGAAAAGTATGAAAAAAGTAACATTATTTCAGTCTGACATATAGCCGAATTATAAGAATACATTGAAAACAATTGGAGTTATCTCGCCATATTCGTTTAGAAATGACAAATTATAGATTTGTGTTTTGACGTCTAAGTTAATTCTGGAATTATTTATTTAAATATGAAAATTGAGGACAGTCATAGAAAAAATATTGTATGAAACTAATGCATAAAGCGTGTTTTTTTAACCCCCGACTCCAAAAGAGGGATGTTATAAGTTTGACGCGTATGTTTGTATGTTTGTTTGTCTGTCTGTCTGTGGCTTCTCTTCAACGGGTGATCCGATTTTGATGTAGTTTTTTTTATTTGAAAGAGTATTTCGTTGAGAAGGTTATAGGTCATATTAGATTTTGATGTTTGTCGCCATCTTGAATCCGCCATGTTGAACTTCTCTAGAAATTGTCCGATTGAAGTAAAATTGAAAATGTGCGGACAATTATGGAAGCCGAACATGAATGATTTAGGCCTCATTTTGATTCGGTCATATGACACAAGTACGATCAGATACATTGACCGGGGGTTTTTTAA
The DNA here is from genome assembly GCA_936432065.2 of Rutpela maculata. NCBI lineage: Eukaryota > Metazoa > Arthropoda > Insecta > Coleoptera > Cerambycidae > Rutpela > Rutpela maculata. The sequence goes on from OW386288.2 coordinate 142,708,115, forward strand.
CATTTTCAATTTTACTTGTTTCATCCACGGGATTGCGAACTCGTGCATCAAACTTACTATTCGAGAGAAAAGTATCACTTTATTCGCTTGTTGGGTGTATTACTCTACTGGTTTTATGAATAGATCTATAAAAATGGCAATTTGATTGTGGAGCTCAAAAAAGAGATGCAAAAAAATTAGCTTTTTAAATATTATCGAAAACTAAACTTATCACTCAATTCGTCAGAAATGTGTATTTCTGATTTTTTAAGAGTAAAACTGTTAACTTTGTTCAAGAAAAATATATATTGGGTATTTTATAAATCAGAATAATTTCTTCGTGCCCATATTTGCAAAAATATTAGAGGTAATTCGGACAATTCAATTTATTATTTTGTAAATTCCAACACGTCTTAGAGCAAAATTGTCCAATAACTTTATTAATAAATACGACAAATAGAGTATTTAATGCCAAAGAATTTGTACAAGTGCAATTCTTAACTTAACTAACGCTTTCGACTCTCTGAAGTATTACATATCGGTCAGCAAATTGAAATTTTAAATTTTCGAGAATAGCAACAAATGTATGGTGTGGCTTTTGACTGATAGGCATCAATTTCTTCATTTTAATAAAATCAGTGTGTCTTCAACTGAAATTATATTTTATATACCTCAGGGTTTCGCTTTGGAGCCTGTCCTGATTCTTATTTGCGTCAATGGATTGCTTACGAATATTCTGTTTACAAATTTCACTCTGTAGATAACAAAATGCTAGTTTGTACTTATACATGATATGTACCAAAGGCTTAAGACAGGTTGATTATAGTTCAAAGCTGGTTCTCACATAGTCAGTACTAAATAAAGAAGCTCATTCAGTGGTATATAGGCTAACGCAAAGGACAACGCCCATAAGACAGCACCACGGAACTGAGCATCAAAAGTTATACTCAGAGCTGAAAGAATATCCCATTCTGGGATTGCCTAAGGACACTATGGCCTCAAAGTATAACTTCTATAAAAATTTCCAAATCAAAGTACCAGAAAAATAGAACTGGAAAAACAGTCCTCCAATATCAGCACAACGGTCTGGTTTACGGGAGGCTCCAAAACAGAACAGGAAGTCGGATCTGGGATTTACGGGATAAGGTCGAAAACGAAAATTCCGATAAATCTAGGAAAATGCCATGCTTAAAAAAATAGAAAAGTGTGGCTTAAGAGGAACTCTATACTATATACTAAAAAGTTATCTGTCCGACCGCATGCAATACGTAAAAATTAACGAAACTATTAGTGAGCCTAGATAGAGGTATGGTAATAAATATGGAACCCCTCAGGGTTCAGTCCTAGGACCACTACTATTCACAGTGTACATAAATAGCCTGTTATCAGTTTTAACTTTTAATGCGAAGTCCTGGATCCCACTTATTTAAAAAAAAGTATTATATGCAATTTAATTCTCATAGTAATAATTTGCCTAACCTTGGGTAACTTCAAAATATATAGCATTCGGCTACTCTAACAAGGTAATTTAAAAAGAAAAGAACTTACAGTCTTGTTCCGCCGTACCACTTACTGTCCTGGCTGGACTTTTACAACACACCGCATAACTCCTACAATAACCAGCCTTCTAGATCACAAACACTATCCTACATGCAGGCATAGTTCTTCATTAAACAGAATTTAACAGCAGAACACATTTGTTATGTTCGTTAACGCAAAACAGAGAAAATAAGCAGGCAATTTCTTATGGCAGACGTCAGTAATATGGAAAATTGCTGTTTAAACACAGATTTACATAGACTACACCACTGATTAGGAAGTTTAAACATTACACGTCAACAACATTAATCACTAGAGATTACACTAAATTTTGCAATATCTCATACTAATTTTCTGACTACAAACTCATAAAAGGCACCATAAGAAAACTTCCTTCTTTAGCTCGGACCTAATGAAATCTAACCTCTTAGTTCATCAATTTTGTTTATATATTTTCCCCCGCAGGGGTTACAAAAGCATCATAGAAGCGTCAACACACACAATCTCTTATACCTTATATGGTAGTATGATCTCAGCGGCCGCGGGCTCTCTTGCCCTCACAGTAAGACGTTAACAACTTCCGCACTTTACCTAATATCTATAGTCGGAATCACCAAACCTGCATACTACATGCTTATAGTCGGTTTCAAGGAAACATTGCAAACAGCTCAAAACATTATATTATGCTTTGGTCCAATCCCAGTTTAACTATGGCATTATTGGGTAGGGAGGAATAAACGACTGTCGCCTAGAAAACGTAAATAAATTACAAACATGGATTCTTAAAATTATTTAAAATAATAAAAATTATACTTACTCCTCAGATCTTCTGCATAAGAAAGCTGAGATATGTGACTTAAGGCAGTTATTTTGCCTAACTATGCTTATATGCAATTTTCAAAATAAAGAAAACCTATATCCTATCGAACATAAATATAATACAATATACAAAGATGTTATATATATTTAGTGCCCATTTTTATCGATTTTACAAGTAACTCGTGTTTGTGACAAATTGAATTTTATCTCAAGATAAAATAAATACGATTCAAATTGTTTATTTCATTAGTCAAAATTATTAAAAAATAACCAAATTCCTATATCAACAAAATAAAAACTAAACAAATTTGAAATGAAATCTGTGTTGCAAAAATAAGCAATGCTAATGAAGATAACAAAAAATAATCTAGAAAATCGAACTAATATTACGTTCTTCATTTGAGGTCGTAGAAGACGAATTTGATTTTTGTTTTTGTACACACGCATAGTTTCAAAAAAATGAAATTTTCTACCTGTACTCTCGAAATGATGTAAAATATATTTTTTAATAAACACGGCATGGTAAACAAAAATATTAAAACAAATCTGTGTTGATTAACCACTTTTTCTAGTAGTTTATCAAGTTTCTGTAGTACTTTTTGTCAAAAATACTCACAATATCATATTTTTTATTTCACAGAGGATTAACAGAGTTCATGAAAATGATTTTATTGGAAATATGCAGCCACTTAAAACTCACTAAATTAAAAAAACAAAAAGAAGACTCATACATATTTTTTTATTAATTTTTATTAATTTTTTAAGCAATTTCATGGAAAAATGAAAAATTGAAATAACTTTTGAAACATCAACAATTGAATAACCACACACATTGTTATTTTGATTGGACATGGCCTCCTCTACTTCGTTTGACAGTCTACATTTGGGACATCCTGTATACTTGTCGCGCGTTTTTCAACTAATTGAGATAATCATTTTTAAAAGTAGGTTTGTAAATACTTTCGAATAAATACCTATCGCTTATCGTGCAAATGTACTGAGAACACACAATAAATAAAAAGTTTCTTTAAAGAGAATTTATATTTTGTTTTATTCTTGATCTGTTCCTTGTCATGAGAATTTCTTATAAATATAATCAAAAAAAGTTCAGCAAAGCTGTCTTTATGGAATTTTGTGCATATATTTTAGACCGTACTCCTTTATTTCCCACAGAAAGTAAGCAAAGTTGGAAGGGCGTAATAAGAGTTTTTCAAGTTTGCCTTTTACAAATGCAATTTCCTTGTGACACGATAACTTTTCGAAAGGTTGAAATGTTATCAAATCTGAATTAGTTGCGAACTCCTATTACTAAATTATGGGAACAAAATTCATTTATTTTTTTTAGAATAATTTTAAGTAAATTTTAATGTTATCGCTGCACATCTTTTAAAGTACTTAATGTGCCTTAAAGCACTAAGAATGTAGATTTCTCCGAACAGTTACCTCGCACCAGTGAAAGAGAGTTACACAGTCGCATTCTGGAAGGTATTTATATTTTAATTCTTGATTAATCTTCAATTCACGTGATTGTTTATTAAATAAAGGGGATGATATTTATAATCTGAAAAATATCAAAGAAAAATTATTTTTCTGGGTTTAGCTGCTTATTTTTTTCTGTTTTTAAAGGCACTGTCTACGAAATAATACAATTATTCAGTATTTTACTGAAAAATAACCTCTACGCGTTTTACGTCAAAGGAGCAGTTAGAGGGCATTTTTTGCGGATTTAAAGACATTGGGATACGCTAGTAAGGTCCACCGGAGAGATAATTTTTTTGGGGGGTGTGTTGTTCGGGGTTATGGGTGAAAAACGAAAAAATCTGTCAATTCTAACTTCGAATCCGGATTCGGCAGGTGAAAGTACGTAAGGATACACTGGTATAGTCCGCCGGACAGACCACTTTCTTTTTGTTTTGGGAGTATTTTTTGGGGTTAGATGTAAAAAACGTGTTACAGCCTCCTTGACGGCTGTAACTCAAAGCTCTATTAGAACGCCTTTTTCTTAGTACACTGCGTACACTTACTCAAAGGTAACAACCGTGTGCACTGCATGGGTCATTCTATCGTTAGACGACGAGTATATTTGGTTGCATATCGGTGGCATCGATTTCGATTTCGATCGTTGAAGGAAGTGTGGTTACCGGGTACGAGACGGCGACAGTGGTCATTTTGTTGGGGTCAAGGCAGAACGTCAGCTGGGGAGCGTGTAAGTTTGTGTGAATATTAGAAGACGTGGAACGCCATTTTGTCTTATTTTAATTTGTGGTGAAAAGAACCGGAGACGTCCGTGAGTACTACTTAATGGTTTGTTATTTTAACAAGGAACTAAGTTCTGCTCTTATTATATTTCAGGGTTCTTTTCTTTTCTTTTCTTTTCTTTTCTTTTCTTTTCTTTTCTTTTCTTTTCTTTTCTTTTCTTTTCTTTTCTTTTCTGTTATTTTCTTCTCCCTGGCGGATTTTCGCTGGAGGCGTCTCACCCTTGGAGGTTCTTACCCTCTGGAAGCCTCCCCTCGATAGCTGTGAGGACTTGTGTCTGGTGTGTTCGGCCTTGTTATGATGTGTGCTGGTTCTATGGAATATGGGAACCTAGATGGCGAGAGGTAGTCTTGGGAAACATCGCTGTAGAGGCAGAGCTGGGGTGCTGTTACCCCATCGTCGGCGACCTGCAATCGCGCGACCCACTTCAAGTGGCCAAAAAGACGGATCGGAACCCTTGGAGTGTTACATAAGCCTGAGAGGCCCCCGACTGTAAGTAATATTTACACCTTTTACTTTCGCTGCCCCGCTGAAAGTTGAAGCCGAAGCCCAACCACCACTCACCCCTTGTGTGTGTTACTTTTTTTATTATTCTTCCATGTGTAATTAAGACTCGTCGGTTTATTAGTTTATTAACCTTGTTCGTGTGGTAGTCACTGGCCACCTTTTATCTGAGTTTTTAATTTGTCCGTGGTAAGTTATATGTATTTATTCGTATATATTTATTCGTATCAATCTTTTACATGTAAGGTAGTGTAAGTTGGCTTAGAGGCCATGATTTTAGTACCTTTGTAAGTAGTGTAGATCATATTAATACGGAATTTCCTTTTAAATAATTATTGGCATTTTGTACTGTTAGGCGAGTGCCATTTTAAATATTAGTATGTTGGTCATGATGGAGGTCCACATTTAGACATTCAGTCTGCTTTGTAAAATATAATTGTACACACTCTTCCCCTGTACAGCAAGGGAAAGGCCTTTTCTGCGTTATCATTGAGTGTATAGTTCGAGAGCCATTCGACTCTAGGTACTGTTTGTTCTAAAATAACCTCACTAATTGATATCACTCGACTATCCTCGAGGGAGACCACTAGGTACATTTAGGTTACTGGACACTCATTGTGGCTAAATCATATCCTTTTTTTTGGTAAGGTGTACCGTAACCTTGCTTGAATAATTATTACTATAACTTTTGAATAACCGTCAACCTTTGCATGAATAATTATTACTATAATCCTTGAATAATTGTTAAACTCATGAGATATACGCTTGTTAAGATACTTGTGTAGTTTAATTCCAGGTGATCATTACCACTGAAACCACGATCTCATCCCGACCTTAACTGAGTTAGCTAGGTTTATAAATTTTTGTCAGCCCCCTTAAAATTTAGGGTAGCAGTAACGTGTCTTGGACCTTTGATGTTTGGTTTAAATAACCGATTCATCTTTCCTAAATTTTGCTTGTAAAGAAAATGCGAATGTTATACATTCGCATTTTCTTTTAGATTTGCCTTGCTCATACTTAGCCATCCACCACTCATTAAATTACTAACTAATCAGCCATTCATTTCTTTGTTAACAATTATTTTTTGTTAACAATTAGTTTTTTTGTTAGCAAAATATATTATTTTTTTTTTTAACAATTTGTATTAATTATTTTATATTTATTTTTTTTGGGGAGCCAACAAACGAGCCAATCTTACAATTCTGACTTCGGTTTCGGTTTCAGCGGATTCCGCATTTTATAAGAAAGAAAAAAAGCCTTTTAATATATTAAGAAAAAATCAAGAGTTTATTGAAGCATTTAAATGTTTGAATAATTTACCAGAGGAGAACCTAAATAATGTCGTTAATACAAGAGAGAAGTTTGTTTGCACGAAATATGAGTTTAAAGCTATAAAACACGTCAATGATGCTCGTGTAGCTACCTTCATGGAGGTGTATAAATTTAGCGAAAATGATAACGAATTCTGGTTACTAGACAAAAATTTTGATGCATGTCTCTTACCACCGTCGAAATCGGAAGTTGTACAGCATATTTTAAGAACTGTGTATGTATCCACGATTTGGAACAACGCACACAAATAAGTGTCATCTACATTAGATCCCCTTGGATATGGGTGGCAGCTCGAGGAAAATAAGTTTACTTGCAAGTTGATGGAGATCAATTACCATCAGTGGAAATGATTATCCGAGAAAATACTGAAGCTATTATAACATGTGTGCTTTTCATCCTATCATAATCTTAATCAATTTTTTATAAATAATAATTAATTTTTTTAAATGCGAGTGACAAATAGGACAATGATCTTTCACCCACTGAGCATCAAAAGAATAATGAGTCGTATGAAGATGAGAATGAGGAAGATCTGTTATCGGAAGCCGAATAAATTCATTTTTTTTTCACTAAACCAAATAAATTTTCTGAGAAGATTATTCTGTATAATTTTGAAATGTACGAATGCATTAATTTATGTTTTCATAAAATAATGTATATTAACAATATTGAATATTTAATCAAATTAAAAAAGAAAAACTCGGGAATGCCGCCCACATGCTTTCTAACATTAAGTTATCAATATCGATATTACTAATTAGATCTTTATGGCAAACTTTAAAATTCAGGTATATGACAATATTCATACCAAGATTAACGATAAACAGCTGCAAGTATGTGGGGGGAAAAGTCGTCAGCTGACGCAAGAAAAATGGTGACAGCTGCCTCTCAGGCGAGTCAACACTCAGCACCTTTACTGTACCAGCTGACGACTTTTCCACCCACATATTTGCAGCTGACTATATTTTTCATGAATATTATCTAATACCCAAAAAACTTAATCGAATAATTTTAATTTTTCATGTTTTTGGACCTGTTTGCTCAATCAGCTGACGCCAAATCCATCGCCCTCCATCCAGCTGATTATGTTGTACTTTCATTATATAACATAATCTTCCATTCATATAAGTTTCATCATTCGCCGGATAGTTTTTTTTCTCAATTTTTTTTACGTATTTTCAACGTTTTGACAGGCACCCCCACCGCTATCCAACCAGCCGACGGTCCATTCATTGCTAACTTATATAAGAACAATCCATTTTACTTATTGTCGAAGTTCACCGGATAGTCAGTCAAAACCTCTAAAACAAAGTTTAGGGAGCTCATAGCTTGGTTTGCTACTCCCGTATGGTCCAACCATCAAACAAAGTCAATTTCTAGTCTCGCTGGAGTGTTCATTTCGTGGTCTTAATCATTGTGATTAGTTTTAAGCGACATATACTACATGGATGTAATTATTTCGGATAAAACTATTCGAATAATTAAGATTGATCTTCGTTCCTACTGGTAAGTAGATTAATCTTTTAACTATGGCATTACATGATTTGATGATGGTAAATGACAGAAATATTTTACATCAATTTTTTCGCACTATCAATACAAATAACTAATACTGCTTTACGAACTTATTTCATGTGCTTTTACGTAGTTTTCTGCATTTACAAAATATGGTATCTAAAGTCATTAGCAACTTTTCTAAGAAGTTTTACCGGTTTGATTTCTACGACATATCCTATCTTAATTCCTGTGGATAAAGTTTATTACCAAAGCTTTCCGGAACTTGAAAGTAAACCCGCAAGAAATGTCGTATTAGGGCGGATTTAGCAGGTGGAAAACCACTTATCTTAAATTCAGTATTTACTTGTCAGGACGTTATTTGTTTGTGTTTTAAATTGTATGCGTGGTAACTTTAGATGGTTTCTACATATCGTACGTAAATAAGTGATTTAAATTAAATTAAGAGAACGGTATTTTTGGTATCTTTTTAAGATGAATATAATGCATTAGAAATGAATTACCAGTGATTTAAATAATTATTTATATATCAGGTTGCACAAGAAATAATTTTTCTGGAACTGACAAAGGTGAGAAATTTCTGATTTTTCAATTTCTTCAAGATATCGAATTTTAATATTCTCAAATTTAAAAAAAAATGTTTCATATAGACATTGGTACGAAGATGACACAACCGTGTTACATTTTTTACTCAGTTGTATGCATTCCATGGATTTTCAGAGAGCATTGTTATTCCACTATTTCTACATTCAGAGTACGTTCTATTTAATTAGTGGCAATAGTGGCAATACACTGTTTATAGTGAACTGGGTTCGATCCTCAGCTCTAGCACTGGCGCTGTCGGTGGGTAATAATGTTGTCTGCGTTTTTTTAAATGTCTAACCTCCTTCCGGACAGCCTTGGCTTTGGATTAGGGAGCTTTCAACTAATGTGTGGGGTGCTTATTCAAGTAAATGGTTTTAGTAAGACTTATGAAATAGACAGACATATTGATTATATTTTAAAATTGTCACCAGCATTAATATCATTTGCATCTACTAATTGTGTAATTGAAAACTATTTTTTTTTCCTTATGGGTTGTGGTGCCAGAGGCCCCGCTGTACTGAAGCGTAAACTTATTGTACCCCATAGTCTCGTTATTCCACTACTCCTGTTCCTCTTCAAAAGGAGAGTGTACGGTCAATGGGAGCTCTGGCTATTTCTTCCGGGGTCACGGTTAGTCTCCCGAAGTATGAAAACCTCCCAGCCACCAAGGCTGGGCATTCACATAGTATGTGGTGATATGTGCTGTTTTTTGCTCAGCTTTAGCAATTCGTTAGTCTTTGTCATGACTCTCTCATCCCCAGCGCCCCGGTCCAATACAAGTTATGTCTGTGACTTAATAGTTCCTTTACCATTCCTCTTACGGTATTGAGTGATATCCCGCAGGATGGCCCGGGTCCCATCATGGCTGTTTTTGACCCTTCTTTGGCCAGCTTATCTGCTTTATTTCCCTGGTGTCCTCGCGTCCACTCCAGCTGTATACTGTTGTGTTCCGCCAGTTTCGCCAGGGATTCAACGTATTTCTACTGCATTCAGAGCTTTGAGAGCTGCTTGACTGTCAGTGATGATGCGGATTCTTTTGTCAGAATATGACCTCCGTATCATTTCTTGTGCACAGATTTCTACAGCAGTGACTTCTGCTTGGAACACCGTTGCGGTGCTGCCCAGGTTCAGACTAATATCTGTTCCTGGTTGGTCCCCCATAACACCTGCTGTAGTAATTCTTGATCCGTCAGTATACCATATGGTATCATTTGGATGTCTTCGCAGTTGCCTAGTTCCTTCCTCTTCCATATCGGGTATGTATACCCTAAAGGCCTTTGTGAAGTTGTGGCTTGTGTTGATTCTATCTGACTACATATCCAGTAGTCGATTTTTTCGTATTTGTTGGAATTTTTCGGTATGGTATCCTATTCTTGGAATGGTCCCATGCCTGTTTGTTTTTAACCTGAACGCCTCTAACAGTGCCTCACTCTCCACAACTGAATGTAGTGGAGGCAGGCAAAGTGGTGCTTCCACGGCCGGGGTGGGCGTTATTGATATTGCTTCCGTTATGCCTAGACATGCCAGTCTCTGTACTTTCGTAGTTTTCTCATTACCTCCCCTTTTCCGACTTTATGCCACCAGATCAGAGAGGCATAGGGTATTATTGGTACCACAACCCTTTGGTACAGCCAGTGCACCATTCTTAGCTATAGTCCCCAGTTTTTACCTACCATTCTTCTGCTGGCCCATAAGGCCCGCTTAGCTTTGGTAGTCACTCGATATAGATGTGCATTGAAGTTTAATTTGGTGTCTAGAATCAGTCCCAAGTATTTGACTTCGTTGCTCACCTGCAATTCATTACTCCGGAGATATAATCTTCCCAGGTTGAGTTTCCTCTTTCTTGTTAAGGCGACCACAGTGGCCTTCCCTGAACTCACGGAAAGACCTTCCTGGGTACACCATCCATCTACCAAAACGAGCATCTTTTCCTATGCAGCGTCCTCGTGTTTCACTGTTACCAGCATGGCGATATCGTCTGTATAACCTTGCGCATATATTCCACGCTGTTCTAGTCGAGATAAGAGCTCGTCCTCAACCAGACACCACAGAAAAGGGGATAAGGCCCCCCTGCGGGCATCCTCTGTTGATCCTAGGGTGGATTGAATTTTTCTAGTTCTAAGTGCTAAATCGATCCATTGTTATTGACTTTTCGACTCTACACCTCCTCACTGCATCACTTAGTGAGTCGAATGAGCTATTGTCAAAGGCACCCTCTGTGTCTAAAAAGGTTCCTATGGCACTGTTTTTACTGTTCAGGGTCCTTTCTATTCTTTGAGTAAGCTCATGTATTGCTAACTCACAAGATTTTCCTATTTGGTAGGCATACTTGTTTCAATGTAGAGATTTAATGTTCATTTTATCATCCCTGATGTGCCTATCAACCAGTTTCTCTAGAGTTTTTAGGAGAAATAATGTTAATAGGCCGGATGAATTTGGCCTGGGCGTAGGTGTCACGCCCTGGTTTTGGTATGAATACCACTTTTATCTTCCACCAACCAGTTGGCACATAACACAGGGCCTGACTGGCCCTGATAAGTGCACATTTGCAAGTATGTCCACTCCCTGTTGAAGTGGAGCTGGAAATATTCCATCCAGCCCTGGGGACTTGTATGGTTCAAATGAATTGATTGCCCATACAAGTCTTGTTTTTTTTAATAATGCTGTTTGCAATTTTCCAGTCCTCCTTTGACGAAATTCTTATTGGTATGTCTTCTAGTGGAGCGCTTCTGTCTTGTGGGATGGTTACACTGCCTGGGAAGTGTGTTTCTAGTAATAAATCTTTCCTTCTCAGTGTTTGTGTATTCTCCTTGTTGTCTTTGCAGTGATTCAATCTTTCCCTGATCGTCTCTCTGCGAGATTTTCTGGAATCTAGCAGCTTCGGGAGTATTTTCTATTTCCTCGCATTGCTTCCTTCATGATATGGTCTTTGCTTCTCTAATAGCGTAGACGTATTTCAGACGGGCCGCTTTGTATTCCTCCCATCTGCCAGTCCTTTTGGCCTGGCTGAACAGTCTTCGAAACTCTGCCCTTCTGGAGGAGAGCTCGCGGTTCCACCATGGGGTTTCACGCTTGGTTCTTGAAAACTGTAATAGTCTTAGAGACAATAATGTTGTCGGTTTTCTCACTACTTCCTTAATATGCAGAATTATTACGGTGCGATCTACCAAAAATAAACAATGTCGTCGAGGATGGCGTAGTTACTTTGAGCAGCAAAGTTCTGCTGATTATCCTAACATTTGGAAATTTGAAAACACTTTTAATAGAGAGAAGTCTTTAAATTAATTTCGCATAATACAATATTTGAGTATTTACGAAGATATAGGAAAACCAGCTGTACACAGAGATTAAGCGAATTGTTCAAGACCTTGATTATGCCACTGCTAATATCATTGAATTTTTAATATTTCTTATGAATTGAATATTTTTATGATTGGTTAGTTATTTTTTTATTATTTTATTTAGGTTCCTTGTATTTCACTAAGGAATAGCAAGAGCAGTCTATTTTTTTTTATTTGGAAGAATCTATAAAAATACATACCTGAAGACCTTATTTTTGTTCAGTATGAGGTTTTAGTCACTTTCATCTGTATTTTAAACTAGATTCTTAACATACTCTATAATCATTAACATACTCTATAATGCAGCCTTGTAAAGTACTGTACAGTTTAAACCCATCTTTCTGACAGCCACATTTGCCAGTGCAATTGCATTATGGGTAGATGTTCGTGACGGGCAGAAGTACTTTATTAACTTCCTTCTATTCCAATCCCGTGAATTATGTTATTGTCATGCCACGTTTGGATTGGGGGATAAACTCTCTATGAATGAGGTGCACGTCAATCCAAATGTAGGCGTTTTTCTTTACAGAATCTTCATATTATTCGAATTAGTACCCGTTGAAATATTTTTTCGTGTTCTTGCATCCATATAAAAATAAAAATAAAGTTTAGTCAGCCTTTTTACATCTATATCTGTGGCTTTTATTGCCGATAAAATTGTCGTTGACATCTTTCAATTCCATTGCTTGCTCTAGAAGTTTTATGATGTCCTATTTATTTTTCCAAATATAGTATTAATATTGTCATATCCTGTAAATGCATGCATTGATATGTGTAATTTCTAATATTATCAAACTGTTTTTGTTAAATAGGTGATGAATAAATTCTTTTCGCATTTGCTTTACCAAATTTAAACAGTATATTTTTCTGTCCTCTCAAGCAAAAGAGCTGCTAAGCCGATGTCCTCACCAACAATTGCCGCTTGGGCATGTTGTTATTGTTTAATAGGATTTTGTAAAGTTAACTAAAATGTCTATATCACTAGAAGATTATTTAGCAATTAATCCTTTGACTTCAATTGCTTGGGGACCAGAAAAATGCGAAGAATAAAGAAGAAAAATTGAAGGAAATTCAATTTATTTTATAATTCTTCCTTTATATTTTACAATTTATGTTTGTCCGTTTTCCAAGTAAAACGCCAGAAACCACAATTCTGCACACACCAGAAAAATTTTAAATTACTGTACCTAGGTCATTTTATTATCAACAACTAAAAAAGTTTAATTGGATTTCATCTACTTTACAAAAGGTCTCTTGATATTTTTTTATTTAGTGTGTATTTTTCAAGTAAAAACGAAAAATCGTAAATCCAATAGTTGATCCATATTGTTGTATTGCACATCTGAAAACATCATGCCACCCGTCGCGGTTGCCGTTCGACACACGGCCTCACCATGTCTCCTCCCATTAGCTCCTTGCAAACGTTTTTAAATTTTATAAATGTAAATTCGATAATTGAGTTTCATTATATTTATAGTTTGACCATTTGAGTATCGATATTTTTGATATTCGATAAATTTGTTAAGTTTGAGAAAAAAAATTCTGTCTGTCGCTCTGTCTCTGTCTGTAAAAAATTTTTGTGCTCACGATTACTCTGGATCCGTTTAAGATATTAAATTTGGTACACGTACATGTATTTTAACGACATTTTGAACTAGATGATATTTTCATCTTATCCCGTTGAAGGGTTGGGGGTAAATTGGGGTGGTAAATGGAGGTAAACAGGTAAATCAAGTAGGTACGAGTCCATCCATTTAGTATATTTTTAATTGAAAATCAACACCATGGAATTTAAAAAGTAGTCAGTTTAGTAGTATATATAACGTCGTTGTTTTTGGAAAGGGAATTATCTTTATTAAAGTCCCTAAAAAGAAACAAAAGGTATAGGCCGGCTATTTTATAAAAAACTATATTTTAGAGGCAAAAATGAGCGAAAATGAATCTATTAATTTAAATGAAAAACCTAGCTTATTACTTCAAAGAAAGTGGATAGATCCCAGTCCGAGATATAATAAGGTAAAATTCATAAATAAACTAAGGGACTTTTGAAATAAGAAATAACTAATTAACAATAGCAAAATTTATTGTAAGGATAAAAGGTACGGCAATTGACAAATTAGAGGTGGCCAAATAAAATATCTGCTTACGGTTAAAAAGATCAAACAGAATGAAAGATGTACAGAGAGACAGACAAATTTATCATATACTAAAAAAAAAAAAAAGGTAATATATACGGTAACTTACAAAGATAAACCCTTAATTATTGGCGGAAGGCCACATTTCACAAACTACTACTACAAATACTATAAAAAGATGGATAACTAAATTATTAGTTGGCCAACATCTTATATTACTAAATGAAAATATTAAATGGCATTTTTCTAATAAACAAATTTTTATATTTTATAGCATAAACATCTTTGAACGTAAATAAAGGTAATAACATAAGAAATAAAATACATAGTAGCTTTTTAAGCTACAAGATACATACAAAAAACGTAATGTGCTCTGCACAGAAAATTATTTACAGGTATTAAACAAGAAATCTTATTAATAGTCTTTAAGAGATGAGACGAGCACTCGCGAAAAGGATTATCACGAAATGCCCGCACATAACACTGAAAGTTGCACCAAATTGGCGTCTTTGGCCACAAGGTAAAACGAAAGGTGATGGAATGAAGTCCGGAGCTATTCTCAGTTACCAGTACACACAAGGAAGAAATGTAAATGTTTCTGTACTTACGAAACTGCAGTAAAAGGGATGAAGGCACTGTTATTTGTTACAAGCTCGGTACCAGTTGTAACCTCACAAACTATACAAAACTATACCATAAGTATAGTAACGCTGACTCTAAACTGTAATTATCTATTTAACTCAAATAAAGCAGTTAGAATTACACTGATTAGGTGCTACTTTAATTTAGGACATCTATACTGAACAAATTTTGATAACTTCTCAACTATTCGGTACAATTCACCAAAGAAATTAAATCTCAAAAATAACTAAACACTTAAATGGTTTTAATTCCAGCCATAAATTTAACTACCTCCCTTACAGACGATATGGAGAGTGTACATAACATAACCACTATTGACGACTTTGCGAGCCCAAAGGCCGCTTCTAAAAGTGAATATATCACACTCATTTGCGGTTTTATACGCGCGCCTAGCTCACTATTTTCGTGTGTCAAATCGAGGGCAACATAGGCATTATGTCATATCTGTACTTGCCATTGGAGGAATAGTTGACGCGTGGCTATTTTACCGGCTCATTTTATGGAATTTCTAGAATGCTAACTAGTAAACAATTATCGTCAAAAACTAAATAGGTAATTTTTGTAATAAAGATATAAAATAATTTAATTTAACTGATTTTAATAGAAATTTACGAATACTAAAAAAGTGACCGTTACATCTATTAGATATTTTCAAAATCGAAAGTCAAGCAGGCTCAGAAGGATATTAAAATACACAAACACCCATACCAGCCGATATTGCTAGTGTCGAGACTGATTAAGCAATGCTCATCACACATCACGTACTGCTGTGCTTCCGTGCCGGTTTTTAGCGTTTATTCGAACTTTTTGACTTAGAATAAGGCACAGAATTTCTCCTTAAACTTTTTCGAAACCATTTAGGACCACCTCGTACACAGCATAAATATTTACGCGTGCTATGAATTTGTAAGAGGCTACCTTCAAAACTGTCTTAATTTCAAAGAACTATAAGCTTCTTACAGCAAGTCGGTTGCACATAGTAGATGCGGCCTTGACGGATTCTTACGCGGTCATGTTTTATGGTTAAGAGCCAGCTTTGAGAGCTCTTAACTTTCATCTATCCTCTACATCTCCTGTTTAACTCTGGGACACAGAATCCATTTCTCATCATCAGTAACGGTGCGGTCTAGAAACGACTCTCTAAGCTGCCGACTTTGCAGGAAGGAACATGTGTATACGCGTTGCATACGAGCTTATATCGACAATTCGTGGGGATCTTTTTAAGCCTTAAAAGTTTCCTAGAGCTCAGAGATATTGGCTGGCTGATTCTTCAAGCAACGCGCCTGGGATTTGTTGCCACTAAATCAAATATTGTGGTATATCTACATTAAATTGCATGGCAAGTTGCTCAAATATTTTTTACTATATACTTTCTTATTGAAGTAAATAAAGCGATTTGTTTGTTGACATTAAATAGTCTGAAATGGAAAAAAAACAAATATTTATGAACTGGATGCTTATCAAATTATATATTATGCTATTTCAGCATTTAAATAGCTATTTCTACTTGAGACCCTATCGAAAATTTGTTTTATTATTGACTTGTTGCTCTTCTTCTTATTGACAGATAATTTATGATGAGATGCACCCATTATCTAGTTGGCTCCTCTTTGCTGTAAGACATGATTGACAGCATCACGCCATCGCTATCTGTTGTTACCTGTAAGGCGTACGGCTCCATCAAGACTCTTCTCTTTTGGTAGCCACCTTCTGTCATCTGGTTTTCCTATTTTGTTTAGTATATCTATGTATGGGTATAACCACACTTCGTCGTGTGATGGATTGGTTCAACATCCGGATTTCTTCTATTGAATTCTTCAGCAGCTTCCCTCATTGATCGATCATTGTCACGAACTGAACGAATGATTTGTATTCTAATATACCTGTTTGCAAATACTTAAAAACCATTAAATTCTTTACTATTTCAAATACTTCTTCCAGGAAACTTGTTTAATAAACGATATCTGTCTGTAATCTCTTGACAATATAACAAAAAAGAAAACAAATAAGATACTTATAAAGCCTACTATGTAGAAAATTCACATTTTGGTATAGGTATCAATATACTGAATTTGGCCGAAATAGTGAAATTATTAATTTAGTTGAAGATTTGGTCGGCCAATGAGGAAAATTACACAGCCCCACAAAAAAGTGGTCTGTCCGGGAGACGAAACCAGTGTATCCTTATGTATTTTGATCCACTGAATCCGAATCCGAAGTCAGAATTTTCAGATTGGCACGTTTTTCACTTCTAACCCCCAAAAACACCCCGAAAACAAGAAAAAAAGTGGGCTGCCCGGCGGATCAAACAAATGTATCCTTATGTATTTTGACCCGCTGAATCAGAATCGGAGGTAAGAATTTTCAGATTGGCTCGCTTTTCATCTTTAATCCCACAAAACATTTCTAACACAAAGAAGTGGTCTGTCCGGCGAATCGGACCAGTGTATTTTTATAGTACGGGGAGGCAGCGCTGATTTTAACAAGTAATTTTATACCGAATAAATTTCGTTTTTAACAGTTGATTAATGTTCAATAATCAGCAAAGTGAGCGTCAGTTGCCGCACCCGCGGTGGAGCTAATGGTGAAAGCATGATAAAGTTGTTACAAAAAATTATTCCTCGAGTATTTTCATACCGTGCCAAAATTTATGGGATGATTGTTTAGATCATTTCCAACAAAAAAATAATAATCAGCTGTATAGAAGAGAGGGGATTATACGTCAGTCACGTATCTGAACCATATTGAAAATGTTCAATTTTAAAGTCATTTTATACCTTATAAACTTTATGCAGCTGAATCTTTATTCTTTTTAAATAATAAAGAAAATCGTCAGCTGTATTTATTATGGGGGAAAGACCGTCAGTCAGCGTCATAAACATGCTGCGCGCTCAGTGCATCTGAGCGTTATACAGTCATTTTGACAAATGAACTGACTATCTTTACACCCACAAACATTCAACTGACGGCGATTTTTATTTCTGTTAGCAATAAAATTACTCTTTGTTTCAATTTCAATCAGTATTACATCAATTTATTATAAGTTATGCCACTTTATGCTGTGAATAATTAGTTTTTAATAGATTTTTCATACTAATCAAGTTCTTCTCGGTTTTAAATTATATTATTATGTACTGTAGAATCAAGAAATCTTCAACTGCGAAAGTCCCACTACCCCGACTTACCCCTCTCAAGGATTTTTTCTAAGCCTACAGATAGAATTGAGCCTAGTAAGTTTACCCTAACCGAGTGAGACAAACTTATACAAACGAAAGAGAAAGGTTAGAGTAAAATTACTTAGAGAAGATAACATACGTCACAGCTTCGCCCGTCGCGTATAACAGTAGTTGGCATAGTATCAGTGCCGTGCCATCCATTATTTATTTAAATATTAATAGCAGTAGTGGGCAGTACGACGCCCATGCAGCTGTAAAAATGTTATCTAGGTAACGAGCGCGCGGTAATGATATCGGTTTCTGCGCATTCTATGTCAATGTTACCTTATCAGCTATAATATCGCAATGACGTTGATAATACGAAATAATTTTATCACAATTTCCTTAAGCACTTGCTTGGTAATATCCTAACGCTGTAGACGGAGGGATATTACCTAATAGCAACGTGTTTGAGGAGGTTGTGATAAAATTATGAACTATTTATCAACTCAATTGTAATTTATTTTATTTATTTGTTCGAAACTATTTATTAAAAATACAATTAATAAAAGAGCAATTTTTAAAATTAAATGTAGATTAGGTACTACGTATTATTTGGTGTTATAAGTTTGACGCGTATGTTAGTATGTTTGTCTGTCTGTCTGTCTGTGGCTTTATATCTCTTCAACGGGTGAACCGATTTTGATGCAGTTTTTTTTATTTGAAAGAGTATTTTGTCGAGAAGGTTATAAGCCATATTAGATTTTGATGTTTGGTCGCAATCTTAAATTAGCCATGTTGAACATCTCTAGAAATTGTCCGATTGAATGAAAATTGAAAATGTGCAGACAATTATAGTAGCCGAACATGATTTAGGCCTGATTTTGATTCGGTCATATGTAACTGGTACGATTAGATACATTGATCGGGGGTTTTTAAAAAAATTCAATTTTACTTGTTCTTCTATTGTTGTATTTATTAAATCGTTAGTTGTAGCTCCAAATCGACATTGCCAAAAAATATTGAACTGTCAAACTAGTTTATTCAGTACATCAATTGTTCCACTATCTCGTAGAGATTATCTTTGTAGTATATAAAATATCAAAGCATACATTTACCTTAGTACCTTTAGTACCCCAACACCTACGATTATGACTGATATATAAAAATATATTAAAATAATATTTCAGATGATCAGAAAAGTTTCAGCTCAGAACACATTGAACATATTAATGGTGAAAAGTGAAATTAAAATATTATGAAAGTAATAATTTTAATATAGTTTTATTTAAAATAATGCTAATTTTTTCTTCTTAGTATGCATACATTATTTTTTCATGTAACTGACATGATCTTAGTTTAATTATTGTAGATCAATTAGATTTAAACGTAAGGACATTTATTTTTATTCAGTATCAATGATTTTTTAAATGCGAGTTAGCATTTAAGAGTGTTACAATTAATAATTAGGTTCCCGGTAAATTATTGTATTGGAAAATAATTTTCTGAAATGGATGATTTGATTGTTAATTAAGGAACTATTTATTATAATGCTCAAAGCCAATGCCCATTATATTTAAAATAATGATCATTTAAATTGTCCTCTTAAATGTATGTATTTACCAGCATTTCTTGTGTATTTTTCGAAATTATTAACAAATTAAAAATTTTAAATATATAGTATTAAAAGAATCTGATTAATCGTTTCTCTATGAATAAATATTTTTATATATAATTTAAAACCAACACGAACTTGATTAGTATGAAAAATTTATTAAATAGTTATTTACAGAAAAACTTGTGTTAAATTGATCTACCTGGATGCTTAGAAAAAAATCCTTGAGAGGGGTAAGTCGGAGTAGTGAGACTTTCGCCGTTGAAGATTTCTTGATTCTACAGTACATAATAATATAATTTAAAACCGAAAACAAAAATAAAAATCGCCGTCAGTTGAATATCTGTGGGTGTAAAGATAGTCAGTTCATTTGTCAAAGTGACTATACAACGCTCAGATGCACTGAGCGCGCAGTATGTTTATGACGCTGACTGACGGTCTTTCCCCCATAATAAGTACAGCTGACGATTTTCTTTATTATTTAAAAAGTATAAAAATTCAGCTGCATAAAGTTCATAAGGTATAAAATAACTTTAAAATTGAACATTTTCAATATGATTCAGATACGTGACTGACGTATAATCCCCTCTCTTCTATACCGCTGATTATTATTTTTTTGTTGAAAATGATCCAAACAATCATCCCATAAGTTTTGGCACGGTATGGAAATACTCTAGAAATAATTTTTTTTTAACAACGTTAACATGCTCTCGCCATTAGCTCCACCGCTACCAGAGTAGCTGCCGTTCAGATTGCTGATGTACTAGGGGAAAACTATTATTGTTATGATTTTCAGTCGGTATGAAATGACTTGTTGAAATCAGCGCTGCCTCCCGTACTATGTATTTTGACCCACCGAAGCCGAATCCACAGTCAGAATTGTCAGATTGGCTCGGTTTTCATGTCTAACCTCAAAAACACTCCCAAAAGTTGGTTTTTCGCTTTGCACACTTAAATGAGTGGCTAAAGTTTTTCATAAAGATTAAAGCCTAAGGAACAATTTTAGACATGTCCCCCCCCAAAAAAAAAAAACTGGCTGTGCTTTCAAAATGGCGGCCATATGTTAAAAGAACTGTTGTCAATGTTGTTTTTGTCATTTAAAACAAAAACTAAAAAAGATGGACAAAAAGATATTTCACGAAAAACAACGTGCATAAAATTTTCCACATAATGAGTCCAAAATTAAGAAAACATGGAAATTCATATATCGGTAAATCATTTAGAGGAAATAACTGTGACAATTATTGTAAGGCATATAATATAACTTTATATTATTAACATAACAAAAAATAAAATAAACTGAAAAGAATTAATGATAATGATGATACCATTAAAATTTATTCATTTACTGGATGCGACTCAATCAACGCCTTTAAGGGAACAGGAAAGATAGAACCTCTAAAAATGTTAATGTCTCCCAAATATACCAAATATATCAGAACATTTCAAGATTTGGAGAGCAGCTGAAATATTGATGATTAATTAGTCGCATCATTAGAGGCGTGTACATGTGTCATATATGGATCAAAGAAATGCGCTAGCATGGACGAGCTTCGCCTAATTTCCATTAGAGAGAGATGTGATGACAAAGATTTGCCTTTATCAGTTGACCTTAAAGGTGATTTTTCTTCGATTCCACTATCAAAAGCTTACTTTACCAAACGTGTATTTGGCAATCAGCCGACGAAGGTATTCACAATATTCCAAAGCCTTGAAATGATTATGGATGGCAAGAAAATGGAGAACCTTTTTGGTGTTCAGCACATAAAATACTGCCTCAATCGCTTACTAAAGTTCTTCAGGAGACGATTCCAAATCAAATCATAATAGGCGAAAGTGAGGATGATAACGATATCATAAATGAAGCAATAGAGTGAGGTGTTACTTACGTTTTATATCGAATTTTATATTGTGTTTTAAGAGAAAAGCTGAATCATTTATCTGGAAAATATCCAAATATTGTATAGAAACACCTTTCTTAGTTTTTGTGTTAAATGACAAAAACAATATTTGCATTTTTTTTAAATGGACGCCATTTTGAAAGTAAAGTACAACTAGTTTTTTTTGGACGCCTGTCTAAAATTGTTCCTTAGGCTTTAATCTTTATGAATAACATTGTCCCCAAGGATTGGGGGGAGGGGGAGGACGACAGTTAGGGTGGGCTCCCGTAGTATGAGCCAATCCGACAATTCTCCGGATTCGTATTCAGCAGGTGAAAATACATGACACATTGGTTTGATCCACCGGCACCGTACACATTTTGTTTTGTTTTCTGGTTTTTTGGGGTTGGGGATGAAAAGCGAGTTAATCTGAAAATTCTTACTTCTGATTCGGATTCAGCGGGTCAAAATACATAAGGATACATTGGTCTGATCCGCCGGACAGACCACTTTTTTTAATTTAGAGTTATTTCATGGGGGTTAGAGATGAAAGACGAGCCAATCTGAAAATTTTGACTTAGGATTAGGATTCAGCGGATCAAAATACATAAGAGTACACTGGTCTTTTCCGCCGACAGACACTTTTTTTGTGGGGCTGGGTTATTGAATGAGTTAGTTGAGAAACCCTTAAATTGTATACCATTTACAAATTTTGGGAAGATATCACCGACACTCTGCAACAGTTAAAAGGTATCTTTCATTTCATAAATGGCTGGTTACACAGAAAATAAGAATTGTTGAAGAAAGATAGCGAAATGTAGTCGGTTGTTCTACAATGTTTATGTGTTTATGTTTATAAAAACAAGTAGTTGTTAGTCTGTCATTAAGCTGTCATCAATTGATTCAATATATATTTTACAACAGTAAATCTCTCTAATCTTTAACTAAAGTTAACTATTTCATATCCAAGATAAGCGCTTTTACAGGTTATGGGCTCAAGCTTACGGTAAAAGTTGAAATAGTGTTTAGACTTAAAGAAATAATAATTAATCGCAGTAAACATGTCATCGTCAGGATCAGTGAGGATTGAATTGTTGAACAAGGACAATTTCGACACATGGAAGATTCAAATGGAAGCTATTTTAGTAAAAAATGATGCATGGATGTACGTGAGTGGGGAAAAGGTAAAGCCGGCACTCACAGCAGATGATAATGAATCTGCAACTGCGATAAAATTATGGGAGAGTTGAGACCGGAAAGCGAAGTCAGATATTATATTGTCAATTAATCCATCGCAATTGAAGCAGGTAAAGAATTGTACTACTTCAAAGAATATGTGGGAGAAACTACAGACTATTTATTAGTCGAAAGAACCAGCTAGAAAGGCTACACTTTTGAAGCAGTTGACTTTACATCGGATGGATGATATTGGGGACGTTCGTAATCATCTCGATCAATTTTTCGATATAATTGATAAATTAAGTGAGATGGAAATTACAATAAATGAAGATTTGTTAACAATAATGTTATTGTACAGTTTACCTCCAAGCTTTGAAAATTTTCGGTGTGCGATTGAGTCTCGCGATGATTTACCGAAACCAGAAACTCTGCGAGTGAAGATTGTGGAAGAATATGATGCAAGAAAGAATGAAACACGTACCATCATATCAAATGCAATGATCGCAAAGAATCAGGCGGGAAATCGAATGAAATATTGGAGTAAAAAGAATAATGCAAGTGAGTCAAGTAAGAAGGAATTCAAAATCAAATGTTTTAGATGTCACAAGATTGGACACAAAGCCCGAGATTGCACTAAGACGATGATAAATAATGAGAAAGCGAATAAAACTGATGTGAGCTTATATGTATATATTGAGAATTCGACTAAGCAAGAGGCATTTAGTGGTAGTTTGTCATCTCATGGGAGTAATTGGTGTTTGGACAGTGGTGCAACGACTCATTTATGCAAGGATCTAGAAAATTTCGTGGAAATTAAAGATACTAAACCTAGAAAATGGAATCTAGCTAGCAATACGTCTACTGAAATTAAGGCAAGAGGAACAGTGTTAATAGCATCGGAAATTAACGGACGTCAGATAAATGTCAATCTTCAAGATACGTCTCATGTTCCTGATTTGCGGACAAATTTATTATCAGTTAGCAAAATAACTGATGAAGGTTTTAAGGTTATATTTGACCAGAAATCTGCCGAAATTATCAATAAAGAAGGACGAACAATACTGCAAGCGGATCGAATTAATGGATTATATTTTCTACGCGAAGGAATCGATCAATGTAAATCAGTATCCCAAGAAAATGTCATAGAATTAAAATCGAAAGCTACGGAGACTTGGCATCGAAGGATGGGTCATTTGAATATGAGGGATCTCCAGGAGAGTGATCGAAAGGGGACTGTGAAAGGAATGAAGTTGGATAGATTGCCGGAAAATTTCGAATGTGACATTTGCATTCGCGGGAAAATGACAAAATCTGCATTTCCAAAAAGACTTGAAAAATCTTCTGAATTATTGGAAATAATTCATTCTGACGTATGGGGGCCTGCACGAGTACAATCAAATGGAGGTGCGCTGTATTTTGTCACATTCATCGACGATTTTTCTGGATGGTGTGTTATTCGACTCATCAAAAAGAAAAATGAAGTTTTCGATGCATTCAAGGAATTCAAAACATTCGTAGAAAATCAGACAAGAAAAACCATTAAATATTTACAGTCTGACAATGGGAAGGAGTATATAAATAATATTTTTAATGAATTCCTAAGAACGAATGGAATTGGGCGAAGGCTGAGTGTCACACATACTCCTGAACAAAACGGAGTGGCAGAAAGACGAAACCGTACTCTAGTGGAGATGGCGCGGTGCTTGCTCATTCAATCAGGATTACCACAATCATTCTGGGGAGAGGCCATAAATACTGCGAATTATACAAGAAATAGGTGTCCTTCGAGGAGTAACAATGGAAAGACTGCCTTTGAGAAATGGACCGGGAAGATACCGAATGTGAGTTATTTTAAAGAATTTGGATGCGAAGTATTCACTTTAAATCGTGATCCAACCAAGGGAAAATTCGAATCGCGGTCAAAGAAGGGTATTTTCATTGGATATTCGGAGCAATCAAAAGCCTACAGAGTGTGGTTATCTGAAGAGAGGAGAATTGATATCACTCGAGATATGAAGTCCCTAAAAAAAAAAGAAAGTAGAAGAGTAGAGGACTCCGAACGAAAATTTGTTGATTTTCTTATAAATAAGAATGATCAGAAGATATCTGGCGAACATCTAGAAGAGGTTTGGTTCGATGCAGAGAGTAATGATCGAGTAGAAAATATCTTCGAGAGGAATAATCTAAATGATTATGAAGAAATTGTCGATGAAATAGAGGAAGAATCTCAACCTATTAGTCATGAACCTGAGGTACCTGCAGTGGTAAATGAATCAAGAAGAGGCAGGGGAAGACCGAAGAAGATTATGACAGGGAACAGGGGAAGACCGAAGAAATAATACCAAGTCATTGGTGATGTCGATAGAGTCGATCAAGTCGAAGAATTCGGTGGTTTAGCGGAAATTCCCATTCATGAGGCTATAATTGGACCGGATTCTGATGAATGGCTTCAAGCGATGGCGACTGAATTGAAATCAATTATCAAAAATGACACGTGGGTATTTGTTGATCGACCAGTGAACCAACCAGTTATCAGCAGTCGGGTTGTATTGAGGAATAAATATAATGCCGATGGTACTTTGGAAAGAAGAAAAGCCAGAATTGTGGCTAGAGGTTTTTTTCAGCGTCCCGGAATAGATTTTGATGAAACTCTTGCTCCGGTAGCACGTATTGGTTCGATACGTATGATCACATCAATTGCAGCTCAATATGGAATGAAGATAAAACAATTCGATGTGACAACTGCGTACCTGAATGGAGTGCTAGAAGAGAAAATTTTTATGGAAGTACCAGACTACACAGAGGATACACTGGAGAAAATTATTCTTATGGAATCAAAAACCAGCGAGATCAAAAAAAGAGCCACACAGATGCTTAAAGAATTTCAGGAAGGGAATAAAGTATGCTTCATGAAAAAGGCTCTCTATGGTTTACGTCAGGCTGGACGTCGCTGGCACTTGAGATTATGTGAGGAATTGAATAAATTTGGTATTAAGCAATCTGAATACGATCAATGCGTGTTCTGTTCGGGACGAGGGGAAGATATATTTCTGGTGGCGATTTATGTGGATGATATTCTGGCTGTTTCAAGAGATGAGCAGAAGATACAACAGTTTGAGGAGTTTTTATCGAATAAATTCGAAATAAAGAGTCTCGGAAATGTCAAGTATTGCCTAGGTATTGAATTTACGTGTGAAAAGGATGAGATTAAAATGAATCAAAAAGGACATATAAAGGATGTCCTTGAACGATTTGAGATGATCAATTCGAATTCAGTCACTACTCCAATTGAATTGGGAATAAAATTTAAAAAAGATGATAAGAAAAATGAAAACAAATCAGGGATGAATAAATTAAAGGAATTGCCGTACAGAGAATTATTGGGATCGCTTATGTATTTGGCTGTGTGTACGAGACCTGATATTTCTTATGTAGTAAGTTATTTAAGCCAATTTAATTCCTGTTACGACACAACTCACTGGGCCGCTGCAAAACGTGTTCTCAGATACTTGAAGGGAACAAAAGATATTGGTCTTACCTTTAGAAAGACTGAAGAATCATTAAAAGGATACGTTGATGCAGACTGGGCAAATTGTCCGAATGATAGAAAATCTTATACAGGTTTTGCCTTCATTCTGGGAGGTAATCCGATTTCATGGGAATCAAGAAAGCAACAAACGCCAGCTCTTTCATCAACCGAAGCAGAATACATGGCTCTTACAGAAGCTGCAAAAGAAGCATTATACTTGCGTCGATTTTTGATAGAAATTGGTTTCGAGACGATGACACATATTAAACTAATGTGTGATAGTCAGGGTGCTCAGAAGTTAGCGAAAAATGCTGTTTTCCATAACAGAACTAAACATATTGATGTGAGGTATCATTTTATTCGAGATATTCTAAAGAAAGAAGAACATTTTTCTATTGACTATGTACCTACAAAAGATATGGCTGCTGATGTTCTCACGAAGGGACTTCCAAGACTTAAACATCGAAGGTGTCTTGAATTATTAGGAGTTCAAGATCCTGAATGATAGAATATCAATCTCCTACATCTAGAGGGGAAGTGTTGAAGAAAGATAGCGAAATGTAGTCGGTTGTTCTACAATGTTTATGTGTTTATGTTTATAAAAACAAGTAGTTGTTAGTCTGTCATTAAGCTGTCATCAATTGATTCAATATATATTTTACAACAGTAAATCTCTCTAATCTTTAACTAAAGTTAACTATTTCATATCCAAGATAAGCGCTTTTACAAGAATAATACCTTTTTGATATATTTTTAATAGTACAATGAAAGTACGTCATCAGAACGGCAGAAAACAAAAATTAAAAAGTTACATTTAAAACCCTCTTATCCCCCTATAAGCACGTCCAGGATGATGAATATAATACGACTACATCATATGATGACCTCTCACAATCAAATTTTATTGTGTTAGATGATGGAGCATTACGGAGATAATAATCATACAGTGAAATTCACCCCATTTAGAGGATCGTCACACACCGGGGATGATTTTAGTGTACGTGTTTATAGACTTCTTGCCTAAAAATATCCGAAGTTTGTATCATTGAGTCACTGATATCCTGTAGATGTAGACGGTGCGTAATACTGAATCATTTCTGAAGTTCAGGAGATTCGTTATTATTTTAGCAAGCTAAAAAGACATATAAGATTTATTATAACTTTAGAAAGATTAATTGATTGAATTAAAAAAAAATAGGTAATATTAGTAGTCATACGTTAAATTTAATAGTCCACTTTACTTTCTATAGAGCTTAGCTCCTGTTTTCGAGAATCATGCCTAAGAGCGTATTGTTGCTGAAGTGTACAAAATAGTTTCTGTACACTTTATGCTCCACTGCCCTAAAGGTTTAAATAAAGAAGTTACAAACATTCGAATTGACAAATAAATCCTCGAATAAATCTTTACAGTGCTTCATTTACTACAGATTTATTTATACACTTAAATTGTAAACCTATTACTTGCTCTTATACATAGAGTAGTACTTTATCGGAAACTTTCCTGTGAAACTTAATTTTCTTTCTAATTAGCATATAATTTAACATCGAGTAACAATGTTGGAAGTAAGTTAGAAATAATATATTTCTCTTGTCTTCCTGTGTTAACATTTTAACTTGATATCATATTTATCTTTCTATTTAAAAGTAACTCTTGGATATAATCCTCACAGAGCAGAATATGTGCTTGTGGTGTCCATAACCACTATATTACAATAATAATACATCTTTGCGTTCTGGCTTATTCCCAAGAGAGCTTGATACTGGTTGTAAAATCGGTTCGTAAGAATCGGAAATTACTACAGGTTTATATTACTGTGATGAAATTTCCATTAAATGCTAAAATACATCGTATACGAATATAAATTATTATTTGT
Source organism: Rutpela maculata (assembly GCA_936432065.2). Classification (NCBI taxonomy): domain Eukaryota; kingdom Metazoa; phylum Arthropoda; class Insecta; order Coleoptera; family Cerambycidae; genus Rutpela; species Rutpela maculata. Next base: position 142,735,994 of record OW386288.2, read on the forward strand.
GGATTTAGGGAGAACAATCAATGGAATAAAACTAAATCATATCACTATTTGATTGATAATATAGGTACAGTATTATTTTAAAAATAATTTAATTTTCTAAGGATAATTTACTTTGAGAATTTAAATGCTGCATTATAGTTTCATGAAAAACTCGTGTTTGTGGCTATATGCAAACCTTACAAATTTAATACAATGTGTAGGCGTCTGAAAATCATTTACAAAATTTAAATCAATAAAACCATTTACATTAATATGAGGTATGCTATATACATGTTGACATATTTCACCGTGTTGAATAAATATGAACTAAAGATAATTTCTGATAACAGTTGAAGTGAGAAGAATGAAAATATATAGGTTACCACTTACTAAATTTACTAAACATAAAATTTGATTAGGTCATTTTAGTTTAGCTTTTGTCTCTTTATGTACACATCCTTTGTGGGTTAACCCATTTACCCCTGCCTACTTTATTTTGCCGGCTATACATAAGCGTGAAATAATGTTACTTTTTTCACGCTTTACTCATTATTACCATAAACATATCTTTTACGCACTAAAAATAATGAAGAAAAGTACAATTTTTTAAACAGTATAACGACACTTAGTTGGGTTGTGGCATTTTCCCAAACAAGACCTGCATTAACTTAGCTCCTGCTCAACGCGGGTCAATGGGTCTTTATATATTTTTTTATGAACTTTATTCGTGAATTATATTAGGCCATAAGGGCGCCAGCGTATTTTTAAACAAACACTTTTGTTATGAAAAATTAATAAAAATAGAAAAATTTGATATTCTTGAATATTGTGAGTTAAAAATAATAACACAAAAGAAGAAAATTTTAACAATATATTAAACAAATTTAAAAAGGTTTACAATTCCTTTACACTATAATAAACATTTAACATTAAAGAATAATTAAAGATATGCAAGTTATTAAATAAACTATTAATATCACAATTTAATTTTGTTAAGTTGAGAAAATTTCAAAAAATAAATAGAAACAAATGAATAAAAATTTGACAAAATTACTGTTTTTCTTTGCAAATATCTTCTGACCAGAATAGAAGATCTTACATAACTTTTGTTTTGGCCAATGGGGTTGGAAGCTGCCGAAAGCTCGGTAGTTATTGAGGGACTCAATCTAGACAACACTCGATAGCCTTAGGACAACCACTGGCCATACTTCGAGGATAAGCGGGACGTCCTGGGTACGTCCTAAACTGGGTTAATCCCGATTTAGGACCTCCTGTGGATATCCTTTTGGTGCAAATCGGGTTTGCCCATGGATGTCTTCAATTTGATAGCCCATGGTCGTCTATAGGAAGAAAAACGGAACAATTTGGGTTAAAATCGGGATAACCTACAGATGTTCACAATAGGATAGCCCGTGGTTGTCCATAGGAAGAAAAAGAGATCAATTTATATTAAAATCTGGACAACCACAGACATCCACACATAGTTGCATCTGGTTACCCATAGTATCTACACAGGATCAAAATTGATCTTGTCTAAAATCGTGATTACTATAGACAATTTAAAAATTGGGGTATACTCACCCTCCTTGCGTACTGGATAGATTACACAACCTGTAGTTTCAGGCTTACTAGGTGAGTATCGCAACATAAATAATTTGCACCTTGCAAGGAGAGCCATCTAACATGAATCATTGAAACTAGCGCTAAGAACGAGCTAGCCAATATCCCCATTTTGGCAGCTATTAGGACCATATTTTATAAGTAATGTCTTCCGTCAATAAAATGCATTCGTCACAATGAAAATATAATGCAAATATAAACTAAATAAAAAAATTCTCATTTGTACCTTAGGTGAATTAAATCAATTATCATGAATTTGGGACCTACATTAGCCCAACACGTTGACCTATGGATGGCCCTAGGGATAGCCTTTGGTTATCACAGTCATGTAGTTTATCCAATGGATATCCCTATTTTGGATGTTATTAGAACCAAAGGATAACCAGTAGACATCCCAATCCATTTATCGGATATACGGGATCATTTTAGGATATCCCGTGGCCATCCTGTGCTGTGTGGGTATAGCTAAGCCGGCATTCATAAACAAATCTCCTTATAGCGTGGAGTAAGAAGCTCTGTACTCTCTCAACGTGGATGCTGCCCAGACCACCAAATTCATCACAAAAGATCAGATGATAGACATTGACTTGTACTATAGTGACTCTTCTTCTCTTGGTCCAAGGATTTAACATATAAAAGGGAAAAAATGTCTAAAAACCAGTAAGGGGAAGATAAAAAAATAAATTAAATAACTACAATCTAAGCTAGGTAGAAATTGTAAGTTGCAAAGAAAAAACAAAATTTTAAGGTAGCGATATTACGTTAAAGAAAAGTTAATGGCCAAAATTTAGAAAAAAAATTACTCTGCAAAATTACTAGATAATGTTAATATACAAATAAACGATACTTTAGGTACGATAAAATTTTGACTACAAAAAAATTGAATATATTTGAAAATATAGATTTTCGTGGGAAAGAAAATTTAAACATGAAATTTATATGAAAATATGTAAGGAAAATATTAATCAAATATCAAAACAAGGTAAGTCTGTACTAAATATTAAGTATTATGTAATTAGCATAATTTTACGAGAAAAATAAGGAAAAATTAATGTATAACGTTTATAAGGCAAAAGTTAAATTAATTTAAGATAAACAAAAGATAATCTATTTTAAGAAAATGCCAAAAAGATAATAATTTATTTTAAATTAAGGCACGCCAAAAACGGACAAAAAGATAAAAAGTTACTGTAGCTAGAGAGCCGCGGGTTCTGAGACGCGATGAGAGCTATATGTCTTCCGCTTTCTGAGGTGAAAGTATATACCTCAAAGAGGCCAAATATAAAATATTTTTGAATTGGGCACGGCGCGTCCAAGAACAAGGTAAGATATTTTTTTATTTTTTTAGCGTTATAAAAATGACTTCCATTTGGATAACCTGTAGTAAAAATGATCAGTTATCGTCTGAAAAATCAGAAGAAATTCTGGTCACGGCGGATTTGCACAAAAAAAAATTGAAAATATTTTGTCAAAACAAAAAAAAATACGTTTTATATATGCTTACTTTTAAGTTCTTTTACTTTATTATGACCCTTATACAAACGAAATTGAGGTGGAAAACTATTTGGGCAAGGCGCAGTCACAGGCTTGGCCAAAGTAACCACTTGAAAAACTTGCGCGTGGCGGCTAAATTTAGAAATAGTTAAGTGTACTTGGAGTTCATTTTAAGCTTTGAAATTTTGTATGGGGCTTCTTTAGGGACCAATAAAACTAAATTCACAAGGGAAGAAGTTTTGGCCAACTTTACACCCGTTATCATCCCTTTGAATTATAGCTGTTTTTATAGTTATTTATTGAACTATATTATTTGACAATTTCTTTTTTTCCATATATAAGCGAACAAAGTTAGCCTGACTGTTAGTTAATAAGAAAAATAATTAATTGTTGTTCTTTACACGTGTAGAGTAGATAAATGAAGATAAATAAATGTAAACTTCGATGAGGTCAGGGGCGCATCGAAGGGGGGTAACGTATCCCCCCATCTTTGTCAGACTTGGCAAAAGTTGGAAATTTGAGACGTAAGTGGGCAATTTTTATTGAAAATAGCAAAAAGCAAAAGAAGGGTCTTATGCAAAATTTTATACTCTATCGAATGGCGCTAAGATCATTCCTGTAGCTCCTACCGTTTTTGAGAAAAAAAAATATATATAGGCAGATACAGGTAGCCCCTTTGAGGGGGGCAGGGGGAGCAGGCATGATTTCTCGAGGTGGGTCTGTTCGAAAATCTACTTATTTTGACTAGTTTTATTCATGGTTAAAAGGATTTGCTATTACTCAAAAGTGGAAGTATCAAACACCTAAGTCACTAAGCTATTCATAGTTTATGTAAAAAAGTAAATACAGAAAAAGTAAAACACAAAAAAAACAAAAACTTAGTTACCAATTAACTGTTTATCCATCTACATGTGCAACTTTTTATTCTAAAATGTACCATTTGACTTAGTTAAGAACAACCCTTATGTAAATTGAAAATGACTATTTTTCTTATTAACTAATAGTCAAGGCTAACTTTATTCACTTAAATATGGAAAAAAAGAAATTGTCAGATGATAAATAGTACACTAAATTACTATAAAAAGAGATATAATTGAAAGGGGTAGTAAGGGGCCAAAACTTCTTCCCTCGTGAATTTAGTGTTATTGATCTAAAGAAGCCCCATACAAAATTCCAAAGCTTAAAATGAACTCCAAGTACACTTAAGTATTTTTAAATTTAGCCGCACGCGCCAAGATTTTCAAGTGGTTACTTTGGCCAACCCTGTGAATGCGCCTTGCCCAAAAAGTCTTCCACCTCAATTTCGTTTGTATGGAGGTCATAATAAAGTAACAGAACTTAAAAGTAAGCATATATAAGACGTATTTTTTTGTTTTTAAATTTTTGATAAAAAATTTTTTTTGTGCAAATGCGCCGTGACCAAAATTTCTTCCGCTTTGTTAGACGATAACTGATCACTTTTGCTACAGATTATCTAAGTGGAAGACATATATATAGAACGCTAAAATTTTTAAAAATTGTCTTGGCTTCGTTCTTGGACGCGCCCTGCCCAAATTCAAAAATATTTTATATTTGGAGTCTTTCAGGTATGTACTTTCACCTCAAAAAGCGGAAGATATATAGCTTCTCATCGCGTTTCAGAACCCGGCTCTCTAGGTACTGGTAGATTGTTAAAAAATTATATTTTCTCAGATTTTACTCCAAGAAATCATAAAAACTCACCTGTGCATTTTTGTGACATTTAAATCACTAGATAATTATATTTTAAAACTTTGTATGGACAGATAGACATAGGTAATGATATTAGATAATAAGTATAGATATTTAAAAGATATATATTTTTATTTACCAGTAATTAACCGGAATAAGATAAAAAACCGACACTTACATTAATGATTAATTCAGGTAAGAAGAAGATAGCGATACATATAATCCATTAATGAAGCTACACAAAAGACAAGAAGAAAAGAACATGGTGCGTCAGTTCAGAAACTCCAAATTCTCTCTTGACGTACGTTCGGTGAGTGCTTTAAATCTCTATAGATTTAATCAAAAGATAATGAAATAGAAGAAAGCGAGACACTGACCTTACGTTTTCCAGAGGTGTCACAGCAGCAGACAGTCTGGACAGATTCGGCTTTGAGCTTGGTTCCAGCGTAGGTCAATCTATAATTGTTTAACACCTTCGTACATAAACAGAAATAAAAGATAATTTGCCAAGTGGGCCGATAATAATTATTTAATCACTGTAAAATAATCTAGGTACATAAAGATAACGCCAAATGGGCCGATAATAATAATTAATTAACCCCTACGTCAAATAATTATTAATACGAAAACAGGTAAACAAAACACACGGTTTAATAAGTTATTCTTAAAAATATGTCCACATACAAGCCTATAATATGCATTCAATTAAATTACCTACATAAAATAATTGAAAACTGAAAGGATTAAACAGATAAAAAATAAAATAAATGCACAAATCATACCTTCCCCAAGTTATCAAGAAAAGATGGATCAAAAACACAACCGCTCGTTACCAACGCTGAGTCAAATAATATGAAAGATTCTCGCCCCCGATCCTACCGTCAAATTATCAAAATTTCTCACAGTGGCACTTAGGGCCAGTTGTATGAACTAAGTTGAACCAAGTTGAGCTTGATCCAAGATCAAAATCCATGGTTACGATTATTGTAACAATCGTAACCTTGGCTTTTGATATTGGTTCAAACTGAACTTGGCTCAACTTAGTTCATACAACTGGCCCTTATTGTTTTAAGTATAATTACCTACCATATATTAAGTTAAAGGTTCGTGTACACTATAACCTATCATTTTATAACGTAAAACTCCACAAAATGTATAAACTGATCGCAAAACAGTACTAAATATTAATGAAAATAAAATGTTAAAGGAAGCTGTAACGTCATTTAGACAGAAATTCCGTTGCAACAGTCGTAGAAAAAATACATAATTTCTAAATAATACCCTTCTCTCAATTATAATATACCATTCACTGCGAAAAGCATAATAATTATCAATAACTGTTCTTGTGGGGAACTCAGAAATTTGATAATGAAGTAGATGTAGAGATATTTGTATTCTTTTTATAAATGATGATGGTATTTCGTTTAAGTAGGGCTGTATATTTCTTTCAGCTATCGGAAGTTAAGAAGAATAATTGATTATAAGCTCCTTACAATTCAGGCTTCATAATGAAACTTAATTTATTTTCTCATATCCAACGCTACAAAGAAAAGTATTGTATATTCAAATAGGCTATAGTACGTAATAATTGAAAAATCTAAAATGGAAAATAAGTACAGTAGAATTAAGAACCCTGCTTCTTATCGAGGTTTTTAATGGGACACTAGTGTGTAACAAAACTATGGAATAAATTAATTTTATCCACGACTGTCGTATAATCCTTGTAACAATTGACGAATAATGAATAATTCCAGCTTTACTTATAATGAACATAATTACAACACACCTTTGACCAATCGGGAACTAGCAATCAACAAAATTTTACAGTGAACTAACTTACAATGAACTAACTTTATTTTGGTATAGTGGTATTCTTATTAGATTATATGCTAATTAATGAACTGCTTTTGAACAATTAATATTATCCATAAACAAAGAGCGTGAGTTATAAGAATTCACTTGTGAGTTATTATAAATCACTAGGTACAGTGCTCCTCGATATTGAGAAAGCCTTCGACACCGTGTGGATACCGAGCTGACATTCGCGCGGGCGTCCCCCAGGGGTCGTGTCTGTCACCTAAATTGTACAACCTATACGTCTCTGACTTCCCGGAGTTCCCGAATTCAAATCTTGCCAAGTGCGCCGACGACACGGCCATGTACGTGCACTCACATAATGCACAATCGGCTAACATGCTGCTGAAGGCACACATGGCCCGTGCCATGGTGTATTACGACAGATGGAAAATTCAGATCAACGCCGAGAAGTCGGAATCAATTCTATTCACGCGCCGTTTCACCGAAAATCGAATTCTAACACCACTTTCGATCGGGGGTTGCCAAAGTCCAATTAAACGGTGCGTGAAGTATCTAGGGGTAAACTTGGACAAAAGACTGACGTTTAACATCCACGTGAACGAGACGATACGTAAGGTCTACTCCATAACCCCACTAGCGGACTACGTCCAAGAAAATTCACAAATGTTCTATCAGTTCAAACTGGACCGTAGTCCACTAACCCGCAACATTACTCGAATCAGACAGCATAATGCCATACTTTTCAATCTAAAACACCCCTTACCATATCAGGCGTTGCCTATTTTCCGGCAACTCCCCTAGCCACACTCCCCTCTACGATAACCTATATCTACCTCTACTCTCTACCTTTCGCCAACTTTACATCTTCAACCTTTCTCCTCCTTTTTCTATTTTTACGCATCTTTTGTTTCATCCTTTTTGTTCTTTTGTCCCTTTTTGTCCATCCAAATTCCCTTTAGACCAATAACATCTCATAAATCCCAACCTTTTTAAACCACATCGTTTTAATCTTCCTCGACGGCGGTCAGACCACGAGGTCGTCATCTGCTCGAACGGGTTTTTTCGTTCAGTTCTGTTTTCCCGTATCAGCAACCAAAATTTTTCACAGTGCGCTTGTCAACGAGTTTTAGCTTTTATTGTGCTACATCCATTAGTTTTAGGCTCATTTGAGCACATTTCCTTAATCTTAGTCCAGTTTTTAAATCCACCTGCGGTGGATAGGAGCTCTGGTCAACAAACCACTGCCTCTAAGCCAAACCGGACTCACCCCGCCCATCCACACGTTCACCACGACGCTACACGTCGTGACTGTCTGGCTGGCCACGGGGCGGGTTCCGACTAGGCACATTTCATGTTCCAAAATGTTGAATAAAATATTTTTGAATTGAATTGAATTGAGGTACAGTGCCACTCTCCTTTACCTTCATGCCTAGCCTATCCAATCGACGTAACGCGCGACGCAAAGGTTTCTCTGTCCAAGATACATTCTTTTCCGATACGGTGAAATAGAACGGTCCATTATTATTGAGGGGAGGAAGGTGATTTAACATGAATAGTTTCGACGTTTTCAAATCAAGTAAAGTAATAATTGTGCCAAAAATGATGAATTCGGTTAGTGAAGATGAACTATTATGTACACCGCCAGAATTAAGGCAAGTAGCTAATGACACAATACATAATTTATTACCCGAAAAATCGCAGAACAAATATAAAAGTGTATACAAAAATTAAATATTTATTGTTATAATCGTAGATAAAATGATTATAAACTTCCGTACTTGCGATACTATACACTTCCGTACTTGCGATAATGGTAATAACTCTTTTGATGAATTACAGTACTCGCCTGTGGCTCGTTCTGCACTTGCGTGAGTTATTATATTCATTACCGCTCGTTGAATAATATGCTATGATTACATGAAGAGTTTCGTAGGAAAATTAGTATAGTTTGCCATGATGAATAATCTAATAATATTATAATATAAAAATGTGGTATTTATTATTTTTCTTGAGATGCCCAAATTAAACTGATTTGTTGTTGATAAGCTCAAAAAGTTATATTATTTTTTTGTCACATTTTGAGTCAAGTACTTTGGTATACAAAGAGGAGGGCAACACTGCTAAATTTCAGGCATTTTCTTTGAACACAAGTGTATATTTCAAAATGAATTCCAAGAAATACACTGAATTCTACTGAAAATGCTCTTTAATATAAGAAATGTACTTCCCTCGCTTTCCTTCGGGAAGTAGTGTAATCATGAAAAAATAACTCACCGGGATTATTTAGGATTTTCATGTATCAGACTGTTTTTATGTCCTTCAATTTCGCCAGTCTATCCGTGCGACCGTGTCCGTCTGTCTATCTTTCTTTACACCTGTCTGGTTGTCTCTCGGCGCTACATTTTCGAAACCGTTTGTCACAGAAAAATAATATTTAGCATGTAGTTATAGTATTGCTAATATCAATTGAGTAGGCGACGTTGATCTTTAAGGCGGCGGTACTTTGACGACGGCACAAATCAAACATCGGCGCTTTGTCGGTCTTTTTTTATGATTCTCCAACTGACTTTAGCAAATGTTTAACTCATCTGACAAAGAAACCCGCTGTGCGTGAAAAATATATAGGATGGTCACTCTACAAATACAATTAATTAAGATAGGATGAGAGAAATAATATTAGAAATGTCGTTGTCACTATTGCGAGGAAGAGGAAGAAAAATTAATAAATAAATACATCTACACAGATCTTCTCCATAAGCAGTGCCGGCGCCAGGGTATTTGGCACCTGAAGCAAATATTTGCTTGCCGCCCTAAGAAAAAACATTTACAAGTTACTCTTAGGACAAATTTATTTATAAAAACTTATAAAAAATAAAACAAACATTCCAATAGACAAAACTAAATTAAAAAATATTTTAGCAAAAAAAAAACAACAAGAAACATTCTATAAAAAATAAAACAGATAGATATTCCAATAAAAAAATATGTAACGCTCCACAATGAAACATCCCTTCGGGGTCAAAAAATGTTTTTTTGCGATTTTTGTGAAATTTTGAAATTCTGAAATTTATAAAAAGGTAATAATCAAGTCTTAAAATGCCGCCCTCAAAAAAATGTCGCCTGAAACATCTGCTTCACTGTTTCATCCCTTCCGTCGGCCCTGACCATAAGATACCGCGTTATTTCTTATTATTGGTTATATACTAAATTTTTACTGAATATATCCTGATTCTGCACAATTTTGCTGCAGATATTATCTTACCGCACTTTCTATATATAGATAGAAAACCTGCTGGATAAAAAGACATAGCACACGCAGTATCTGTACAGTTTCTCTGTAAATCATAATTTAAAGAAATGTTGGTTATTATGTTCTCCCTTGGAGTGGCCGATCTGAAGCAAAACGTCTCTTACTAAATGTATACCAAGATGTAAGAAGAGGATGTTTTTTCTTACATAGATTAATATTTTAAGCTGTAGTGTTAACTGTTAATATAGTAGTCACTTAGTGTCAAAAGTACCCGAATTTCGGACTAATTCTTTAGCGGCTTGGAATTTTTTTTGCGGATTCTTAAACTTTAGGGTCTCAACTTCAAATAATAAAAAGCTTTTAACCCTAAGAGGTAAAAACCATCAATAAAATCAAGAAATCAATAATTAACGAAGTACTGAGAATAAATTAATGAAACTTATATTAATTATGTTTTTGGGGTCGCTAAAAATTTTATGTTGCTCCCTCAATATGGCCGATATAAAAGGGGTAAAATGGATGAATTAATTATTTTTTGTTTATTTTGAGAAATTATGACTTTCTTTGCAAATTGTTACATTTTGAGATATAAAACCCTACCTCTAAATTTGAAAAGTAAGTACAAAGCAAGAATTTATTAATGAAACTAATATTATTTATGATTTTGAGGTTGCTGATTACGAATTTGGATAAGGTTTTTGTGTTAAGATGTAGCAAATTAATAAAACAATAATTTATATTTTTCAATTTTATTAACTACTAGCTGATGCCCGCGACTTCGTCCGCATGGAATTTCGTTCGGGTGCAACTTCGTCTGCGTAGAATTAAGAACATTGAGATACTAACCAACTGCACATTAATTACATTTAAGGAAGCCGTCTTCCCATCGAAATAAATAATTATTTTAATCGACAATAGAGACATAGGTGAGTATGTGCCAAATTTCATGCTTAAAAACATCCCTCTCCCTGTTCACCCGTTCGGGGGGGGGGGTCTCTTTTTGAAACGTCGAATACGTTTCTTCTTATTTCCTCAGAAGATCCCGTCACTGCAATATCACGTTTCTGACTTGATACGGATACCTCAGCTCATGTGGAGTAATTGTCGTCCTCACTGTTGTGGGACATAATTAAAAATTCATTCCAATTGTCTAACACAAAGCTGACTATTTGTTTACGAACCTCCAGCGCTCTTTCTTGTGAGCCGTACATTAAGAATGAAAGGGAACGGAATAAACGGGCTCCGTCACCTACAATTAAGACAACAGTATGTTGTACAACTTCTCCATTAATACTTAGATTTTCTTTAGCCATTTCGTTTAAAAAAGTAAAAATTCACAGATTTGCCAATCCTTGCAACCATTTTAGACATTGGAAATTATAACACCATATATGAAACATAATAATAATATTTTATTCTGACGTGTCAAAATGACTTAATTATAGATATCATTTTCAGTGTCAAAATGATATACTTTATCGGACTGACGGCCATTTGCACCGTATGTGTTTAAACCATCTTCCACCCCCGTTTTGGCCCCCTTCAAAAAGCGAAAATCGAAATTTTGTCTTACACGTATCTAATAGATTTCAGCAAAAAATATTTCTGCCCAATTTCACGCATCTAGATGTAACCGTTTCCGAAAAAGCCTAAAATTTCAACCCCCTTTTTTACCCTCTTTGAGGTCGAATTTCGAAAAATCCCTTCTTAGTGGATGCCTACGTCATTCGAGGAACTTCTATGCAAAATTTGAAGTTTCTAGACTCAGCGGTTTGAGCTGTGCGTTGATAGATGAGTCAGTCAGTCAGTGTATTCTTTTATATATTATATAGAGATATAGAAAGGACAATGTTAAAAATAGGCGATTTTTGACCACTCCGGGCAACGAATGTCGACATCAAAATTCGATTCTGTATGGTTCATAGAAACAGAAAATGCATATTAGACATCCTAATTTTCCGGGGAAAATTAGTATACTACCTTCAAAGTATAAAATCCACCCTCAGACCAGCAGTGGTAATGTAATACAAAAATCCAACAAAGGTGCCATTTTAGTGACGACTTTTATATATTTATGTGTAAAATTACAACAATAGGCATCTACAAGTACTTGAAATTACTTGTAGACCATGTACTACCCCCAACTATCCCAACTAAAAGGTGTCAAGCAAAAGAGACGTGAACCAAAGATTGGCGATTTTTAGGCACTGATGGGAAAAAACTTTAGACCCATAACAGCAATTGCATATTGTTTATACATATAAGTAGTGCACACTAGAAACTCCCATTAAGGGAGAACATTGTTAAACTACCCGTAAAGTACAAAAACTACCCCAAAACTTGCAACGGAAACGTAAGAATTATAAATAACCAGGAAAAGTACTTCATTATGTTTGTATGTAAAATAGCAACAATAGGTGACTACAAAGATTCAAAATTGTTTATGCATAATGTTTTATCCAAACTATCCCATCTAGAGGGTGGCAAGCAAGAGAGATGAGTAGGCGATTTTTGGAAACGTTGAGGTATGAATGCATCTCCAAAATTGCGATTGCAAACTGCAGGAAGAATTGATAAACTACCCTGAAAGTACAAAACTTCATGAAAGTCAAGTCTTCTTTTTTTTGCGAGTGATTTATTACAAATGTTACAGTTCATTTTAATCATTTCAAATTATCAAATCAAAGAATATGAAAAAAGAATTTTTTGAGAAATGTTCTGTAAAAATATAGATAATATTTATGACTACATAATATACAAGATATTCCGGAGATTTGTAAAAGATTTTGCAAAAATTAGATTTCGTCTTGAACTATCGAATTCAGACAATTATAATTATAATATAGGTAAAAGAGAGATATGTTATAGGATGAGTAGATTATAAAGATGCAGCATGTAAAATATTATTCTCCGTGTATTTATTTTCGTTGATACTTCAAATCTCTTATATTTTGCAGTGCTGCTGCACTGGTCTTTAAATTAAAATTAATACTTTTTAAAATATATTTTATCAGGAACTTGACAAACATAGATGGCATTAAATAAAAAAGTGCTTCATAGGGAGTATTTTTTTTTACTATCCTACAGATATTAGGATTCTTAAAAAGGGCTCAAAATGATCACTGTAATGTGAAAATAATGATAATATATGTATACTCCAATGATGATATATTTATTCACTCTCTTAAAAAACAAATTAATAACGGAAGTTTCTAGTGTGCACTACGTATACAGTGCGTGTAATTGCGGATTAGGCATGTACATCCACGTAGCGCGAGAGATATGACAACCCAGCAACAGCAAAGCTTGTCGGCACTCGACTACTGAAGTAGCCCAGCTCCTGTTATTTCATTTTAGTCAACTGGCACACGCGATGTTGGAATTCTTACTTCCCATGTCCAACTGGTCATTACACGTACGGTATGTATAAACAATATATAATCGCTATTATGGGTCTAAAGTCGTTTCCCATCAGTGCCAAAAAATCGCCAATCTTTGCTACACGTCTCTTTTGCTTGACACCCTCTAGCTGGGACATTTGGGGGTAGTACATGGTCTACAAGTAATTTCAAGTACTTGTAGATGCCTGTTGTTGTAATTTTACACATAAATATAATATATAAGTCGTCACTACAATGGCACCTTTGTTTGATTTTTGTATTACATTACCAATGCTGGTCTAAGGGTGGATTTTATACTTTGAAGGTAGTATACTAATTTTCCCCGGAGAATTAGGGTGTCTAATATGCATTTTCTGTTTCTATGAACCATACAGAATCGAATTTTGATGTCGACATTCGTTGCCCGGAGGGGTCAAAAATTTCCTATTTTTAACATTGTCCGGTAACCTAAATTTAATATAATTATTCATCTTCATCAATGTTTGAGTTATTTTCATCTATATATATATATATATATATATATTTACACAAGTACATACATGCGTGCGTTGTCCAACGACTTAAGAAATGTACGTGAATATCAAAAAAGTATAAAAATTATGATTATTCCTTTATAATTGAAAATATTGTGAGATTTTACCGCTAAACGAGCAATATCGTAATTTAGTAAAGCGAGACGCTCTACTTATTTCAGTCATACCTCCTTTGTAATTTACGCCAAAAATCATCCAAAAAAGCGTTTTATAGATCTCTTAATCCTCTTTAAGGTCATGTAAGTCAAAATAGTAGAGAGGTTGTCAGTTTTTCTATATGCGCACAGAAGACAGGAACTATAGTTCCTGTCTTCTGTGATATGCGTCAATTAAAAAAAAAAAAGAAAACGTTCAGAGTTATCTTCAAACACTTATATCTACTAAGCTATTATCTATATCAAAAAAATGAAAAAAGCAACGTTTTCCTTGGTTTATTGCCATAATTTTTTGTCTCCAGTAACATTTAGCTAAGATGCTTTCCTGCTAAGTTATGCTCTGACAACAAATCTAGAGACGCTTGGAAATTAATAAACTATGACCGTAACAATATTTATTCATCGAAGACCCAAATAGATCCTGCTTTGACAGAGGATGATTTCAATAAATATTTTAGCACAGTAAGAGAAGATATTCTTAAAGCACCTTCAAAGAGTGATATAAGCGTAAATGATATGTTAAGAGAAATTCCTGTCGTTGCTGATTCCTTTTTTCTCAAACCAGTTACCACACATGACGTACTTGATGCAGTAAATGCTCTAAAAAAATCTCCATGTACTGATGCCTATGATTTAAATATTAAGATAATTATAAACACCATTGATATAATTTTAGGCCCCCTTACAGCTTTAATAAATAGATGCTTCAGCGAAGGAGTTTTCCCAGATGCATTTAAAATAACAAAAGTGCTTCCACTTTATAGAAAGGATGACATGAAGTTTTTAGACAAGTACCGTCCAATCTCGATTATTCCCATTTTTGGGAAGCTAATTGAAATTCTTTTAAAATGGGCTCTGTCCGCGCATCTTGAGCATAATTCTGTAATCTCAGCAAATCAATTTGGTTTCGGTCCCAAGTTATCGACAACGCAAGCAGTACGGAGAGTGGTGGATGACATAGTTCGTGGCTTTGAGGAGGGAAAGCCACAGGAATCGCCTCTAAAGCTTTTGACTGTGTTCCTCACGATCTGCTACTTGAGAAATTAATACGTTATGGTATAAGAGGTTTGCCCCTATCTCTTTTCACGTCCTATTTAACAAATAGGAAGCTATTTGTCAGTGTTAATAATGTTAACTCAGATTTAAGTGATGTTAAACACGACGTGCCTCAAGGATCTGTACTGGGGCCTATCCTACTCATATTATTTATCAACGATATTTGTCAATTTCTTCAGCCTTATAATTGTGTTCTCTTCGCAGACGATACCAACATTGATTGCTTTAAATAAGGATTGTACTTCTCTTAGTAATAACTTACAGCAAATTGAGGAAATTGCTGACAAATGGTTTACTACAAATAAACTAAAATTAAACAGTAATAAATCACAGAAACTTGTTGTATCGTCTAATCACAGCATCACACATGGAAAAAACGTTAAGCTGTTAGGCGTTACCATAGATGATAAACTGAATTGGTGTAGTCATGTTGACGTTCTAGGCAAATCACTTTCGAGTATAATTTTTTTATTACGCCAGTTGAGGTTAGTATTGGGTGTTAACACACTACTTTCAACATATTTTGCACTATTTCAATTTGGCATAATGCCTTTATCATCTTTATATATATATTTTTCCCTTATCGAAATACATAAAAACATTAGTAGTTTTGATACTCCTTCTGATATCCACAGTTACAGAACAAGATCTGCAGATTTACTAAGGAACCCTCGTTTTAGGCTAAAAAAATCAGAAAACAATTCACTAAACCTTAATCTGTATAAGTTAAATTACTAAATTTAAACCCCTTTAAAAACGCTGTTAAAAGAATTATACTGAATCACTGTTTTTATTCAGTTGATGATTATTTAAAGTCATCACTTTAATAAATATTAATTTATAAGTATCTACAGTCAAGCATTTTATATTGATGTGGAGGAGACTTAGTCTTACAGACTTTTATTATTATTATTTACTACTTATTACTTTTCTCTTACTTATTACTATCTGATAATCAATGCACTGTAAGATAGCTTTCGTTTTATACCGTACTGATTACAAAATCTGTGATATTTACCATTTTTTTTCTTTTTTTTGTTATTATTGTTTTTGTCTAGTTGACTTGCTACAAATGTACAAACATGTATATAATGTGGTTAAATAAACGCTGTCTATCTATCTATCTATCTATCTATCTATTTAGCATTAAAGCCAAGAAAATTAATTTTTTCAAAAATTCTCAAAATACATTAACTGTAAAATCTTTTAGATAATGTATCCAATACGGTAAAAAAATTGAGCGTACACATAATTGCTATCATTAACGAAAAACACGATTTGGAATTTTTTTTTCAATTTGAACTTTACTGGAACCAAGGAAACGTTTTGTGTAAAAAAAATTAAAATGTTGAATATATTCCTTGTATCATTTTTGATTTTGCAGACATCAAAATTTGCTAAAAGAAAATTTTAAGCTACTGTATTAAGCTTTAATTTGGTTCAAGGTACATGTTAAAAGGTTTTTTAAACCACAGTTATGACTGTTTGAAGAGCGTGATCTTTTCAGGGCTACGTTCAAATGCACATAACATTAACTATATGTCGGCAACGATGAGCCTAAACAAATCTCTATTTCATGGATTGTTTTTGTTATTTCATAAGCTAACATTTTTGTTATGACAAACTTTTTCGAAAATGTGATCCTTTGAGTAATTTGCTTAAAACCTTTGAAAAATCAGTGGTTTCTGCTTAAAAATCAACATTTTCAACCCCGTGACTAGGCGGGTAATAAAGCAAAAATTACGTTATAGGGTTTTTCCTGGGGTAGAATTGACGATCTACACGTTCTTTTTCGAAACCCTCGAGTTGGGGTGAAACTCACCAACTTAGAAGAATTCTTATTCCCTTTTAATACTTCATATTTGATTCAGTTTGAATCAAACTATCTAAAAATGTTATAAATATTATTTTCTTTTCTTGCTCATCTTGACACTTGTTACGATACGGTTATATCGTAAATCTTTTTATTTTCATCACTAAAGACGTGTTGTTTCCTCATTCTAAAAATGTTAAAGTTCTCTTCTAGAAGTATGTCGTAGATTATACGACGCCTCCCGCCGTCCTGTTATCCTGAGTGCTTTTGAGATATATTAAGTTGGAAAACTTTCCACTTTGCTTGGACGTACCAAAAGTGTACCAGTTTCTTGCTATCATTTCTTAATTATATTGCTCGCTACTATTTAAAATTCTCTATGGTTGGTGACATGTTGAAATTACCATATAAATTCAAAAAACGTTGAAGAAAAGATGAGGTTATTCCACGATGCATTTAAATAAATGCATAATATTTCCTCAAAAATTTTTAATTTCAGTTTGTTTCTAGCCATATATTCAGTTAATGTTATTTAAAATACAATACAATTTCTGGCAATAAACTTTTAATAGAGCATAAAGTGGTGAGGCAGTGATTCAAATAATACACAGGGTGTGGATTATTTGAATTGATTTGTAGATTGGTACAGAACAAAGTACCTATAATTTAATGGACTGACTCAGATGACAGCCAAACACAAAATAAACCGCATGTCTATCAAATGTATCCTTACAATTGATCCAAATTTAAATTTACGGTCGTTGTAGTCAAGACACTACGAACGTAATGGTGTCTGAATAATTTCGTTGCAAAGTAATATGTATTCTCCGAATTCTAATTAAAATTACCCAGTTGGCCTTAAAGATCAGCCAAAGGTAAATATAAGATGTACCTACTGCTTTGAGTATAGTGTACTTTTTATTTTATAAATACTTTTAGTACAGTAAGTGAAGCATTAAAAATGGTAAAATTACTGGCCCGAAAACGATGAAAGGAATTTCCTTAATTTTTTCTTGCAATATGCTTTATAAAATACGTACATCAAAATCTGTATTGTCGCATTACCTGCTTTTTATTTTTAAGGGTGTAAATCACCAATCCCTAATAACTGAAAAATCTCTTCTAATTTTATGAGTAAATTATCGAAAATCCATAAAATTATGTTTTTGAGGTAGCTGTGAGATCAGAATTCATAGACGAAAATATTCGGGTTGAAAACACCCTTAAATACTGAAAAATTAATGTCTTCTAATTTTACGAATAAAAATCACTAAAATCCATATACTTGTTTTTGAGGTCGCTGAATATGACTATGATGAATAATATTTTTTATCTGCGCTCTAAAACATACTAAAGTGCAATGCACCCGCTTTTTCTGCGTATAAACTGAAAAGTTTCAACAGCATTTCAAACTGTCATATATCTGGAACAGTTTGTCGTAGGAAAAAAAATAAAAAGCGAACGGTTCGTTTCTTTATAAGCTTCATTTTTGTGCTCTTACCATTTTTTATGAAAAATACTTTCTGAGCAATTTCCAAAAATCCGATTTTTTTCAAAAAATTTTTATCTATTCTATTTTTTTTTATCTATCTCTTTATTTATATTTTTATTTTTATCATTGAAAATGAAACAGAATGAAAAATAATTCTTTTAAAAATTCTAAAAAATTTGAGCATGTTAGTAATAATATGCGTTAACAATATCTAGACGGATTTAAAAAAAAACCGCTGCCCAAGGAATCACTACTTCCACATCCAATTCTCTATCCAAGTCACTCACAACGAAAAAACTTTGTATGTGGAAATAATTGTTTATGGAACTTTAATAATATAGTATTTGAAATCCTCTACCCCAAAAATCCATAAAACGATACTCCACATCGGTAGGGGGGTGGTAGTGGGGGTGGATGAAGTAAAAAAATATTTTGAGGTTTCTGGTTTGTTGAGAATTAAATGTAATTATCGAAGAATTTGCGCCTAGTAATTATCAATCGTAGGTTCGACGAAATTTTATTGCGTATTATTAGTTGCCTATCATTTTGTGTCAGTTAAGATTGCCCCCACCACTAGATACTTAGATAGAAGAATATAGAAACACTCGCGTGCTAGCAGTCATCGAGAACAGACGACGCGCGTTCTAGAAGTCAATCGACGCGCGTTCTAGCAGTCAATCAAAATAGACGACTCGCGTTCTAGCAGTCAATTAGAAATAGAAGACTCGTTGTGGAAGTCAATATTTTAAACCGTTGTGTGTGCGTGATCATATGTAACATTTAGAAGTTAGAAAACCCCAGGAAGATTGCTCCACTGGAACAGCACAGAGGCCTCTGAACAAGACATTCATCACAACCCCGGAGCAGGAGGATACAGAAACAGTACACGTGGTAAGCTCGCTTAACTGACCTAACGTTCATTTTATAGTTACTTTATTTACCTATTAATCCCAAATCAACTACATAAAGGAAAAATACAGTCTGCTTAGCTCTAATGAGCTTTTTGTTATATTAATAACGACCATTTTTTGGTGCCTTCGACCCTGATTGATAATTAATAGGTGAATATATTAGTGTGAAATTTTAGATTAGCGTTCTCCATTTCACGTTTTTTGTTAGATGGTCGGTTAGCATTCAAACTGTTAGCCAATGACAGAGTAGCTGCCAGAGCTCTCTAAATAGGAACTACTTTTCGTTGTACGGCGCAGACGCAACGTACGCTTGCCACGCCGTTCGAAGTAACAGCTGATTTAGATTTACACGCAAGGAGAAGACATTGCATTAATTTCGTTCTGTTTACCACAATTTAAAATATAGTTTGAAAACTGATTATTTAGCATTGGGTTAAATAATTCAGAAGTAGATAATTTTAACTTATAATACTGCTGGTTAACATTCAAGCAAATATAGTTATAGTGTTATAGTGCGATTTTTAATCCATTCTGTTTGTTTGTTTACATTAGCAGTTAGTAGATTCCGCGAAGTTAAAATTTCCCCATCATTTACTTGTTTAGATGGTGAATCCAGTGGTAAACTGAACTGTTTTAGATATTGTTATTTCAGCTAATAGTCGTGGAATGCAATGTTAATATCCCACTGTTGAGGGGTTAAATTAGTCATTTATAGCTAGTCAGAGGTACGGTTTTTGTAGTATAAATTTATTCTGAAATATTTCAGTGATTTATAACCTCGTAACCGTGGATAGAGATCATTTTCCTTTTGTTCATACATAGTGTAGTTTGTAGCGTCAAGGGTTGCCTTTGAGGTGTTCTCTCATATGGGAGCACTTTTAGACTTTTAGATTACCTTTTTTAGTTCTTTTCGTAACTCAAGTTTAGAGATTAGTGTAGATACTTTGGGAATCGCTTAGAGGGTTGTGTTATAGTGGTAGTAAAACACAGTTTAGTCAATCATAGAAAATAGTTACGAAATTATAGTTCAATTTCATTGTAGAAAATGTCAGCCGCAGACAAATTGAAAAAATACAGGGCGTTTCAGACATCTGAAATAAATAGATTGCAAGAAATTCATGAGATTTGCGAAAGGGCTTTAGCGGATAAAAAATATCATACTGCCTTTAAGTCGAGATTTGCACAATTGGAAGCGATTAAAGGGGAATTTGATAGAAATTATTCGGGTATTTTAAACCTATTAGCGCTTGATAAAGATGCAGATTTAGATGCTGAATATGCAATATTACGTAGTTTTGAAAAACAATATTATGCTATACAGACGGCACATACAGATCTTTTTGAAAAGGATGATAATAGGAGGATGTCGCTGTTGCATAATACTACTTCGGTTGTGCCTAGTCACATTAACCTTCCGAAAATAGAGTTGGCGAAATTTTCTGGAGACATTAAAGCTTTTCCCTCTTTTATTCAGCTTTATGATGCCTTAATTCACACAAATGAGAGTTTGTCAGACATTGAAAAGTTTAACTATTTACTGTCTTCGTTAAAAGGGCCGCCTCTTAGTATGGCTCAATACTTGCCGATGTTAGCGGGCAATTATAAGGTTGTATATGATAACCTGGTGAAAAGATATTCAAATAAGCGTTTATTAGCTAATGCTTATTTTTCTGAGTTAGAAAATGCTCCAAAAATTTCGTCAGATAGTGTAGTCGAACTTCGTAAACTTTTAGATAGTTATCAAGAAAACTTAGCAGCTCTTCGTAATTTAGAATTTCCAGTTGACCACTGGGATTTTATTCTTAGCCACATGCTCATGAAACGTCTTGATGGTGCGATACTTACGCGGTTTGAATTGCACCATGGTAGTACGACCACTATACCCACTTATGCGAAATTAGTAAAGTTCTTAGAAAACCATTGTGTCACATTAGAACAAATGGATCAATCTTCCTCTAGATTAAAAAATAAAAAGATAGATATTAGTAGATCACCACACTCTAGTAAGCCACAGCATAGGTCTGCCTTCTGTGCTACGGCCTCGAAGCCTGCTCACAGCCTAGATTGTTGTTTATGTAAATCATCCCACGTAGTTAGCAAATGTCCACAGTTTATAGAAAAAAATCCTCAAGAACGTTATCAATTAGTAAGACAGTTCCGATTATGTTTGAATTGTTTGAGCGCTGCACATAGCATCAAACAATGTAGCTCAAATTTTAGATGTCGAACTTGTCATAGTAAACATCATAGCATGTTGCATTTTAGTAGAAAGACTGAGCCACAGGCTCCTAGTACACCAGTACTAGAGTCGGTTAGTCATTCCCGCGCGGAGGAGTTGAACCCCGCCGGTAGCGCAGGTCCTAGCACCTCTTTTAGTTCCTTGTCGGGTTTCGTGCGTAATAAAAATGGAATTTTATTATCCACAGCTCTTATAGAAGTTAGAAATAGTAGGGGGATTTTTGAAAAATGTCGGGCATTATTAGATAGTGGAGCGCAACTTAGTTTTATTTCGCAAAAATGTGCTCATAGATTAGGAATTCGTCAGTTTGACACGTCAATGTCAGTTCAAGGGTTATGTCAGACACCACTAGTGTCTCAAGCCTCCGGGGTAGACATTACTTTGCGACCGGTTGGTAAACCTACTCCGACATTCGACCTTAGTGCTATAGTTTTGCCAAAAATCTGTTCAGATTTGCCTTCAGCGCATTTAGATATAGAAGCGTGGCCGCATCTGTGCAACGTCACTTTGGCGGACCCCAAATTTAATTGTCCAGGCCCTATTGACCTCCTTTTAGGCGCGGATATTTTCCCATTACTTTTAACTAGTGGGAGGATTCTAGGCGCAGAAAATACCCCTATAGCTATCAATACGGTGTTTGGATATATTTTAATGGGGAATACACAGCAACCTACTCCAATAGTAAATTCTTTCTTTTGTTCAGTAGATAGTAGTTCACTAGAAAATTTAGTTACAAAATTTTGGCAACTGGAAAATGTCCCAGAACATTCCAGGCTTTCTCCAGATGACGTCATCTGTGAAAAGTATTTTTTAGATAGTCATTGTAGAACCGATCGTGGAAGGTTCGTAGTTTCTCTCCCTTTCAGGGATAATAGTGTGTTTTTTCCGAACACAAAGCAGCTAGCTATTAATAGATTTCTTTCTTTAGAACGACGATTAGTAAAAAATCCGTCGTTGCATTTAGAGTATTCGAATTTTCTTAGGGAATATTTAGAATTAGGTCACATGGAACGAGTTTCTGACGAAACCGTCTCAGACAACGCATTTTATATTCCACACCATTGTGTACTCAGACCAGAGAGCACCACGACAAAGTTGCGAGTAGTATTCGATGCGTCGATGAAGGCCTCCAATGGCATTTCATTAAACGATAGTTTGCTTGCTGGTCCGAAATTGCAGAGAGATATAGTCACAATTTTATTGAATTTTAGATTACATAACTTTGTTTTCACCGCTGACATTAAACAAATGTACAGGCAAATATTAGTTAATCCTAATCAAGTAGATTATCAGCGTATAGTTTGGCGATTTTCACCTAGGGAGGAAATACAAATTTTTAGATTATTAACGGTTACGTATGGGGTAAATTGTGCACCCTATTTAGCAATTCGAGTGTTGCAACAATTGGCGGAGGACGGTGCTAGTAGATTTCCGTTAGCTGCCGCCGCATTAAAGGTAGACACATACATGGATGACATAGTTACGGGCAGTGATACTCTCGAGGAAGCTACTCTCTTGCAAAACCAGCTGATTGGTTTATTAAAAGAGGGTGGTTTCGAACTGCGCAAGTGGGCGAGCAACGATGCGTCCTTGCTTTCCACTTTACCTTCTTCTCATTCAATGCATAGTTCGTTATCATTTGACAAGGAAGAAAGTTTAAAGATATTAGGGTTAAAATGGTATCCTGCCAACGATGTGTTCTCATTTAATGTGCAAACACTTGACAAATCTTGGACCAAACGTAGCATCCTTTCAGAATTAGCTAGAGTTTTTGACCCTTTAGGAATCTTAACGCCTGTCACATTTTTTACAAAACATTTAATACAGCGCCTATGGTGTTTAGGTTTGGGATGGGACGACACTCCACCTCCGGATATTTTGCGAGCTTGGCAACAGTATCGTGCAGAGCTGTCACGGCTTTCGGACATACATTTAGCTAGACGTATAGTAGTGGGTAATTTACGCTGCGAACTTCACGGGTTCTGCGATGCTAGCGAGAAAGGCTATGCCGCAGTAAGTTACATTAGGGCCCTAGATTCGGATGGTAACGTATCCTTGTCGTTCTTATGTGCCAAGTCTCGGGTCGCTCCACTCAAACGCATTTGTATTCCTAAGCTGGAGTTGTGCGCCGCTGTATTATTAGCCGATTTATTATCGTTCTGTCTCTCTGTATATAGCAGTAAAATTCAATTTCATAGAGTTTGTGCTTGGTCGGATTCCATGGTAGCGATTTCTTGGATAAAATCGTCTCCACATAGGTGGCAGACATTCGTTAGTAATCGTGTAGCACATATCCAAGAAAAACTGTCTCCGACAGCGTGGTATCACGTTTCTTCTTTAGAAAATCCCGCCGATTGCGCATCCCGGGGGTTATTCCCCTCGGAATTAGTCCACCATTCCCTATGGTGGGGGGGACCCGATTTTTTGTACCGTCGCGACGAATTATGGTTAGAAAAAGAGAGTAATGTGTCTGTTCCTTCCGAAGCCTTGGAGGAAGAACGAAAAATTACTCTAACTACTTTAGTCGATTCAAACATTTTAGATGAACTTTTAGAAAAACATAGTAGTTTAGAAACGATAAAACGAGTAGTAGCATACATGGTGCGTTTTATTCGTAATCTTAGAAATCCTAGTCAACGCCACTTAGACAATTTTTTATCTCTTTTAGAAATGCGAAATTCCATTTTCGTTTTAGTTAGTCACGTACAACGCTCACATTTTAGTCAAGATATAGTAAGGTTGAAAAAGCGACTATCGCCGTCAAAGCCTTTGAGAAGATTGAACGTATTTTTAGATGAACAGAACATTTTACGTGTAGGCGGTCGGCTTTATCATTCTCAGTTGGGGTTTGATAAAAAGCACCCTATACTCTTGCCGCGTTCCTGTCGGTTAACGCAGCTTCTTATAGAGAATGTTCATATCAAGTACCTACATGCAGGGCCACGGACAGTACAGTCGATTCTAGCTCAACAATTTTGGATATTGTCACCAAAACGGGCCATTCGTAGCGTCTTGACGAAGTGTGTAAGGTGTTGGCGTACGAACCCTACACCTCTCCAACCCCTTATGGGAAATTTACCTGCAGTTCGAGTGTCACAATTGAAACCATTTCTTCACGTAGGCGTGGACTACGCTGGTCCACTAATGATTACTGTGGGTAGGGTTCGGGGAGCTGTGGTTAGGAAGGCGTATTTGTGCTTAATTGTTTGTATGGCCACCAAGGCTGTGCACTTAGAATTAGTCTCGGACATGACCGCCGAGGCTTTTTTAGCTGGATTACGGAGATTCGTCGCAAGACGAGGTAGATGTAGTAAAATTTATAGTGATTGCGGATCAAACTTTGTGAAGGCTCACAAAGAACTTAGTAGTTACATGAAACTGGCCGCGGGCCAAGTAGCGATAGATTGGCATTTTAACGCGCCCTCGTCGCCCCATATGGGCGGCTTATGGGAGAGTGGTGTTCGTTCAGTAAAAACACATTTAAAGAGGGTCATAGGGGAACAAATCTTAACATATGAAGAACTCTATACGGTTCTTGTACAAATAGAGGCCATCCTCAATTCGCGACCCTTGACTGCGCTTAGTTCGGATCCAAATGACTTGTCTGCCCTGACACCAGGTCATTTCCTTACTTTAGAGCCATTGACGGCTGTTCCGGATGCAGACGTTACCGGTATTTCGTTGTCACGACTGAGTCGCTGGCAACTATTACAAAGAATGCACCAGAGTTTTTGGGTGAGGTGGCATTCCGAATATTTGCATACTTTGCAACAAAGGGGAAAGTGGTTAGACCCGGGGAAAGCTATTTTACCTGGTGTTTTAGTGTTGATAAAGGTAGAAAATTTACCCCCTTTACAATGGCAGTTAGGCCGCGTAACAGAAACTCATCCAGGAGCTGATGGTATAGTCCGGGTGGTAAGCGTACGAACGAGCACTGGCATATTCAAGCGACCAGTTGTCAAACTGTGTCCGCTGCCTGTCGATTGACAGCGTTTTAGTTAGTAATTTAGTTTTTCTCGTTTATTTTTAGTTTTTTTTGTTAGTTTAGATTTGGTAAAATAACTCGTATTTTGGTGAGGGGAATGTTGAGAATTAAATGTAATTATCGAAGAATTTGCGCCTAGTAATTA
This sequence comes from Rutpela maculata, assembly GCA_936432065.2. NCBI lineage: Eukaryota > Metazoa > Arthropoda > Insecta > Coleoptera > Cerambycidae > Rutpela > Rutpela maculata. Next base: position 142,761,595 of record OW386288.2, read on the forward strand.
TCAATCGTAGGTTCGACGAAATTTTATTGCGTATTATTAGTTGCCTATCATTTTGTGTCAGTTAAGATTGCCCCCACCACTAGATACTTAGATAGAAGAATATAGAAACACTCGCGTGCTAGCAGTCATCGAGAACAGACGACGCGCGTTCTAGAAGTCAATCGACGCGCGTTCTAGCAGTCAATCAAAATAGACGACTCGCGTTCTAGCAGTCAATTAGAAATAGAAGACTCGTTGTGGAAGTCAATATTTTAAACCGTTGTGTGTGCGTGATCATATGTAACATTTAGAAGTTAGAAAACCCCAGGAAGATTGCTCCACTGGAACAGCACAGAGGCCTCTGAACAAGACATTCATCACAACCCCGGAGCAGGAGGATACAGAAACAGTACACGTGGTAAGCTCGCTTAACTGACCTAACGTTCATTTTATAGTTACTTTATTTACCTATTAATCCCAAATCAACTACATAAAGGAAAAATACAGTCTGCTTAGCTCTAATGAGCTTTTTGTTATATTAATAACGACCATGGTTCTTGTACATACACTAAATCATAAGTTTTTTCATCCCCTTTAATAAGGGGGTGGGGGTTGGTAATGGGGGGTGGCTAATGCCAAAATTTTTTTGAGACCTTAGCTTTTCTTGTATATACTAAATACTAATTTTATGGACTCTTACCTGCTTGATTTAACCATTTACCCCAAATTTACCCCAATTTACCCCCCAACCCTTCGACGGAACAAGATGAAAATATAATCTAGTTCTAGATCCCGTTAAAGTACATATGTGTACCAAATTTCAAGTCAATATCTCAAACGGTTCCAGAGTAAATGTGCGCACAAAAAAAGTTACAGACAGACCGACAGACAGACAGACAGACAGACCGACAGACAGACAGACCGACAGACAGACAGAATTTTTTTTTCGTTCAAACTTAAAATCTCGACGTTTCATGACATTTTAAGCCTATTTGAACAATAAAAATTTAAAAAAATTTTTTTGTCGTTACTATTACTTCCACTGGATGTGGAAGTAGTTGAATTAATAAGAAATTAAAGCAATAAGACTAAAAAATTATGGCGCCTAACTTTTCAAATGCGCTACTTTTTTGTTTGTAACTTTTCTAGTTTTCATTATAAAAGGTCGTAATACGTCTCAATCAAAAGAAAATTTTTATACCTTTAATTTTTACAAGAATAAAAATTTTTCTCATAGTTGTAGATTTTGAGTAATTTTATATTTAACGTCGTACATTTTTTCTGAACATTTCGGCGCCATTTTGAAAATGCCATATTTCCGATACTAAACATAGGAGAAAAAACCATTAGATTTGTTTTCGTAAAAGATTTAATTTTGTACCCTTGCATTTTTTTCTTAAAGTCCACATTTTTCGAGTAATTTAAAAACACGCCTAGTAATACTGATTTTGGGGGGTGAAAAGTTCGCAATATCTCGAAAAATATGCATTTTAGCAAAAAAATGTATAAGTCCCTTTTTTCTTATAATCTGATTCTCTATCAGATGTGTATTTTTGTTTTTTTTGTGACAATCCCTAAGAAGGGGTGGGAACCACCCCAAACCAAAAAAACCACCCCAAACCAAAAAGCAGGAAAAGTGACAATATAGATTCTTATGTACATACTTTATAATGCATGATGAAGAAAAAAAAATTGGAAATTCATTACATCGTTTTCGGGCTGGGATTTAAAAGCTCACTTACTGTACTATTTACATAAACCATTAGAACCCAATTATTAAATGGTGGACCAACATTCACAGCGATGATTGATTCAGCAAAATTATTATGTATGGCAGCAAGACTATATTGTTTCTTGAAACATTATTTTCCTATCTTCTCTCTAGTTAACAACCCCTAGTTACTGGTTTCTCTCTTTTTCTATTCTCTTGCGTAGCCGTAGCGCGTAATAAAAACCGCTGCCCAAGGAATCACTACTTCCACTACCAGATTTTCTATCCAAGTCCCTCACAACGAAAAAAATATTGATACAATATTTGCACTCCACTACTAAGTCGAAAGAGATAGGTAGTGCGGCGAAACGCTCCCATCGAAAACGTGAAATACCGGATAAAATTCCATTAAATTTGATACGGCTCTACTCCATTTATTACAATTTACCCCTCAACACTTCAACGGAATAAGATCAAAATTGAAGTCAAATTTCAAGTCAATAAGTTAAACAGAGTGTGGAAGTAATTATTATCAGTAAAGGAGGTATTTTCTTCACTTTACTGAAATAAAGTAACACTTTTATTTTCGACGTTTTTAAAAAACATAGCATCTAAAATTCCGAGGGGATTGTTAATATTATAGTCCATTTTCCATTTGAATTCATTAGCTAACCAAATAATTTTTTCGTTTTCAACTAGCATGCCTTTTGGTTCATATTAATTTATGACGATTTTCAAGGTGCAGCCGATACTTCACCTCGGAAAACTTTTCTTTACCTCTTCATCAAATAAAATACTACTTACCTGCACAAAATTCACTTAGCGGACTCTTTTTGGGGTAAAATCTACAGAGAATGGACTATTAAAAAATATTTTTAATTAGGAATAATTTATTATTATATTTAATTTTTTATAAATGTGAAGCGTTACAACTTGCACCAATTTTATTTTCGGCGGGAAACATTTGCATTATTATTTTTCTTTTTCTTCGTCATACGTGTAATCTCATTTTCGATATAACCAAAGTATCGATTTTACGTCTAAAATTGATTATAGAAAAATGTGTCGGCGACACCTTCTTTCAGGAAATTTCTGAACATATTTTGTATGATGTCTACTTTTATTTGCTGTGCTGGAGGCAGAAAAAGAGCGGGTATATAATGCCTTTCATGTTTTTCTTGATTAAAATGTGGATATTTATTTTATATTCACAGAACTCATCTTTTACAGAGTAAAATGTTTAGTGTAAAGAAAAATATTCTTTATGCATTTGATCGTTTAGTAGATTAGAGGATGACCATTATTCCTTTTATGCATTTTCATCTTACTATAATCGAGATTTTAAATAAAGTCTTATCTGTTTTAAGAAACCAACTATGTAAACAACCATAACTACAAAATGACTGTAATTAATGTTTTCATTTAGATTTTATCAATTAAATGATTACGAGGATTTGCCATTTAATTGTATAAGACTGAACTATACAGTGCTCTCATTTCCAAACTTGCCACACAGAATAACTCATCATTCGAAGTAGATACTATTTTCAGCAAAAACTCGTCGATTCAGTTTTCAAGGGGAACGTCAAAATCACTGTTGGTTGAATTTTGTGTTCCACCCCTTCAACCCAGCCACCCAAACTTTATATTTTCAAATGGCACCCCCTATCTTGCGACCCATTATTACTTCCACGTCCAGTGGAAGTATAGTAACGACAAAAAAAAATTTAAAAATTTTTATTGTTCAAATAGGCTTAGAAAGTCACGAAACGACGAGATTTTAAGTTTGAGCGAAAAAAAAAATTTCTGTCTGTCGGTCTGTCTGTAACTTTTTTTGTGCGCACGTTTACTCTGGAACCGTTTGAGATATTGACTTGAAATTTGGTACACATATGTACTTTAACGAGATCTAGAACTAGATTATGTTTTCATCTTGTTCCGTCGAAGGATTGGGGGGTAAATTGGGGTAAATTTGAGGAAAATAGGTAAATCAAGCAGGTAAGAGCCCATAAAATTGGTATTTAGATATACAAGAGAAGCTGAGGTCTAAAAAAAAATTTGGCATTATCCACCCCCATTACCACCCCCACCCCATTATTAAAGGGGATGAAAAAAAATTGTGATTTAGGGTGTGTACAAGAACCAGAAACCTCACAATGTTTTTTACTTCAACCACCCCCACTACCACCCCCACCCCGCTACCGATGTGGGGTATCGTTTTATGGGTTTTTGGGGTAGAGGATTTCAAATATTATATTATTAAAGTTACATAAACAATTATTTCCACATACAAAATTTTTTCGTTGTGAGTGACTTAGATAAAAAATCTGGATGTGGAAGTAGTGATTCCTTGGGCAGCGGTTTTTTAAACTTCTTAAACAGTTCTATCCGTATACCAAAAAGAAATGAAATTATTCTATCTGTTTCTGAGATAAAGGCGTAAATTATTTCTGCAATGATTAAAAATAAATAGACAGAAAATCGGAAAATTATTTTATTAAATGTTCAAAGTTAGTTCCATTATTTGCTAAACAATAATAATACAGCCTATTTTCGAATTCTTGCCGAAGTTTTCGAAACGTTTCCAGGGATATCTGTCTACATTCTCGAGTTATTCTAGCTTCAATGTCTTCTGGCTTGAATTTTTAAGTACTTCCAAGGAAAGAAATCAAGTGCCGTTAAATCTGGAGATCTTGGCGGCCACTCTTGGGCACCTCTCCTTCCATTCATTTCCCAGGAAATGTGTCATACAGTCATTGCCTCATGGGAAGAGGGTAATGAGGAGGAGCTCTATCTTGTTGAAAATGCAAATTGTGCTCATGAAGCATAACGTCTCCGGCTTCTTCGCGCTGGTTTTCTAGCGACTGAGTGATGAGTAGATTTACTACATTTTCTAAAAGTTATAAATAGTGGTCCCAGTAAGATTTTGTTCAATGAAAATAGGCTCGATTATCTCGTCCCTTAGAATACCTGCCCAAGCATTGATCTCGGGATACTGCGTATGGTCCTCCCGAAACACATGTGGCTTTTCATTATCCCAATATCTACAATTGTGTTTGTTTAGAAATCCATTTAAGAAAAATGGCAATTCGTCGCTAAAGCAAATATTTTTTAACTTTGGATTATCTGTGATTTTTTTGAGTCATTTCTTCACAGAACTGTCTCCTTCTGCCAAAATCACCTTCACTGAATTGATGATGAATTTGCAGTTTGTATGGAAAGAACTTATTTGCATTTAGCACCTTATGTAAAGCACCAACAGAAATCTGAGTTCACTTAACTACTTTCGGAATAGAAGTATTAGGATCCATAGCGAAATGACCAAGAACTTCGATCGGCGATGCCTCGTCTAGAATTTTTGGTTAATGATTTTTTACATTACACATCGAACCAGTATTGTCAAATCCCTAACTAAGTCAAGTGCATACCAATTCAATTCAATTCAAAAATATTTATTAGATGTTTAGCATACAAACATGCACCTGCATCGAATCCCGGTACAGAACCGACCGCACAACCACGTCGCGCAGCGCCATGGTGAATGTACGGTCGGATGGAGCGAGTTCGATTCAAGCTAGGACAACACATCGAATGTGGAGTTAGGACTCCTGTCTAAAAATAAATAACACTTAAACCTAACAATTTTTTAATTTACAACTAGAAAATAGTTTTAAAACACTTAGAAACTACTTAAAGCTAGGAAAATGAGTTTTTATTTAGCACACGCGCACTGACGCACAGGCGCACTGTTTTAATAGGTTGGATTGCTGGTACGGGAAAAGCTCAACGAAAAAACCTGTTCGAACTAATGATGACATTCATCCGAAGGTCTGCCTGCCTTCGGAAAGGTAGGTTGAGAGGGAAGTTTTGATTTAAAAGGTTTTGATTTGCAAGAGGTTATTGGCCGAGAGGGAATTTTGAATAAGACAAAAAAGGACAAAAGAACAAAAATTAACAAAATTAACAAAAGTGAGACTAATAGAGGGAATAGAGAAGTGGTTTGGGAGTGAAAGGTGGTGAAAAGTAAAGGGTGGTGAAATGGAAATTTTGGTATAGAAGTGCATACCGATGGTTTATACGTTTAACAGGGTGTCCATCTTTGAAAATTCGAGCTGTACTAGAAGCACAACGATTTTCACTTCCGTAAATGTAGATAATCTTTCTTCTCTCTGCCAAGGTATAAACCATTTTTGCAGAACTCTTTACTGTTGTATTAAGAAATTACACTTAATGATAAAGTACTTGTGTTTTATACCAGTTTTTTTATTTTGCTTTTATCTCAGAAATGGATCGAAAAATTTCATTTTTTTTTTTTGGTATACGGATAGAACATTTTAAGCTGTTTAATATGATGGGTCACAAGATAGGGGGTACCATTTGAAATTATAAGGTTGCGGTGATTGGGGGATGACGTGAAAAACAAAATCAACCAACAGTGGTTTTGAAGTCCCTTCTCGAAAACTAAATCGACGTGTTTTTGCTGAAAATCAGATGACCAGTTATTGTGGGTGGCAAGTTTTGAACCGAAAGCACTGTATAACTCGGGATACAAGACACTCTAATACTGTATCTGTCAATATCAAGATCAATTATTGCACTAAAGGGTAAAACATCCAATCACAGACAAGTTATTGCACGTTGTATACGTAGATTAATATTGTAGTATATTCAATTTTCATCCTTAATTTTTTGTTATTCTTTCCATAACTAATCGACATTTAAGGGATTCTACAGCAAAAACGGCACATAAAATCTAGTTATGCCATTAACAACTTTTGATCAGTATGATATGAAGTAACAAATTGCAAAGTTTCGGGCAATTTAACACAAAGCCATTTTTTTAAAGCAAACCCAGGAGTGTTAATGTGAACAATTTAATAAGGTTACCAGACGATTGCGGTATGATAAAGCCTAGAAGATCTCACAGAACACTTATTCAACAGTGTTCAGATGCTCAATATACCTGATATTTCGTGCTACATTTCTAGGATTTATACGCTTCAGACACTCTGGCCTGGATACAATTTCAAAATAAGTTTATAAAAATTACTGCAGGATTGCAGAAGATATTTGGAACTTGAAGGAGTCTGGAGCCTTCGGTGTGACGCTGTCCCTGAAGTAGCTTTCACAAACACCAAAACACTTGGACATAATACTTGACTGGACTTGTGTTTCGCCAAAAATATTGTGATATTTTGGTGTATATGAAAACTGCTCTAGAAGTAGATAACGGGATATTACAAATTTGTAGTTTCGAAAGTATAATTACAAACTAACTTGGAAGATTTTAAAATTGTGATACATACGCTTTTGTGAATCAACTGGTAATTTATTTAATAAATATTAGTTAAAGATCTTGTCAAAAAGTACTAAATTATTTCATATCTTTCAATATTTGGAACTACTTTAAATATTTTAAGTCATGTGAATAAAGAAGAAAATTTACATCAAAATTATTGATGATGTCGTTTATGAATATATTACATAGCAGGGCCCCAAAATAGGTCTTTGGAGAGTTCTTGATGTTGAAAGGTACTTAATATGGCTAAAGTCATTAATACTACATATTGTTTGTTGTGAAATAATATAATTCAAACAGTACTACATGCGACTGAATTTTTGCTTTTGAAGTAACAAGATTAATTAATTAATTAATTAATTAATTAATATTTCCATTATTGCTAACTTTATTGCTATGGTTACAATTGAAAAAAAATCTTAGAATATTATTTTATATATTTTTGAATAAAATTCAAAGCGTTTTATTTAAAAATTGAAAATAAATATAATTTTGGGTTTAACTAGAAGTTGTAAGAACATTATTTTATCATAACATGATTCATATTAACAAGTTACGAGAAAAGTTTTAAATAACTTGTCTTAAAATTAGTTTAAAAAAATCCTAGCGATTTTTGTTTTTAAAAAATTGCAACATTTATATTCACAACTTGAGAACCGTTAGAATTTCAAAATTTTTTCATCTATCACATTCTTAGTCACTTTTTTTAATACATTCTGTTGCTGGTAAAAATCATGCCTGCTTCAATTTTTAAAGTATATATATAATTCGAGTTTTTTAAATTATTTTATTATGTTCATAAATTATTTTCCAACGACATCTATTCATGTTTATCGCGTTTTTAATATTTATTGAGAAAGCCACGGCAAAAATAGAAAATTGAAGTAATCCTAAATATCAATTTAACCATATATGATTAAGTGTTTTATAGAATACTGAATAGATTTAAGTTTAGCTACTCAGATTTTTAATAGTTAAGTTGTAGACATACATATTTTGTTTTAAATGTGAAAAGTGATGCTTAAACTATTTTTTTAGACATGTAGAAAGTCGCAGCTCAAAAGGCTAAAGGAAATTAAAATATTTTGAATCATTTGTAAAACCTCGTTCAAAAATAGATAATAAAGCGGGTCGAGGAGCTGTAGAAAATATCATATTAGAAACAGTAAAAGAAATTCCAAATATATCATCCCGTAAAAAGAAAATTTAGGAATCCCAAAAACATCTACGTTGCGTTGCCTAAAAAGAGTAAATAAATTGAAACCCTAAAGGATTAGGATTAATCACCAACACCTATATTCAAAAGCGCGATTTTCGAAGGCGCCTCCACTTTTGCCAATGGATTTTGGAGAGACGAGGCCCATGTAAGCAGTGCCAGAATTTTTAATCGTCATAATAACCACCACTGGACTCAAGGAAATCCCCATGCAACTACAGTTCATCGTCAAGGACAATTTGCATCGGATTCATTGGATACCAAATAACAGTAATTTGAATACCGAGGCTTACATAAAAAGCAGAGATCTTTGTAGACAATGTACCTGTCAGACAATTTAAAAGATTACATTTCCAAACGATGACGCCTCGTGACACGATATATATTGTTGGAACGCTAATTTATATTGTGATTGTGAATGACAAAATAATACGATCGCGGTTTGCGCCACTGTATATTTCTTTTTCCTATAGTTTCAGAGAAAACATTGAATTTAATCGAATTTGGTCCACCCTGTACATTCCAGCAATTGAATATTACAGAACTCAAATTTTCCAAAATATTTCATCTGGGAGTTTTTATTGGTATACTCGTATAGTAGAGTACAGACGGCCATCATTAAATTCCTCAATGCTGAGTATTATTTGCGTTAAAATTATCAGTCTAAGTAACTCTTGGAATTTGTATTTTCCTAACCCAGAAGCACTTTCCTGGTTTATTTTCTGTGAATCCCTCTACACATTTTAGAGGGAACTGTACTAGATTGAACTGCACTTACTCTACAGCCATGTATTAAAATCTCAGATTGTTTCTCGAAGACATAATGGTGAAAATGTGCTATTAGATCCTTATACAGATACGTTAGTACGGAACCTGTTAATTAAGCTGAAATGAAGTTCGAATTTTGTCACGATTTTGTAATATTATTTTACTATCTATATACTCCAAAGCTCAAGCCGCTTTATCTCTACACTTCACCAGCCACTCCCAATGGAAATTTTTTCGTGTTAATTTTTAAACTAAAGCTATTTACCAACAGATTTTTCATCATTAACTTTTATATACTTCAAATCATGGTATACATGTATAAAATAGGGGATAGTATAGAACATTTGATAGTTCAGGGAAAATGGGAAGGACAGGGGCGAAGAGGACTCTTCAAAACGTTGAGCTGATGCTACCAAGGAGCTGAAAGGAAAGAGCATTGCTGAGGCTGTACGCTTAACACACAACCACGACAGATGGCATGATACAGTCAGATGTGCTGGACAGCCAACTACTATATAATTTTGCTCAAATTTTGTACGTTAATAGTACATAACAAACCTAATAATATGCTATTACTGATTTTTTCCGATAAATTTACAGAATAGTATATTATTCAACGAGCGGTAATGTAGATAATAACTGACGCAGATAAAGTTTACATTACAGCACTCGCCTGCGGCTCGTGCTGTAATTTATCAAGTGAGTTATTAGCATTACCGCAAGTTGAATACTATGCTTTATCTACGATTATAACAATAAATATTAAATTGAGAAAATTTTGTTTCAATTACTGTTTGTTTATTAATAAACTTAACAGTAAAATTTAATTTTTGTACACACTTATATTTATTCTGCGATTTTTCTGGTAATAAATTATGTATTGTAGCTACTTGTTCTGGTGGTGTACCAACATATTAGTTCATCTTCACTAACCGAATTCATCATTTTTGACACAATTATTACTTAACTTGATTTGAAAACGTCGAAACTATTCCAACATGATAAATCACCTTCCCGCCCTCAATAATAATGGTCCGTTGTATTTCACCGTATCGGAAAAGAATTTCTCTCGGACAGAGCCACCTTCTTCGTGTCGTGCTTTACGTCGATTGGACAGGCTAGGTATGAAGATAAAGGTGATTGACTCTGTACCTAGTGATTTATAATAACTACTCATTATAACTCACGCTATTTGTTTATGGATACTATTAATTGTTCAAAAGTAGTTCATTAATTAGTATATAACCTAATAAGAGTAGATAAATATAATTTACTGATTAATAAAAATTTTTAAGTCACATTATGTAACATTTTTTCACATAGTCTTGTCAATCCAAATTATATTTTGAAATACATATAATATTATTTACAATTTAATTTCATTTGACTATTTCAGATTTCATAGATTTATATAAAGAAACCTGTCTTAATCAGCAACAGAGTGAAATTCTAAGTATTAGAAATAGATGTCGTCCTCTTAATATAATCATAATTTTTTTATTAAATTTTCCACTTTCTCCTTAAAAATCAAGTTTCTTGGAGAAATATATTTAACTGATATTGAGAGACTGCTTTTCCTACTTTCGACCCTCGTCTCCCTTAGCTAGCCAAATATACAGCGTGTCCAACCGGGAGCTTACACGATTCATATCTCGAAAACTACTGAACAAATTTTTGTAAAATTTCGTGTGTGTAGTAAAGAGCTTATGCTCTTTCTAACTAAAATATTTTGACAGTTCTATAACTTCCGGTTATACCGGAAGTAGATTTCAACTTTGTTATTTTAAATGGAACACCCATATTTTTATTATCGGAATTGATGGACTTCAAAATTTTAAGGTCACTTTGTATAACAAACCTTGTACCTAAAATTTATAGTTTTCAAGATATTAAATTTTTTACCAAAAAATTGACACATGCAGACCTTTAAAAAAATTCTTCCTGTGACTAATCCATACAAGAATCTAAATATCTTTTACTGTAGTAATCAGCATAGTCGTAGATTGTTTTAAAAAAATTGAAAATATTTAAATATTGCACAGGGTGAGTACAAAAGTGGTCACAACTTTCCATTCAGAAACATCAAATATCTTCAATTTTTTAAATGGAAATCCCCATATTTTTTTTGTTTTATCAAATTCTACGACTAAAAAATGGATAGTTTACATTTACTTCCCTATACCTGACTACGGTGGTTTTTGAGATATTCACGAAAGTTCAGAAAAACCAATTATTTGTAAGAATTCTTTATTTAACCTTGTAACATTTTAATTTTTTTAATTTTAGATATAGTGATAAACCCAACCATTACGTAATACATTAAACAGCTTGACTAAAAATTGCAAAAAATTTTGTTGTTTTAAATCTAAACAAGAAAGAGACAATTTAAGACAAATAACAATGGAAATTATTTTGCAACAGCTAACAACAAAATTAAAAATTAATTAACGTAGTTGTTCAAATACACCACCGTTGGCGTCGCATCTGCGAAGTACTGCGTCTGTAGCCTCTGGTGGTAAGGACTGAAAAGCAGTGCGCATTCGTTCTTGGCATTCATCTTTTGTAGTTATTGCAGTTGCAAACACTTCGTTTTTTATGTAGCCCCATATAAAAAAATCATGTATTGTTAGGTCTGGAGACCTTAGTGGCCAAAGAAATGGACCTCTGTTAGCAATCCACTGGTCTTTAAAATTTTCGGCCAAAAAATAATTTACGATCATTCGTCCGTAAGGTGGTGCTCCATCGTGTTGGTACCATAATTTCGATTTCTGTATTACGTGATGGTTTGGTTTATCAGAATATCTAAAACTAAAAAAATTAAAATGTTACAAGGTTAAATAAAGAATTCTTACAAAATAATTGGTTTTTCTGAACTTTCGTAGTTAGGTATAAGGAAGTAAATGTAAACTATCCATATTTTTAGTACTAGAATTTGATAAAACAGAAAAAAATGGGGGATTCCATTTAAAAAATTGAAGATATTTGATGTTTCTGAATGGAAAGTTGTGACCACTTTTGTACTCACACTGTACAATATTTAAATGTTTTCAATTTTTTTTTAAAAATAATCTACGACTATGCTGATTACTTCCACAGTAAAAGATATTTAGATTCTTGCATGGGTTATTCACAGGAAGAATTTCTTTGGGGGTCTGCAGGTGTCAATTTTTTGGTAAAAAAATTAATATCTCGAAAACTATAAATTTTAGGTACAAGGTTTGTTATATAAAGTGACCTTAAAATTTTGTAGTCTACCAATGTCGATAACAAAAATATAGGTGTTCCATTTAAAATAACAAAGTTGTGACATCTACTTCCGGTATAATCGGAAGTGATAGAACTGTCGAAATATTTTAGTTGGAAAGATCATAAGATCTTTACTGTACATACTGAATTTTACAAAAATTTGTTCAGTAGTTTTCGAGATATGGATCGTGTAAGCTCCCGGCTGGACACGCTGTATGTTGCACTCGCTCCCGGAAAATACGATTTTTTTAGAAAAGGTGTAACAAACTTTTAAGTGTTAACATAGTAATTGTATCGGATAGTGACAATGAGATTTATCTATTACAAGCGGAATATCTAGGACATTAAATTTTAGTTGAATAGATCCACATTTTCTAATTTCTATTAAAAAAAAAATAGGAGCTATTTTCATTTTCTCTCGAAACCCAAATATTTGCTACCGATAATATATGGAACAAGATTATTTATGCGCAACTTTCATAAAATTACCTTTAAAGATTTGTGGTTTATTCAGAAAACACAGAAACTATATGCGTCTGATGTGTATGGCTGCAGTATTTCAGAAAGAAAAGCCGCTGCCCAAGGAATCAGTACTTCCACATCGAGATTTTCTATCCAAGTCTCTCACAACGAAACAATTTTGTATGTGGAAATAATTGTTTATGGAACTTTAATAATATAATATTTGAAATCGTCTACCCTCAAAACCCATACAACGATATCCCACATCGGCAGTGGTGTGGGGGTGCTGATGGGGGTGGATGAAGTAAAAAAAATATTTTGCGGTGGTTCTTGTACACACACTATATTACAATTTTTTTCCATCCCTTTTAATAATTGGGTGGAGGTGGTTAAAATTTTTTTGAGACCTTAGCTTCTCTTGTATATACTAAATACCAATTTTATGGACTCTTAACTGCTTGATTTACCTATTTACAACCACTTACCCCAATTTACCCCCCAATCCTTTGACGAAATAAGATGAAAATATAATCTAGTTCTAGACCACGTCAAAATATATATGTGTAAAAAATTTCAAGTCAATATCTTAAACGGTTCGAGAGTAATCGTGCGAACAAAAGAAGTTACAGACAGACCGACAAACAGACAGACATTTTTTTTCGCTCTAACCTAAGCCTGTTTGAACAATAAAAGTTTTCAAATTTTTTTTTGTCGTTACTATACTTCCACTGGATGTGGAAGTAAAATTACTATGGAATCTGGTGCAATAGCTCTCATAGAAGAAGGACAGTTTGTTTTAGTGGATCGAGGTTTTGACATTTAGATCTTCTAGAAGAAAAAGACATTCGTTTAAATATGCCCCATTCAAAAGAATCGCTCTACTGTCTGAAGATGATGTAATGGAAATCAGAACTGTTGCTTTTGAAAATATAATAGGACTGGCAAAAAACACAAGATTTTTAGGGATCGAATTCCAACCAAGATGTGGCCATGTTGTAATGATATTATTTAAAACTGTTTTATGATTTGTAATTTAAAAAAAGTATTATCGGCATATAGTACTGTATTTATATCATACCTCTTATTCCTCAGAGCATGCATATTTATATTTTTGTACATATAATACAAAATTCAATTTAAAGAGTGACCCAAAGTTTCGCTCCTTTTGGGGTCTTCATGAATTCGATTCAAAAGTGGTCTAAATGATAGCTTATGGTGATACTTTAAAGTAGGCAAAATTTCAAGTTGAGCATAGTTTTTGCTTTGGAGATATGACGAGTAGAACATGTTAGTTGACCTGTTCACGGCAAGATTCTTGGCAATCTCGTTCATTATGTTCAAGATTCTCAAATACGCAAAGTATACCATTTTCTATGTAAAATCTTCCGTTCTCTTCGAATCTATCATTGTATTTTATCAAAAACGTTGTTCAAGTGAGATATAGCCGATTTTACAGGAAAAATCAGGATTTTTGCTGATAATATTCGACTAATCGGTATTTCTATACTGGAGACCTAGCAAATCTCGACAGATACTCCAAACCTTGTATCCAACGGCCTTTGAATTAAAAAGTAAATGTATATTTCTAAGAAAGATTAGGTTTGGTTATATTACTGAAATGTACTTCAATAATATGTAAACCTCTTCACCACGTCACGGGCTAATCCAGGAAGAGGTTTGTTTTTTATTTTTTTCTTGTTTTTTTTTTTCAGTTTTTTTTGACTTTTTGTCTTTTTTTAGCCGTTTCTCATTTTTTTAATTCACAAATAAATTAATTTCTGAAGCCAATATTAATAGCAAGTATATTTAAGTATGCGAATCTGCTTCTTTAACTCGTCATATCTCCAAAAGAAAAACTATGCTCAACTTGAAATTTTGCCTACTTTAAAGTATCACCATAAACTATTGTTTAGATCGCTTTTAAATAAAATTCATGAGGACCCCCAAAAGGGGCGAAAAATTGAGGTTTCTTTGAGTCACTCTTTTTAGAGTTTTATTAAAAACACAAAATACTCAACAGTCACAAAGTAAATAATATATATTCTAAAACAATCATAAAATTTGTACATAGTACTGCAAGTAGCAACAATAATAACAATAATGTTAGTAACTGAACCAAAGTCATAATTTATAACTTTTTCATCATTCACTTTATTCAAAGGCTGAAATAAATTTGTGTCTGGACAATATTTTTTTTTGGCCTCTACCAGTGTAATATCTAACAAAGATTCATTTAATATTTTTTCTTTCCACAAAGTTAATCTGCAAAAATAAAAAGTATAAAGAAGTTAGATAAAAAATATTTATACTTACTGCCTTTCAAGTTGTTTCTTTTTACCTGTAGTATATTTTTTATCAATTATATCAATTTATATCAATATTTTTATGAATCAATATTATCTTTTTCAATTGTTTAATATACATATTTGCTAATTTTGGCTTTTAAAAACAGAAAATTAAATCGATTCGCGGCCAATAAATTGTAAAGAGCTGATTGAAAAGGAGAGTAATACTAAACTTCGATTGACACGCCCCTAACGAGAAATTTATGGCAAATGATCTATTATTTTGTTACATTAGAATATTATTTCAGGAATAATCTCTGAATGTTTTATTAAACAAATAGGAATAGTCTTCGACCATATAATTCGATAGGTACTCCGAAATTACTTCTGATAATTAGCAATTAAATTAATAGGCGATTTAATATTACCGGTTTAGACGGAATCGAGTAGATTACATAGATTACCTGATTATGACATTATCTATCATGAATCTCTTGTCTTTGAATTCAGTTGCGTAATATGGATTACGATTGAGATAAGTATTATTCACGACTAGGGATCACAATTATTAGATACGAACTAGCGAACTACATCGAGGAATGTTATTATTAATCCTAGATAAGTCCTCTTGAACTACGTTATATGAAAGGTTAAGTGTACTCTATAAATTTTAATCAATTTTAAATATTATTTTCCTGACTAAAGCCATAGCAGGTCCATTTGCATATACAGGATGAGTCATTGGTGTGTGGACGATCAATATCTCGTGAGTCGTTATTTTAATTATTTATTTAATCGGCCTATTTCCGCTACCAAGGCCCATCACCGACGCCAGGAGGCAAACTATCCCAAGTTGGAATTTTTGTGAAATCTCTTTTTTTAAGACTAGGCATTTTTTACTTGTCTAACATTTAATAGACAAGGAACCGACTGCTTTACATCCCCTCCGAAGGATGGTATATCCAATTGTGTAGTATGTGCACGAGGCGAAGTTCCCACCTTTCGGTGCTTTCTTCAGGTTAAGTTGACATGGAATACTTGCTCGATGGCTATCTTGGTAATTGTACGTTTGACTTTGAGGCATTTGAAGTGGTTATTAGAGAGTAGAGAAAGGTTGAAGTATGTAGGGTTGAAAGTAAAAGAGTTTTAGGTGTGAAGCATGCTCTGTTTGTTAGTAAAAGCGAGTGTGATTGGGTGTTTGATTGCTTTGGGCTGGGTGTTTACTGGAAGTAGGTAGGAGGGTATTGTCTCACCGTGCGGGTGTGCATTATCTGACTAGTTTGCTGAAGGCGATGTTGTAATATTTCAATTTAATTTATTTATGGTTTTAATATTTTTGTAGGTTTTGGATTTTATGTGTTTTTTTGTTTACTTTTGGTTTTATTAGGAGATTATAGGATCGAGGGGGGTAGATGTATTTGAGCCAGGAGTAGGTGGGGGCTTTGTGGAATTTAGGGGTGAGGGTATTGATAAGGATTGGGTTATTTAGCTGAATTAAGGAGTTGACAAAATTGGACTGGAGCATTCTTAGGATAAAGTTACCCAGGGTGGGCGTACCTGACAGGTTGTGTAATAGAGGTATTGTGTTGGGGGGGGTCGGTTGGTACATCTGAGAAGTTTATTTTCTCGAATATGTAGCTTGCTTTGGTGTGTTTTGGAAATGGTAGGATACCAGACTGGGGAGACATATGTGAGGATCGAATGTAGGTAAGTTTTAATTATGGTGGAGGTGCGGGGTGGGATTTAATTAAAATAGGGAAAGGCATTGCCGTCCGGTATCTGAATTTGCTAACAATGTTTTCGAGATGTTTTTTGAATGTTAGTTTCTTATCTAAATTTACTCCGAGATAATCAACTGCCTCAGATCACTCAATGGCTTGGTCTAGTAAAACAGCCAGGTTGAGGCTTCCTAAGGTTGACACACAAGCCCCAACTCTGGTAGAATCCTACCATACTGTTGGTCTGGTCTTGTAGTAATGTAGTCATGATGCTGTAGTCTTTGGAGATTTTCAATAGTGCAGTATCGTCTGCGAACAGGCACAAGGTGGTTCTGTGATCCGTGGGACGGGAGATATCGTTCACGTAGTGGTTAAATAAAACCGGCTATAGTGCTGAACTTTGGGGTATGCAAGGTGGGTCGAAGAGAAGAGCACTCCATGTCGACTACAACTCGGGATTGTCGGTTGGATATGTATGACTGTATCACCTTCGTGATACGCACAGGAATTCCCGTGATGTGGAGTTTGTATCCACTGCGTAATCCTCGCCTTTAAATTAGCTTCTGTGCATACGCTGATATACAAACCGCTAGAAGGTAGGACAAGATGGTTTTGTTTCCTCGGCCGATCAACCATCTAAGTACTGACGACGATGAACGTTGATTGAAATTAAAATAGTGCGACATTTAAAGTGACATATTTTAAAATTATATTAAAATATCCAGCATGTTTCATATAGTGCTAGCAGGATAATATGAAAATTTTTTGAATGTAACATCCAACATTTTTTTACTCGTATTCGACTCTAAACTCTATCCAGAATATATTACGTTTGAAGAGAGACTGCGGCGTTGTCAAGTTATCCCTTTTTCCGAAGGACAATGCATTTGCAGGGATTAAGAGTCAAATCTGTAAATATCGTATTTTCATAAATTAAAGTCATTTCATTTTGAATGTTAATCAAGATCATGTACTAATTTCCAGCCCTTTCCAGTTGAACTCTACGATGATTCAAACCTTTACATTTTTAAACTGTTATAACTCAATTTTTTCAAGTGGAATACTTTGTATATGCTTATGAAAAATATTTCGGATCAATTACTTGGTAAATAAAAACATCTTCATCAGGGCCGGATTAAGGATTGGCGCGCCCCTATTCTAATCATGTATTTGCGCCCTCTTATTCATAATGGAAAAAAATGGATCAGCGCGGGGGAGAAATATGGTAATAAAGAACTGTTCTGAATATCTGTTACAGTTCAAGGCGTTCGGACCTAGATTACATGCAGTCACGAACACAGATCTTCCACCCATTCCGTCTTTCAGCGATCACCGAGTCACTCACTGCTGTCTGTTCAAAATCAAATCTCAACGGCTAACGACAATCAGATATAGACAGTAGATTGTAGAATGCAGATTGTTTAAGAGGTCGGTTGGCCTTGAGTTGGCCTTTCTTCACCTCGACCTAAAAGGTCTTTTGTGAATTACCCTGCATCTAGTTGTTGCCCAGGATTCCAAGACTTTTTGCAAAGCTTGTAATTTTCCAGGGAGATAATTTCCCTATGTCTTCAAGCGTTAATTCCCTGTTGTAGGTATTTTAGCCTAATGCGGATTAGTACCTTGCATTCACAAAGTATATGTTCCGCAGTCTCAGTTGCAGCTTCACAGTATCTGCATTTGTCATCTTCTCCCATGCCCATGTTCTTGAAATGATATCTCAAGGTCTAGTGGCCAGTTAGAAGGCCTGTGATCAGCCTTAGGTCGGATTTTTCAAGTTCCAGAAGCCTTCTGGCATTCTTTGTTGAATAGGTTATAAACCTTTTGTTTTTGGCTTGGAGTATTCCTCCAGTAGGACCTTTTTGTTCCTTTTCCTATTCCTGGACCTCATCCGTTAAGTGCCCCTTAGATAAGCCACATAACGATTCGGGTCCAAAAAATGGGGCTTCAGCCCCTTTTCTTGCGAGGCTGTCAGCTAATTCGTTGCCCTCTATTTCTTCATGCTACATCAAAGTAACCTTGTTGTTTCTTGCCAGTTGCTTCAGGGATTATCTGCATTCCCAGACAATTTTAGGCTCGAAGAGCCTTTAATGCTGCCTGGCTATTTGAAAGTCCCTTAGAGTGCTTCTATTTAGGAATTTCTAGGCACACTGATCTATATCATAGATTTCTGCCTGGAAGATGGTTAGAGTGTTACCAAGGGCTTTAGATAGCCTGCATTTAGACTCCGCTACGCCCACACCCACCCTTTCGTCCATCTTGGATCCGTCTGTGTTCCAAACGTGTGGTGACTCTTTCTCCAACCGCAGTACTTCGACCCTGCTCGCCTGACGGCTTTCAATCAGCACATCAAACGGGCAGTCAAAGTCATGCTTGATTGGCATTGAGTCAGTGGTCATAGATTCAAATTGGATTAGCTGCAGAATCCTTAAGTGACCAACCAGGTCGCCTGGTTTGAATTTAAGTGCCTGATGCAGCCTTAGGACGTTAAGTGCTGCCTCCTTCTTTACATGCAAATACAGAGGAAATAGGTCCAGCATTGCCTCCATAGCTGCTGTAGGACAGGAGACAGTATATATACACTTTATGAAAGAACAATAATTGTTTAAGCGAATCACATACCCATGCCGGACGCAGAGGGTGAATAAAATAGGGTTGGTAAACATATTTTTTAAATATTAATATTTAAAAAAATATAAGTATGGTGTTTTTTTTTCTAAATAATAAAATTGTTACATATCTAATTTGTTTTCGTTTGTTTCAACTTTATGATTATGTAAAATAATCCCAAACAGCAGATATATTTCTTATAGTACCACGATGCATTTTTATGATTCCTCGAATAAGTTCATTCGAGCTTCTCGTTACAACATAGCTACTTGTTGCTCGCTGCTTGGCGAGATCTCGAGATCTCGGAGATAACAAACAGAACAGGTCTCAGTTTGAGAACGCCGAGTCCACCGGAAAGCGGGAATGACTAGACAACTGCTTGACTTGAGTGAGCTGAGCTTGTTCACTTTTTCGCCCGCATTTACCGTCGCGTGTGAGTAGTAACAGGTATATTTTATTTTCGAGAACAGGTTCACTGAACGGTGAGCTGATAATCTGTAAGAACCTATTACACAGCGTCTGAGCGACGCGACACCAATTTATTTATTAAGGGCGCCAGTCACGTTCTCCCTTATTCGTGTGTGGTCTTCCACTCCCAGGCAGATTCAATAAGAAATAGGTCAAGGCTGCACTTATCGTAGATTCCTAACGACGTTCTCTCCAAAAATTGTTTTTTTCTCTATGCACTGTTTCTTATATACCTAACGTTTTAATGGATTTTATGCATCTCTGAATTGTCTTCATAAAAAATATGTGACCGGGGTATTGAGATACAAATTTGTGGGGTCTGAGACACCCAGTTTACTCAATTCCGGACTATCAAACGAAAACCCTCGAGGGATAAGACTTGAAAGAAGTCACTCAATCAATAAAATGCAATCAATCAAATAATACTATTCATTGATTAGGTGTTAAAATAAGTACAATTAAAATTATGTAATATCCTATCTAATAAATTATATAATTTGAATAGAATCGCCTTCCCCAAGTAGGGTAAGGTAAGGTCTCTTCTAGAGAGCTTTTGATGCTACCATATAATAGAGAGCATGCGATAGCAATCGATTTGGTAGAAAAAATTCACACAACTTCGCTTCATTCACATTTTCTGGGTTTTGGGTCTGACTTGAACAAATATTGAAATATTTTACTTAGAATTTTGGGACGCTTGTAATTAGCTTCAAAGTTCTTTATAGTGATTATCAAACAAGAACGAAGTTCTATTTCAGTTCAACTACATAAGAGTTATTACAACTTTCTCTCTGTCTTAGGACGTACCGGTCCTCATATAGGTTCAATATAGGGGATGACACAACTTCGCCTTCGAGCGACTTTTTGGCAAAATGGCTTTTTGTCTTACTTACACACAAGGTGTTTTTCTCTATAACTGTATCATTTGGAAACACCTGCATCTGGTCTTCTTACGATCGCTTTCTACCGATTATCCAACGCACTAGTCCAATTGACGAGCATCTGGAAGAATCCAAATTTGTTTTATTCGAGAAATCGATCTTGTCCATTTCTACTAAGTAATTGCCTATAGACGATACACGCCTTTACCACATTTTTCGGTTTCACCCTTTCAGTACGTCGCACCGTTATAATTTTACATTCATTCTTTTGAATGATGTCCACAATGACTGTATCTCCACTTTCTTTGTATTTCGTGAAGCGATTAAAAAGTTAAAAATATTCACAAATATTTTCAAAGTACATCTTTAGCGTACTTCTTAAAAAGTATATTGCTTCCTTTTTCTTGTCCATGAAAATATTTTCCAGGCCAACTTTGGCGCCCTTTTGAAAAAGTATAATGTATTTTTGTGTTTGACCAAAAATTTACTTTTATTTTCGTTATACTTTTTCAGGACCATAATATACTTTCACTCTCATGGCCTGGACATAACATATTTTTCTAGATGGGGAATTTCTGGGCTCCTTTGTGCCTTTTTTGTCTTTGTTTAGTTATGCTCCAACAGTCTTTTTAACAAATTTTTCCTAAGTCGAAACTTTCATTTAGTCTTCTACTTAGATCGATTCTGGGATGTTCTATGACAATAACACGTTCTCAAGAGCGGTTTGGATCTTTTTTATACCAACCCTAGTGTATTGTTCAATCCAGACTTCAAAATTATCTGTCGCGGCATATACCTCCTGAGCAAGCAGGCTTTGTAAAGGACGCGATAACAGACAGCAAATATTGAATTTGCGGCAACTTATCGAGAAGGCCTATGTATCTTTGTTTCGTAGACCACCATAATGCTTTTGACAATGTGAAGTGCGATAAACTGTGGACTGCATTATTGGAGATGGTGACATCCATACATCTGGTATTTATTTTTCACCGACTATATGAAGAAAATTCTGTTTTAGTGGAAGTAGACAACATTAACTAGGATTAATATAAAGTCGGCAAAGGCGTCAGACGGGGCTATGTTTTATCCTCACTAACAATTATAATGAACACGTAATGCGACGTATGCTGGAGGACTGGCACGATGGAGTAGCTATAGACGAAATCAAGATTTCTTACATAAAATTTGCAGATGATACCACCTTAGTTGCAGCAAGCGAGGATGAGCTCATGCACTTGTTGGGCAGGCTTAAGACAATAAGCTCTGACTATAGCAGATGGTGAGGAGCGAAGAGGATACCCTACAAAACAGTTGAAGAAATAATTTTAATGACGCTGTGCGTCTAACAAGCAACCGCGACTGATGGCGTGATGCCGCCAGAGATGCTATACAATAAGCGAAGTCCAATTAGAATAATTTTCATGAACCACAAAATGTCTGGCGAGACGTTGTGAATAAGCAGGGAGAAAAGGAAGAAGAAAACAAATATATAGTTTCATCACTAAAAAAATCAGACAATGATAGATCGGATATCTTAGTGGTTACTCAATACGTCAAAACATCCAAAAGTTAATAGATAAGGAGTTTAAATAGGTAACAGACACGTTTGAACTGTGTGGTTAAAATCCCACTAACACCATAAGCCCCCGCTGCCAGCTGTCGCAACTTTCATTTATCTACAATATAAAGGGAATATTATAACACAACAATTTGTTTATTAGAAAATCATTAGGCAAAATGCTGATTGCCTTCTGACTTAAATATTATATTAATATATGGAACAGTGATTGTGATTAAAATTATAAACCCTGAATCATTTTATAAAGTCGTTTGTTTCGTTCTTATGGTGAGTGTGTGCTAGGAAATATATAATTCCTCTGAAATACGCTGTTGCTAACTGTATTGTAAATCAAATTTTATTTAAATTGTCATCAAGGCGGTCATGTGGAGTGGGCCAAATGTAATAAAAAAGGTTGACGGAGAGAAATTAAATGTACTAAATTGAAGTAAAATTTATTAAAATATGTGTCCATATACAATGTATTTTAAAATAATGCGCAAATTTGCAAAGTAAGTCTGAAAGTAAGATGAAAACTCCATAAGCATTTCGTCAATAATGTTTATTAAGGGATTTACAACTTTCTAAAGACGAACAAACAGGAACAGTAGAACAAAGGTTCTCTAACACAAGAATGCTTTCGACTCAGTGGACCGGTGTTTACATGTTAGGCTTGATACCATGATAGGGTCTGGATTAGGGTGGCCCTTATTTATACTTGACGGAAAAAAAATTATCGAATTTAGTTTACGGCACCCTCCACAATGGTTCCAATTTCTAAAAAAGTAATCTCTTGAAAATCTGAGTCAACTCTGTCGAGTGGGAAACGTGCCGCAAACACCCCAAGATGATTTTAAAATGAATATTTTCAATTATTTAATTTCGATATGTCGGGAATTACTTTGCATCATGATAATCGAGTTTATCTTCTTGGACATTACGCTCATGCGACCACTAGAAGTAAACTTTCATCCAATAAACAAGTATATTTCGATAGCACAGCTACAAATACAGAAGTTTTTAATGGTAGTTGTGTTCTACTAGAACAATTCCTAGAATGAGACCTGCCATATCCACATTTATGAGTTGGTCCTTAGAGTTCAAGGAAAAATTTGGTGTAACAAGCGGTCAATTGGTTCCAATTTTTCAAAGGTTCCAACAGAAATAGCCCCAAATTAATCAAGAATATTTCAAGTGTGGGTTTGAAAACCCATATGTTAGCGACCACCTACAAAATAAAGGTGAAATTTTTCCACTTTATACAGCGTACTTTCGAAGATTCATAGCGTTAACCTCGAGAAGATTATAGGGAGTTTCTGGAATTAGCATTGATACTGTTGATAGAAGTTCCTCCACGAGACATCTTCTCGTGCTCCAGGAGCGATGCATCATGCCCGATGAAAAGCAAAAGCCATTTATACTTTAAAGATTTTTTTGATTCGGGATTAATTCCATTCAGCGGTTTCAGAATGAAAACATATATGAGATATTTCAATTTTTGTTATTAAAGTTTACTTGGAAGCTTGGTCCTTAGCATCACTGACTGGCAACTTCAGCTCCATACCAAGATTAGTATTTTTTAAAAAAACTTCATGAATATAAATGTTGTGATTTTGTAAAAAAAAAACTGAAAATCGTCAAAGACGTGGCGGAACATAGGTGTTAAATTATTCAGCGATTACAAAAGCTTATTGACAAAAGACGACGAGCAAAAACAGTATGTGCTCCAAGTAGTGTCTGATTATAGAAAACGATTCCCCGACTTTTAAAAAAGAAACTTTGTCCAACGTGTAAGGGATTGATGTTTCCTTTTTAATTAAGTATATGGTATTCTGTGTTATTTTGTTATTTTTTTTTGAAAAATATGTCGCAAGGAATTGATAAAAAGATCGATTCAACCTGAGCGCGCATTAAACCCATAACAATTCTATTGTCTAAAATGGGGGCGTTGCGGCACCTCTTAACGTAATCCGATGAAGCTAAAGTTTTACACAGAGTATTTTTTTATGGAATGGAACCATTCTGGGGCAAAAAAATATCTAAATTTGAAAAATAAGGGCCACTCTAGCCTGGATGTTTAGTAGTATTACCGAGATGGTAGAAGTGAACTAGACCGTGGTTGAGTGAGACCAATTTCTAAAGAAAAGGTTCTGCAGGATAATACATACAGCGTCATTTTTCATATTTTGGTAGCATTCACCGTTTTCGAGAAAATCCACTTACTAGCAGAAATGCCTGAAGTATTTGAGAAATGAAAAATCGTCGTGATTGGGTATAATTTAAACCCCCTTATCCTTTTAGGGGTGGTTTATGAAAATTCATGAAAATTTACTCCACGTTATTTATCTAAGGGTAGAACATCTTAACCCATTACTCTCCAGGTGTCAAATATCTAAGTCATCCCTAGAGAAATATTTATATCCTAATAAATGGTTTGCATACGTTCAATCTGTTTTATGCTTTGAATATCATTTCAGTCTTCCAAATTACGTTTTTTGACACACCCTATTGATAAAACACTCAGTATAAAGTAAGGTACAAGAACATATTCAGCATATTTGAGTTTCGATCCCGCGATTCTCTTATTTTGAGTAAATCAATATATTATAAATTAAAAGTAGAAATGATTATCGTTCCCGGGCTCTCGTGCTCGAGCCAACCAAACTTCCATGATAGATTTTGAATAAAAAATGTAACCGCTAGACCACCATCCATTTCTAAAAAAATGTCAATTTCTAAATATAATGTGTCTCGGTGAAAATAATATCTCGGCGACGGTTAGCTATATTATTTTAAAATGTGTATTAGTGAAATATATAAATAAATAAAAATACCGTTTCTCAAGATTTCTATTCAATTACAAAACACAAAAATTAAGAATCCAATGTTTTTGATTTAAATAATTACTTTTTTATTTACTGGTCGATTTTGTTAAAAAATAGGGTTCTTCCTTTAACCAACTCTAACTTAGTGTCCGAATTCCAATACAACGACTTCTCTTTATTAAGTTATCATGCTAACAAGAAATGTGATGGACGAATAAATGGACATACGGACAGAAGGACAGATGTACAGATGAACAGCTGGACGGATAAACAGACAGACGGACCTTTTGAAAGTTGTTCAATATTGGTTCACTAACACTGTGGTATGAAAATATTTCTCTACGGACGATTTTTACGGTTTTAGAAATGTGCCGATCAAATGCAATATAATCTCGGTTTACGCAACTGCGAAGAGTATAAAATTAAATGTAAAAAGAAATTTTAAAAACAAGTTTTTATTATTATTTAGACATTATATAGTATATACTAAAACGAAAAAAGAAAACAATATATTTATTGTAAAAGTTTATCTTATGTTTTTTTTATTCATACAAGTTTTTAAGACAATAATTTTTTAAATTTTTTTCGTTTTAGTAACCATAAATAATAACAAAAGCTTGTTTTTAAAAAGTTTTTTACGAAAGCGTAGAAGCGCCACTGAAATATATATTTTTTAATTCCGAGTTTAATCTCGGAATTCCGACATTAATCTCGGAATTCTGACGTTAATCTCGGAATTCCGACTTTAATCTCGGAATTCTGACTTTAATCTCGGAATTCCGAGTTTAATCTCAGAGTTCGTAGATTAGAGTTGGAAACATGAAACTAATATTTGAAATGCGTCGGTGTAAAGACGAAGATGAAAAAATGCCTATTATGACCTCTCGAAAATCCATCCTGTTTTTCTGAATAAAAGTGCACGTCAATGACTGAAATAAATTTTATTTTACTTAAGAAAGATATAGTAGAGGTCTTCGATACCGGTCCAAATTTGGTGGAAGTTGGACGACTAATAACCAAGCTACGAAGATGGTACCGTGGAAAGTGGGACACATTGTATATCAATCATTGAAATTTTTCATTTTATTTAAAACAAATTGAAATTAATTACCAGCACATGTCTTGAGAGAACTAACTTATTGTTTATTTTAAATGACATACTTTTGTTTTCCATTTTGCTAATTTGATAGACTGTAAATATAGAGTAAATAGAACAAACAGTTTGTAAGGTAAATACTATGTTTTTTATATCATTGAAAAGCTTTTTTTACGGCTTAAGTAGCAGCTGAATATAATCACTTCATTCAGCTGCGAAGAGTATCCTATAGAATGTGAAACAATTATATAAAAAGCTCAGTAAATTTGCGAAGAATGCGTTTTCAGCTTGTTTTATTTTATATTCATATTTAATAAAATAGTACCGATACCTTCGCTGCACACGTCCATAACATTTGAGTGAATACACCATACGATAAAAAAAAAACTAAAAATTATAATGTTAAAACTATAAAACAGACATATTATTGTATTGCCAACAGGTTGATGCAAAATTTCAGCGCATTTGAACGTCGTTAAGTCGTTCAAAATTTCAAGATTTGACTGCAACTCAAGATTCGGACTAAACATCGTAACATACATGCATACATCCAAACAAGTTAAATAAATGCTTGCAATAATAAGGCGGACCAAAGAGACACAGAAGTTTTATATAAATTAATTTACAAACTTTTAGATTTATTTTGCAACATAATTTAATTTATGGCGAATGCGCCGGTCACACAGAGTGACCCAAGTAAAAGCGGAACACCCTCTAAAATGTTTATTTATTGTCCGATTTGAATCAAATTTTACTCAAATATAGAACAAATTAGGATCTATATATGACCAGAAAAACATTTGCCTTCGACAAATGCAAAGCCACATACCGTACCAAAATATGCGGAAAAAATCAAGAAATCATATATGGGCATTTTTGTATTGAAAATTTTGTTAACGAAACTTGTCCAAAATTTAATCAAAATAAAAAATTTGAAAAATTGAAATTTTAAAAATAATTGTTAAAAAAAAAACTGCAAATTACTTAACAACTACTTGGCAGTTTGGGTTTAATTTCAAACAAAATTGTCATAGTACAGTTTTCTAAAAAAAAAAACCCATTAAAATGATATTTTCGGACTAAATTTCTGGAAATCTCAAGGGGAAGTTCACAACAAGTGTGCTCTACCACTTAACCCTTGCAATACATTGAAAATAAAAAAATGCACTTAAGTAAGTGTACAAAAAATGTAAGGTACTTAGTATAGAATGTTAAGACCGTATATGCAGAAATAATACATAAATAAAGAAGTAGGTAAACGAACAAATAAATAAATAAACAAACAAACAAATAGGCACATATAACTATTCTGTCTGTCCTAACAGGACAGCTTTGAGATATCTTTTAAATTTCGCAGCACTAAATGATTTGGCACCAAATGAGACCTTATTATATAATTTATAAATGCAGTATCTGAAACCTCTCTCACAGAACGAAGTTCTATGCATAGGTGGACAAAGTAAACCTTTAGATCTGACATTGAGATTATGAACATCACTTCGAAAAGTTATTTTATTATAGAGATAAGATGGCGCCTTCATTGTGATAATCTTGTGAAAGATACAAGTTGAATAAAAGTTTCTCCCTCCGTCTTTCATATTTAGCCAATGCAGTTCTTTCAACTTATGTGACACGTGTTCAAACTTACGTATACCATAGATAAATCGAATACATGAATGTTACACACGTTGTATACGATTGCTACAATCCCTGTCCAAACAGGGACCATACACTGGGGCACAATATGTGAACTGCGACAACACTAACGTTTCACAAAGGGTCTTTTTAGTGTTTATACTTAAATAACTTCGGTGAGGATAGAGAAGTCTTAGGGCAGAGTAAGCTTTTTGTATAAATTTACGAACCTGTTTTCTAAATCTCAGATTTGTATCTAAGATTAGACCAAAATTTCTGGCATGTTGCAACAATTCCAAACGACATCCGTTTAATTCGATGTTAATTAAATTTTGCAAATTGGCACAATCGTGTTTCTTACCAAATAAAAGCATAGCTGATTTTGTTGGAT
This sequence comes from Rutpela maculata, assembly GCA_936432065.2. NCBI lineage: Eukaryota > Metazoa > Arthropoda > Insecta > Coleoptera > Cerambycidae > Rutpela > Rutpela maculata. The sequence goes on from OW386288.2 coordinate 142,789,740, forward strand.
TTAAAATGAGCGAATGTTGTGTGGATATATCTGATAAACTTTTTAGGTCAGTGTTGATTTGTTGCACAGCAGCCTCATAATCCTTAGCATAAAAAGAATAATAAATTTGGGCGTCATCCGCGTACATATGAACCGAACAGGATTTAATAAAATTTACAAATTGTGAAGTATAAATTGTGAACAACAGGGGTCCTAAAATGGAACCCTGTGGAACACTTTTATTGATCGCCCTTGATTGAGAAAGTTTATTGGATATTCCTACAATTTGTGAACGCCTTTCAAGATATGATTGGAACAGTTTACAGCCTCTATCATCAATACCATATAATTTTAAAATTATTAGGAGTAGTTTATGATCTATAGTGTCAAAGGCCTTACTAAAATCTAGTAGTATTAAAACAGTACATTTGCCTTGATCAGTGGCCTCAACAATATCATCAATTATATGCATTAAGGCTGTAGAACAACTATAACCAGTTCGAAAACCTGATTGGGTAGTTGGTAGTATGTTCAAAGAGTCTACGTATTCCCTAAGCTGAATCTCAATTCTTTTTTCTGCTAACTTAGATAATCCTGTGAGAATACTAATCGATCTCAAATCTGAAAATGTCTTTGTCTTAGTTTTTTTCGGAACAGGAGTCACTAGAGCAACTTTCCAAGCAGTAAGGAACCGACATTCAATAAACATACTATTAATAATATGAACCAAGAAATTTAGTAAGTGTGGACATCATAATTTAATAAAATAAATACTTAATGAATCAGATCCGGATGTAGAATTTTTTAAGTTACAAAGAACTCTTTGAATAAGTTAAAGGGAAACTAAGCTGAAATTGAAAGTTGAATTAGTGATTTTATTTAAGTCATAATAGTTTACTACATCTGTAATATCGTTATTATTTTGTGGGATGCTGTCTATAAAATAATTATTAATATAATCAGGATCTAATAAATTGATGGGAATTTGTGGTTTGTTATTGGACGTAATATTTAATGACCTAAGTTCGCCCCAGAGCTTTTTAGAATTTTTATTTCTAGCGATATGATTAAAATAAGAACGTTTTTCAGCAGTTTGGGCATGGTTTGTAGCATTTCGTATCTGTTTATAATATGTCCATTTTGCGAGTGAAGGATTTTTCTTGTATTCAGACTTAGCTTTATCTCTTTGCCTCATCAATAACTTTAGATTATCTGTCAACCAAGGAGCCTTATTTCTACTTATACGGACTATTCTCAAAGGGACGTGCTTATTGAAAAGATTTAGTAAAAGTGTTGTTAAATGATTTACTTTAGCATCAATGCTATTCATGTAAAACATGTCTTGTAGGGGGAGCCCTTGCAAGTCAGTATAAAATACTTGTTCATCAAAATACTTAAAGTCTTTAACTCTATAAGTTATATAAGTTGGTTTAAATTTAGAGCTATTCGTTATTATTTTACATTGGACCAGTGCATGATCAGATATGTCCAGGTCTCCCACTTTTAGAGACGAGACAGATTTCAGATCATTGCATAATACAATATCAAGTAGTGATAAATTATTAGAAGTTATATGAGTGGCTTCATCGACGATTTGTTGAAAATCGAGTGATTCAAACATTGATGTAAAATATTGAGTTGCACTTAGGTCTATGTTTAGTAAATTAATATTAATGTCACCAAAACAAAAAATTTTATCTCCGTACTGCATAGAGACTGGTATTGCTTCTTCTAATTGATCTGCAAAATATTTAAAATTCATGTGAGGTGGCCTATAACAAACACCAAAAACAAAAGAATTATTATTTATAGAAACAGAAATCCACAGTTGCTCAATGTTATCACTAGTATCAATTAGATTGAAATTATATGAATTATTGAGATAAAATGCTACGCCGCCTAATAATTATTAATTTTCATAGATAAATTTGAAATAGAATAGTCTAGCCAGATTTCACTTAGTGCAAATAAGTCATATTTATTATCTAAAATAAAGCTTTTTATATTGTTAAATTTTGGTGATAATGATCGAATATTTATATGTGCCGTATTCAAAAAAGAATCTACCATTTATTAAGAAGATTACAAATACTAATTAAGAAATAAAGTAAAAAGTAGAATATACGGTAAACCGTTTAATTTATTATATACCTACAAAAAAGTTACAATTAAAGAACTCGCTTAAAAAAAACGAGATAATAATATCATACAGAGTGTGAACGGCATATGATAACAAAAAATTATTTAACAAGTTCGTATTTAATATGAATATAATAAGTAAAACAAACTTAATTAATTATTATGAGATTCTAGTATATTGTCAATATCATTTATGTCCCTTAACTTTACAATTTTATTTTTGTCTTTAGCGTAAATCACTCCATCGTTGATTAAATTTTGGACTTAATAAGGTTTTTGGATAATTCTGAACGAGTTTCATTAAAAAAAATTTCTGGTGAAAAAATGTCTAATATGATTTTTTGATTTTTTCCCCATATTTTGGTACCGCAGGAGGCTTTGCATTTACAGGAGGCGAATTTCTTTCTGGTCATAATTAGATCCTAATTTGTTCTATACTTGAATAAAATTGTATTCAAATCCGTCAATAAATAAACATTTTAGAGAGGTGTTCCGCTTTTAAATGGGTCACTCTCTATATAGTTGCCCAGATAAGAGACACGAATTTTAAAAATGGATATATGTATTTATTATTTCTCCGGTAATATATTACGAATATAATAAAAAAAGACATACAATAATTCCGCTTCGTATATATTTAGAGAAAATCGAATTAGTATGTAAACCAACTTGTAAACCTTGTAACCTTGTAAAGGTTTGACTCCAAGAGTTCTGTGACTGGACCGCAAGACATCTACCGTTATCGAGGGCGGGGAACACGATGGTGACAATATTTTCCGACCTACTCTTCACCCACTACTCCTAATCCGGAAAAACCACTCCATTTTCCGATTTTCGGATGCTAGGCATTATTTTATTGGAAAATGTTATTAATAGTCGGGGAGCCCTCCCTAGCTGTACGTGCACCCTCCTCCCGATCCTTGGGGACAATGTTTTCATAAAGATTAAAGCCTAAAGAACAATTTAAGGCACGTCCTAAAAAAAAAACTGGCTGTACTTTCAAAATGGCGGCCATATGTTAAGAAAAACTGTTGCCAATGCTGTTTTTGTCATTTAACACAAAAACTAAAAAATATGGACAAAAACTTTTTTCAAAAAAAACAACTCGCATAAAATTCTCTACAATTTTGTTCCTATACAATATTTTGATAGGAGTTACCATTTTCCAGATAAATGAATCCAAAATTAAGAAAACATGAAAATTCATATATTGGTAAATCACTTAGAGGAAATAACTGTGATAATTCTTGTAAGGCGTATAATATAACTTTATATTATTAACATAACAAAAAATAAAATAAACTGAAAAAAAAATGAATAATAATAATATTACAATTTGCAGACATTTACCTCGAAAACGGTAACAATGGTATCTGGAAAATGGTAACTCCTATCCAAATATTGCATAGGAACAAAATTATAGAAAATTTTATGCACTTTGTGTTTTGTTCAGAAAGTTTTTCTACATCTTTTTTGGTTTTTGTGTTAAATGACCGAGACAATATTTGCAATTTTTTTTAAACGGACGCCATTTTGAAAGTACAGCCAGTTTTTCTTTTTGGGAACATATCTTAAATTGTTCCTTAGGCTTTAATCTTTATGAAAAACATTGTCCCCAAGAATCGGGGGGGGGGGGGGTACACGGACAGTTAGGGTGGTCTCCCTTAGTATTACGTTTTATATTGGATTTTTTATTTTATTTGGAAAATGGTAACTCCTATCCAAATATTGTATAGGAACAAAATTGTAGCAAATTTTATGCACTTTGTTTCTTGTGCAGAAAGTTTTTCTCCATCTTTTTTATTTTTTCTGTTAAGTGACAAAAACAATATTTTATTTGCAATTTTTTTTTTTTTAAACGACGCCATTTTGAAAGTGCAGCCAATTTTTTTTTGCGGGGGACATGTCTTAAATTGTTCCTTAGGCTTTAATCTTTATGAAAAACTTTGTCCCCAAGGATCGGAGGGGGGGTGCACGGACACTTAAGGTGGGCTCCCGTAGTATAATGGAAGTTGTCCAGAATTGTCCAAAAACCTTAAGTCCAAAATTTCATCAAAATAAAAAAATTTAAAAATTTAAAATTTGAAAAAGTGAGGTTTAAAAATATTTTAAAAAAATACAAATTACTTGACAACTACCTCACAGCTTGTGTTTCCTTTCAAACAAAATTTCCATAAATTCTTTAAAGAAAGAAATCCATTAAATCGATGTTTTTGGACTTTGACATTATTTTAAACAAAATTTCAACATTTTTTTAATTTCGATTAAATGGACTTAAGGTTTTTGGACAGTTCACAACAACTTTCTTTGATAAAATTTTCCTATAAAAAATGTCTAGCACCGGAAGATCGCAAAAAGGAGTGGTTTTTCCGGTTTGGGGGTATTGGTTGGAAAATATTGTCACCATCGTGTTCCTCGCCCTCGAGAACGGAGGGATAGATGTCTTGAGGTCCAGTCACAGAACTTTTTGGGCTTTTTGCCTTTTTCTGGTTTACCTAAATAAGCTACAATACTTTTATTTATAACATTGACTTAATGACACTTTGACATCACTAATCTGCCCTGAACCCGTTAATTTTGCTATTTTTAATTTTATTATTATCTATTGGTTCTATTGGTAAAATGACGGATAGTGGCTTCGTAGTGGCCAAATCTATTAAGTTTTCTTTTTGATATTTTAACATTTCAACATTACCGGCATGTCATCATAATTAACATTACTTGTTTTATGCACGGAACGCCTAAATTATCACATAAAATAAATAATTTCTTTAACTCTTAAATCTAACAAGAACAAATGAAGTCCATTTCGAGTCGTCCATCCATTTGTCATATAAAAAACAAATATACATCTTCCTCCTTATTTATATAAAGAGAAAAAAAAAGGTTCTAAAACGTACATTTGAATTCATGGAGTAAAGTCGAACATGGACTAAAATACCGATTACATGTTTATATGGCGAATATATGAAACTTGCTCTCGGAGAATCACAACAGATAACTACATCTTTCGTCTTTTTGCTGTTTAGTCTGTGTTTTATTTTAAGGCAACAAAATTTTATCTCTAAAGTTTTTAACAAAATGTATTAAGATGTTACCTACATATATAATTGTTTACCGTTATTACCGTTTTTTTATCTTTACTGTTCACAAATTTAATAGGCCTGTAACTTCGAAACAAATGAAAGTCGATCTGCCATTTTTTCTAGTCTTACAATTAGGTCTATTTTACGCTCCCACAATTTGAACATAACGATACGGGACACCTTGTATATCTGTTTATTTGGACACTTTCAGACATGCTGAGAACTTGAAGTTTTGCAAGTGGAGGAACTAACTTTAAACTCTCAAGAAAATTAATGAAATAGAGAAATTCAATATGGCGGTATAAAGTTGAGTCAACTTTTTCGGTCCATTCAAATTTGGATAATTTAGAGATGGTCATTATTTGAGTAGTTTGGTTTTTGTTTAATAAAAATCTGATAACTGGTGGTATTCATTACTTTTAGTTACTTTAATATACCCATAGAAGAATACGAGTATATTGCTCTTACCACCGTGATTTTCCACACTTAGAAAAAAAATGCAGGCAAAACAAGTTATGGTATTTGCAAATCCCCGTAGCGTTCATAGAGCTACTGTCAGAACTTTAAATGCCAACTATAGGTTATAAAATTTACTTTTGTAAAGTCAGAGTAGCTGAACTTCATTTCGTCATATTAACTTATCGTCTTCATCTGATGATGGACCTTTGTTTGAATTTGCAAACAAATGGTGTCCATTTGAGACTATGCAGAAAAAGGAATATTATGTTGTTGGCACCATTGTTTAAACCATAAATGAAATATATTCAGAGAGTGTCACCAAGATTTGAGAAAGTATATCTCTCATGGGTAATCGCGAAATGTTCATTTATTCACGTTTGAATATTCTCTGATATTTCCTATAGTTCTTGAATTCTAAGGCGACACTGAAACAAACAAACTAACAAATTAAAAAATAAGTTAAACTGAGAATCTCCTCTTTTTTAATATTTTCTCGATTAAAAAGTTGTACTACAATGTAAACATACTAGACTACAAGCCCATCGTAATTTTTACGGGATCAACTGACCCAGCATGAATTATATTCAGTACGATGCTGGTATATGAAACCATAACATTAGGCACTATGCCGTCACTTTTTGGCGATACAGGTGAGTACACAGGTATATTGAATTTTCCATCCGAAAATGCGCTCTTCAGACAAACTATTATTGTACGGCATTCCTCATGTTGATAGTTCATCAAAAAATAAATCACCTAGTACCTACTGCCGTGCAAAAATAATGGGACCGGAAGCCAGAAGAATTTTTGATTTTCCGAAAAATTTTCCAAGCATTTAAGTAATTTAATACTGTACGGCGTTTGTACATTTAGATTTATATGCTTTCATAGATTCGTTATTCAGCAACGCCGTACATATTTGGTGGTTACAGGGTGAGAAATCCCGGGCGCAACCCCCTACCCTCAACTAGTATAGTGTTGGTGATTTGAACCAACATCAAATTCAATGATCTTAATGCTTTTTCATGAAACGAAGACATTTTTTGCCTTGCCGTTTATTTTTCATGCAACACATGGCTGCGTCAGGAAAATTTATTTCCCTCTAAAACGAGCAATTTTAGGGTGAAAAATTTGCTTACGGCATTAGCATAGGTTGTTAATACTTAAAACAATAATCAATAAAAACTAAATGCTGTACAAAAAGAATGGTTCCAGATGGCTATTTTGTCACCCCTTAGATTTTATTTTTGCAACTATATTCTACTTCATAAAGGCGATTTAATAGTTTATGGCGTTTATACATTTCAATTTTTATGTTTTAATGGATCTGTTATTTAGCAATGCCGTATATATTTGCTAGCGCAACCTCCTACCCATAGTTGCGCTACTTCTCTTCTATCCCCAAAGGTCGAAGGCGATAACACATAACAGTGGGGAGACCATGTCCAAATTTTTCAAAAATGGGCCCTAGTGAAATATTTTCGGAAAGCTTAAAAATTGCACAGTATGTATAATGTTAATTATTTATTTTCCTTGCAATTTTCTGAAAAAAAAAATGGTAAGAATAAAAGTTGTTCGATATCATGTTTTCCATAGGGAGAAAATATGAAAATCAAAGTTTTACACTTTTCAGAAAATTTATATTGGAAAATCGCTCTGGAGGGGGAGTATTTTAAAAGGGTAGCACACACTGTAGAAAAATTTAGACACCACCATCGTGATCACTCTACATCCTTTTACAGATAAAAACATATTTCTCCCAAGGATAAAATTTTATCAACTTAATCACCAGTTCTCCCTTCGTCTACTGTACTTTATTTTGTTAGGGATTTTGAAAGCAGGACTGTGCCACATTTGATAATAATTACATGTATTAAAATAGGTTCAGCACAGTTTTTGAAGCTCTGGTATTATACTGTACATGCAAATAGTTTACATAATAAAAATATTTAATTAATGCTTAATACTTATTCTATTTTAAATGATCGGATTATTTTGATACTAATGGCAGATTACGTACAATACTACTTCTGTATCCATATTTCCTTTGTAACCTTAATGAAGTCCATCCGTTAAGAGACAAACAAATTTAAAAAAAAAGTTGTCTAGTTTGTTTCTCTTTATTTTAAAAACAAATACAGTTTTTACATTTCTTTTATTGATTTTTTTATTATCATGCAATTTTTAAATGACTGAATGAAATTTAGTTGCAAAAAGTCTTCTATAAATTCAACCCCGTTTTAACATATAATATTGCTGTTTGGGGACTATCTACGAAGGCAAATAGAATATTTATAAAGCAAAACAACAGTAGAAACTAGAACTAAATTATCTGCAATTGTATTTGCTATTTGTTTTTCTGCTGCTTCTACTATTTGTTTATTACTGTTTTTCTACTGCTTAATACTTCTAACCATTTTTAAAGTGATTAATGTCTTTCTTGGATTTGGGAATGGATATCTTTGTGAAACGTTGTCCTCACAATTAGACACACAGCATTTTATGTACGTACTGTACGTACGTACTGTATATCTTTGAAATGATTGATCCTACGAAAAAAAGTGTAATGACTTTTTTTAGAATTTGTGTGTAGAATGTGTAGACTTTTATAAGAAATATTTTTGCTCATGACTATTTTTGTAGAAAAAGTGATACTTTTCGAGACAATGGCAAAAAACTGAAAATCGCCCCTTTACCACCACCCCCCCACCCCAAAAAAAAACCCATGGCTCAAATTGCTCGAACTTCTCAGGATGTACCAAGGGCATCTCAATGAAGGTCTCCGCAATAAAACAGCTTTCTCGTAATTTTTCATATTTTGGCCTCAAATTTGTCTTTATTTACTGGGGTATTCATTCAAGCGATCCCATCAAAGTGCAGCGCTTCTTGCTTTGAGACTGCGCGGCGCGGCAATCTTTACATTTTTTTTATGACTTTTTAAAAGTAAGTAAGAAACTTCTGATTCGGAACTATACTTCCACTGATTAAAAAAGCAATGGTTCTGAAATGTCTCTGAAACTAATTACACATTTTACGCATTTTTAAACAGAGTTTACCCCTTGTATTTTACATATTATTATCTCCTCAGTAATTCAAGCTCTCGTAAGATTTGCACTGAGACATATTTTAATGTTTTGATTAATATTGAATTAATATGTAAATCCTCTTAAATGTTGCTTGAAACCACAGATTGAACGATTAGCATGTTAATGAAACCTCAGCTGGTGTATTTTTATCTAAAGGATTCTATTTATTTCGACGTATTATTTATTGTTTTAGGGTCTCCAAACTGAATGCCATTCTGTTAGATGTATACCCCAGTTGAGTTGAATAAGACCGATTTAGTCTATTGGGGACATTTGTTTCAGTTTCCACTATACTTTAATAGACCCTTCAACAAAATGCTCGGGAATATGGCATGATCTGAACCAGCCATTCTTTTGCAGAAAAAATACGTTTTTTAGATAGATCGAATTTATTGCCTAGAAGATTACACCATTTACAGGGTGAAGAAAATTAAATTCGTTTTACGTCTTAAAATAAAATCGTAATTATAATATACTTTTTGTACCGCCATATCCTAAAATGTTATTTATTTGACAGTTTCAATAAATTAAAACGATGTTATTATTGACAAGTATAAAATAGAGAAAAAAGAGTGAAATAAAGACATTTTATTACAGCATGAAATAAAACTTATTGGTTTTTGTGGAAACAGCATAAAATTTAGTCCATTTTTACAAAATTATATTGTTTTCTAATTTCGATTGGCGATACAAAAAAATTTATATATAACTCTAGACTAATATGTGTTTTTTTTACTCGTGTGGTTTATAGCGCTCGCCTTCGGCTCGTACTTTAAACGCCCCACTTATAAAAAAAAACACCATTTTACTTGTTACATAAAATACTATTTTGAAACGCCATATCCTAAAATGACATTTATTTGACAGTTTCAATGAATCAAAACAATGTCATTATTTATAAGTGTAAAATAAAGAAAAAAGTGTGAAATAAAGAAATTTTATTTCACAGTGTGAACAGACAACAAATTATTATTATTGGTTTCAATGGAAACAGCAATAGAATTTAGTCATTACGACAAAGTAACTTTGTCAATTTGCCGTATTTTTACAAAATTATATTGTTTTCTAATTTCGAATGGCGATACTAAAAATTTTTACAGTAAGACCGCAACACCCCGTTATTTTGGAACGCGTTGACCAATTACTTCCACATCCAGTGGAAGTATAGTAACGACAAAAAAGTTTTTAAAAATTTTTATTGTTCAAATAGGCTTAAAATGTCGGAAAACGTCGAGATTTTAAGTTTGAGCGAAAAAAAAATTTCTGTCTGTCGGTCTGTCTGTCTGTCTGTCGGTCTGTCTGTCTGTCTGTAACTTTTTATTGTGCGCATGTTTACTCTGGAACCGTTTAAGATATTGACTTGAAATTTGGTACACATATGTACTTTAACGAGATCTGGAACTAGATTATATTTTCATGTTGTTCCGACGAAGGGTTGGGGGTAAATTGGGGTAAATTTGGGGTAAATGGGTAAATCAAGCAGGTAGGAGTCCATAAAATTGGTATTTAGTATATACAAGAGAAGCTAAGGTCTTAAAAAAATTTTGGCATTAGCCACCCCCATTACCACCCCCACCCCCTTATTAAAGCAAGCTTATTAAAGGGGATGAAAAAAAATGTGATTTAGTGTATGTACAAGAACCAGAAACCTCAAAATATTTTTTTACTTCATTCACCCCCACTACTCACCCCCACCCCACTACCCACGCCCACCCCACTACCGATGTGGGGTATCGTTTTATGGGTTTTTGGGGTAGAGGATTTCAAATATTATATTATTAAAGTTCCATAAAAAATTATTTCCACATACACAGTTTTTTCGTTGGGAGTGACTTGGATAGAGAATCTGGATGTGGAAGTAGTGATTCCTTGGGCAGCGGTTTTTAAAATTGTTTGGGATATAGTGCTCGATGAGCTTTATTTGACTGTTTTGAAAAATGTGTGATTTTCATATTTTCAAGGCCTCATCGAGCACTATATCCCAAAAAAAATTTTAAATCGGTCAACGCGTTCCAAAATAACGGGGTGTTGCGGTCTTAAATAGCACACACTCTATAACTCGAAACTAAAATGTGTTTTTTTTACTCGGGTGGTTTATAGCACTCGCCTTCGGCTCGTACTATAAACGCTCCACTATATTATAGTATTTTATATAACAAGTAGCTAAAATGGTGTTTTTTTTTACAAGTGGGTCATTTATAGTACGAGCCGAAGGCGAGTGCTATAAACCTCACGAGTAAAAAAAAACACATTTTAGTCTTGAGTGATATTCAACATTTTTTGTATCTCCATTCGAAATTAGAAAACAATATAATTTTGTAAAAATAGACTAAATTCTATTGGTGTTTCCATAGAAACCAATAAGTTTTATTTCACACTGTGATATAAAATTTTTTTATTTCACTCTTTTTTCTTTATTTTACACTTGTCAATAATGACATTGTTTTGATTCATCGAATCTGTCAAATAAATGTCATTTTAGGATATGGCGTTACAAAAAATACTTTTTAATAGTTCTACTTGGGTAGTCTTATGGATTTTTTTTTAAATACGTATTAGCAAAGAAGTTTGATCAAAATTAATATATCTTTCCCTATTGGGATATGACCATCTTAAATACAAAATGAAATGATATAGTTTAAATCAGAAAATTATAAATGTACCTGAAAGTACACTGTCTAGAGAAAAATTAGATTAAGAATTCTAATTATTCAATGAAGTTATGCTAAACGTTAATGAAAATACATATTTTCCTCGTCCTGTTTCAGAAACTTAAAACTCTTTGTGCACAGATAAAGTGTTCCAACTATTTACTTTACTAAGTTAGAGTTAATAAAGTAAATTTAGTTTTTTTTTTCTATAGAAACTTAAAGTCATAATGGCAAAGTTTAATAATTATTCTAGACGATACGCAAAAATTATAGATTTTCGTATTTGTCAAATGTAAAATTTTCTCTAAAATAATCCATCAAATCCGTCAGCAGCCTGACAATACACTAATCGATCAACGAAGGCTCTTAAAGAGTTTTGAATAGCATGCTGTGATGTCTCTTAATCATCCACCTCTTCTAATAGTTTAGGTTTGGCCTTACAGACAACGAATTTTAAATGACCCCAAAGGAAATAGCCCAAAGGACTTAAATCTGGCGGTCGCGGTGGCCATTCAATATGTCCTCTTCGACCTACATCTCTGTAGAATATTTCAACCATCATTAACAACGTAATTCTTTCACGTTTAGTTAGTTCACTCATAATTAAAAACAATGTTAATATTTCACACGGACACTATCTGACAGTATTGAATTCAACTGACAGTAATGCGAATGATTTGAGTTCTGTTAAAGAAAGTTTGCTAAAACCGCCATGTCTTTATTTTATTTAATATCTAAAAAATCACAAGTCGCACACCCACCAAAATCTAAATTATTCTAATTGATGAAAAAGCATCTATCTAAAAATGTAAAAATATGCAGGGTCGTCCATTTTAAAAAAACTGCCGATGACATCATATAGGGTAGTTGTTGGAAATGAAAGTACGCCACTAATAGAAAAAAATACTACAAAAACTTTTGTTAAAGATATTTTTGAATCGAACTTATAGTTTCGCCAGAAATCAGATATTTCCACACATTTGCCCAATCCTGTATAGATTGCTACCCTGTTTTTAAAATAATTAAATAATGTTCACAAGGGAGTACAGTTTTGTACTTTATATTTTTGGCTAGTTAGCTTCTCACTGGGGGCGTGGGTAAGTAAATTATCCTGTTGAATTTTCTTTGTACTAAAAAAAATATATACTATAAGAACAATTACATAAGATGATAAAAAGGGCCCCAAATGCTTTTCTCTGCTCAACATATGCCCTAGAGCCAAAGGTAAGTAGTAATAGTAGCAAAAACCATTAAACATTTACCACTAATTTAATAAATACTGGCAAACTCGATATAAATGAACAATGATATGTGTTACATACAATAAAATTCAGTCTAATAGCTTACGGGTTGATAAAATATATGTAATGATTACTACGAGTGCACTCAAAAATATTTGCTCTTGAAAGAGGTACAATAAATTAGTCCTTAATAGTTACATTACCAAATTGCCAAATTGCAGATATTTTTATTTTATTTAACCATCTTTTCACATATCATTTTGGGGTCACTTTATATAGTAAATATATATTTCATTTTACAATCTTTTATTACATTACGTCACATGAACTCGTACCTAGCGCGCGAGTGACGTAACGGCCGGGTGTTGTGGCAAATAACCTTCAGAATGTGTGAATTTATTATGTGATAAAACGATCTCTTTACAGTTCAATCGTAGGCCATAGTTTTCGTATCGGCAATTTCAGACTTAAAGTTTTTAGTGTTTAACTGGATGAGCGATTAATATTTAGTTTATGCAGGGAAAATAGTGTGCAAAAACCCTGCTTCAGGTATCATGAGTACAAAAACATTTATTTATCTGTTAAGCAAATTATTTGAAATGTTATGGGTTTCAGCGACGAGTCAGTGGGGTGTAGATGGGGAGTTACATTACCGGGACACCAAATAATATATACTAGATGGTTTCATGTACCATAAGATAGCATGTTAATATCAAATCAAATTATAGTTAATATTGATCTCTCAAAACTATTTAATACCACTATTGTCCACTATACGCCGAACAACAAAACAACGAAATGACGTATAGACAATCAATTACTACTTATGGCAAATAATGGAAACAAATGAATAAAAGTAATAATTTTTTCACTAGGTGGTACTTAACACTTGTGTCCACAACTCTCACAGGTGAATAAATTGGGCGACTCGTCGTCGGTGCAGCACATCGATTCCTTTCAGAATTCACCCAATTTCCCACCGAAACATGCGCTTTTAATCTACTTTATAGAAAAGTATGGGGCCCTCCGTTGAAACTCAGACGACAGCTTGACTATAAATTACATAGATCTAGGTCCAATACCCCTCCTTAAATCTATGGTCCATTACATCCAAACTCTTACGTCAAATAAATTACATAGATCGAGGTTCAATATACCTCCTTAAATCCATGGTCCAGTACATCCAGACTCTTACGTAACATCGACGTCAGTACGCCACAACAATAACAGCAAACAGGGGTAAAAGAGAAGAAAAACGGAAACGTCTAAAAATACGAAACCTGACATTAGTTCAAAGATCATTAATTAAGTTCTGAAAGGTGATGAAAGTAAACGCTTACCTCCACGTGCGACAACCCTAACAAAATGGAAGCGTTCCAAACACGTGCATCAGATGGCTATCCCAAACTCGACCAAGACGGCGTTGTAAACCCTAAGATACTATATATCCAAACACCAAGCAATGGACGAGGTCTCGATGTGCTAACGTGTGCAACTATCCGTATAAATACGCAAATTGTCCACGATAATTTTCCCAAAAGCAGGCGTTGCTGGCCACCTTTGCACTTCAACCTCTCTTCACTGCTCTACTTGTCGTTTCCCCCACTTAGATTAGATTAGATTGAAGGGAGGAGCTGGCCGCTTAGCCTTGGCCACCGCGACCCCTTTGGCGCTCCTAATCTAATTCATTTAGAGTTCCTCATCCAGCTTTGTCTTTTGTACCAGACTCCATAGCCTTGATAGGGGCTCCTTAGTATAGCTATCCGCTCTTGGTTTTTCCTCACCAAGTATTTGGAATCTCAGTCTGGCTAGGCCTTCAGAATGGCACAGCACATGTACTGAGGTTTCCTCTTACTCTTGACAGAATCTGCATGTTGCATCATCTGCCAGACCCATTAGACTCATATGCCTATTGAGTCTACAATGTCCAGTTAGAAGACCCACTATTATCCTAATGGCCTTTCTACTTTGGCCTAGTAGATCTTCCATGAATTTGGCCGACCGTTCTTTAATGAACTCTTTGGCCTGTCTCTGTCGCGGGAAACTCTTCCACCATTCTAGAGATTTGTCCGGTACCCATTTATTAATGGATTCTCGTTTGCATGGCTTAGCCACGCCACAAAAGGGTTCGGGGCCTACCAGGGCATTAGATGCGCCTTCCCGAGCCAGCTCATCAGCCTTTTCATTTCCCCTGTGTCCCTCATGTCCTGGTACCCGTGCCACGGTCACTTTGTTCTGACTTCCTAGGTCCATAAGGGCGTTAATACAATCCCATACTAGTCTTGAGTCGATCTGCATGGAATCGATTGCCTTTAGCGCCGCTTGGCTGTCGGAAAAAATGGCAATTGACTGGTTGACAGTTCCTTGCCTCATTATTTCCCTTGCACACCACTGTATAGCGGCCACCTCTGCCTGAAATACTGTGGCATGTATTCCTAGACTTATCGGGATTTCCGTTTTCGACCTTATCCCGTAAATCCCAGCTCCTGCTCCATGTTCTGCCTTGGAGCCGTCCGTGTACCAGACTATTTGTGCTGATATCGGAGGGCCATTCTTCCAGTCCCCTCTGTCTGGTATCTTGATTTGAAAGTTTTTATAGAAGTTATACTTTGGGACCATGCTGTCCGTGGGCATTCCCAGAATGGGGTCTGCCTTCAGCTCTGAGTATAACTTTTGGTGCTCTGTACCGTGTTGCTGCCTTATGGGAGTTGTGCCTTGCATTAGCCTGTGCAACACCGAACGAGCTTCCCCCTGGATGACAATGTGTAGTGGTGGCAAATCTAGAAGGACCTCCAAAGCCGCCGTGGGAGCAGATTTTATGGCCCCTGTGGCGCACAGGCAAGCAAGCCTTTTTGCGCCACTTAATAGCCTTACTGCTCCCGGCTGCAATGTCTTGGTCCACCATACCACCGATCCATAGGTTATCATGGGTCTAACGACCCTAGTATATAACCATAGGGACATCTTGAGGTTTAATCCCCAGTTTTTTCCACACATCTGCCTGCACCTTCCCAGGGCAATCGTTGCTTTTTGTGTGACTTTTTGGATGTGAGATGTCAGTTTTTGGTCAAAAATGACTCCTAGGTATTTAGCCTCACTGGCAAATGGAATTTCCACTCCATTGAGCCTTAGGGGTTTTAGACCTCGCAAGGATCTTTTTCGTGTGAAAGTGACCACTGTGGTTTTGTGAGGATTTATGGATAGTTCTTCCTCACTACACCACCTGTCAACAATGTTTATGGCTCTTTGCGAACGCTCTGATATGGTGTTCGCAAATCGCCCCTTGACTACTATTGCTAGGTCGTCAGCGTATCCTAGGCAATAAAAGCCTTCTGCGGAAACTTTCCGGAGGAGTTCGTCAACGAGGGTTGTCCACAGTAGTGGAGATAGTACTCCTCCTTGAGGGCGGCCTGTACTCACCTTCGCCTCAATGGTAGCCTCGCCCAGATTGGATACTATTACCCTCTTATCTAGGCTGGCCTTAATCCACTGGCAGAGTACTGTTGGGACTCCTCTATTTGACAACGAGTTCGTTAATGATTGCGTTGTCGCGTTGTTGAACGCTCTTTCTATATCAAGAAATGTTGCCACTGCTATTTCTTTGTCATCCAATGACTTTGACAGTAGCCTGTTCAAATTATCCAGCGCGAGGTCTGTTGACTTTCCCGGCTGGTATGAATATTGACGTTCACTAAGGGGGTTTTCCCTTAGTACCTCGTCTCTAATGTACCTGTCCAGTAGTCTTTCCAACGTTTTAAGTAGGAAAGAGGACAGGCTTATGGGTCTGTATGACTTGGGCGTTTGGTCTGATATCCTGCCTACTTTTGGTAGGTAGGTGACCTTCACCTTCCGCCACATGTGTGGTATGTATTTCCAGACCAGGCAGGCTCTGAATATTTTGCACAGATGTGGTACTATTATATCCTGCCCTTTTTGGAGCAGAATCGGGTAAATTCCATCCATACCAGGAGATTTGTATGGTTGGAACTTGTTAATTGCCCATCTGATTTTGTTGGATAGTCCTTCCGCTACCTCGTTGGCTAGCCTCCAATCCTCAGGTCTGGGCCGTTCAGGCCTTTGATCTGGGAATTGCACGGCCTCCGATCCCTTCACTTAGTAAACGTGCTACCGCGAAACCTCAAACATGTTGTTATCTACTTAATTCTTCGCCTCGTGAAATTAACCTATGACCTTCACCAGCAGGTGTCTCCGATAGTTTAAGCTGAAACTTTAAGAATCGTAGAATTTAAATAAAAACACTTAACACATAATAAAAACTTTACGGAACCGTAACAAGACATTGGCTATGCATTTCAGGGGCACGACATAAAAATTAATTGTGGCGCATTAGAGTCAAATGTTAATCAAATATGTATTCGCAGTCGGCCACGCTCGACTACAACTTTTATTCGTTTAGATATTTACGAGTGAAGAGACAGTAGAAGCATCCCGAAGTCTGTCATTCCTTCTAACTAAATCGCCCAATTATATGAACCACTTCCTACAAATTACTTCCTCGCATGTGGAATTTTAAAGCTTTAAACCAATCAGCCTTCATTTCACTCACCAGAATCTTCGACAAAAGGTAAATGGGGGTATAATTTAGCCAGTAATATTATTTTAAAATATAAAAGTCGACGGGTTGAGATAATGATAATTTCAATCCAATAAAGAACTAATTTAGGTTAATCACAGCCCAAAAAAAAATGGTACTATACTTGTATATTTCCATGTATTTTTAAGCGCTGAATCCGAATTCGAGGTCAGAATTGGCCGATTGGCTCATATTATATTCAAGCTAAAATAGCTAAAAATGACTAAAAACAGGTAGGGGGAGAGTGGGGTAGATTCGTACACCTTTTTTCAAAGTCCATACCCTCCGCATATTATAATTAACGCTCTGTAAAAAACTACCATATGATATATGTTTTACTGATCATCCTGTCATGATTTTGTACAAAAAATATAAAAAGTACGCCAAGAAAAAAATATTTGATGAAAATGTGCATATGTCCGGATCTGCCCCATCATGGGGTAATTTCGGATGGGAGTGGGGCAGATTCGTACATATAACGCTTTCAAAGACTGATAATTTTCAATGGCATTTATTGATTTTATTATAGAGAAAAAAACACGTTTATAATATCATAGAGTTATCGTTGAACATTTAAACCATAAAAATTTATATTGAATCTCAAAAATGAAGCCATTCACCAGATGTAGAAATTGGAGGTGGTAATTTTGACACAACCTCATTTCGGGAAATTGTGGAAGGTCTTCAAGCTTGGGATAAAGAAATCCATTTTTGTATTTTCTTAGAAATGTGAGTACATATTCTTCGTTTTCACAAACGTCAATTACTCTACCAATATAAAAAACTACCCCACACAACTAGTCCGAATGTGCCCCATTTGACGTAAATACATATCGATTATAACCATTCTGTAAAAAACCCGCGGTTGCTGTATGTAATTGAGGTTATGTATCCAGAAATAGTTAAGCTTCTACGTAAAATGATAAATTCTTACCTGAATTTTATAAAAAATAATGTAGACCCTTAGGACCAATATCTGTAGGATATATCAAAAAGCTCCTATTCACACTTTCACAAATAATTTCTTCTTTTGTAAATATTTAACGGAGCACTCTTGCACATTCGATGTTGATTAATAGGTTAATCCTTTTGGCGCAATTTCGTTATTTTAATGTCATTTTTTAGCGGTAAATTTGAACAGTCCGGAGGTGCCCCATGTTCGAACCAGCCCCACCCTACTATTACGTATTTCAAGGTATCTTTCAAAGAGATTCTAAGGAAAATATTTGATAATATGTTTTTTTATCAGTCGATTTCACATTGAACTACAGAATTGATTATGTATATTTTAACTCATACATATCCTCAAAAAAAAATGCTCGATATCACTCAAAAATTAAATTTCCATATACCGTAAATTTGTGACGCAAGGGAATCAAAACAGTTTTGTATTTTATTTGTTGAGAAAGTAACTTTCAATGACTTTCAATGCATGGAATGTGTTTCGTAACCTAACCTCAAAAAAATTATCGAAATCATTCAAAACTGGAATTTGTATATACCTCATTAAAGATTCACGGACATTATTTAGAAGAAAATACATGTGGCAGAGCATCCCAATAAGAAACACATAAAAATTAAGACAATGCCACAACCAACATTTGGTTATCCTTTGTTATTGTTTTTTTTTTGGTCTTGTGTTAGATAGGATACAATAAAAATTTTCGTGGCTGGATGGGCGAAGCTCAAAGCCAACTAATTGAAAAAATATATATATTTTTTTCTTTATCCAACACTTTCATATAAAGTGATCTTTATTGGTGAGATTTTGAAGGTATAAAGTGGCCCATAAATCACTAGTCAGATAAAGTAGTGAGCTAAAGTATACTTTAGATTACTAGTGAAGGAAAGTGATTTAGTCACTAAAGAGTAATTTTAATCTAAAAAAAAATACATGCAATTAATTTATTGTCTTTATTATACGGAAAATTAACAAAACAAAGAATCCATGCACTAACACTTATTTATTTATATTTATGTTAACATTTATTGTCATCATATTCGATTTTTCACAAATAGAACTGCTCTCCTGTACACAATTTTTCACTATATTAGTAACGACGTCTGTATCGCCTGACTCGTTGCGCTGCTCTCCTTGTATTTTTTCATTATCAATCTTGCTTGAGACTAAATCTTCCAAATAACCCTCCGCCACGGTGGATGATTTCCACCCACCGTGACGTTTAAGGGTGATAATGTCACCTCCAGCCAAAAGAGTTGCCGAGGAATGGCGCATGCTATGGCCAGTATACAAATCTGCATCTGGCAATGGGCTCATTTAGCACTTTTTTTTTATTTAATTATCGGAAAAATCTTATAATTTTAAGACCCTGTGCAAAAAACTAGAATTTTGTGAGACCTATAAATCGTCTAATAAAAAACATAAAAATGGACCGCACCTGCCTTGTCGAGTATCGGCCGGCTTGATAGGAATCCGCTAGTCGATGCGGCTAGCTGCAGCGCGTTATTATAGTTTCACAATATTACAAATCGTGCAGTGTGTTTTGAAACTTATGCGGTTTGTGAAGAATTTCAGTTTATCAACTATTTTCACTGATTTATATTGCTATTCTCTGACGTCATGATATTGATCGCACAGCGCTTCCAATTTCCTCTTTAAAAGTCGTATATTTCGAAAACCACATATGTATCGGATTCATCTGAAATTTTCAATATCGTCTAATTTTAAGTAATACTTTATCCACAAGAAGTAACAACTACTAAATGAAATTCATTAAATGAGCCCATATCAGCTACAATTCTTGGAGTTTTTGAGAGCTTATTTAATCCAACGCATTGACAAATGGTTTTGTTGTCACAAAAAATACAAAATCTTGTCACAACTATATTTCTTAGTTGTGGCTAAAAATATAGGAGGTGCGGTAACTAATTCGCTTAGTTGCCATCAGTGGTGGCTGGTGAAATTTCAATATTTTTTTCTCATCTGTGGTGCATGGGACCAATACGAAATATGGGAAATAACATCTAGAGAAGCACTTCTCTAACGACCCCTAAAAAATTTTGAAATGGCAGTTTGTGAAAAAATTTTTCAAAATTAGGTTGCCCAGCCGCCCCCCCTCCCTGGTCCTGTTTAAAATATTTTTTTTTTGTCATATACATTTTACTTTTCATAAAAAAACAACAATAGGTTTTGGAGTTTATGAAAATATTTTCATTACTAACCAAGATACAACGAATTGAAATTTTGTAATTTGTTAAACTGTAAATTACAAAATTTCGGTTCATTGTATTTCAGTTAATAAAGAAAATATTTTCATAAACTCCAAAACCTATTGTTGTATTTTTATGAAAAGTAAAATGTATATGACAAAAAAATATATTTTAAACAGGAGTCCCTAGACCAGGGAGGGGGGGCAACCAAATTATGAAAATTTTTTTCGCAAACTGCTATTTCAAAATTTTTTTTGGGTCGTTATAGAGAAGTGCTTCTCTAGGTGTTATTTCCCATATTTCGTATGGGTCCCATGCGCCACAGACGAGAAAAAAAAATATTGAAATTTCACCAGCCGCCACTTTGAAACTATTAGTAAGAAATAGCAAAATAGAAGCATAAAAGTGCAGTGGCGGCTGGTGAAATTTGAGATCTTCTTATCTCGATTTCGAAACAAGGGACCCTTATTAGGTAATGACTATTAGGATTAGGATTAGGGCCTCCTAGCATTATAGTGATTTTATTTTTATCGAGTTTGCGAAAAAATGGTACAAAAATGTGGCCGCCGCGCCGGTACCTGCTTATTTCCACTATGGTCAATGAAATATTTGCAAAATATTTTTTATAATTAAGAGACTAGAACAAGAACATATGTTTATTTATTGTATACAAAATTTATACTTTTCTGAAAGTTATGCCATTTGAATTTTAATTTGGAACCAACTCTTTATATTTCACAAATTTGAAAATCCTGATATACCTAGGTAACTTTTAGAAAAATCAAGTTGTATAATAAATAATTACAGAAAAACCGTGTTCTTGTATTATAACAGTCTCTTGATTGTAAAAAAAAATTGCAAATATTTCATTTACCCTTCTATTGATTTGGTAGGCGACCTCATTCTCATATTTATTCGCAAATTTCAATAAAAGATTTTTCGCTATAAATCGTTGTTATACGGGTCAGTCATCACGTAAAATATGGTGTGGATCCCACGTTTTGTTATCAATATATGAACATCTCAAATTTCACCACTTGACACTGAAAAGTAGAAAACTTCGCACACAACTCAATAGAAACACGGCTTAACACTTCAACGAGCAAAGACAGAATGGCGGGGAATGGCCGACTAGATCGAGATCGTAAAATATCGGAAGCAGCCGAATATAAAATTACAAAAATTTATTATTACTACAATTACTTATTTTGTTACAGCTAATAAAAATGCAGTTGTCTTTTAGTTATCACAAATGGCCAACTAGTTGCCACAAATCAAAGTAAATTAAATATTTACTGTTAGTTATTCCAAATAGAAATATTTTAACAGTAACAAGTTTGGGCTATTAAATAAAGAGAATAACACACTTACTTAATTGTGGCTACAATATTCTTATTTACTGCTACTAGATGTGGAAAAAAGGATTTTTTAGTAGTGGTAAATAGCAAGGCCGTGTTACTGCAACACAAATTACATGGAAATTTATTTATGGTAACTAAGAAAATCCCAACTAACATTTTTAGTTGAAGGGATTTTCTCAGTGCAGGCACCACAAAATCCCAATATTAATGCAACCTAAAAAACCAAAACAATAAAATACATGCAAGAACATCATAATAAACACCTACATTTGATATAAGATGCTCAATATGCTCATCGTCAGGGGCATCCATCAAATATTGTCCGATATATGCTCTTTCCAAAATTTTGGCCTTTTTGGGTTTGAAATTTCTTGATCGGCTTTTTAAGTATGCCACAAATTTTCCATATCTTGTTATATCAAAGTTCCTGTATACTTTTAAAGTCGCCTTTATCATAGAATATTTAGTCCACATCGAAGAAAGTGCAGTTTTTTTTTCCAATTTTCAAATTGTAGATATTCTTTAAAATAGGTTACTTTGGACTTTTCTGGAATTAAATTGGCTGTAGCTTCTTTGGCTTCTTGCAAAATATCGGTCGGAATTTCCATATTATATCTTTCACAATTTTCCATTTTGATGCTAATTACACAATGTTTATTAAACAAACCCCTGGTTACAAACAAAATGGATAACAACCACAGCTTTCTCGGCACATCCATTCAGAATCTACTTAGCAATAAGCTACTTGTACTTTATATTTTTAGAGAAACACTGTTGACTTTGACATTGACAACTGACAAAAAATCGATGACATGACATTTTAATAATTTTATTGTTTGTCACTGAAAAAGCATTTATATGAAAGTGTTGGATAAAATGTTGTATTAGACACGTGAGTTATTACATATAAGTCACTATACTTTTCTTGCATGCCTTATATGTAACATAACTCACTAGCCTAATAAATAACTATTATTCCCATAGACAAATAAATATTTAGTGAATATTTATGCGCTATTAATTTTGAATGTGTCCTATAATTATTTTATTTGCATATAAATAAACAGTATTGTTAATATTACACAATACTGTATTTGCTGGAAATTTAAAACATATTTTTATCTAAATATTTTATTTACACTGTATGTTGCAATTTAAATATCACGCAGTATATTAAGCTAGTTTAAAATTTAATTAATTGTGTTAAATCAATATTAATTTAAAATTAAATTTGCATTTCCAGATGTACATGTACAACAACGCTTTATTGTTAGAGAGACTATTAGTAAATTAATATTATACTCTACTAAACATCAACTACGATAATTATTTGTTTACAATCATCTATACGTTCAAATATGAATTTAACTAGTATGATTTCTGTTTCAGGTACTACTATGATCAGAATGTGGAAGGATGAACATTTGAATTTATTTGTCCTAATTACTTTATTATTAGGTAAGTTATTTACATATATTATATCTACTTATATCTAATGTTATCAGAAGCGTTTCATATACTTTATCGTAATTAAATGTAATGATGTTTATCTACAGTCTGCAGGCATACCTATAATATTTCGATAAATTGAAAAATGAATCGATCTACCGCAGGAAAATTAAATTAAATTATGTGAGCAATCTGCATCGAGATGATTATATAAACACACGCAGTTTCCATCTTTCGAGTGATTGAGTCAAAGTTTAAAATTAATGTTTTCTTTAAAAATATTATTTTGGTTATTCAGCACATAACTTTCAAAGAAATCATTCGTTCGTTTCATATGCCTTGATCTATCTAACCATGATATCATATATGTTTTTATCTATAGTGATTGCGGAATTACCTTTGTGAGTTGGTAATATTTTAGTATTTTCAAATTTGTTTAAAGAAGATATTTATTGGTTTTCGTCTGTACTTCAATTATTCCTAATTTTATATTACATTTCCAAAGCAATTTTGCTTATACACGATATTCATTTCAATCATCTGTTGGCATGTTTTGTTCAATTTTTCTAGAACTGCCATTATATCAAATTTTGAAACAGATTTTGGATTTTTGCAAAATTTGAACTTGTTGACAAGAAGACAAGCCTATTAGCCAGGGAGGTAGCGACAGTTTTCGTGAAATCATTTTAATAAAGATTTTTTTCCCAAGAAAGTTTAGATAGTATCTATGATGAAGGTGCAATTCTACTAATTTATAAGTGTTGCAAAAATGAGTAAAAAATTAAACATGTTGCAAAAAGTTGCATAAATGTATTATATCTACAAGATTGAAATTTTACATACTCACAAATGACATAAAACATACTGGGAAATAATATTCTATCGCTTCGGAAGCGTTACCATTTCAGGTCTACCACCTACGCAAATTGTGGAAAAAATGAATGTTTTTTACTTATATCTACAAGGCTGAAATTCTTTTTCTGAAATAGTTTATTTAATAAATTATCCAAAAAATACAGACTACCGATCGTCTCATGTTGCTAAAGCTTCGGTAGACGTAATGGAATACAAGCGCGTAACCGCAGCCGCTGCGCTCCGGGCCAATGCAGTTCGCTGAGAAGTTTTGGATTTTCCGCCTCGGAATATTAATCTACAAAACTGATTTTTTGTCTATAAGCAGTTTATGCACTATTTCGATTAAAAATCACATTCTGCTTTCACTGAAAGGTGGCTAAATCTTTGGTAGACGTTGTTGAAATTACAGGGCATAAAAAAAGTTAAACGATTTGTAACGTCCTGAATTTCTTTCCCGAGTGCATAATTTTTTTTTATTCAGTTTTCAATAGTAAAAAGTATGTATAAATATTTCAGATGGTATAGAAACGTTGTGGATAGAAATGTGAGAGATAAAGCAAGCTTATTTTAAGTAAATCGAAAGTAACTTTTTTTACTTATGAATATATTATTATAGTTTCATGTGATATTTTTTATAAAAAAACCGCTGCCCAAGGAATCACTACTTCCACAAGTCACACAACGAAAAAATTTTGTATCTGGAAATAATTGTTTATGGAACTTTAATAATATAATATTTGAAATCCTCTACCCCAAAAACCCATAAAACGATACCCCACATCGGTAGTGGAGTGGGGGTGGTGACAGGGGGTGGGAGTGGGGGTGGATAAAGTAAAAAATATTTTAAGGTTTCTGGTTCTTGTACATACACTAAATCACATTTTTTTTCATCCCCTTTAATAATGGGGTGGGGGTGGTAATGGGGGTGGCTAATGCCAAAATTTTTTTTGAGACCTTAGCTTCTCTTGTCTATATTAATATAGAAATATTAATTTTATGAACTCTTACCTGCTTGATTTACCTATTTACTCCAAATTTACCCCAATTTACCCCCCAACCCTTCGACGGAACAAGATGAAAATATAATCTAGTTCTAGATCTCGTTAAAGTACACATGTGTACCAAATTTCAAGTCAATATCTCAAACGGTTCCAGAGTAAATGTGCGCACAAGAAAAGTTACAGACCGACAAACAGACAGAATTTTTTTTTTCGCTCAAACTTGAAATCTCGACGTTTCATGACATTCTAAGCCTATTTCAACAATAAAAATTTTTAAAAATTTTTTTGCCGTTACTATACTTCCACTGGATGTGGAAGTAATTAATAACACACAATATTTTAATAAAATAAATTTAATTATTATAATTGAATTAGGGCACACATAGTATTTTTATAATCAAATTAATTGTCGAATTCTTCGTTACTCATATCTGAATCTCCATATTCACTCTCGTAGCTGATTTCGTCTTTGGAATCGCTTTCGAACGAAACACCATCATATCCTTCCGAAATATTAATTGGACTGTCAGAATATGCGACACGACACGTTGGAGTTTCTTGTAGCTCTTCTGTGTCTTCAGTATCTGCAAGAAATAATAATAATCACCACGCGCGAGCTAATTACATTGAATGGAAAATATTTTTTGTTACCTGAGTCAACGCAATATTCTTCAAATGCTACATCATTAATAGATTTCGGTACTTGATCCCCACTAAACCAATTGAAAACATATTTATTTGCTTCAAGTGTCCAACCGCAAAAAAATCTAGCTTTATAGATATTAACGCGAAAAATCTGTCCCTGGCTATATCTGAAATAGTTAAAACTCTGACATATCTATGGCAGTTTTGTCAATTAGAGGATAATTGCTTATATTGTGCAATTTTGCTGTTTCTCCCTTATTAAGTTTCTAAATTTATTTATGTGCTTATTTTTTTATAATCTAAAATATTCGTTTGGAAGAACGGATATAGAATAAACAAGGATTCGACAAAAAATTTGATAAAAGAGGTGAATTGCAAAAAAGAAAAATATTGTTGAATGCGAATTGTTCCATTGATGTTGGTACAACCTGGTCACCAATGTTATGAGAAGAACTTAACAAATTTAACCTTGCTTAAGACAACTAATATTAACTATATCAACAGTTTTGTGTCAGTAGTATCTATGGATATTACATATAACAAAGACATTCTTAAAGTTGCGTATTTGATATACACGGAAGATAAAAAATTTTCTAATAAACCTTTGAGAAACGAACAAAATAGATTATTTTACATTTTTAATCTTAATCATATCATGTATCAAGAAACATAATCTAACTATTCCTTTGACACAGCAGTTATAGGCGAAGAGGTTATTTTTAAGTAACATACTAGATAATTGTATTATTTTGTAGATTCTACGGACATTATTTCTAGAAGAAATTACATGTGGCAGATAATCCAGAAAGAAAAACGGATAATGTTAGAATTAACATTTAGACAATATATTTTACGTCGCATTTTATTTATTAATTAACCCACTAACTGCACTAAACGTACCATTAAACAGTACGTAAGCTTTCTTATATTAGATCCTGTGGCGCCAGCTTCCATTTTTCAAATTCAAGCTAATTTGCTAGTAGATTTGTCGTGCCTCGGTGATCTTTAATAAGATGTCAGAGTCTTAATAATGAAAAATAGCCGATTTAATCTCGCGTCAGAAATGTGTTCAATAAGTGTTGCAGCATGAAATCTTTGATTTAATTCGCGGTAATACTCAATTTACATATTTCTCGGATGAAGGGAGATTTTATGAAGAAAAATGATCAGTCGTAAACCGAGAAAGTAAATCGTTTTGTATGTCTCTGACATGTCAACATTCTGGTTACAATAACGGTACTTTTTGTTCTTGGCAGTTAACAACGAATATTCTTTCGGATACAGGGTGATTCTTAGCCCATACGTATAAACTTAGGGAACGATATCTTATGACGGATAATGACTAGCAACGAAAAAAAATTGTAGTCTTTTAGTTACCGAGATAATTCCGTCACTATAAAAAAATGTTGACATTTATGAATTTAATTTTTTTGTACTTCAAAAACTAAGCTATAAATAAGTCTGAACAACATACATATTTGTTATTATTAATTATTTATTAGCAGTTGATGTGGTTCATATTTGAGGTTCATTTTCAATAAAAATCATGGTACATAATTTCTCCCATGAAGAATATATGGATATGGTACTGTCATACGGCGAAGAAAGACAAAATCTAAGACGGGTACTAGTCTTTATTCACATAGGTTTCCCCGGATCTTTTATTGAGAATGAGGTCGGACTATATGACACCAAATATTACATTCAACAAGCTCTTCACTATCACCATTGGGAAGGGCTGGATGACAGATGCTCCTGATTCTTTATACAAATGCCTGGCCTGGTATGCCGATGGGTCCAAGATGGAATCAGGAGCTGGAGCAGGAATACATAGTTACATTCCAAGAAAAGCCAAGAGCGAGTATAAGTCTCGTTCTTGGTCAGCACTTCATTGTATTCCAGACAGAAATTCTGGCTATACTCGAGTGTGTAAGCGAGAATGTCAAACGACGGTATGTGAACCAGCAGATCTCAATTGCATCAGATAGTCAGGCAGCACTCTAACAAGTTGCCTTCCAGACTGGTTTGGAACTGCCACGAAGAACTTAAAATTCTGGGTGAGCGGAACACAGTAAGGCTACTCTGGGTGCCAGGAAAAACCAGTATAGGTAGAGGGCAACGAAAACATTGACGAACTTGCTAGACAGGGAGCAGCTGATATATTCTGTAGCCCAGAACCCGCGCTGGGCATCTCAAACGGCTCAGCCAAAAAGGTAATTAAATAATGGGTCAAGAGTAAACACAACCACTACTGAAGAGATATTCTAGGAAATCGACATGGGTAAACTCTTATCAATGGACCATGTTCAAAACAAACTGAAGAACGCTCACAAAGAACAGGATCCAGTTGAGAACTATAACAGATCTTCTGACGGGACACTTTCATTTGCATTTAATCGAAAAGTTTGCTGGAGACCTTAACTGCAGCCTGTGCGGTAAGGTACCAGAAACTGTAGAACATATTATACATGACTGCGCGGCGTTGGACCGCAGAAGATATAATATCAACGGGTAAACACAAACAAACTCGGAAACCATCAAAACTCGCCCATTTTCAGACCTGTATCGTCTTGCCAGTGATACAGGAATATTAATGGCCAGGGAGAACACAGTAAGCCCAGGAGGCTGCAGTTCCCTCGAAGTATTCTTTACAGACGAGCCCCAGGAGGAGGGGTATTAGTCAGTGAGAGTTTGACACTCAGACCCATTCCAGCAATAGGCAGCCCGTGTGAGTTTCC
Source organism: Rutpela maculata (assembly GCA_936432065.2). NCBI lineage: Eukaryota > Metazoa > Arthropoda > Insecta > Coleoptera > Cerambycidae > Rutpela > Rutpela maculata. Next base: position 142,818,195 of record OW386288.2, read on the forward strand.
CCTCCTCAAAAAAAAGGTTTCCCCCGAAGGTATCACTCGAGATGTGAAGCCTGTGGTAGAGAAACTGGTACTTTGATTATAGCAGCACAATTTCGTATATCACAATCCACAGTTTGGCAAACGTTGAGTCACACATTACTTTACCAATCCATTTCACGTGCAGTATGTGCAAGTTCTACTACCAAGAGATCTTCCGGTTCGAGTGAACTTTTTTGAGTGGTTGTTACACCAGCATCAGTTAAACCCAATCTCTACCATGAACATTCGGATGAGGCTATTTTCACAAGAAAACACGCATTATTGGGCATTGAAAAATCCCTATTACACTCGGCGAACAAATTTTGAACAACGATTTTCAGTGAATATGTAGGCTGGAATTGTGAACGGAGTACTTATTGGTCTTTTAATTCTAGATAATCCTTTTACTGGTGCTCCTTGTTTACAATTTTTGCTTGGCACTTTACCGGTTCTCCTCGAGGAAGTTGCTCTCAACGTTAGGAAGCATATGTGGTTTCTTTATGATGGTGCTCCAGTACATTTTCAGCAACAAGTGAGACAAATTTTGGATAATCCGTTTCCCGGAAGGTGGACAGACCGAAGTGGTCTAATTGCTGGCCCGTTCGACAGACCTCAACCCGCATAACTTTTATTTTAGGGGACACATACACTATGGTGTACGTTACGGAAGTTAACACTAAGGAAGAGTTGGCAATTCGCATACATGTTGCAGCTGCGTCAATCCGAATCTAATCCGAACAGTCAGGTTTAGGCCGTGCATGTAGGGGGCAATGGATTCGGCGAGCTAAAACGTGCGTTGAAAATGGCGAAAATAACTTTGATCTTGTTGTGAATAATAAGTCGTGAACTCTGCGTACGCCACTGTTTACTTAGTGACTTTTGCTTGTCCGTCCGTCAAGTTACCAAATATGACAGTTAGTGTTGTAATGTCACTTGTCAGTTGACCCTGTTGCTAGTATAAAGTTCAGATCGAGCATTGTATTATTTTGTCTTTAACGTTTTTCAACTAAAGTATTTTTATCTTTTAAAACCTACTGTGTGTGTGTAGTATCCTGAATAAAGTTCTTTTTGTCAAACTGCTGTATAACTTAATGAGAGAATTTCTTCATTGATCTGTTTTCATTTTTAAATTTTTTTAATATTTACTGGATTATTTCTGTAAATGAAAAGTTTTACTAAACTTTGTTTTCATTATTAGTCATTATTCGTCATTAGCTAACGTTCCCTAAGTTTATGCATATAGGTTAAGAATTACGTATATTTCTGTCAAGTTGAAACAATTGTTATATACTACTTGTTTATTTCTACTAGGAAATAAAATGGTCTACTTAGAAGATGGCATATATATATAATTTGAAGAAAAGCTTGTAGAATACTGAGTATAAAATTGGTACGAGCCGCAATTACCGAATAAACTTTTCCCAAAGCTATTTTTTGATAAAATTCATATTATAAAAGTTGGATCAACTATTCCAATTAGTTTGCGTACGCTGTACATAGTAAGTCAATAATAGTTCAGTAAAAAACTTGTTTAAACTATATGGTGTGTTTGTGATAGAGCTGTACACAAAACATAATATTCATGAGACGAAAACAAAACAATAGAACTTACTTTCTCTTCAAAGTGGCTTCATTAATTATGGGTCAAAGTCATTGAGAAAATTGTTGAATTTTTAAATATTAAATCATGTCATCATAACAGAGTCTTATTCACAACTTATTTTACTCCTGTTAAATTTTATTATCTATCAAAGTTTAAAAAAAAGAAAAACTTTTGCCTGAGACATTTGCAATATTTTTGTTTCAATAGTTTACTCGATATTCCATTCTATGTCTATTCGCAGGGTTAAGTTGATAATCACAGGTCTACAAAAAAAAGTCTTGTCCTAAAGTTCTTATGTAACTTTTTAGAAGCATCTTGACGCGCTGAAGCCAATTTTGGGAAAAAATTTTTCTACCGTCACATTTTTTCTCTACCATTCCTTTTATTCCCTAAAAAGGGCAAAAAAACCTTGTCCTAAGGTTTTGATTTAACTTTTCTGAAAAATTTTGATGCGCTGAAGCCAATTTTAGACAAAAAAAGTTATATCGTGTCAATTTCCTTCTACCACTACCACCCCCTTCTATCCCCTAAAAAAGGCAAAAATGTTTTTTTTCTACCGTGTAAGTTTCCTCTTGTCCCCTAAAGAAGGGCAAAAAAAAGGTCTTGTCAGAAGGTTCTGACTTAACTTTTCTGAAGAATTTTGATGCGCTGAAGCCAATTTTAGACAAAAAAAAATTTCTATCGGCTCAGTTTCCCTCTACCATCTACTTCATCCTCTACATTTTTTTTTTGTCCAAAATTAGTTTCAGCGCATCAAATTACTTCAGAAAGGTTAGATGAGAACCTTAGGACAAGACCTTCTTTTTGCCCTTTTTAGGGGATGACGGTAGAGAAAAACTGAGTCGATAGAAAAAAACGTTTGTCCAAAATTGGCTTCAGCGCGTCAAAATACTTCAAAAAAGTTAAGGTAAAACCTTAGGACAAGACTTTTTTTTGTAGATCTGTGAAATAATAAACTAATATATAGTTTCTTAACAAATTTGCTGACTCTATTTTATTAATTATGGCTGTATAACGTATTTTCGCAGAACGCTCTTTTTTCGCTAAGGTACTGGTGAGTATTTCCAAAAAAGTTTTTTCCCAAGTTCAGTGGAATACTGTGAAACATTCCCATTAATAAATATTAATAAACAATGAAACGTTACATACTCCAGTGCAATATAGTCCAGTGCAATTAGTCACTATAAATGAAAAATAACGGAACCCATGGATTTGAATGACTTTTTTTGATTTTCAATGCCGTAAACTAAAAAGTTTACCCAATGAAAATTACTGCAATTTCGAAAATCCGTAAATTTGAAAAAAGAAAATTAAAATTTCTAGAAATCTCAACGAAAAATACAATTATCAGAATTTTTGAATATTTCGTTTAAGAAAATAATGACTATTATAGTTTTCGAGGTTGTTTATAAAGAATTTGTAAAAAAATGAAACTTTTTAAAATTAATTTGAAGATGATAGACGCTCCAAAATGGGAAATAAATGAAAGAAACATTAAATAATACAAATACATTAATTTTTTATAGAAAATAATTTATTAACAACTTATGCTAAAAATAATTATTATAAATACTAATTGTCTCCCATGTTTTCGTTTTCGATGTCATTCATTAATATCATTGGTGGAGCATTTAAGCAACTAACTCCTTCACATAGTAAACATGCTATAGAACACTTTTTCTACATCCACAAGCAGAGCCACACCCAGTTTTACATGAACAAAAAATCATTTTCAATAAATTTTCAGAAGCTGGTGGTTGGTTCATTGTAATTGGTACTAGTAAATTATCTTTTTTTTTTCCATCCCCATTCTTTTGGCAACTTAACATGTCCCATCCACAACTGTACTTACAAATACATTTTCGTATGTTATTGATGGCGGATTACATTGTTGCAAATGGCAATTAGATGAAAAGGTCCAGGCGATATGCAATCATTACATACGATATTTTAGGAAATAATTATGAAAACAATGTTTTTGACATTTTTGATGGATATTGCAACATCAACTGCCCTAAATTAGCTGAAAAATATCGTCGATCATTGAGAAATGGCTCAACAAATTTAATTTTTGATGAAAATATGCCTTTAGAAATTCGTCAAGAAAAGTTCCTTATAAACAGCAATAACAAAAGCAGATTCATCGAAATGTTAAAGAAGAAACTATCTGATAACAATATTTTCTCGTGTCAAGCAGAAGGCGATGCTGATACATTAATCATACAAACGGAAAATTCAAATTCAAATTCAAAATTCTTTATTCTCAAAGACAAACATTTGTATAAGAAACGTCACAATTTTACACTTAAGTGCTAAAACAAAACAAACAAACAAACATGGTATGCCAAACATGGAGGCACTATAGGTATACAAGGTGAGTCATGAGGAACTGTACATATTTCTACCCTAAGTAGAAGCACCTAAGACGAATACCAAGTGACCATTAAAAAGTGTTTGTTCCCTTTCTTTGCTATCATACAGAGTGATTTATGAATTTTGTCCAAAAATTGTTTTGGTCATAACATTTTAACGGTTAATCCGATTTGCCTCATTTTTTACAACAATATACACTGTTGCCTAACAACCATCATACATATCCAAAATTTAAAAAATCCAGGGACGGTTTTAAAAAAATTTGTTGGATTGCTTCGTATACGATAGTTCACCCTGTATATGATTTATCTGAAACTTGATATGAAATTTGTATAGGACACAAATAGGTGGTAAAACCTGAGTATTTGAAATTTTTGACACACTCTCAACAATTTTTTTAATTAATTTTCAAGTCAAATGAAAAGTTTGGCAAAATGGAATATTTTAATGTATACTAATATTTATTAATACAAAAATTTAGCTAAAAAAAATAATATCTACATAACTCGTGCCTAGGTTTAATAAGTACCATCATTTTATTAAATTTCCAGGTCAGGTCTTAAAAATGTGGCTGATGTGGTTCATCTAAAAAGTTGCCTCTGTATGTAATTTCTCCAGTTAGTCAAATTGCTTCCAAAAAGGACAGACATAAGTAGCCAAATTTGTGTTACCTAACTTTCCCCCATTTAAAGTGTCCAACCTAAATGTTCAGTTTAAGATCAATTTTAACGAAAATTGTAAATTTTTCGAAATATTTTTAAAAACCATCCTGTTCAATGCAAGCATTGAATTTAAAATAAATACAACATATGGATCTACGGCCTTTAGTGGTTGTTATTATGTAGGTACTTCCATTTTATTTAATTTTCAGACATTATGCATCCATTTTTGTTGAATTTATGGAGATCATAGACGTCTGTGACAATTTGATATTTTCATTGCTTGAAAATTAAATAAAATGGAAGTATCTACGTAATAACAAGCACTAAAGGACGTAGATCCGTATGTTGAATTTATTTTAAATTCAATGCTTGCATTTGAATATGATGGCTTTTAAAAATATTTCGAAAAATTTAGTTATCGTTAAAATTGGTCTTAAACTGAATATTTAGGTTGGACACTTTAAATGGGGGAAAGTTAGATAACACAAGTTAGACTATTTATTTCTGTCCTTTTTGGAAGCAATTTGACTAATTGGAGAAATCACATACAGAGGCAACTTTTTAGATGAACCACATCAGCCACATTTTTAAGACCTGACCTGGAAATTTAATAAAATGATGGTACTTATTAAACCTAGGCACGAGTTATGTAGATATTATTTTTTTTTAGCTAAATTTTTGTATTAATAAATATTAGTATACATTAAAATATTCCATTTTGCCAAACTTTTCATTTGACTTGAAAATTGATCGGTAATAAAAAATTTGTTGAAAGTGTGACAAAAATTTCAAATACTCAGGTTTTACTACCTATTTGTGTCCTATACAACTTTCATATCAAGTTTTAGATAAATCATATACAGGGTGAACTATCGTATACGAAGCAATCCAACAAATTTTTTTGAAACCGTCCCTGGATTTTTTTAATTTTGGATATGTATGATGGTTGTTAGGCAACAGTGTACACAATTTTTTTGAAACCGTCCCTGGATTTTTTTAATTTTGGATATGTATGATGGTTGTTAGGCAACAGTGTACATTGTTGTAAAAAATGGGGAAAATCGGACTAACCGTTAAAATGTTATTACCAAAACAATTTTTGGACAAAATTTATAAATCGCTCTGTATGATAGTAAAGAAAGGGTACAAACACGTTTTAATGGTCACTTGGTATTCGTCTTAGGTGCCTCTACTTACGGTAGAAGTATGTACAGTTCCTCATGACTCACCCTGTATATGTACATATATATTGTCACAAATACATTACATCAAATAAAATGCTGGTGAGGTGTTCAGTCAATTCAAATACTAGTTGAATACTTCACAAATGTCTTAAGTTTTTTTTTAAATATATTTTCCTTGTCTATAGATTTTATAGTACTTGGAAGCCAATTAAATATTTTTGCACCTATGCGGATGGGAGCTTTAAAAGTGATATTTACTTTAGAAAATGGTATATGTAAATCATTTTTTTGGCGAATATTTACCTGATGGTAAGTACTATTAGTCAAAAACTTATCTTTATAGTTGAAGACAAATAAACAAATTTCGAAAATAAACTATATAATGTCAGTATTTTAAAGTTTTTAAAAATATGTTTGCATGTATGAGTGCTCGATACGCCAGCGATACAGCCACAAATACGTCATGTGAAACGGTTGAGTCTCCCCAAAAGCAGATACCATATCTCAGGCGACTTTCTACCTGTAATGAATATAGTATCAGGAAATGTTGTTTTTGCTGAAGATATTGATGTGTTAGTTTTATTAGCAGCTTTAACATCTCAAACCAGCGATCTCCGCAAAAATTTAGTCTAGAAAAGCCTTGAACAAACATTACCAATGTGTAAGGAGCATATTTGGTTTTTACATACATTAACTGGATGTGATACAACTTCAGCGTTTGACAAAAAGAGTAAAAAAAATTTGTTAATTATTCGAAGATCGTACAGGTTTATTTTAGCATTATATGGTGCTCCTAAATATCAAGAAAATATAAAAAATTTTCGATACCAATAATTCATTTCAATTCAAAAAGTATTTATTTTTATTTGGGATACAAATATCCGCCTAGCCGCAGTCCGACCCGGTGCCAACCAGACAACCTGCATCAAAATTTAGCTTCATTAATATCTACACTCGATGCTAGTTTATACATACAAAAAGAGTGTATTTACAAGTTGTATTTATAAACCACTTTTTCAATAAATAGTAACTATTTGATATTTAAAATTAATCCATTTCTTGCAAACCATTCCTTAATACTCAAACATTTTTTTTTTATTTCAAAAATACATCCAAAGGGTAAAATCAAGCTATAGAATAAATACACAGCTGAAAGGAGAAAAGAAATGATAAAAAAATAATAAATAACAAACAACAGAGTAACAATGAAATAAGTTAACGAAACAGCACGTAAAAGTAAACATTCAGGACATTGAATGAGTAAATGACGTTCTGCCACACTATATACTGCTATGTCATTCACGATAGTCAAAATAAGGACTCTATGAAACCAGACGGGTGGTGAACATCGATGTACGGAGGTAGAATTTAAATCCTCATTGCACATCACTGCATGGCACTGCATGCATAGGCATGATATTTTTGCATACATGCGTTTTATCTCAGGTGGTAGGGTTCAATAACCTCTTTCACTTTTCAAACATAAAAAATAGTGTCCATAGTAACACAGTTGAATTTGAAAATTATGTACATTATATTAATATAAATTTTATAGTTTTAAGTTATTCAAATACATATCACACCGTAAATAATATTTAAAAATATTCAAACCTAATCAAAAAGGATACTTGTGGTATCGAAATATAATTGTGATACTCAAGAGTACTAGAATCAATATCACAGTGAAATAAGTCCACGAAAGCATCAAAGCCAGACGGTGGCACTAAAAATATAAGAAAAATCAAGATTAGTAAAACAGAACTAAGAAAAACTAACTGTATAGTCCTAAAAAGACTAATACAATAAGTGGAACATTTCAAAATGCAAAGACAATATAACAAATTAAGTTAAAATAACTAAATTCAATAATTGAAGAAACTTTCCTTGGTGAGAAACAAAATGTTCTTATTTTCACAAAAAACACTCGTAATACAATATATCTGACATACAAAGAAAGAGACGATCTTTCTAGATTCCTAACTTCAGGAGGGCCACAAACGCAAATTTATGGAAAGCTAGATCACTCCATTGTAATTAAGGGAAAGTCTTTCCTCAAAAGTTTTGCACCATATAAAATTTCATCCAGGTGTGAGAGAACATTCTGTTAACCCCAATTAGAAATATTTTAAGTCGTAAAAGCTTTTTATAATGACAGTCAGACCACGTGTTTATGGATTGGGGCGCCTAGAAAGATAGTAAGCAAAATCAGTATATTTTAAGTACTTGTAATATGTTAGTAGAATAAGTAATGTATAGTCATTTCAACTTCTGAGTGGTATTTTATTAAGTTTAACTTAGTTTAAGACATAAAAAGCATTAAAAGTAACTGAGTCTGATATTAAAATGACCAGTAAAGAAAAACAAAGCATATTCTAAATTCAAAATTTTTATTTATTCGAGAAAAAGCCTAAAAATTAAACTATTTCGAAATACACCATTAAATATCATCAATTCAGATATCCAATTCCTTCAGAAACCTCAAATTTTAGCCAATAAAGACGCCATAGTAAGACAATTATGTTTTAGGTGATTTAGACTTTATTTTAATCCATTAACCCTTTAGTGAATATAATCTACTTGATATTTTTCTAATATTAGAAACAAATTCTTCAGGATGCGGATTTTTTGACAAAAAGTATAAAAGCAATGATTTAGAATATATAGAAAATAGTTTATTTACTGTTCCTCAATAGCAAAAAATGCACAGGAAATAATTTCCCCACATATCCTTGAAAGCATGCATGAAAGGGTGAAAACCTGTATATAAATAAGAGGAAGGGAATGGCAGGCAAAATTCAAACCAAGCCTTTACTGGTAGAAAATATTCTAAATTACCTAGACTCTTTTTTAAGAAACACTGTCTCGTGGGAATGACAACGAAACGATAATTTTGGAAATTATGATATGAAGAGAATGGACCAGAAACAAAAAGCTATTTTTGTGCGTTTGACTAATGCTATATTGTTTTATAGTAAAGTGCCGTTAGATTTATACCTAGGAACCCGGTTTCCATGAGTCAACTTTAATGAAACTTTTTGCATTGTGCTGCTAAAACCTAATACTAAAATGTTTATGGATTAGAAATTAATGTTTTTTTTATTTAAAAGTTTATCGAGATCTTCTACAAATTCTCTCTCATTTCCCCTGTGTCCCTCGTGTCCTGGTACCCACACCACGGTCACTTTGTTCTGACTTCCTAGATCCGTAAGGGCATTTATACAATCCCATCCTAATCTCGAATCAAGTGCCTTTAGCGCTGCTTGGCTATCGGAAAAAATGGCAATTGACTGATTAACAGATATTGGAGGACCATTTTTCCAGTCCTCTCTGTCTGGCATCTTGATTTGAAAATTTTTATTGAAGTTATACTTTGGGACCATAGTGTCCTTGGGCATTTCCAAAATGGGATCTGTCTTCAGCTCTGAGTATAACTTTTGGTGCCCTGTTCCGTGTTGTTGCTTTATGGACGTTGTGCCTTGCATTAGCCTGTGTACCATTGAACGAGCTTCCCCTTGGATAAATATGTGTAGTGGTGTTAGATCTAAAAGGACTTCTAATGCAGCCGTGGGAGTAGTTTTTATGACCCCAGTGGCGCACAGGCAAGCCTTTGTACGCCACTTAATAGCCTTATTGCTCCAAGCTGCAGTGTCTTGGTCCATCATGCCATCCATAGGTCATGGGTCTTACAACCCTAGTGTATAACCATAGGGCCATCTTGGGATTTAACCCCCAGAACTTGTGGATGTAGACCTGTGTACCTTAAATTTGTAATCACATACTTACGATTTTTTGTCTACAAACAAAAAATTTTAAAACTTATGTGAATTGAGTATTTTTTCAAAGAATTTGTAGAAGATCTCGATAAACTTTTAAATTAAAAAAAAGACACATCAATTTCTAATCCGTGAACATTTTAGTATTAGGTTTTAGCAACACAATGCAAAAAGTTTCATTATAGTTGATTCATAGGAACTGGGTTACAAGGTTTTTTAGTTTTTACGCCTAACGGCACTCCACTATTAAGACTGTGCAGTTTCCGCAATATCTACTAATAATGCATAAATTAGAAGAGTAATCATAAGTGACCAGTTTTATGTCCTCGGGCTTTTGAGGAACAATAGTTGGGATAAATGCACATAAAATATATATATCGATGTTCACAGACATTCGCCAACTACGTAAATTATTCCGGGTAGGGCTATGTTTGTTTATGTTCCACTCTTAAATTTTGCAGGGTTTATTCAAACATATATCAAAACTGTTATAAGAAAGAGACACTGAAGCTCTTTTATGGACAGCTTGCGCGAACAAATTTATGATAGACACGTTTACTATACCCATTTTACGACTTCGTATTATGTTATCATTCAAATGATTCAGAGTGCATCTGTCACACAATTTAGTGCGCCATCTATTTTTCAATTTCTTAACCCAAATAAGAAAGTGAATTTTGGCGACTACGAAATTTTAACTATATATGAGCCATTGAAAACCAAAATCGTGTAGTCAAGTTTTTTCCTTGAACTAGCTACTGTGTGTGTGTAAATGCTATTATTACTAAATGTAATTTCAACTTATTCCACATGAGACGGAGACACTGTGTATGTGTTACTTTTTCTGTCTCAATCACACTATTTTCAATTGTTGTATTGTTATGCTAATTATAGTAAGGGCTGCAACAAGTATAAGTTCTTTCTTTCGTTATTTACAACGCCTTGGCAAATGTTTTATGACGCATGCATTCTTCCAGTTGTCTTCCATTTGCTGCATGATACGTCTGACAGCATCAATACCATGTCCACCTGCTTCTCCCCCTTTTTTTATTTCTTCATTCAAACTAAAAACTCAATGTCAATGAAAATATCTGCTGCACAAATATTGCAACTTCACAACTGAACTTTACCACTGTCTATCCCAGGATGGTGAATTAGTTGTCAGTGGCGTACATATGAATATGAATATGAATTTTAAAATCAAACGTCAAACGCCTCAGATTTTTAAATTTGGATTTTCTTTAGAATTCCCAGAAAAATTTCTACAAAAACTACGTTTTTGTTATACGATAATTCGCTTTAGTAGAATGAAATAAAATCTTCATAAGACATGTTTTCAATGGAATAAAAAATAATTCTGAAAAAGAAACTAAAAAAAAATAAAGTAATTTTTGAAATAACAATCCCAATCACTGATTGGAACACACATTAAAAAATCTCTGGAGTAATCTGAATTACTTCAAATGTTTCAACTAAGTGATTTCACAGATTTTCATGATTTTCAATCGGACTGTTGTGAACCAGTGTATTAAGATATCTCTACAAAAAATAATTTCAATGATTTGATTTTGAATACCTTGTGGTCCTGCCCTACCTATCCAACAATTAGGACTGTAGATTGTTTAAGGGGCCGCTTGGCCCTAAATCGACCTCTCTTCACCTCGACCTAAAAGATCTTGTGAATTACCGTACAACTAATTGTTGCCCAGGATTCCAAAACTTTTTACAAAGCTTTTGATTTTCCTGGGAGCTAATTTCCCTGTATTCAGGCGTTAATTCCGCCTATTCCAGGTATTTTAGCCTAATGCGGATTAATATCTTGCATTTGCAGAGTATATGTTCCGCAGTCTCAGTTGCATCACCTTCTGCCATGCCCATGTTCTTGAGATGATATCTCAAGGGGCAATGACCAGTTAGAATGCATATAATCAGCGTTAGGTCGGACTTTTCGAGTTCGAGAAGCCTCATGGCATTCGTTGTTGAAAATAGGTTATAAACTTTTTCTCCTGGATTATTCTTCCAGTAGGACTTCTTCTGTTCCTTTTCCCACTTTTGGACCTCCTCTATTACGTATGCCTTAAATAGGCCAGAAAACGGTTCGGGTCTGAAAAATGGGACTTCAGCCCCTTTTCTTGCAAGGCTGTCAGCTAATTAGTTACCTTCTATTTCCGAATGCTTTGACACCCACATGAAGGTATGCCTGCATTCCCAGGCACTTTTAGAAGGTGTAGAACCTGATAACCTTTATAGGCCAGGGAACGAAGACATTAATTCGGAAATAAATAGTACTCAACGGATTATTATTTTAAGTTGTAAATTCGCATTTTCAAACTCACGTACACCCTTAACTACTGCCCTTAGCGAAAAAATGGTTACAATCTTTTTTATGGACAATTTAATTTACTTTCATTTTGTATAGAATGACCTTTTTGCTAGGATGCCTAGTTTTCGAGATAATAACGAGAAACCTACAAACCGACCCTTTCCACCTCCCTCCCGCCTAACGCATGAGGCCCAAGGCTGGGGACTTTTGGTATGTTACTCCTAAGGGTCAACCCTACAACTTAAAGTAATAATCCGTTGAGCACTATTTATTTCCGAATTGGGGGATTTTTCGGTCTTCGTTTCCTGTACTATTAGTACTGCTTCGCTATTTGAAAGAATATAGATCTTTGCCACTCGAAAGCCTTTAGGTATTCCTGGGCACACAGATCTATAGCACAGATTTCTGGCTGGAAAGTTGGTGTTGGCCAAGGGATTTAGACAGCCTGCATTTAGGCCACACTACGAACACACCTACCTCTTCAGCAATCTTAGGCTGTTCGGAAAAGCTCCTTGCTATTATTGCAGTCAGCATTTGATTCCAGTTTTTACAAACATTTTGCAGATAAGAGCTCTCATCTCTTCGACAAATGGTCTTAATCATCCTCTCGCTTCCTATCATAAAGCAGCGTTTGACACCTCATCTACTCTGTTTAATTTACTAAATATAGTGAGAGAGTTACTCGACGTTAATATCTATCACTATTTTTATACACAACAGTTAATGTCTCTCTAATATAGCATAAATTAAAAATTAAAACTTCATATTTCAAAATTAACTACTATATACATTAAGTTTTCCCATAACTCCGAAACGGGGCGAGCGTAGAGGCGACTTCAATGTGAATATCAGTCGATATTCCGTTGAAGCAACGTCAAACGCGGTTAGTACTTGGATGGGCTCCCATCTTGGGAAATACAGCGTTCTCGTCCCACCTTCTAGAGGCTTGTATATCAGTGTATACTCGGAAGTTACGTAATTTCTGACGAGGATTACGTAGTGGATATACTATCCTTCGGAGGGGATGTAAAGCAGGCGGTCCCTTGTCTATTAAATGTTAGGCAAGTAAAAGATCCCTACTCTTCTTAAGGGAAGAGGTTCGGCAAAATTTCCAGGTTGGAGGTAGCTCGTCTCCTGGCGTCGGTGATAGGCCCTGGTAGCGGAAATAGGCCGACGTTAAACAGTTAAAAAAAATAAATAAATAACTCCGAAACATTAACAGGATATCGTACACAATTGTCCAATTATATCCGGTTTATGAATTGGTAAAGTTTTATGACCATAACTGCTTGATTAACAATAAGAGTTGGCAAATACTTAAACTCTAAAATAAGTGTATTAAGTCCTCTTCAAGAGGAAATGTATTTCATGTATATATTACACAAAATATATGCCGATTTGAATCAGTTGTGTTCAAACTACTTGTTTTTAGTTACAAAATAACACTGAAATATGCATCTATTAAATAGAATTTGCGTTTGTTGTAAGTTTTATAACAAGCTCAAATAAAGGAAATAAAACTACATTAGCTAAAAAAATATATATAGTTCGCACCTACAATAACATAGTAATTTGTTTTTGGTCAAAAGTAATTATAAATTCAGAAATTAAGTTTGCTTAAGCTATCGGATTTTTAATAAAAATACGGCAAGTTCTGCTATTGGAATTTTATTGTTAGTTGTGATGGTTAAGGCAAAGGATTAACTTGGGGATAACGCAAGTACCTGTAATATACTTTGGTTCGTTGGGATTGTATGACTTATACTCAACTTGGGTTTTTACCATTTATTTATACAAAGATACATAATGGTACTTAGGACTACGTGCACCCTCGATGAGAGTTGACTAGAATCTATAAATTATACTTATTCTAATGCTAACCTAAATTGCTTGTTGTGCTTACCTAGTATTTACAAATAAATAATAACTAATACATAATATTGTGAGCTGTACTGGACTTGACCTAGTAAACAATTAATTTCATTAATTGTTTTCATTTCATCATCCCTCGCGAATGTCAAAATAATAGTTTTTCCTAAAAGCTAATTATTTTGTTTCTCTATCATAATATAATTCTACCCTATTCTATAACTACTTTTATTCGTGTTTCTACTTAAGTTTGTTCCCTATTATTTTTTTTGACTTCACTACATTATTTTTTGCATCATTACACGCGACTTGTAACCTACTAGACGTTCCAAAAACAAGTTCGTGTGGCGTGCAACGTGTCTCAGTATGTACTGTTTTATTGTATCTTGTACAGTCCCTACAATGTTTTACAAATTTTTCTACATCTGTCTTTAGTCCTAACCAAAAATAACGTCTCTTAATGTTGTTATACATGCGGTTCATACCAGCATGAACCCCTGTTGGTCGCCAAACCTCACCAAACCTCACCAAACCTCAATGTTCCATTGGAGGAATTGCATATTACCAAAAAGTCCAGAAATTTTTGACATAATATTCCCCCTTAAAATAGCCGTTAAACATTAATTTCTGCAAAACGGGGAGGGACAAACGTCATACCAATCATTCGCTGGCAACGCTGTCGAATGTTTGAATATGCCAGTTGGATAATATTGGGTCTTAACCATTGGATAGTTGAGTTGTTCTTTTGGTTTTCTTTACATTGTGTGTCTTGTTTCCCACGCAAAATGAGAAGTACATCTAAGAAGTTGCCAAAAGTGTTTTTATACCAAATAATGAGGACCGTTACGGAAAAAAGGCGCGTTTTGGCTGCAATTTTTTTCTAATATTGAATACTAAAACTACCATAATTTAAAAAATGTCACTATTGCTCAGAAAACTGTAGGAAAATTCGGAAATATCCATTAAATTGAAAAAAATGTTAAAATGAGAATTAGGTACCTAATTTTTAAAAATATATCAAAATAAAGTGATTTCTGTGATTTAAAAAATAATAATATTTATTAGAAAAACGACAAAATTTTAAATAAAAATTGAAAATATTAAAAACAAAATTGTGAAAGCGAAAAAAAAAATTAAACAAACACAAAATAAGCTGGCCTACAAAATTTTAAACCAGAAACTAGATTGTACTTTTTCGAAGGTATTTGACGCGCTGAATCTGAATCCGATCTCAGAATTGCTCCATCATGTCAGGTTTCCAAGAAATTCTTACCTGAAAGTGGAAGAAATCAGTTTTTTGCTATATTTGAGGTTATGTTACTTCACGAGGTAATGTTTCTTCACAGAACTCCTTTCGACATCTGAGTAAGTACTACTCTTTCCCTTCCAAATCCATTTTGAATATTTCCAATATCTTTTTTCTTCTCCGAAAAATTGTTATTTGAAATTTATGAGTTTGGAATATTAGTGGGTATTCGGAAATTGAGTAGCATCAGGTGAAGACTTCAGGTGGATATTTAGGTGTTTGTAATTTGATTCTTCTGTCTTCTGAAATCTTCACCTGTTAACAATTGTGTTAACTACGTGCGAAATATTATTGCCCTCCGTCACATTTTTTCCATTATTTTTTTTATGGATATTTTTCATATTTTTCTTTTTTGATCATTGATAACTGCATGCCAAATATTACTGTCTTCGTCACATTTTTTCTTCATTATATTTTTTATAGGATTCACCCTGTATATTTTTCAATGGAAGTATATTCCATTTCTTCGTTGGCAGTAGTGTTAACTACGTACCAAATATTATTCTTCGTCAAATGATTTTGAAGATAGAGCGCCAACAGACAGACCGATAGACAGACTGACGGAATTGATTTCATTTTCATAATCTTCATACTCTGAAATGTGATTATCCGGAGACATCTTGGAGTGATTTTTACACGATTACACTACTTCCCTTGGTTACGCGAGGGAAGTAAAAATACTCAACAAATGGAACAATATATGTGAAACTAATTATTATTATAAAAGTATTCTTTACTCATTTATGTAGATTGGATAGAGATGATGGCAATAGGGAATTTGCCCAAAAATAAAATTGAATTAAAATACTCAAAATCATAAACTAACATCATTAAAAACCCCACAGACAAGAAAAATTAAAAAAAAATCTCTTCCAGAAATATAAGCGATTAAAATCTGTCGAATTTTACCCAGTCTTGAAACGTGACGTCACAAGATGAAAGTCGGACGACGGCGTCAAGCGACACCGATTCTGCTTTGGTTTTGACAATTCCACATGCGCATGCTCATTTGTCAGAAACAACTAGCAGTGAACACAACCTAACCTAAAATTTAAATACTGCTCCGTGTAAAACATCTTCAGTATTCTGAAATGTCACAAAATGCTACTTTTGATTCGTTCGTGCCGAGCCGAATTTTCGAATTTCGCCGTGCAATTTACGATCAGGTTTATCTGGAAGACTTCCTCTTTACGTCGCGACATCGTACAGCGGCCCCAATGGTGTGTTTCGAACAATATGAACGTGTCAAGATTGCCTGTTTTTGCAATTTTTTCGGCTCCGGAATGTAAGCTGTTTTTTGCTATTTTTCGCAGATATCTCGGAAACGGTGGGAGTTAGCTCGAAATAAAAAATAAGGTCAAACGAGTATTTTCTACTGCGAATCTGCTGCTACTATCAGAATTTTAATTTCTTTTTTCGTTTCGGAGATAACTCCTGATATGTCGGTCATGTACGGCAAAAAATCGCAAATTTTGAGCTTTTACAGTTGGCAACTTTTTAATCTTGGCTCCTACGCCAAAAGACTACTCTAGCCAGTTTAAATAGAATTGAATTTGCTAAAACTCTTTTTTTTTGAATTCCGACAAAAATGAAGGAATTAGAGGGGGCGGGATTTGGGACTTTTTTTTTGGTAAAATTTCTCCATTTTGTCAAAGTAATTAATCGGTAATTAATTGAAATCGTTCTCACATATAATGTTCACTTAATATCATGTACTACTTTGACGCTCCGTTAATCTCGGCCCTTCGAAACAAAGGTTTCTGAGAAAAATTGTTTTTTTAAGATTTATATACACTCTATAGGAAAACGTGTAATTTTCTACATTTCCACGAATATCTCGATAATTATCGTTTTTTTCGAAAAATTTGTGGACAACTTTTGTAGAGAATTGATTGAGCTTTCGACACTTTTTTATTTTTTCTCTAACATAAAAAACAAAAGACTTATGACCGAATATGCGGACGTCTCAAAGCCACCCCCCGCCCAGTCGATTAATTAGGGTGCAAGACGTACCGCTCGGCTAAAGTACGCCATCTGTTGGACACTACGCAAGACTAGTTTTCAGCCAGTGACGTCACAGTGCTTTCCGTGAGGAGTGGCGAGGATTTCAACTTTAATTATTTATTGCAAAGTAAGTACTGCGATTTAAGAGCTGATATTCGGTGTGGCGTGTTTTTATATATAAATACACACTTTAATTAAATAAAAAATAAAAAAATGGGCAAGTTCCCCATTCCGGTTAAGTGGCTGTCTATTTAGTGTGATCCCGATTCTCAGCTTCAGTAGATGATAGTTGTGTCGACCTATTACTTCCACATCCACATGTGAAAGTATAGTAACGCAAAAAATATATATTTTTTTGTTCAAATAGGCTTAAAATGTCATGAAACTTCGAGATTTTTAGTTTGAACAAAAAAAATTCTGGCCTACTGGTCTGTCTATAACTTTTTCTGCGCACATTTACTCAGGAACGGCTTATGATATTGATTTGAAATTTGGTACATGTATTATACCGAGTTCTAGAACTAGATTATATTTTAGTCTTATATCTTTGAAGGGTTTGGGGGTAAATGGGAGTAAATAGGCAACAAGAGTCCTTAAAATTAGGACTTAGGTCATGACAAGAACCAAAGGCGTCAAAAATGTTTTGGCGTCAGCCACTTCCACTACTACCCCCCATTACCACCCCACCCTATTAAAAGAGGTGAAAAAAATTAAATTGTGTTTTAATGTGTGTACAAGAATCAATAATTTCAAAACTTGTATTGGCATCAGCCACTCCCACCCCATTTATAAAGGGAATAACAAATAAATTTGGATTTGGATTTTGGATGTGGGAGTAGTGATTCCTTAGGCAGCGATTTTTTTTTTTTTTTTGAAGAGTATAGATAGCCCCATTTCGCTTGTAGCTTTGGACTTAGGGATTGTCTAATTTTGTGTTGTTTTTTGTATATAAAATTTATTTAAAAATCTACACAATTTTATTTAAACCGAGGTTTATTTGAAGTATTTTAAAATTATTTTGTATAGTTATTCAAAAAATTCAAAATGTAAAAATATACACGAGAAAGTTTAGAATTGAGAAATAATTTCAATAAAAAAAAGAGTAGAGGAGATTTTTGTTCATAAAATCGATACAATTTTAAAACTAGGATCTACCTGTGACCTATTTCTATTAGTTCAATAAAAATCCTGAACAGACTTAAGAGGTGTGATATGTTAATGCAATCATTTTCTTTATTTTCTCAAATAAATCCACAAGATCAAAACATCTACCAAACAGAATAATAACATCATACATCTCAACAACAAGCAGGTTTTTACATTATTGTTTGTCGTTTAGTCCATACTTTATTCTTGTAAAAAGCGGAAAATATCGTGAACATGACGTGCTATGAAGAGTTTAAATCCTACAATTTGCTTAGAACTCAGCGATGTGCACGCTAAAGTTTGTTGTAAGTGGCTGTAAATTTTTCAGCGATGACCAAGTTTAAATTTATGTGCATACGGAGATAAAGCGCAAAAACAACTCTATCTGATGGCGTAATAATTCCTAAAAATAATATATTTGAATTTCGTGAACTGTGTGCACAAATTTAAATTTATTTTAAAATAAATGTCTGCTTTTTTATGTGTGTTTATATAGGAAAAATAATAAAGAGTTTCTAAAATGATTTCTAGTTACTAAACAGGGTGTGTTCGAAGTAGCTGGAATGATTATAGAAAAATACTACAATGCAAGCAAAATCGACTACCTTTAGAAGACTACGAACATGGAACAAGATAAAAAATGATTTTTTAATAAAAAATAAAACCAGTCTTCAAAACGGGTCACAGAATTATGAAATAAAATTTCACCATCATTTTGTCCAGTTTAATTGAACCTTACTCCCCAATATCTATATTGAAACCGGTTAAAATTACGTTTAAATGCATTAGTAGTTAATTTTTCCAGCGACCTCAATGCATTTGGATTTTTGTTTTGGAAATTCTTTAAACTCGCTGAAAAGAGAGGATATTGTTAAACATAGTAGAAATGATAATCCGAAAAGTTTACCGAGTTAACCGTTGTGCAATTTTTTTCACAGGTTAGGTGCACAAATACGGATTTTTGTAAATAATTTTATTAATTTGATTTTTCTCAGAAATAGGTCAGTCGAGTTCAGGATGCGTAAATCACGTTTTAAATCGTACAAAAGATTTTACTGTTTGAACCAATCCATTATATGCCTTTTTTAAACATACTGATTAAGAGAGAAAATGGTCGATTTTTCGAGAAGTCATATTAGGTAATTTTTTATTGAAAAACTAATGCAATATTACTGATCAGCAGGCTTTAGAACCCCTTGATTCAAAATTTAATGTCATTATAATTTAAGGTTTTCTACGGCCCCCTTAAAATTACATTTTTAAAATATTGACTAATTAATAACTTGAAACCTCATTCTATTTTGAAGAAAAGTCATTCTTCATTTTCTATTTAAATTCACATTTTATACCGCATAATATCATCGATACTTTCAAATTTGGCAGGTCAAGAATTTTCATTGAAAAATTGAAACATTTTAATTTTTCCTTATGACAGGATTATCCGCACGTTGTTCTAACGTGTATTTTATGAAACTAAACAAGGGGAAAATGGACGGACGAATTTATTTACCGAACTTTTTAAATACTCAAAAAAAGTTGCGGATAACATATTATTCCCCCACGCATTCAGTGGATGTGACACAACTTCTGCATTTTTTAGGCAATTCAAAGCGAAATTCGTTAAATTATTACAAAAGTGTGCAGGATTACAAAAAAACGTGGAATGTTTTAAAGACCCCAATTCTCTTTTTTTTTCTTTTTTTTTTAATGGCATACAGAAACGCGAGAGGTCTCATCAGCCAGTCTAAGGGTCTCGAATCTTGTTCTTCCTGACATATCTTTTACCTCTGTCATTTTTTAATATGTACCCTTTTTGTTCGTTCGTTTTGTACCAGAAACACGAGAACACCACACTGGAATTAAGGATAAGGATTACCGAGGGGTCCGTCAACGGCATGGTTTTCACGTGTATATACATTTCGACTGGGACTCAGACCACGGAAAGGATTACAATAGAGAGGACATGTTAATTTCATTTCAATTTCCTGTAAAATCCTGTATTTAATACTTGTGAGAAAACATATGACAGGATTTCGTGTACACTCACTGGAAATATTACTCCATTGTCAGCTAGTTGCTCGAAAAACTCTCTTCTGCTTAGTTCATATTTGCTACACGTAAAAAAGTAATGATTGATATCACCGACTGATATATTATCGCAATCACATAGCTCGTTATCTCTGACTTGGATCTTATATAAGTGACTGGGAAAGGAAGACCCCAATTCTCACTCTGATATTATAGATATAGCAGGTCAAAAGTTATCTTAGTCCTTTATGGGGCAGAACCCGATCAGGATTTTTTGAATGAATTCCGGTACAAATGCTTCATTAAGTCAGTGGCAAAAAGTACATGTAACCTTGCATCGTTACCTCCTACTGAGTCTGCTGTACGCCAACACTCTTTTAGAACGTACTATCAAATTCAGCAGTGGTATGGAAATACCAAAAATCCTCAAGATTGGGGTTAGATGTAAAAAAAATGGTTTCTTTCCTACCAAAAACGAAGCTGCTCCACAAGAACTATTAAAAACAATAAGCTGCAAGTGTACAAAAGGCTGCAAAGCCGCGTGCGTACTTGTAGAAAAGGACAATCGTGTGGAAATGTCGAAATATATGTAAACGACTCAGATCAACCGAAGATAGGGTATTAACTTTTTTGGGACACGATAAACACGAGGAGGCTGAATTGACAAAGACGATGCAGGCGATAATAAAATCGACACTCGCAGTTTTACTGAAGCAAGGGACCATTTTGTAGATATACAGCGCGGATGCGATAAGATGCTTGACTTCTCCCGCCCATAACTCCAAGAATATTAATGCTATGTCAAATATGTCATGATTTTAAAGCGATATTCCCCCAAAATTGGGAGGTTCCAGGGGGCGGGCGAGGGGGAAAATTAGTATATCTAAAAGAGGCATATAATGAACTGGTTCCAAAAGTAAAATCTTTTGTACGATTTAAAACGATGTTAATTTACCTGACGACTAGTCTAAAAATGATAAGAGTACAAGAAGAAAGATGACAAAATTTTACGTAAGAAATATGTATTACCAGTTCTATCGACTTGTAGTAGTCAGGAACATTTTTGTATAGATGTGTTATTGCCAAAAATTGAACGGTTTAGCAGATACATGAACTAAATTAAATATTAGAGAATATTGTTTAGGTATTAAGCAAATCACAACTTACACACTTTTTTATTTATTGAGAAATTACCTACTTTCTGTATATTGTTGCCCTCATCTGGGCACGCAAATATACTAGTTAGGTAAATACTTTAAAACACCCATTATTGGAGAACCAGTCAAAACAACTACTCTTCTAGCTAATACTGACGAAGTATTGAATTACATGATATGATTCCCAGCATTTTAAAGAAAAAAATATATGTTGAAAATACTTAAATCATTTATTTAATTTCAGTCCATTCGCACTTTTTTATTTAATATGAAACTATCTAGTTTCTGTATATTAGTACCTTAATCTGGTCACGCTAATATATTACTTTGGAAAACACTTTAAAACACTCAGTATTGGAGAACCGATCAAAACAACTACTCTTTTAGCTAATACTGACTTAGTATTGAATTGCATGATAGGATTCCTAGCATTTTAAGGCAAAAAAATATATTGAAAATACTTAAATCATTTATTGCAATTCTGCCAAAAATTATTTCAACTCTAGAACTAACGAGTTCGAAAAAACTTGTACAACTTTTCTAGAGTTTCTTATTGTTTCTTAGCTTAAAAAATATTTCCTTACCAAATTGGGAGAATATTGGCCAAGAAGTTGTTGAGATATTGCAAAAAAAAATACAATTTTGACAAGCTGTATCTTTTTCCACAGCAACAATTCACTAAAGCATGTTTGGTTATATCCTCAGATTTTGATCCAAAGAATCTAGCCTTAAACTATGGCCTATTATTAATGGTTCACCCTGCAATCAAGCGACATTTGTCTCAATTTATGGCTTCCTGCTGTTTTTTTGCAATATTTCATTTTAATTGTTGATATTAAAACCTTACAGGTTCTTTGAACTTGTATTTGTTGTATTCCGATTTTATAATTATTTGAAGAAATATTTGGAGGGTAAATAAAAATCCTGTTTAACATTCAAGCCAAATATTATTCGAAATTCGAAAATGAAGAGTGTATTTCTAGAACAGTAAATGTCGTTCGTTGAGAAAAATATTTCATATCGATTTGTTAGTGAAAGAATTCTGGACAACTTGACAAAAATGTCCATCTGTCCGTTCGTCGTATTTCTTCTACCGTGATAACTTCAGATGAAAAAGTGAAATCATATTAAAATTTGGACTGTAAGTTACTGCTAGGTATCTGAAAACTCCTATTGTCTTTTGTCAATATTATTCAGTAAATAAAAAGTTATTAATCATCATTAAGCCATTAATCTCTTAATTTTTGCATTTTATGATTCGATAGAAATCTTATGTCATTATTTATTTATATATTTTACTAATATACATTTCATAATAATATATACAAGCGTAGAAATATGATTTTCACCTAAAAACATTATAATACAGTCTTTATCGCCTCTGAAATTAGCGAATGGTGGTCTAGTGGTCCAGTTTCGAGACATAAACAGGTAGATGTGGTAACTTCCTTCCTTTTACTTTATTGTATACTGACGAATGTTGCACTAATTAAGTTGACATTATAAAATTAAAAATTTTCAAAAACTAACAATATTAGTAAGAAACTGCAAATAGTATCCTATAGAATGTGCAATAATTATATAAATAGTTCAATAAATTGGGGATAAGGATAATGTTTCCTGTAGTTTATAATTGAGGATACGGTCAAGCAAAATATAAAAAAACCCAAATAACTAACTTATTATGAAACCGGTTAGGTAGTTCAAACTTTAAGAAATATACGTGAGCTTTTTGACGTGAGCTTCTGAGTAAATTTTATGAATTTAAAGAATTTTCAGTAAATTCGGTACAATGCGTCCTCGTTAGATAACACCACAATTCAATAATTTAATTGAATACAAATATAAAGTCTTACTTTCTGTTATTGGATTTTACTCAATAAGGACATGTACCATAAAAGAAACGCCAAGAATATTATTTTATTATATTTATCAGCTGGAGTAAAATCTAATTTATAAATTGGATACTGAACTGCTCCCAAATATTGCTATATACAGTATGTTCCATCCTAAGAATATGCTTAGAAGTTTATGAGGAAAAACAAAAGTATATAAAGAATAGCTAGAAATTAAGTACAAACCTATTAGCCCGTAAACGCTTAATATTTCAAGTCGATGTAAAATGGAAAATAAATTGACCTATTTAACGTTAGAAAGTCTGGAAAAAAGTGTTTGCCTTTAAGGATTGCGAAGGAGAACTGTGGATATTTAGTCAAACTTATAAAAGCATGGTAATTCCCAACTTTTCCAACATTAACGTTCATACGTACTAATACACAGAAAGTTGCATAAATGTAACACATATTTAAGGCACTTGCTCATCAGTTAGAACGTTATTATGCCACGGTTTTAAATAGTTTTCAATCATCAATTAATTTATGTCACATTTGTATGTACATTCAAATTACGGAGAACACATTATAATACACAAAATGGCATCTGCCATTTCACCACATAGGGTCAACATGTTTCAGATAAAGTGCATTTGCGTTTATACCAGACCGAGACGAATTATTCAGATCGTTTACCAAACATGATGTGGGTTGAGCCGGGGTAGTCAACTATGAAGCGGAAATGCAAACACCGGAAGCGAAGCAGAATTTCGCTTGAAAAGAGATTTCCAATATTACAAATTTATTATATTTATTTGATGAAATTTAGAGGAAGCCTTGTTACCGGACCTGAATATTTTAGGAACTACAGGGAAAAATTTATAAGCTATATAATTCGTTTGAAAGTAATCTTGGAAACGCCAACATATTGTACAGCTTTATGTCCGGACTTTTTTGGGGAAGGACGTGACCGGACAGATAGGACTTGATATATCACTTTTGTAATGTGTTTACCAAACTTCGCTGAAAATAATGTGAGTATACTGTTTAGCTTCAGGTTTCTCGTATTTTATATATTGCCCCATATGACGTATTAATCAGTGAAATAAAATTTAAATTACAACATTTTACACAGCTCAACCTCGAGGGATTTGTTTGTATATTTTAGTAAAACAAAAAATGAAGATATAATGGACTGTTTATCAGTTGATCATTAAATCAAAACCAAAACAGAGAGCAATACCAACCGTCTAACTTGCCAAAAATAATAGGATAAGTAATATTTTCCAAAATGTGTTCACTGCTAAAAGATGTCATACTATCTTATAGTCCAGGAACTAGAGAATTTTTTTGGTACTTATTTTCCTTTTGTTGAATGTCGATACGATTGTTCTGTTAGTGACACTAATCAACAAATTCTGGCAAAAATTTTCCGTAGGTTTCATGGGTGGAAAATTAAAATGATTCGAAGTTATTTTTCCCGTTATGAATCTTTTAGATTTACGAAAGTAGATCATAAAACTTACTGAACAAGCAATCTGGCTTATCTCTAGTTAAACAAAGTAAGTCTGGCTAAAGTCTTTCAGTAAATCTGCAGATTGGAAAAATCAGATCAATTTCTCGGATACGTTACCCTTATTTTTACAGATTTGAAATTTATTAGGTATATAATTTGATATTTTCATGGAATATAGTTAAACACAAGTCTGACTGATTTATGAAATTAGCTAGTGAGTCTGGCGGCACCTCGAAATTTGCTGAAATAAAAAAATATTGCCCTTATTTTCATAGTCCTAAAAATTGTTCCCATGATAGTCTACTATGATTTCAAGAAGAAAAAAATCTGGCTGAAATTTACAATCACCAAAGCCTCGCCAGACTCTCTAGAGGTTTTAAATAGTACGCTCTCATTCAACCAGATGAAGAAGGTAAATATTTTCTTTCCAGAGAAGTTTAAAATAATGCTAAAAAATAATGGTTAAAATATATCTTTTACGTTAACTTGACATCGAATTGCAGTTTCCTAATTTCTTTCTTTATGTATATGCAGGTGATGACGATGGAAATATTGATTATGATAGTGTTTGTGAGCTACAAGAGAACGTTGATGATAATGACGACAGCGACGACGAAGATGATACTGAGGAGAATATTGCGTATAAAATGACAGCGAAAACGAGGAAGATGTCGAAGAAGCACGACAAGGCTTTGATGAACTCGCATTATAGCCAAATTGTATTTTAAGCTACTGTTATAATGCAACTTTAAGACTACCAAAATAAGGGCAATTGCGTTTTAAACATTTTTCAGTTTCTTACGTGCCAGGCATATTTGTTATACCTACAGATCATCTAGACTATTTTTTTACTTGATTTTAATGGACGACTTGTTAGTAGAACCATTTTCATTACTGTAAAAAAAGTGGAACACATTTGTATTTTCCAAGACATTTTCTGACTCAACACATCGGAAAACCCCTGTATATAATATTAGATTTCTTACTTAGAATCACTAACTGAATAATCCTATTGATGTTCGTTGACTGGAAAAATTAGTACAAAAAAAAATTCACTACCTCCTGGACTATTATATCAATCTCAAAAATTGGTGTGGACCACTTTTAAAACTATTGATTAAACCTACATATCTGAATCCATCTTAGTGGACTTTGCATCTAGATAGCAATTGACTTGAATGTCAGTTGAACCAAATTTGTCCGGATTGTAAACATGTTATACACATGGTGTTGACCGAATATATATGTAAAATTATTATATAAAATTATTTATATTAATGTAAAACTTCGGGAAATTTCTCACAATACTAAACTTATTAATTATAATAAATTTTTATGTCGGCAGATTCCTCCGCCATTTTAATATATTGTAAACGTTGTGTTCACCAATAAAACTTCTAAATGATTTTTATTGATATATTTTCTACAAATAATATATTCACATTCAAACCTATCATATTTTTTAACACATTACTTTTTTGTATAAGGATACACTCACCTATAAAAATATATATAATAGAGTGGGCCATTTAAAACTTTCTACCTCTTTTTTTCCTGTTTCGTAAATTTTGCGAAAAACGAGTTGATTTTGTTTTAGAGGGAGACGTACAGGCATGATAAATTAAATCCTTCGTTTTATCCCCTACGCGAGAATAGCAACAACTTGAAAGATTTTCATTTTTTAATTATTTCTACTTTAGTCAGAATCCAAAAATCTGTAAAAATTATTAGTTACAACTTTTTTATTGCAGATTTGTGTTATTTTTAGGTCACATTTTCAATGGTTTCAATTGATTTTTATACCTCCCAAATAATAACACAATAATTATTAACGGATTCAACAAAACATTTATAATAACGAGTTCATAATGTAAGAAGTGAGCAAAAGAGGATGAGTTTAGTAAAGAATTATTATGAAAGAGTTGCACACAAAACTTTTTGTTCCACTGCAAAGATTAGCTCATTATCAAAAAGAATAAAGTTTGAAAATTATATTTGAAGCAAAATGCAAACAAGTAGTTTTAAAGATGTTATAAACATTCTACTAAAAATGAGCGAATGAGCGAAGTTCCCTTTTTCCATTGCTTGGTTACCAAGTTGTTTATTCTCTATTTGAAAATTATATTTGAGCAAAATGCAAACGAGAAGTTTTAATGAAAAAACTTATGACGAAATTAGAAATATCACTGCTGCTGTTGAAGATTCCGTCATCAATATCCATGCATTGATATAAAGAATCAAAATGAGTATCATTAATGGTGTTCTAATAAGGAAATTAAAATAACTTGTGAGGACACCATCCTAGCTTATTTCAACAGTGATCTTCCACCGTATAAAAGTTCATCGCTATGGGGCTAACATTCCATGCTACGATCGATCATAAATCTATGTGAAGGAGTTGACTTTAGTAAATTTCCAAGTGTTATTCCTTTTTTAGAACGGAAACTAGAAGGATATAAACTTAGTAAATGTAGTTTCAATGTTATAAGTAAATGTGTACTCTAATTTGCTAGTACTATAAAGAAGTACTTTATGGTAGCAAAACTATACCATAAACAGTACTTGTAATATAAAAATATTTTTATATATTTTAAATGGCAATAGGGAACGTACATGGTAAACAAAATTTTTTCCATCAAAGTGGATATATGTTTACTCCATTTTATTTGACTATCTAGGTGAAACTCTAGATGTTTGGATTCGTCGTCTGCTTCAATTCTAGTATACGGTATTTTAATACAATAGAGCACTTACATTAGATGGCGCTGCAGTCAATGTTAGGTATCTTTAAATTCTGTCATTCGTGTTTGCAGTTTAAAGGACATGCCGTATAATTGTCGTGTATGTTCATCTGTTGCTATCAGAAACAAAGATTTGATGTTTCATAAAGGACCCCGCACATCATATAGGGGGATTTCTGCCTCCAGTCAAATTTAATCTAACCCAAGTAAAAATGTTCTTTTGAACCCCCGAACAAATGTTCAAATGCAGCCAGGTCCGAAAAGGTCTTCATTTCGAGATATGGAGCCCTAAAGATCGTTCCAAATCCAAAATCGCCCAAAATTACCTTGTCGTAATGACTAAATTCTATTGCTGTTTCCATAGAAATCAATAGTACAACAACGAAATATTAAGTTTTATTTCACACTTTTTTATTTATTTTTCTCTTGTCAATAATGACATTGTTTTGATTCATTGAATTTCTTACTATCCAAGAACGAGTGTTTTTTAAAAAATATTGGCATTTTTTGAGTACGTGGACACGAATTACTGATCGAAATTGTTTAGGTAAGATTACCACAGAAAATTCCATAATCATAGTCCAAATAAAAATCAATGGACCTGATTAAATTGCCCATTTAATGGGCATTTAAAATAAAAAACATGATACACTCTGAAAGTTCAGATAAAAAAAGAACAATTCTAATCCTAGGAAGCTCAGAGAACAATAATTCATGATAAAATTTTGAGTCACAGAACTTTTCATTTCGCATAAAAAGAATCGATAATATTATTGATGCTGGACATAGTCCACCACAGGCACTTAAACTTCCAGTTGCATAAAAATCAGAAATACATTGCATCTTTGAAAAAATGCGAACCGCGCCGAATCGCCCTCGATTTTGGCCGTATCTCAAGGGCTAGTACTAAAATAAAACTGAAGTTTTTTATTAAAAAAAAAAAAAGTGTCACAACTTTATTCTTGTATTGAAAAAACTGCCGCGAAGCCCTTGAAGACCCACGGTGTCATTAACACGAGTAAGAAATATGGCGTTATTTAAGAATTAATTATGCAGTTCTGAATTTCCATAAAATCAAAGCCAACTTTCATTTAATTTTTTCAATTTTAAAACGTATTTGGAACGATCTTTAGGGCTCCATATCTCGAAACGAAGACCTTTTCGGACCTGACTGCACTTGAACATTAGTTCAGGGGGTTCAAAAGAACATTTTTATGCGGGTTAGATTAAATTTGACTGGAGGCAGAAATCCCCCTATATGGTGTGCGGGGTCCTTTCCCAATAGTTCATATTAATACGGAGGAAATGATTAATAGCAATCAGATCCAAGAAGATATGGTGTTACGGTGTTACTATACTAAGATCTGCTCAAAACACTTCACCGAGGATTGCTATATTATTACTAGCATGCTGTATTATTACTAGCATGAATAGGTACATAATACCTAGTATCAGTTACTATATTACTTAATGCTTTCATTCATTTGTAAATTAATGTTTAGGGCAATGGAAAAGTCTCAACAAAAAGGGATTCCAATATTGCATTTACCTGTATGAAAATATGGTGCCAGTGTTCTAAAGAACAAATAAATGGAAAATTGTATGAAAAGAAGAGAACTGAAAGAGAAAATTACAACTTGTTGAAAGTGATCGATTTGGTTCCTGATCGGATTGAAAATTACATACCTATTATATATATCAGTAACAATATTAATCCTGAAAATATAGAAAGAATTAGTTGTAGAAAATTGTCAACATGTGATATGGAAGCTCGAACAACTATTTATTAATACAAGTGGGCTCAGGGCTTTTTTAGGACGAATTAGTTCTTTTAATAATGAAACTGTATATAACTGTTTTATGTGTGGTTTCAAAGACAATTTTGTAAAAAAAAATATATCAAAACAAAATACTTCTATGAAATTTTCAGTTGTTGTGGTTTTAAGTTGTTAAAAGTTTCGACAATAAAAAATTGACAAACAGGCTTCGCACTCATCCAAGTGCAATAGGTATGAGCGTAATTTCTTCAGTAATGTTTGTTTCAGTCTGATTGCAAATATGAAACATATATCCGCTGTAGTGGTAAAAATACCTAATTTTCTTTATTATTTGTATGTATAATTAGCAAACAAAATTATTCCTAATTTCAAATCGAATAAAAGGAGTACCTGCTCAAATAGTGACAGGTTTGTATAGAAAAGTACCATATGAATCAGTCGCATTTATTTATTTAACTCATTTCTTTTCGATTTTGTTGCTGAATAGTTCATCGTTTTCCATACATATTACTTGCAATATGTTCAAAAAGTAACAATTCTGCAACTTAAACAACAATCTCTTACAAGTAACTTATCAAATTTCACAATATTTAAAAATGGTTTTGAGAAACTTAAGTAAGACATGCTCTGTGAAGTCAATATGGTCATTTCTAGTTTTATTTGTGAGTAATATAAGTGTTTCTTTTTTAAAACAACTTTATAATATTCAATTTGTAACAAAACAATATAGAATAAGGATAGCAATACCTAACATTGACGCTAGCGCCTCTGTCGGAATTTAACGATACTGAGTTATAAAATGTAAATGCCCTATTAAAT
The DNA here is from genome assembly GCA_936432065.2 of Rutpela maculata. Classification (NCBI taxonomy): domain Eukaryota; kingdom Metazoa; phylum Arthropoda; class Insecta; order Coleoptera; family Cerambycidae; genus Rutpela; species Rutpela maculata. The sequence goes on from OW386288.2 coordinate 142,848,327, forward strand.
TTCAATCTAATTTCACTATCAGCATGAAAAATATTCTCCCAAAATTACAGATTACTTTCACGAAAAATACGTTATTCACGATATTTCAGTGTCTAGATTAAAATAAAATCTCTTTATATTTTTTTCTGTCAAATGATTATATTCATTAAACTGAAGAGAGTATTATACCTTAACAATACCATGTCAAGAAATAGCCCTCGTCATGATATGTTCTGACACACAAATTTGTCTGTGGTTAGTGAAATCATGCTCTTGGCATATCCATTACCCTATCTGTCCGCGCTTTCCGCAAAAAATATAAAAGATATAAAATTAAACAAAAAAAGAAAGGCTCCCGCTGGCTATGCGGATAGCCACTTTGACTACCTTATTAAAAGACCGTCGACCCTAATATTTCAGAGCTCTTTGATCATTTGTTTAAGCGGTTAAAACTGTCCCTTGTCCATCGGATTTACCCGAATTCATCGGATGAAAAAGAAACAGTGCTGTCACGTTTGTGGAAATATCTGTCTAGATTTCTCACACCTTAATTTTATATTATGAATTTATACGTGATAAATGTGATAAAATGTTAAAATTGTAAGTTAATTAGGACAATCTTGGTGTTATGAATGTCTTTGTTATCCTTTTATAATTATTCTTTGTAATTTTTCTAAATGGAACTATCATGAAACATCGCCTTGGATGAAGTCAGTACTTAGCAATTATTCACTCGTAGTAAGTTTCCAACTTGCTACGTTTGGTAGACAACTGAACAGGCTCCTATTTCTTGTAGTCCAATGCAATTAGGTTGATACCTCGGAACCCAGCTATAGTGAATGGATTTGAATGATTTTTTGGATTTCTAATGCCATAAACTAAAAAGTTCACCCAATTATCTGAATTTTTAAATATTTCTTTTAAGAATATAATGATTGTTAAAGTTTTCGAGGTTGTTTTTATTTTTAACTATTTAATGTCGGCCTATTTCCGCTACCAGGGCCTATCACCGATGCCAGGAGACGAGCTACACCCAACCTGGAAATTTTGCCGAACCTCTTCCCTTAAGAAGAGTAGGGATCTTTTATTTGCCTAGCATTTAATAGACAAGGGACCGCCTGCTTTACATCCCCTCCGAAGGATGGTATATCCACTACGTAATCCTCGTCTGAAATTACGTAACTTCCGCGTATGCACTGATATACAAGCCGCTAGAAGGTAGGACGAGAACACTGTATTTTCCAAGATGGGTCACCCATCCAAGTACTAACCGCGCTCGACGTTGCTTCAACGGAATATCGACAGACATTTATATTGAAGTCGCCTCTACGCTCGCCCCTTCGAGGTTGTTTATAAAGAATTTAAAAAAAAATTAAACTTTAATCTCTAATTTTTAAAATTTATATTGTCGCATTATCAGTTTTTTATTTTTAAGGACGGAAACTGAAACTGAACTGACGGAAACTGACTTTAAACTGAAAAGTTAATTACTCTTCTAATTTTACAAATAAATTAACGAAAATCCATAGACTTATGGTTTTGAGGTCGCTGAATATGACTGTGAGATCGAAACTTATGAATATTAATGGTTGAAATCACCCTTAAATACTGAAAAATTAATAATTCTTCTGATGTTACAAATAAATTCACGAAAATCCATATACTTATGATTTTTAGGTCGCTGTATATGATTATGAGGTCTAAATTTATAAAAAAAATGGTGGATTAAAAATGGTCACAAAAGAGTATAGTATAACAATATATCTACTTTTATTAAAAATACAGATTGTTATAAATAAATCAAATTAATACAATTCAGTAAACTAATTATAACATTTTTTATCCGCACTCAAAATATCCTAAAGTGCAATGCAAGCCGCTTTTTCTGCGTATTCTTGGAAAAATAGATGGCTATTGCTCGTTTCTCTACTATACTCATTTAAAATGCGCGTAAAAACTGAAAAGTTTCAACATTATTTCAAATTATCATATCTCTGGAATAGTATGTCGTAGGAAAAATAAATAAAAACCCAAACTCTTCTTTTTTTTATAAGCTTCATTTCATTCTTATATCATGAATTTATCAATTTTATAGTTTTTGAGAGATTTCAATTTTAAATACAGGTGGACTAAAAATTTAAAAGGTTGACTTTGAAGTCACGTAACTTTATGGAAAATTGAGATACATTGGTGTGCTTTGAACTAGAAATAGTATGTTATACTCACAAAATACCCATATATTATTTTTATTAATTCAACGGTGTTCCAAAAAAAAAAAAATCAGTTCTGTAAGTTCACCTGTAGTACCCACTTGCCCCGGTGACTGGGGCAAGTGGGTTTTTCATCTCTACTTTTCATATGAATAGTTATATTCTCAATTGGGGCAAGTGGATTAATCTGCACGATTTTAGCTGCAAAACGTTTTTTTCAAATCTAAAATATTCCCAAAATTATGGGAGTTTCGAACTTAAGTTAAGTTAAGGTATTTTTCTGGAGTAAAGTAGTAAAATGCTATTAAACT